>OY856353.1:12500000-13750000 GCA_963693475.1 Ectropis crepuscularia | reverse complement strand
AGTAGGATGAAACCCATTGTAAATGGAAGAGAATATGGCAAAAGTGAAAGGATAAATAATTTATGGGCGATCTGAGGTCGGGAAGTGGAAGGGGGGGTCCGTTTTAAGCGTAAAAACGGTTTATCCCAATTTCTGGCAAAACTACAAATCCTATGGAAATAAGTTGTATCACAAAGTTGTAGGGCTTAAAAAGATCTACAACTTTTGTCTGGACAGTTTTTTACATAACCTCATAATTTATGAGAAATATTCAAATAAGTGCGTTTTTAGTTTTTAATTTTTTTCTCGTGTAGAAAAAACAACAGTTACTCAAAACATTTGGTTTTTTTTTTTTTTTTAATCTTTATTTATTTATTGAGGGTTTTATCTAATTAGACAATGTCACCCTCGAGGAGTGGCTCAGTAACAATGGCAGACTAGCTTTATCTGCGACTTATACCTATTTTAACAAATTTGTACAGCCTTTGTGCTATCCGCGATAAAGGTTTAGCCAATATACTATTATATAATCCTATATTAGACGGGTTACATGAAAATTCTAACAAAAATAAGTCCCTCTCTACTCCGTTCCGAACACATTCTGCCAAAATATGGAAAACATTTGGTTAAAACTTGACTTTTTATATTTTAAATACGCTGTGTTTTTTTTCATTTAAAATAATAATTTTTTTTTACCTTAAATTGACTTAATATTGAAAAAGTACCCTAATTTTCATTCGAAAAATCTCCTGTCAAAATATCAGCTTTTTCAATAAAATTGATAAGCTTTTTGTTCTTAGAAATCTCTTCTTTCTGATCATGTAAAAAAAGTTACACTTTACTATGGTAAATGTTCTCAGAAAATGCTTTGAAAAAAAGACCACATGAGTTCGATTTTTTTATTTTGGTATAGAACGCAATTAGATTACAGTTTTTTTTAAATATAATACTGAGCTTCCAATATAAAGTAACAAGTTTGATACTTGACCATTTTTGCCATTTTCAAACATAAATTTTGTAACATTTGCAAATAGCACCACTGTTTTTATAATCTGTAGTAAACACTAGTAGATATCTCAGTGTCTGCAAGAGATCGCTCCGAGTGATAAAATAAAATAAAAGAAAAAATAATTCGAATTAGCAAAGTTGCTTTGTGTAAAGTTCAAAATGTTACCTTACTAAACTCCGTACGTTAGGTTGCTTTCATCACTGCTTATATTACGAATCTACACACCCTACAATCCTGTGAAAAATGCCTAATGCAAAATTTCGAATGCTTTTACAGGTGAAATCACCCTTGCCCTCGTTACCTTTGCTTAGCTTTATTAATTTAATTTATTTGGCTTCAAAATTACATTACCTATATCGGTGTGAGATTTAAGCCAGCATCATTTATGGATCAACCCTTGCGAAAACAAAATTGACTAACATAAATTTTATTTAAGTAGGTACTTTAGAAATCTTTAGGTAAACAAGTAAACGTTACAAATTAACTGTTTTTCTCAACGTTTTTGCTACCGAAAATATTACTTGAAAGTTCATGCCCTGTCTCAGACAAATTAAAATGCTCTAAGTGCCCTATTACTAGTACTCACATACAACAAAATACAACTCGGTACAAAATAGTTATTATTGTATAGTTATATTTATTTGGAATATTTCAATTAAACCGGGATGATGCAGAAATAGGTTCCAGAGATGGGTACGGTGGCAACTCTTCTACTAAAATGACATTTGTATTGTTATGGTTATTTTTTTCAATATTGAGATTGCTGTTGTTATTTTTGCCATTATTATTTTGACATGAGAATATTTTTTTTCTTTCTACATTTTTACATAAATTTTTTGACTAAGTAAATGTAGATTTCAAATGTAGATTAGTTTTTATTCATAATTTAATGCTTGCTCTATTATTAATGCTAATTTAATTGCTGTGTTATATTTAAATTAGCTTTAGTTTTAATATTAGAAATGTTATTCTCATTAGTGTAATTCAGTATTAATCCGTTACTAATTGATAAAAATAAATAACTTTAAAATGGTAATTTTAAGCGATGCACACAATCGATGGCATTAACACATATCTATCACTCAAATAACTAAACATATTTTAATAAAACTATACATCATTTATCACTCAAGTCACAAAAAATCGACGTGTCTTTTGTCACCGTATATATTATATTTATTTATCGCTTGGCTTTAAACTATTTATCAAACTTAAGTCGTATCTGTCTTCAGCTAAGGTGCTATGTTTTGCTTGAACGTGTCATAAAGTTGGAACCTCAATTCTCAACGTCGTGTCGTGTTGACAAGAGAATCATGAGGATTAACGGCTGTTGTTTGAGCTTTTTCTTCATCATAGATTAATATTTGCACCCACATTATTTCACCTTTGAGAAAGAGAACAAGTTTTTATGGTATTTTGTATGACTTATATAAAAATAACTAAGTTTTAAAATTATTTCCGCTATAGTGCATACAAATTATAATCAATATAAGAAAAAGAAAAGCGAAAACTTGTAATACAATTTGATTTTCATCCCACAACTTCGGAAAGAGTTATTTTTATTACTTTTGTATAATATACTATGTACTATGATACATACTATGTACTTAGTAAGTAGGTAGGTAGCATCTACCAATATAATAATTATATTCAATTACTAGCTTTTACCCGCGACTATAGGCGTATAGTTTTACACCCATACAAATTTACATTTACAAAAAAACAGCTAACATTAAAACATTTTCTTCTATGTAAACTCTCATTTCCACCCCTTCAACTTTTTTCCGTAATAATATGTCGTAGTCTATCTGTGCATCAAATATCATCAAAATCGGTTCAGTGGTTTACGCGTGAAAATGTAACAGACAGACATAGTTACTATCTTAGTTAGTTTATATAGGTTATAGTTACTATCGTAGTTATGATATTAGTATATCAAGTGTCTAGTTGCAAAATTTAATGGTTTTATCTTCAACAATGACGAACTTCCATATTAACTTTCATCCCCCAGTTCAACCCCTATAGGTATTATCCCCGCACAGTTAGAAATTGCACAACTCTCAGAACAAATATTTATTTGCTACGTCTTAAATGATTTTTCTAGATACAAAGTTTCCTGGTTTTATCTTCAACGATGACGAACTTCCACATAAAACTTTCATCCCCCATTTGAACGACTTCAACCCTTTGTTCGTAAATAAAAGTGACCTATGTCCTTTCTTGGAATTTAGTCTATCTGTGTACCAAATTTCATTAAAATTAGTTTCGTGAATTTCATGCTTTTAACGTTCAAAGTGACGGAATTTTCGTTCAACCGTTCATCCCTTGCTTCACCCTCATAGGGGTTGAATTTCGCGTCTTAGCGAGCGCCTACGTACTAAAAGGCACCTTCATGTAAAATTTAAGACTCCTAGCATTTGTAGTTTCTAAGATTCGGTGATGAGTGACCTTTCCCTATTGAGTGCCTATTTTTGGTTTCGAAGTCAGTTTTCGGGCGTTCTCGAGAAATCAGTTAACATACATAAAAAACATCGTGGTCGAATTGATAACCTCCTCCTTTTTGGAAATCGGTTAAAAATGATGTTTGTACTAAAATAGCCGTACTTAGTTTTTTCTGTGTACATTTAACGCTATTTCTTCTACCAATTTCCTGTTTTTTGGCACCGTCTCTGATGGAACACCTTAGCCAATTTCCCATAGTTGCCTGGTGCTGCACTTGCGCATAGTCTGTGTGGTATGCCTTAGCCCTGTGCCACTTATTTTTTCCTTTGCTGTAGATATTGTTGAGAGATCCGGCAATGAATTTTACGGTTGGCTGCACTGCCTGACATCAACTCTCTTTGAGAATGCTGCCGTTGATGGGACATTCACCATCAATCGGTTAGGAAACGTAATACGATTTGTGCCTCTTGAGGCATAAGATGCCTGAACTTCCTGAGGCGCAAACTAGTGTGTGCCTCTTGAATTTATCCCTGGGACGATTCCCACGTCACCCTTGGGAAGTGAATGAAGCTGAGTATGCACGGCAATAAATTCAGAAGGATGTATATTACTCGGCAATATATAACTATGTTTGTTGTAACGATAAATTGTTTTAACTACAAGTTGAGTAAGTTGAAAATTATAACATTCACTCAGTTGTACACCTAATCTGGGCCTGAATTACCTCTGCGAGGGAGTAAGATGTTGAGATACTACTCCAATTAAAAAGGTCTCACAGGTGAGACAGTTCAGGATACCGTGTCGGAAATTTAATCAGGTCCAAGGGGAACACAGAATATGTGTCTATTACACGCCTCGATACTTTGCCCTTACGTAGGTAGACGTTCCTTGAGAGAACAAGTGCGTAAAATATGTAGGTGTACCTAAATATTTTACGCTTCTGACATTTAGTGCTGCTTCAAATAATGAATACCAGAATTTATATGTGGATTGCGGCATGCGTTGCTAAATCATGTTGGTTTATTTAAGTGTAACAATGACGTAAATAATTATTATAATAGTTAAAAAAACTAAAAACACGCTTTTGCATATCAAATAGCCAATCCGCCACCTTGTGACGGCCGCCATGTTGGATGTAGGTTACGTGATTATTTTTTTCGTATCCCATTCAGCAAATCCTTTCATTTAATACCCATATCATGGGGGTGCATTTCAAATAGCCAATCCACCGTCCTAGACGTCCGCCATATTGGATTTAAGTCACCTGACTATTTTTTTCGTAGTTTTGATAGCAAACCTTTTCATTTGATACCCATATCATGGGGGTGGATTTCAAACAGCCAGGCCGCCATCTTGGGGAGGCCGCCATATTGAATTTGTAATGACGTTTCTTAACTAGTCATGTATTGTCATCAGAACTCAGACCGTGTGCAAAATTTCATCCTAATCAAAGGCCGGAAAGTGGGTCAAATTAAGATTCCAAGACTTTCTTACATACATAGTTACAAGTGAAGCTAATAAAAGCGTGTTAATAAAAATAATTAAACCAGAGATTTAGGTACCATAAACTTGATTACTTGATCATTATAATGTATATCAATATATATATATTACTATCGTAATAATTACTCGAATTTAAATATAAACAATAGTTTTGCATCTGACAACGATTAATTAATCACAAGAAGTTTATTGAATAATTTACAAGTTTTTAGTAATGGTTAAGCGAAAAGGTTACTACTTTTTATAAAAGCTATTCCAAACAAAAAAGAAGTTGGACTCGACATAGTGTACTGAATAACTAAATAATATTTGTTGTCACATTTCAAAGTTAAATTCATAATAAATCTTGTTCATAACAGTGAGCAATGAACGGTTGCAGCCGTTCTAGTTTAGTATAAAGGTTATAAAGAATCCTTTGTGATATTTATGTGAAATTATATTTCTTACTTAATTGAAATAAAATAAATTACGAAACGTATAGAAAGGATTAATTGAGAAAAACTCCACCACTAGATTTTAGGTACGCTTTGGCTGCAATGAACTTCATTAATTGTTTTCTTGGTTTGTTTTACCGAGTTTGAAACGTGTTCAAACTCCAAATATCTAATAGACAATATAGTTTAGTCAACAAGTTCAAAAATTTGCTAAATAGAAATAAAGCTCCTAGAAACATGTGCGATACCTCATTAGAATTAGGATGACATCTAGAAAAAATATGGCAAAACCAGGCTACCTTGGTATTTTAACAATATTTTTTACCATCTTATTGCATAGGCTAAATAATGTTTTATTTGTAAAAAAAATCTTAAACATTGTTTTTTATTGATTTTAATCGTTTTATTATATTTCAGTTGTGTAAATCATTAATTAAGAAATTATTGTATTCTTAAGAGCCATCATTGACCCTGTTTAATAAATTAACAGATAAATATTTTTTTGTATAAATAATTTCCTTGTTTGTCAACTTTAACGATTCGGTACAAGTAAACAAATAATTTTAACCGTTATATTGCTTCGCAAATTTGAAATTGTTACAAAATCAACCATATGTCTCTATTTTTTAACAAAGTATTAAAAAAATTGATATGAAAAAAAAACGATTAAAATTAATAAAAATCAATCTTTACGAAAAAAAAATACAAAGAAAAACATTATCTCACCTATGCAACAAGATGGTAAACAAATATTGTTAAAATCTCAAGATAGCCTGGTTTTTCCATAAACAATTTCTTGACAAATGACGATTTTTAGGGTTCCGTACCCAAAGGGTAAAAACGGAACCCTAATAAGGTCTGAGACTTGGCTGTCCGTCCCTCCGTCTGTCACCAGACTGTATCTCAAGAATGGTGATAGCTAGACAGTTGAAATTTTCACAGATGATGTATTTCTATTGCCGCTATAACAACAAATACTAAAAATAAAATAATATTTAAGAAAAATAATATGTATTCCCACACAACAAACTTGATTTTTTACCGTTTCTTGCTCGATTATTCCGTCTTAAGCAAACTAGATGGCACCACTAGTAAAAATAAAACGCGATATCGAATTCATCGTCAGAATCATGACATAAAAATCAAAATCTTAAAGAAACTTTTTGCCTATCTGCGGAAATTGCGACGTATAAGGAATTCCGGATAAAGCCAAAGATGTTTTCGCCGTTTATTTGCTAATGGTACGGAACCCTTCGTGCGGGAGTCCCACTCGCACTTGGCCGGTTTTATTTTTCCTTCTAATGTTAATTAATATCTATGTATATATTATATGCAAAAACAGCAATAGTAAGATATTACTAAAAAAAAAATATGATACCAATTTTTATAAAGTTATTTTTTTGTTGATGTTAAACAAATCATAACTGGCAAAATAATAAACTTTATTACATATTCTTTTTTGCATTATTTTATGAAGCACTTAAATGAGAAGAGCTCTATGAAGCGAAACATTTATAGACCAATGATTTAAACTTTTATGCCGTACTTTATAAAAATAGATACCGGAAAAAGATCAACTTTATGAAAAATCGACATATTTTATTTCTTTTACCGAGGTTTTGTATGTTTAAGTATTTAAATAACACTATATTTTTTTCAAATTTTTCAATTGTTGTTTAATACTGTAAAATCAATATGTTAGATGATATACCGGCTTTATAGACGGCGCGTCTAAACCCTAGGGACTTCCGAATCGAATGAGGGATCGCACATGTTTCTAGGAGCTTTATTTATATTTAGGACGTTTTTGAACTTGTTGACTAGACTAGTAGAAAGTAAAAGAACTAGAGCATACTAGCCAGGGCCGGATTAAGGGGAGGGCAAACGGGGCATACGGCCCGGGGCCTCCACAAACCTTAACCTAGGGTTTTTTCAACATACCCAACGGAGCTCTCCCCCGGGGCCTCCACACCTCTAAATCCGACCCTGATACTAGCAGACTTATTTCAAATATTTTTAGGTATATGCACATAAATGCACATTTGCAAAAATCGTGAATTACACCATACGTTTTAAATTTCGGTAACAAAATACGTTAACAGCGAAGTATATTTTTAAGTAGTAGATTAGCATAGTCGGAGTTAGTCAGAAATAAATAAAAATATTATTCGTATTACACTTTAAGTTCTCAGAATCACTTATATAATATTTCTTCAGTTAAATGAAAACGAGAACCTACGCATGACATTCTAGGAACTTTAAAAAATATTTTTACTGAAAAATCTCTGTGTAGAAGACGCTTCTCGAGCGTGACTTTGCGCTCAGACGACTTAAGTTTTAAGCTTGAAGAAACGAAGAGATAAGTAATCCGGATCTTCAGGTGCTTAAGCAGTACGACAAATACCACAAACTCCCAAACCACTGCGAAATATCACGCGTCGGCTCTGTAATATGCATGTCACGTATCTCCATCGACTTCGGTCGACGTACTTTCCGATGTAGCTCGACGGCAGCCCCCATCTCATTGTGAAAATCCGGTTACGTCATTTTGCTCACGACTGGCATACTTTTAGAGTTGTACTATTGTAGTCATTGAACACATTCATCGATAGTAAAAAATGTTTGCAAGCATTTATAGCGTGATAGCGACAGAATAACTGTTATGTGCTACAATTCTACTTCGTCAAGTTACATAATATTATTTGAACATTTGAGGTTAGGCATGTATTTTTGGATGGTTTATTTTAGTGAACAATTAAAATTGAGTGTTAAACAAAATGCTCATACTAATCTCTGTATTGGTGTTGGTTTATGTCCTGATGGCAACGTTCTATGCAGCTCTACATAATTCTATATTCTACATAATGGTTGAATTTGTTTGACATCATGCCCACGCAGCGTAGTAGGATATCTTTATAGCTTCAGTGCAATTCGAATTACTACGTAACTACTTATAAGTTAATTGTAGTATTAGATTATTTCTATGTTGGTGTACTGTAATATTCTTTGAATGTAGTGTAGCAATTTTCGTAGCATTTATGAGCCTACGAGAAAATCTACACAATGTCTACGTTGTAGCATCGTAGAATTTTATTACAGACATGTATTATTGCATTTATTGTCCACGTAGGCAGGTCTTGCAGGGAACTTCAAAGCAGAATAATTTTGATTGTAGATTATAGTCAACTCTGAAAAAAAGCAAGTAAGAGGTGGGATTTATTGTTACATAATTATTATTTTACCTAAACAAACTACGCTCTCTTGAACAAAAAAGAAATGAACGAAATAGGACAACACGATTGTGATATTTTAATTTTCACCCCCTCTCGCATGAATTTGAAGATAAAATGTTTTTAATGACCTACCTAAAGTATGAACTCAAATTTTGCCTAGTTTCATTTAAGTAGAATCAGTAATTTTGGACTGTTAGACTCCACGCTAGCTTATATGAAAAAGATAGCAGAAAAAGACGAGGTTATTTTATACTAAATCATAATTATAAGGATTTCAAAGTAAAAAAGATGAAAGTTATGTAACAAACATCATCATCATCCACAAAAATTAAGTATATTGTGTGTTTTGACCAAAATAGAGTCTTCTTTCCGCGTAGTTTTAGTATTCCAATATCCGACGTTTTATAAATATACTATCAAAAAAAAATAAGATCAAAAGATCATTAAAAAGTTTCAACAACTTGCTTTGAAACGAAAATCTCGTAAAATGATTTTAAAACTTCAAAAAGAAATTAACGTATAGTCGTCACGTCGTCGGTCGTCTCGTCGGGGTGATTTAAACTTGATGGGGCACTCAACTTTAGATTTGCGAGTTCTCAATACTTAAAACCGTTGAAAATATTCAGTGTTTTGGGAAAAATTTAAAAGAAAAGTTTAAGCTTCGTTGGATTCTCTGTTTTTGATTTCATATCGTTGCATAGGAAGTTTTCTTTGAGAACTACAGCATTGTGCTGATTTCTGGGCGTATTTATATGCGAAAGGTTAGATAAATCTAAATGGAGGTATTCTATTTGGAGTAGGGGAAGTGGGGCAGATTGATACACAAAAATTTGAAGTTCAAAAGTGTATAAAAACTTAATATTTTCCATTACTTTTCTATTATACTTTTAGCCTAATAATTTAATTTTATAATGTCACAGTTCAATATTTTTTAAGTTATCGAAGTAAATAAATAATTGACCTTTTGTAAAAAATGGCTTTAGTATCAATCTGCCCCACTAGTGGGGTACTTTGATACAACTCGTGGGGCACTTTCATACAGGGTGAAAAATCTATTAAAATGGTCAAATTAAAACACTTTTAGATTGATTAATCTTGTTTATCGTGATGAGATAATTTTTAGCTTTTAATATAAGTCATTTAAGCAATTCTTATAACAAATAAACCTTAATCACAGTCAGTCTTAAACAGTCAATAAATTTAATATTATTTGAAAAAAAAATTGATTATATTTTATTGCACATTATATGCATTCAAATTAATAGAAAAGGTATACATAGATGAGGTTCGACTAGTGCCTTTCGTAAAATTTGGTATAAGGAGAAAATTAACACTTGCTTTGTCTTCGACTTCTAGAAATACGAAAATGTAAGTCCTGGCACTTTTTTTTTTCAAGTATAACACCTCATACTCAGTCAAATTGTATTTAGTAATGACCTTGGTGCCATGGGCATGGGCACCATAGCATAGAGATGGGGTACAATGATACACATCAATGTGCCCCGCACTTGGTTTGCATCAAAGTGCCCCAAACGACATTTTTGAAAGTTTAAATTATCACAACTAAATTAACTTTGATTTTAAGTAAAATTAACAGAAATCAAAATAATTGATTTGTTTAACTTACCTTTGGTAAATAAAGAACCTCGTTAGATGTTATGGAAGAGCATCGAAACCTTTTCACATAGTTCGTCAGAATTTACTTAGAGATGCTCAAAACACATCTCGACATGCCCAAGGATGACCGTTGAGAGACGGTCGGAGTGGTTACAATGGAAGCGTTCGGAAGTTGTAGCGAACGTTTTAGAGATGGAGCCACTCGAATCCATTCACTCCATTATTAGATAAGGCTAGTGTATCAATGTGCCCCTTGTATCAATGCACCCCACCTCCCCCTAAGGAATGATTTTAAAGATTATTTGGACTCTCTCTTTCCCCACGTAGTCCATTGAAATGTTATATGAGCTTTGCATTTCTTAGAGGACGCAATTTTATTTTTGAAACATGTTTGCGGGGTTCATAGAAGCTTAAGCCCAAGTTTGTTGGCTTACCCCCCTTGTCCCCCGGCCGCCATCTTGGAAAACGCCTTTATCAAAATATCTTTCAAGCTACCAACCCTTCAAAAAAATTAAAAAACCATAATTAGTAGCGAATAAAATTTTCCACATAATATGTGGAATCAATAGACGTTTAACCCCAAGTTTGTGAGGTTGCCACCCTTGTTCCCCTTATGTCCTATAGATAAAATTGCGTCCTATAAAAATGCAATATTAGGCCCTAAAATTGTAACATTTCAATGGAAAATATGAAAAATCTGGTCTGGTTTTATTATTAAATATAATTTTGCCACGTTTAAGTTAATCTACATATTAATATACCCGCATGCCCAGCGTGGAGACTATGGGCAATAACCTCCAAATGATAAGCCAAACAAACAAAAGGCCCCTAGTTCCCGGCCGCCCTGCTATTCCTGACCAAGGCGGCGGTCATGGTAACGGCAGGGTAAGAGGTGCGAAGAATCCCCGGGTTACATTAGGCCGCCAAACCCAACTAACCCTGGCTGTGCATAACGGACGTACCATTCGTGAAGATGAGAGGCTCGCTCAGCTAGAAGAAGAACTGACCCACATAAGATGGCACATTCTCGGGTTATGTGAAGTCCGAAGAGCGGGAGAAGACACCGTAACCCTGGAATCAGGCCATCTTATGTACTATCGTGAAGGTCACCAGCTGTCGCAAGGTGGTGTCGGGTTTCTGGTCCATAAAACTCTCTGTAACAACGTTTTGGAAATCGCAAGTGTGCCTCCGAGGGTCGCGTATCTTGTGCTGAAGTTGACAGAGAGGTATACCCTCAAAGTGGTCATGGTATACGCACCCTGGAAAGCATACCCTGATTCAGAGGTGGAAGCTTTGTATGAGGATATATCGAAAGCCTTACATAACACCTCCAAAGCCCACTTCAACGTTGTTATGGGGTATTTTAACGCAAAAGTGGGAGTACGGACTTGCAGTGAGTCGGTAGTAGGACCATATGGTTTGGGAAGAAGAAATGACAGGGGCCAAATGCTAATTGACTTCCTCGAAAAGAAGAGGCTGTTTCTGATGAATTCGTTCTATAAGAAACAGCCTCAAAGGAGGTGGACGTGGCAAAGCCCCGACGGACGGACGAAAAATGAGATTGACTTCATCATAGCGGACAAACGGCGAATATTCGGGGATGTCTCAGTGATCTCTCGGTTTACTACCGGTAGTGACCACAGACTAGTTCGAGGCACCCTGAATATTAATTACAAGCTTGATCGAGTCCGTTTGATGAAGTCAACACTCCATCCGAACCTTCTCCAAACCATAGTTGGGTCTGAAGCATTCCAGTTAAAATTGGAGCACAGGTTTGCTGCCTTGGAAACTACAAATAGCGCTGACCAGAAGCTCGAAAGTGTAGTGGAAGTCCTGCGTGATGAGGGCACAAAGTTTTGCGAAATGCGGCGCAAAGGCAGAAAGTCAAAGCTTTCCAGGGAGACCTTAGAGCTCATGGAGGAACAACGGAATCCCAAGTTAACTTCGTCTGAAAAAGGGGCTCTTAGCAAGAGAATTACCAAGCTTGTACGACGTGACCTCCGATTAACCAACACGCTCTTGATTGAAAAATCAATTGAACAAAATCGGGGGTCAAAAGTGTTCGTCAAGACTTTGGGTAGAAGCCAAACGGGGAGAGTCGTTTCATCCAAAGCGGATATTCTCTCGGAAGTGGAAGACAGCCAGCTGTACGCATCGCATGCTCCACATCTCCCACATAACGAGGACAAAAGAGCTACTTTGACTCGCCACTACACTGAAGAACTGCCAGAAATAAGTATGGACGAAATCGTGTTATGGATGAAATCGAAACCTGGGCTGTTCTGGAGTCCTTACAGCGATGCCAAGTCGATTGGCGATACATCGAGGTGATGAGGTGTTTATACGACGCCGCTACGATGGCGGTCCAAATCCAAGATCAGCAGACAAAACATATTCCTCTGCATCGAGGCGTGAGGCAAGGGGATGTTATTTCCCCGAAATTGTTCTCAAACGCACTAGAGGATATGTTTAAGACGCTGGATTGGGTTGGACATGGCCTAAACATCATTGGCAAATACATCTCTCACCTACGATTTGCTAACGATGTCGTCATTATGGCAGAGTCGCTGTAGGATATGCAGTGGATGCTGGACAGCCTGGCTAACGCTTCTCAACGCATCGGGCTTCGGATGAATTTACATAAAACCAAAGTCATGTGCAAAGAGTTCGTTGCTCCGGGGCCGATTGCCGTAAGTGGAACCACTCTCGAAATTGTTCGGAGATATGTCTACTTAGGGCAGATGCTCGAACTAGGTAGATGTAGCTTTGAGAGTGAGGCCACGAGAAGAATCCAGTTGGGCTGGGCAGCGTTTGGCAAACTTGGTCGAATCTTCTCGTCACCCATCCCACAAAGTCTCAAAACAAAAGTGTACAACCAGTGCATCCTACCCGTTATGACCTACGGTGGTGAAACGTGGACACTGACAGTCAAAATGGTCCGAAAGCTCAAAGTCGCTCAGCGAGTTATGGAACGGGCTATGCTTGGAGTTTCTCTGAGGGATTGCATTCGTAATGAAGTAATTCGTCAGAGAACTAAAGTCACCGACATAGCTCAGCGTATTAGCAAACTGAAGTGGCAATGAGCCGGTCACATCTGTCGCAGGCCCGATAACCGTTGGGGTTTTGGAGTGGAGACCGCGAATCGGCAAACGTAGTGTAGGACGCCCTGAGACCAGATGGAGTGACGATATACGAAAGATGGCTGGTGGCAGTTGGAAACGTAAGGCCGAGGATCGGGCTGAGTGGCGTATTATAGGAGAGGCCTATGTCCAGCAGTGAACGAAGACAGGCTGATGATGATGATGATGACATATTAATTTAATACTAATTTTTCGAATTTCCACTTCCTTGCGAAATAAAAAAAATACGTAGTTACGTCCGAGAACACCTTTCCCGCAAAGCAAGATTAGATGAGATTCCACTCGATCTCCGCCCCCGTTGAACACCTCACATAATTAACAAGACGCCCCTACTAATTAATGTGAAGTTTATTTTCTTTCCGTAATCGTGAGGTAGTACAGAAAATTTAATGTGATATCTATGTACTAATTTTCTTTCAAATGTTTATTTTCACGTATGTACCTACTTGTAAAACAAATGTTCCCATAACTGTAAAGTATGTTGTCTGAGCGAGTGTTGTACGCGACGAACATTTATACAAAATTTAGTAATTTAAAAAACAATCCTGAATAAGATCGATACAATATTTATTTCCATAAACTTTTATCAACTCTGTAGAAAAACGAATCTGAAAGTTAAATTAAAAGCTGAGCAAGCAAAGAGAAAAAAAAAATGTTTCTGGCAGTATCAGAAATTAAATTTGGCGGCCTTGGCATTTAACAGCTTTTTCTTGAATGAAACGCGATACAGAATCAGGCTAATAGCTACTTTATTTGCGAAATACCGAAATAAAACGGCCTCGCGAATCTGGTGTTTCATGAAACTAGACTCTCCTGTCTTGGCTTTTCGTTTTTTATTCGTATATTGAGATAGAAAATCGTTGTAACCGTGGAGTGAGTCACGATCAAGACTTACTCGAACGGGTGGGCGTCGGGCGGAGGTTGCAAGTCCATTAATCATACTACGGGTGCTTTATTGCTTCAATGGGGTGCTGATATAGGGCTGTGCTCAATGTAGCTCAATGGAGCAAACGTGAGCTCACAGCCATCTCTGCGCCGCTAAGGTCTCACCCGGGTTATTGCGATCGTGTTTCATTGTCCGGTCATTTTCAAACAGTTGCCTTTTTGTTGGACACTCTTCAGAATTGTTTAGAAATGCCAAAGGCTTCATAAGGATAGAGTTTTAAAAAGTGGTTAAGGGAGAAATTCTAAAGTTCAGACATGGCTTCATTTTCGTGACACCCTATAAAACGGTCGGTTTGCCAAGTGGATAGGATTTATTTTTGTAAGCGAATCATATTACCGGGTTGCTTCGGTGTACTGAAATTAATAATACTTCGTAACTGACAATTTGATGTTAAAAGGGTTGTTAGGTTTAACTCTCGGGTGTAATTGTTACGTTTACAGTTTTGATAGTTCCATTTAGGTTTAAACTACTGGAATAACTACTATAACCTAATTTCTCCCGCAGCTCCAAACAAACACAAATTCGTAACTTCATGCTTTTGCTAAAGAGTGAGTTTGTGTACGAAACTGGTGCTAACTAAAACTTAAAAATTAACTTGTCTCTTGTTTGTTAAATGGGATGGATCCCGGGAATAAAGTTTATTTAGGGAAATACACGGTTGAGTTAAGGTGAAGTGCCGCCTTGGGCGACTCCAGGATCCATTTTCCCTTTGTAGAGCTAAGATGGGTTCGGAGGTAGTGTTGATAGACAGATGAAATTAGCCCTCGTAATATTAATTGTTAACTGCCAATTAAATATAATTATCTCCATTCATAATACTATTGTCTTAGCAGAGTCCACCTGGGGAAGTACCACACCTTTGCCAGTTATTCCACCGCCAAGCAGTAATGTGCAAATATTACTGTGTTTCGGTTTGAAGGGCAATGTTTCCAGAGAAATTACAGGGCTTAGAGATATAATATCTTAGATCTCTGGGCGCAGTGCAGTGCTAGGTAATGATTTGGACTCTTCGTGTTCCAATAGCTGCATGTCACTGTGCTGTTATATGGCAGGCATGTCGCTTACCATCAGGCACATGTTCTGCTCGTCTCGTTACCCTATACTATAAAAAAACCATACAAAGTGGTTTGATAATTAAAAATAAAAGAACATTTATCCTAGCAACATTATGGTAGTTAGTCAACCTCCATAGGCTGTGGGTTCTATTCCCCCCCTCCCCCCTCAAGGCAAATATAAATAATTGTGTGAAGAATAAAAGGATTTGTTCTGTGTTTAGGTGTGTACCTAGCGTCTCCCTTGGCTCATGAATTATTTATTATTATTATTTATTATTATTATATATTATTATTCAGTTATTACTGTATCTATTTATCAATAACTTTATACATCGGTAAACGGTAATTACTCTTCAACTTGTCTTTCGACAAAGGCCTCCTCTAAAGATTTCCATTCTGTCCTATTCCTTGCTGTTCGGGTTATGCCATTCGGTTACTAGTCTTGTCCACTTTTCTTTGTTCTCTCTTGTCATATGCCCTGTCCATCTCCACTTCAATTGTTTGTATGTCAAGTATGCATTCTTAAATTTTGTTTTACTTCTTATGTCTTTTCTTCTTCATTTAATTTAATATTAAGAATTGCGATACGTTCTGAGATTCCTGTTATTTCTTTTATGTTCTTTATGAAATTTATTTTAAGAGATCGACAGTTTGTGGTTGCTATGTGGATATCATATGTTTTCTTTTTCCTGTAAATTTCGCTGTTACTTTTAACCTTTAGAGGGTCGTGGTCATTTTCCCCCTCGAGGACCAGTCGGCTTGGGGGAGTGTTATGTTTTATTGTTACTTGGTTCTTTGTATTAAAACTTTGTTTTGTTTTCCGTTTACCGACAATTAGTTGTTATTTATTATTGCTATCTGTTGTGTTTGAGGGCATAGAGTTGCTTCTAATCCTCATTAAATCATAGGCATTTAATCTCTTGGTGTTCGATGACATTAAGGTGTGTTGTTTTCTAGATTGGGTGTTTCTTTGAGGAGATGTTGATGTATCTCTCTTCCGTTTATCGTTGTTTATTTTACTTTTTCCTTTTATTATTATTTTGTCGAATTTCAGGTACGCGATGTTTCCTTTCTTTCTTTCTTCAATCAGTTGTGGCTGCAGCATTTTCCTTCTTTCTAGAACATCTTTAGTATAATCTTCTGAAATGTATACGTCTTTAAAAATTTTCTTCAATTTCATTTTTTTTTTCCATTCATTCACGAAGGCAACCTTAATAGGCCGGGGTTTATCACTTCTTTTCTCCGTGCCAATTCTATAAATGTTATTTAACTCATCTTCTTCGCAATTTATGCCCAAGTCAGTTTTAAAAACTTTCTTCACTTTTTGTAATAGTTCCGAATTAGAATTTTCATCTTCTTCTAAGCCAAAAATGATAATGTTGTTTCGTTTATTTGTTTTTTTCAAATTTTCCACCTCTTTCTCGAGGTTTTCTAATTTTGTTTTTAGGATTATTTTTTCTGCTATGATAGGTTGTAGTTTTTCGTCAAATTTTTCCATTATTTTGTTGGTTATAGAGATTTTTAGTTCCTTTATATGTTTTTCCATTTCGTTTTTCATTTTGTCAAATAAAAGTTGAAACTGATTATCCATATTATTTAGTTCTGAATATACTGGAACGGTATGAGTAGTAGTTTTTAGGGTTCCGTAAAACGTAAAAACGGAACCCTTATAGATTCGTCATGTCTGTCTGTCTGTCTGTCTGTCTGTCTGTCTGTCTGTCCGTCCGTATGTCACAGCCACTTTTTGCCGAAACTATGAGAACTACACTGTTGAAACTTGGTGAGCAGATGTATTCTGTGAACCGCATTAAGATTTTTACAAAAGTTTTTTAAAAAAACAAAAATTAGGGGTGCCCCCCATACTGAGAACTAAAGCTCAAAAATTTTTTTTCATCAAACCTACACGTGTGGGGTGTCTATCGATAGGTCTTAAAAAATGATGTTGAGGTTTCTAATATGTGTCTACACTGAATAACTTCCTAACTTCGCGAGAGACGCTTCCAAAGTGGTAAAATGTGTGTCCCCCCCTCTAACTTCTAAAGTAGGAGAATGAAAAAACTAAAAAAAATATATGATGTACATTACCATAAAAACTACCAACGAAAATTAGTTTGAACTCGATCTGATGAGTAGTTTTTTTTTAGTACGTCATAAATACACTATTATTAAAACTTCGATCAAAGTTACAACGAACTACAAGAACTATGTGTACTATGTATATTATGTTACTTGCTGGAACGGAACCCTTCATGGGCGAGTCCAACTCGCACTTGGCTACTTTATTATAATTATTGGTATGGCAACACTGAGTGATATTTTCAACTTTCTTCCAGACACTATTGACACAATATCTAACCTCAATTCAGTAATCCAGCCAGTGCGTTGCTCTAGAAATGTGATCCAATATCCGAGATTACGTAAAATTAACACTTCCACAATATTCACAGCGTTGCAGTTTATAGTTCGTGATGTTGTTGTGAGTTGTGACCACTAAGTGAGTGTAGATGTGTTTAAATACGATATTATTCGGAGCTGCACAACTATGATGTTTACAATCCGACGTCCGGAAACGGAAAAAAAACTTGGCAAATAAACTCCACGCAAATAATTGTATCGCAAACCTAATCTTTTCCAAGTGAATGTTTCAACAACGCTTACTATATTATTACTAGTACTTGTAACCAATATTAATTTAGTTACAGGTTTCAGTTAAAATTACATATTTTACGCAAAATTAAATAAGCCAAATAATTTGACTCGTTAATTTTCAGTTAACCATTTTTATTTGCATAATTTTATCAGAGACACAGAATATACTTAAGAGTACATATAAAATTACAATATGTTTTATTTTGTAGGTAGATGTAAAACGCAAATGATGGTCGTTGTTGTGTATTCATTCGTGCATCACAATACCACTCCATTTTGTAACGGAAGTGTCATAACGTCCTTGCGATATATTGTTCTTAAATTATACTACTCATCATCATCATCATCAACAGCCCAGGTTAAGGCCATAATCCACCACTAAATTATACTACTATTTAAAAAATATATAATTAGTATTAAACGTAAACACAAATTAAGTTTATGATGAGTGAATCAAGTAATGTACTGATGAGTGCGAAATTTTAAAATCTATACAATTAAAAAAAAAAATTAAACTTAGTAATTTTATTTTAAAAAACCTTTTTATTTTATTTAAAAAAATGAAAATATGCGTACTAAAATAGTTCCAAATAAATAAATATAAATATTGGTGGACAATTCACACACAACACCATCTGACCCCAAACTAAGCAAAGCTTGTATGATGATGATTATGTAAATGTTGCATTAGTGTAAAAAATTTTTGCTAAAATTAGTTTGGATTATAAAATTTTGTCAAAATAATTTTGGGAACACGGGATCCTAACTCCATGTACCTATAATACTTGTGTATTTAGATTTGTATAAGTATTACATTAGCTATCACGACTCGCATAGTACAAGCTCCGCTTAGATTGTGTTCTGTGAGAAATGTCCATTATTATTTTTTTACTTTTATAGGTTTACACTTGACCGCCATCTCGCCTGATGTTAAGCGACCAATATTTATGGTATTCATTTATTAATATATATTTATATATCTAATTTACTCTGTTTAAGGACGTGTACAAAAAGTTCCTTACTTCTAGATCTGTTTGTTTATGGTTAAGCTTATCCTTTAATTTCAGTAGAATACGACATTATTTTGTGTTCCTCTTAATCGTCAATTTAATTTGCCCACGGAACTTCTGACGAAACAATATTGTTTTGCTCACCGGGTTGTACACCCAATAAAATAGGATAAATTATTGAGTTTGAGTTTGTTCATTATTTGTTATTTAAAGTCACACTGTTGACTCTAAAACTTAAAGCTAAATTATTACTACTTATAGTACTTACAAAATTCATCCAGCTATTTATTTGAAATCATTCTATGGAATGTGTTTTTAAAATAATCTATCCCATCTAGATCATTGCTCTCGTGACGAGCATCAATATTTAAATTCGATTAAAGAAACTACAGTTACATTTAACGTATAGGGCGTTTGTGTGAAGTACGCCGGAGATAGGTAGTGTCCGATTCGACATCGATCGGTCGCCGTATGTGGCACTAAATTATGTAGTTTCCGTTCAGCCACTTATGGATATTTATACCAGCTTCAGTGAACGAGGAAACATGCCCACGATATAAACGGCATATTAAGCGTTATTTTAATACCTGTATTTACGTCGAAAGTAAATTGAGGCGTTGACTGGATAAGTCATTTTTATTTTTAGTAAAAGGACGATTGTGTAACACTCTGTATCTCTATTTGTTTCCTAAGAACTATGATTTTTGAAGTGAAAACTTTTTTTGGCTCACCACACACAGATTTTTTGTAGGTTGTGAATGAGGTTCATTGTCAAGCTCGGAAGTGAAATGCCCGATCGGTTAAACTCGGGACCGCCGAGTGCTCTAGAGCGATACAGATATATAGTTTGCTGCACGTAGTCAGTCAATTTATGACGTTATTGTATATTAATCCGCTTCACTAGTTTATTTAATCATTTGTTTATATATATCCTACTAATATTATAAATGTCAATGTATGGATGTTTGTTGCTCAATCACGTCGTAACGAATAAACGGATCGGGCTGAAATTTGGAACACAGATAGATTTTAGTCTGGAAGAACACATAAGCTACTTTTTATCCCGATAAAATAACGGACACAATGGGAACGGGAGCTACGCGGGTAAAACCACGGGGCGCTGCAAGTATGTTTACATAAATAAATCGTATTTGTAGAACTACGAAGTAACTACAATAATAATAATAAAGCGATCTTACATTGACTCAATAATTGACTCGCTTAATTATTTATAATTTCTAAGTTAATTAAAGTTTTCAGACATTCTAAACATACAAGCTAGTAAGAACTGAGTAACAAAAAGTGTGTACCACGGAGGAATTACCACGTTGAGCATCAATGTTCGTAACTTGAACCAAATGAACGCTATCAATTAAAATAAGCATCCGGTCCCTAAGGTCCCTATGTCCTAGTCAAAGTCAAAATCAAAGTACTTTATTCATAAATGTACAATTTACACGTCAATAAATACAAAATAAAAACAAAAGAAAGGTACGCTTCCGATTGGTAGTGGGCTTGAACATCTTGATTATCTGTAGACCTTCATTGGTCTATGGATAATTCAGGTGTGCTTAGTGTAAGTAGTTGTTAGGTATGTAGCGTAGTGTAGTTCTCACTGTATTTTAGTTTTGTTAAAAAAGGCTCTGCCAATTCTCAAAAAAAAAAGAAAGAGGATACAAATTGTGTACATTTTCAAAGTTTTAAATGACTACTTTACTGTATTATAATAATTATTGTACAGAAAACTGTACAGCATTATACGAGTATAATATGTTTTTACTACAATTGTACTGACCCCTGTCAAATTTTTGTTTTCATTTTTATAGGAACTTTGCCATCACTCTCTTTTTTCGCTGTAACTATAAAAAGTTTGATCGATAAGCCAGCACTTTAATCTGTTTTTGAAGCTGCCGAAAACTTGGGGCTGATATAACCATTTTGGGAAGAATGTTATAAACTTCCGGTCCCATAATGTGAGTTAACTTCCGTGACCTCGTGAGAGAGTGTGGTGTAATATCCAGCTTGTGTGCTCCTATAGTGTAGTTTCAGAATAATTAATCTATCTAGCCCAACAAGCGACGCCGCCGACGTCGCGACGTCACACAAAAAATCATTGCTCAAAAATGAAACTAAAGGTGGTGGTGGAAACAAGTGGTTAAAAACACAAAATAATTTCATGGCTACGGCATTAGTTAAAAATCATGCTCATTAATTACGTTTCCTTTTAAACAGTCATGAAGACTAATTTTTGAATTTGACATTTATTTTCTAACATAATTAATTAAGTATCTTGTTTTGCGAGCCGTGGAAGCGGATAGGCTAAATAAATAACTTACCACAAGCTTGTATGTTAATGTAATTGCCAGTTCCCTGTAACAGCGAAACTATTAGCATGATCATTAACGTTTTAGCTGTACATTAAGTATAATGAACATAATGTACGAGTATTACGCCGCGTTCACATCGATTTAATATCTGCATACATTTTATATGCTGAACTCATTTTATTCTTTTCTCTCATCGCGGCTTTAAAAGACTCGAACGAAAAGGTTTGACATTGCATTTGTGATAAGGACGTCTAGGCTGTGGAATGTAGTGCCTGAGTGGGGTTTTCCCGATGGTTAAAATCTTGGTGTCTTCAAATCGAGAGCGAATAGATTTCTTCTTTGTTAACACGCTCCATCGTAGACCGTATCGTCGCTTAGCAGCAGGCGAGTTGGCGGTCAAGTGTAAACCTATAGTTAAAAATAAAAATATTCTGTAATTAAATCTTTCTATCATTGAGTTCCATGTTGAGATCACATTTCTAAATAAATATTGGTGGACAATTCACACACAACACCATCTGACCCCAAACTAAGCAAAGCTTGTGTGATGGCGGCCAGATAGCTGAAATAACACTTATACAGTTTTAAATACATACTTATTATATACTAGCTGAACCCGCTACTTCGTTCGCGTACGTTGATCTTGCCAACTTAGTAGTACCTACTTACGTAAAAATATTTGGATGGGTGGCCATTACACGAACCGAGTGAATTTGTTTTTCCACACAAAAATATATTTATTCGAGTTTAGCAACTTCATATTTTATATTTTTAGCAACATCAAACATACTACATAGGTTGTGGAATATCGAACATAGCCGCAGTGTTAAGTTTGTAGGATTTTTATACGATACATTACGATGGTGATGATCATTTTGGTGCTGACGCAAGCTGCGCCGATACTCTGGCACCATCACATCTTCCAGATACACATAGTAGGGGCCAGTGCAGCGGCTAATTCAGCTGAGCGGGCCAAACAGCGCAAATATGCAACCCTCGGTAGTGGTTTTTTATTTAAGCCTTTTGGGGTTGAGACATCGTGCCTGTGGGGGCCGGGAGCTCATCTCATTTTCAAAAGCCTTTTCGAGTGCTTGGCCGACGCAACGCGTGACTAAAATGCTGGCGTTTATTTGGCCCAACGCATAAACATTGCCATTCAGCGTGGTACTGCCGCCAGCATGCTGGGCACGCTTTGACTGGTAGTGGACTTGCACATCTTGTCATCCAATTTTTGTTAATATTCAAAAAACCGTTGTTTTCCATATAATATATGTACATGGTAAAAACGGGACCCTATTACTGAGACTTTGCTGTCCGTCCGTTCGTCCGTCCGTCTATCACAAGACTATACCTCAAGAACGATGATAGCTAGACAGTTGTAATTTTCAAAGATAGTGTATTTATATTGCCGCTACAACAATAAATACTAAAAGCAACACAGAATAAATATTTATGGGGGGCTCCCAGAGAGCAAACTTACCATTGCTTGCTCGATACTAATAATGGTGACAGGTAGACGCTTTTACAGGCAGTTTTAGCCAATCAGATTAAAAGCAAAACTAAATTCCCATTAATACTCAAAATTAAAGAAGATCTTTTGAAGGCCCATGAATTAGGACTGCAAATAACTTTAGCCTGGATCCCAGCTCATACAGGCATTTTAGAAAATGAGTGCGTCGATTTCCATGCTAAACACTTTGGGCAATAAAGACCACTACCATGTATACTCCCATGACTTATCTGCTGCGTGCCAACCTAAGTTACTTGAAAGTTGGAATACACTCTGGTCTCGTTCAAAGTCTATAACTGGCAAATTTTATGGTCAAGTACAGCCTACAATTCCCCCTAAACCCTGGTTTTTTAAATACAAAAATATCCCCAAACGGACCACATCTACTATTTGCCGCCTGCGGTTGGGTTTTGCCTGCACTCCGGTGTTCCTCTCAAAATTAAAAATCCGAGATAACTCTCTGTGTGAATGTGGGTTAGCTGATGGTACCACCGACCACATTTTTTTAGTGTAGTAGAAATCAATTCTCCCTCTATGACATGATCCCACCTGACCTTCCCCGTCCCACTAACTTTTCCTTTGTATATTCCTCATTTCTGTATGTCCTTAGTAAATATATTCAGAAAAATAATATTAAATTGTGATAGCTTTTGTGTAAATTAGATATTTATATATTTGTATTTTAATTTTACTATTAGTTATATCTTTTTATGTCTATTTTGTGATGTCATGTTTGTATTTGTCCCATACAGTTATCTATCATATTATATGAAGTACATATCTACTAACAAAAGTGTTCAAAGTTGACCGATCATCAGAGTCAAGAATCCTGCCTGTTCACCGATTACCAGACGTTTCTGACCATCATGAAACCCAAGACTACCTGAAGTGGACTGATCACCTGTGGCAAGACTCCTATCTCTACTACAAAATAAACTTCAGAAGACTACAACAACAATCAAATGCTGGACATTGGCGAAATTACGGTAACATTACCAAATGGAGGCCATACAAAAAAGTTGAAGTTGTTGACGGATGGCGGATTTGTGTGTACCAGGGATGAGCTTCCACTCCGATAAGTCGGAACTTCCGATTACTATTACACCTTTGGTTCCGACTTTTGAAATGGAGGTTTTAATTGTAAGGTGTATAAATATTGCAGATTGTTCGGGTTTTTAACGCCAAACACAATATTGTAATGATTTATGGTTTATTTCTAAAACAGTTTTGTAATATTTTACATTTAGGCTCCGAAACTTTTAAAACGAAGGTTATAATCGGAAGGAAGGTGTATAAATATTGCAGATAATCCCTTATTCTGATGGATACTGGATGGTAAATGGAAATACAAAATCCCAACTTCCTGAATCAATTGTTCGTCAATGTTTACAGTGTCCACGTGTTTTACAAAAAAAAAATATAGCCAATACAAATGTCTCTCTTTCCACCACTTCTAATCCTGCCTATGCCTCCGAATTCGGTTCCGACTCTGATAAATCAAATTTAAAAACTCCGACTCCGCCTTCGGTTCCGGTAAAATGACCTCCGTTACATCCCTAGTGTGTACAATGCCACAGAATACTTAAAAGTTAGTATGTACCGAACTTATTATTACCGTTATTATTTAATTTCTATGTAATTTCCGAACCACACGACCTTTAACGTTAAAACTTTGATGGGACTATATTAAAAATGTGTTCTTTCTAACGAAATAAGAATTAATGAAATTGAACAACGCTAACATGACTTACAACCAAATACACATTCTGACTTTCACCCCTTTCTGCAAGAAAACCGTGCAGAATTTGGGGATTAAAAGTAGACAGCTACCATCTAATTAGTATGATCTTAAATCATGTTAAGTTTCATTTGAATTGAATCAGTAGTTTCGGCGTGATGAGAGTTCCCTATACAGACAGACAGACAGACAGCCAGACATGAAAGAAAAAATTGCAGTTTCGCCATCAGTATCGACTATGGAGTGCCCCCAAAATTTTTTTTTCAAAATATCTTCAATGTACAGAATTCAACCCGCTACAGTTTTATTATAAGTATAGATGGAAACAACCAGATAAAGTGCAAACATTTGAATTCATCACACAAATATTTGCACTGGGTGGGAATCGAACCCACGGCCCTCGGCTTCGCAGGCAGAGCTACTACCAACTAAGCCACGAGGCTAGTGATGACTCCAAAATGGTTCATTAGAGCTTCATTCACCAAAAAGCGGCTGAAAACCCTGTCGAATCCATTTACGAGGATCAAGGCCTGTACGCACCCTGGCTTTCACCTGGTTACCAATGCGTCCAGATAGTCTCTCCCTCAGATCTTTTGCTGCCTCTGATGTGGTCGTGATGATAACGTCCTTGTAGACACTGAAGTGTTTGATAACCCATGTTGTCTTTCCACACCCCGGAACACCGTTAATCCATTGTATTTTTGGTATCTTCCAGCTTCCCCAATTTTCTTTGGCTTCTGGATTCCTCCCTATAGTTTTGGCCATATCAAGGATCCTATCATCCAGCTTTGTTTTGGTACACCAGGCGATAACTACAATAGGATCTGTCGGTGGTGCCGCGTATTTGGGTCTTCCTATAGGCCTCGTCTCAACCCTATCCAGAGCCACGAAACCAAATGCTGCACTGTAAGCCATCATATACTCGAATTTTCTCATCATTGTTCCCCTGATCACCAGGGCTTTGGGGCTCCAAGGTGACAACGATGTCGCCAAGTGAGCCTTGCGCGGCATAGGTGGAGCCGGCATGACCAAGTAGGAGTTGCGATATTATTTGAACGACATTGCAGCCGCTGAAGAAGAACCGGGGCTATCTTTAGTCGGAAGTGGACCTGTCACCGCCGACCACCTTTGTAGTTTAGATGCCCGACAGTGATCGGTGAAGTTCGTGTAGGGCGGAGTAGCGAGTAAGGAAGCCTTTCGCTCATTTGCGGAGGTAGAAGCAGACACAAGGGCGAGCTCGAGAAGGTATATTATGGCTCGTACCCCGTCTCCACCTGGGGCGTCAGACGTTTAGGACCATCGAGCACCTAGGCTTAGTTCCTCGACTTTGCTCCTAAGCCATGTCGGAGAAACCGAGAGAGTTTTAATCGGTAGGTGCACAACTTTTAGTGATGTCGAGTCTCACATGTCTACGGCAACAGAACAGATATCAACTTGATATCTGTTCTGTGTCCACGGCGGACGAAGCGAAGTTCCACACACAAAAAAGAAGGCTGAAGGAATTAAGTACATAACTAAATCTGCAATGCCAAATAATAATAATAATAACAAAAATAATAATTGTCCCCAAAACTACAAAGCTCCATTCGAATATTCGTCGATTTAAAATATTTCTGTAGTTATATTAAAATGTCTTAAATATTCATACGGTGTATAGGGTTAAGTACTTGAGCTGACATTGCAGTCAGTTTGTGTTCTGCAATGTTCGATGCCAAGAGTTGAAGATGCCAAGCAATAGGGAATATTCGCGGTGCTCCACTGTGTTATAAGTTCCGCCTATTCTGCTGTCGAATTCGCGCTCCGGAAGTCGTTTCCACATCATGTGGCAGCTTGCCGCTCACATTCCAGTATCTTATTTAGAATAAAGAGTTTGGAGGGCGGTCTCTGATCTGAGTCAATTTATGGGATATTTAACACATAGATGTGGTAGAAAGATTTTGTTTTTTTTTTATTTTAAATCAAATTTAATTCAACTAAATGCTTATACGAGATACATATGTATGTCAGTCAGAAAAAACCCAGGATGTATTTAGATGAAGACAATAAAACAAAAAAAATAACTTTGATCCGTGAATAACATAAAATACGTAATATGATCTAGCTCCCATGGTTCCGGCAGCGTCTGCAGTGTAAGCGCAAAAATGTGTTTGTTTATGACATTGCATTGGAAACTTTGAAGATGATCCGTGTTTCTCTGATATTTTATACACGTATATAATATTTTAATGCTATTTTATACATGTAAACCTTCCTCTTCAATCACACTATCTATTAAAAAAACACGCATCAAAATCTGTTAATTGGTTTTAAAGATCGAAACATATGTATATAGGGACGGACAGACGCGGGAAGTGACTTTGTTTTATACTATGTAGTGATGAATGAACGATGTTTTAAACAAATTTGAGTGTGTGAGGTTGTGTGTGTGTGAATGTATATGTGTATTACGTGTGTGAGTTCAAGCGCCCTTGCGAGCGCGTATCTGTGTCTGCTTGCTTGTATGTGTATGTGTGGATGTGTATTTGTGGATGTGAGTGTGCATGTTTGTGCGAGTATTTTGTGTATGCACAATAGATAATAACAATGTGTTTTTGACAATTGAGTCAGCGTGTTGCTACGTGTGGTTTAGTAATTACTAAATGCGAGTATCATAGAATGAGCAATCAATCTTTCAATCAATCAATAAATCTTTAACTGGATTGAATAATTTATTACTACCAGGAATCGAGAAACATCGACCTCTTTTCACTATTTCGTTTAATTTATTTTAAAAGTGCAAAGGTACTTTTGTAAGGGGACATGGCATAGCATCGCGCTAAAATTTTATTTGAAACTGGGACGCGTTGAGTGTAAAATATTCCTTGTCTTTTTGGCCGAGTTGCATACAGAGCCGGGCGTCGTTTTCACTTTCCTTAGTCTGGGCGTAGGGTTTGGAAAGGAGGGCACCGCTTAGGCACCAACACCACCGCACTTTATGCTGAGCTTGGAACTCTGGCTTAACGCCAACACTTCTTTTGTTTGTATCTCAAGTAGTCTCCTAATTTAATATGTAGTTTTGTTATCTTTCCAATATCGTTCAAATGCTCATGGAGGTGGTTATAGTATTTTGATTCCGCTAGAATACATTTTAAATGAACTGTTCTCCCGGTGGAGAGGAACGCTACAGGAATAGCACAGAAGTGTGGTCACCTGCACCTGCCATCAGTGGACATCTGCAGGCTACAGATGATGACGATGATATTAAGAAGATTATAAACGTCTAAGGTTAGCTGTTTATTGCTAAGTCGAAACAACTTAAAGAATCGTGCTGAGATTTGGAACACTCACTGTGAGAATATGGGCTGGAATAGCGCATAGTCTACTTTTAATCCAGGGAAAATAAGGGGAACGGAAACTAAGAGAGTAAAACCGCGGGGTGCTGCTAGTTATTATATGTATAAACATACATATGTTCTGATTGGTTTTGGTTTTTTGTCAAAACAATTAATTTCAGTACGAATATTTAAAATCTTTAGTAATAATCGATTAAATTTATTATTTCTTTCAGCACTATTACCTTGCACGTTAGACGGATCACATAAAATGTTTTTGCGTTTGTTGGCCAATCCTTGAGGAAGGTCAAACTCTTAGTTTTAAAGTCACGCTTCGAATTTCAAGGGGCGAATGAAATACCGAAATACGGTAGATACACAGTTTATAAGTTTAATTAATAAATCAATCTACGTCTTAGTAACTAACTGATGTGAATTATTAAGGAATATTAAGTGAGTGAAATGTATACAGTTCGTCCTATGGGATGAATCTGGCTGACCCTCGTCAGTTCCCCGGGTACGCCGTGACGCGACATATTGAGCCATATTATCTGAGCCAAGTGACCATGTAAAATACAGCTGCCTATATTCATAGAGGATAAAATATTTATTCTCGTAGAAAAACTCTGAACTTTGTCGCTAGGTCCTGGGGTTCCATCAACTGAAATAGCTCAGACAAGAAGGACTAAATATTACTGTTCGTTGCAAAGCTGTAGTTAAATTCAAATATGATTAACTTATCACCATGTCGAAAAGGATAACATTATCATCTAATTATTACAACTTTCAATAACAGCTGGGTTTAACGTACTTAACCCGGTGTCTACTGCTTATTTGAAATCTTTCAATAACCTAGGACTTATTTAATTTCAAATAAATGAATTTGTCTGTTGACATTAACTTGACTTAGATATTACTTAAATTGACAAATTGGACATTTATTATTGTAGTTTTGACAAATTATTTATTTTTATGGCATCAGAAATTGTCTCTCGTTGTAGCTAGTATACTTAGGGATTTTTGCAAGGTATTGTTTGTAGAGCTGGGGATAGACCAGATATTAGTTTTTCATAGTTCTTATAATTTCCATAAATTTTGATAGATTACCGCTTAGTTGTGTTTTTCTGTTTCCATGACGACGCCATCCGGCGAGCCTGCGCGCTCCTCAGGCAACGTCATCGCCTGACGTCTCGCTGTCTTGCGGCCGTCTTTAGGGACACTAAGATATGTAATTTTTATTTATTTTTAGTTTTAGTTATAGTATGGCATCTTGGACCCCGGTTGGACGCAATGCGTTGTCTAATCTGGTGTAACTAGAACCCATGATTTTCCAAAGGACAAAATGGGCTCAAAATTAATCTTGCTAAATGCCCCAAAAAATTACAAATTCCGCTTTCGGCTCCGGTAACGGGTCAGCCGACCCCAAGTGGCAGTGCCGTGGCCGCTGCTACGCCCTCCCAACCTTTTTGGGAAGTGTTGAGCTCACTTAAAATTCATTTCCTATCCTTAAGCGCATCCCGCGTGGTGCTCGTGTTTCGGTGGCTCAAACTTTATCATTTGTTATCAAAAATGTTTTTTGGCTCAAAAATGTTGTGTTAGCAATATTAGTAATTTATACAAGTTCTTATTGAAAGAATAGTGAGAATACTGAAATGCACTCTATGGCAACCCTACAATTCCGGGTTTGATTGGTATGTAGTCTGTGGTTTGGTCGTTTTGGCGGGAAACAAGCTAGCTCTTGTTTTTGACTCGTAAAACATGTTAATAAGAAATATCATATATGCAGCAGCAAGTCTAAGCGAAAGGTTTAAATTAAAAGTACTAGTAAACCGATAAATAACTAAATAAAGTGATAATTGTACATCTGTTACTGAATTTAAGGTACTGTAAAGCGTTTTCTTTAATTAAGTAACATATTATAAAATGTACTACTTCAGCTGCACAAGGCAGCTGTGAATAAGTTGGTATGACGAAGGATTGATTCCGAAATATAATGCTGTAGACTGATCATAGCTGTTTTATTTATGGACTAATTGTCTTCTATTCAGAATAAATTACGTACTTAACAATTCAGAAGTGGGATCGGCGGACAAGAAGACTATAATTAATAATAGAAAATTATATAATTGTCCGTTGATCCCGCCCATGTGATATACAGTTTTATTCTTTTCAAATTTTTTTTTCTCAACGCTTATTATTTGCTTGTTAATGTCACTCAATACGAAAACTCTATGATCAGTATTTAATATGTGATAAAATGTATGGTATTCAATTATATGTCAAATTGTTTTACCTATTCTCGCAAGGAATAAATGAATTGAATTGAATTGACGGTTTAATGAGTTGCAGAGTGAACCATCGATATAAACCAACAGATGTACCCTGAGCACCTTGAAATTGATAATAAACGGCGTCTCTAAAAGTGTATCGTAAGTGGTTTCACACAACCAATCTACTTGACCCTAGAATCGTTAGCGGCGCGATATGCTGTGGTTTTACTTATTTTGGTTGTTGACCACGATTAGTAAAAACGTCCGGCGTTCACCGTTTCTGTAAACGACTAGAATGGAAAGAGTGAGCTCACTCTTCCCAACGATGACATGATTCCGTGCGCCCTGAAGTTTGGGAGGGCACATCTGTGTATTGAGATCATTGGAGTGAACAATATCACGTAAGTGGATTTTTATTCCGTGTATAGGTACTTACCATTTTTGAATTTTTCACGCAATGCGGTCCTCACTACATCTATTACTGGAATAAGTCTAGTAGACTGCATCCTATACCGCATTTTCGAGATGATCAAATTAAAAACATAGTCTGGCTATAATTATGCAAAGAGCCAAGCCAGTTCTGATTTTGTTATTATTTTTGTATAAAAACCAAATATATTTTAAATATAAATTATAAATAATTATAAATAATTATAAATTTTAAATATATAAAACCTTTTTTTCTGTGGGTAGGTGTGAAACTATTAACACATAATTTGATCTCTCTCCAAACTTTATTAATTTAAAAATAGTAAAAGTTATTATTATTATTGTATTTATGCACAGAATTAATTGTTAATGACTGCTGCCTGCCACTGAGTGTTAAATTCACTTTCAAAACACTGATTTAAAATATTTCTCACTGGTTACATAACCTTGACACAACATCTACACAAATGGAATCCATTCAGCAATCACTGAATCAGATGATGGCCACATTTCATCAGAGGCTTGACACCATAGAAGTTCAGCTGCCTGGAAACCGATCTCCACTCAGCTCAGACAGCTTGACTACTGAGTTTAATTCTTTTAAGGCGTTTGTTGTTGCCACTTTCCGAGCGCTTCAAGAACAAATAGCTGTTCTGGCACAGCAAACTGATCATCAGGAGATGAGGTCACGACGGAAGATCCTGCTGATTCATGGCATCCCTGAAGAACAAGAGGAAAAAACTGATGTATTGGTTACCAGGGTGATGTCTGACAAGTTAAAAATGGCGAACTTCAAATCATCTGATATAACTAGATGTCATCGAATGGGGCGTGCAGCGGAAGGAAAGTCAAGGCCAGTATTGTTTAAATTGCAAGATGTTAGCCTTCGTGACAGGATATGGTCAGCCAAAAGCTCTCTTAGGAACTCAGGAGTAACTTTGTCTGAGTTCCTAACGAAGACGCGGCATGACTTGTTTATGGCGGCTCGTCGACGTTTTGGTGTGACAAAATGTTGGACGAGGGAAGGATGCATCTTTGTCCTGCGCCCGGATGGTGTGCGCCGTCGCGTGAATAACATGGACGACTTGGATAGCATACAGGTAAAAGACCCAGCTACTATTCCGACTGCAAGCGCTATGACATCCACAACCTCTAAGCCGGCAGGAACGAGTCGAGTAATAGCCGCTGGCATTACCGCGAAGGACCCAAAAGGCGCGAGACCGCGGCGTGATGTTAAAGCCAAGTGATGTAATATTCTACTAACCTAAAACATTTTAGTCACTGCGAATATGTCTGTATTTATGGGTACCCAGCAGTCACTTATTTGTTTAACTAGTACCACCACTTTTTGTAATCTCGTTGGACTACCCTTGGCCAATATTTGAGTCCACTCCTTTTGTAACCATTCTAATTGGTTCACTAATTGTAATAATTTGTATGATGGTTGTGGATCCGTAGATATGAATTGCACTCCGTATTCGAACTGATGTATGCAAGTAAAACATAAGTACGAACCTGTAACTCTCACTCGCTATAATTTTTAGGCATACCTAGTCATTATAACAATAAACAAAATATTGTCGACACGATTCTAAACTTCATAACATAATCGTTTTGTATGAAACCATAAAATACAAAGGTACTTTTGATCCTGGTATGTAGTTGTACCCAGCATTTATTGAGTATATTTAATAATTGTGTATGTTTATTTTCACTTTATTTTGAGGGTTTTGTTTTTGTTTGCTTTGCATTTGCAATTTGCATGTATCAATGACAGTTTGACAGTGACATATTCAACTTTTGATTGCTTTTCTTTTAAAACTTTGATTTCGAATTCTTGTCACATTTTTGCCATGAATTCGACTACATTTAGATTCTTTCTTTTTATGTTTTTGCTTCTGGAATGTTTTAATTTTAGTATTTGTCTCTCAATGAAACCGTATAAATTTTTGTAACAATAACAATGTAGAACACCTTTGGCAGGTAGATTTAAAATATCTACGAACCGTTATTTAATTTTGTTATTTATTATAATTAATATCTATTTATTTTAAACATTATAGTTATACCTTGTTACACGTACATATATCATACCATACCTTTATACATACATATTTATTTTTAATTATTATATCATGTCTAATTTTGACAGTGAGAATTCGAGCTACTTATCATGTTCTGCAGTTAATGACAGTGCCGATAGCTTCTGCAGTATCCCAACTCTGTCGGACGCCATTGAATCTGTATTCTCTGATGTTCCGAAAAATTTCAATGTCCTTCATGTAAATGCTCAGAGTATTACGGCACACTACCCGGAAATGCTTGCGTCTTTCGTACATCCCAATATTCATGCCATTTTAATTTCTGAAACGTGGTTGAAACCCGTTCTCCCGTCTAATTCTGTGGTGTTGCCAGGCTTTCGACTCATTAGAAACGACCGTATAGGTAAGGGTGGGGGCGGCATAGCGATCTACCTTCGTGCTCACATTCCTTTTACCATGGTTAGTATGTCAGTACAGCCGCCTCCATCTGATGCCGGTGAACATCTTTTTATTGAAGTCGTCCTGAATCACACTAAAGTTCTTCTTGGAGTTTTTTACTCCCACTCTCGTAACGTTAACTATTTCTCTTCTTTTGAAAACCTTTTGGTAAACTTGTCTACTCCTTATGACCATACAATCATTATGGGTGACTTTAACACCTGTTTGCTGAGGCGAGACCACCGGTCTCACAAACTTGAGTCACTGGTCACATCTCTTAACTTAAACATTCTTCCTCTTAATGCTACTCATAATCCTCCAAACTGTACTCCTTCTCTTCTTGATTTAATTCTAATATCTTCTCCTACTCGTGTTGCAAAACATGGTCAGCATTCGGCTGACGATCTTTCGCATCATGACATGATTTTTCTCTCATATAAAATTCGCCCTCCAAAAATTAAGCCCAAAATTCTTTTGCAGCGCAGTTTTGGTAGTATTGATCTCGACAACTTACGTAGTGATGCTTTGGAAACGGACTGGTCTGAAGTGTTTAATGCCAATTCTATGAATGAAAAGATTATAAATTTTAACAATATTCTGATCAAAATCTATGACGTTCATGCACCTGTTCATGCAGTCAAAATGAAACACGCACCAGCACCATGGCTTACCGACGAGATCCGTGACCTTATGAATAAAAAACTGGCCGCAAAACAAAAATTTAAAATTCATCATGGCGATGAACATAGAGAAAAATATTTAAACTTGCGAAACGTCTGCAATAGAGCTTGTAGAGACGCACAACGCCGTCACATCCATAACTCTGTAGAAAACGAAGAACCAGCAAAGGTTTGGCAATTTCTACGGTCATTGGGAGTTGGAAAGTCTCGTCAAGACACTGTCCCGCAAAATCTTGATATTAACAATCTTAATAAACATTTTTCTTCTACATCCAATTTCGATGGACCGGTTAAAGCTACTACACTTAATTCAATCTCTTCCATTTCTCCTCCCAGTTATGATCCTTTCTTATTTAGTCAATTTTCCGCATGTGATATAAAGAAGAGCATTGAGTCGATTTCATCCAATGCTGTTGGTAGCGACAGCATTAGTCGTAAGATGATCATGCCTGTACTCGACGAAATTGTCCCAATTATACAACATATCCTTAACTTCTCTGTCTCGTCGGGTGTCTTTCCACTTATGTGGAAAGATGCCCAAATTATTCCCCTTCCGAAAAAAACTAATCCTGAATCCTTCTCTGAGTACCGTCCAATTTCAATCCTTCCCTTCCTTTCCAAAGTACTAGAACGACTGGTGCACCAGCAACTCTCCACTTATCTCATTAAACACAATCTCCTTAATCCGTTCCAATCCGGATTTCGTGCGGGACACAGTACTGTCACTGCTCTCACTCAGATCACTGACGATATACGGGATGGTATTGGTCATTGTCGACTAACTGTGCTGTCGCTACTAGATTTCAGTAATGCTTTTAATAATGTTGACTTTGATATTTTGCTAGCCCTCCTTCGCTCATTAAACATATCTCCATTGGCAATTGCCTGGTTTCGCAGTTACCTGTTTGGACGCCGGCAACGTATCCGCATTGATGATATCTACTCCTCATGGTGTAGTGTTTCTGCTGGCGTCCCTCAGGGCGGCGTGCTATCTCCACTCCTATTCGCTATTTTTATTAATTCCATTTCAAAGCATCTGACGTCCTCATACCACCTCTATGCAGACGATTTGCAAATCTATACTCAAGCTCCATTGGAGTGTTTACATGATGCTATTAAGGTCACTAACACAAATTTAATGAGTATATTAAACTGGAGCAGATCATATGGTCTTTCTGTAAACCCCAATAAGACACAGACGATTATTATTGGCAGTTCGCGCATGATCTCCAAAATTGACTGGTTCCGGCTTCCTCATGTAATATTTGACGGTATCTCTATCCCTATTAGTGACACTGTCAGGAATTTGGGTTTAATCATAGATAAGCAATTTTCATGGGGCCCTCAACTAGCGGAAGTAAGCCGTAAAATTTTTGGTTCTGCAGCGTCTCTCAGGAGACTCCGTAATTTTCTTCCAATCTCTACCAAAACTGCGCTAGTGCATTCTCTTCTATTCCCCATATTGGACTACGCAGACGTATGCTATCTCGATTTAACCGAAGAGCTGTTAGACAAACTTGAACGCTTACAAAATTTTTTCATCAGGTTTATATTTGGTTTACGAAAGTATGACCATGTTTCTCATTTTCGTCAAAAGCTCAAATGGTTACCAATTCGCCTTCGCCGTAATTCTCATATTTTGTTCTTCCTCTACAAAATCCTTTTCCATTCCACCACACCTTTGTACCTGAAGGAGCGGTTCAACTTCATAGAACCGAAATCCTGTCCTCTCCGTTCTTCCAGATCCCTCAAGCTGAATATTCCTACCTCTACTCATCGCAACTTGTCCTTTTCTAAATCTTTTACTGTGCAAGCTGTCCTCCTGTGGAACTCTCTTCCTTTGTCTGTACGCCAGGCTAAGTCGCTTGGAATATTCAAAAACCTTGTGTATAAATACTTTCTAAGCTTTCCTTAATTTGTACGTTAATAAACTTTTAAACTATCTTGTATATATTTATGTGTGTAAGTTATATTTGTATTATTTTATGTATGTAACTTCGGATGTATTTATTTTTATATTTATATTTTGCTATTCATATTTCTGACTAGTTCACTGTAGCTATTTAATAGCCATTCTACACCACTTATGCACTATTTTTGTCGTAGGCTTTCCATGCAAAGGTTGCCTGGAAGAAATTGCTTAAAGCAATAAGGCCGCCCTTTACACTGCATCTCTGCATTTATTTAATAAGTAAGCTTAACGTAGACATAAGAAAAGTTTAAACATAAGTCTAGTAAAGTATACATACGTTAAGACTTCACTGTATAAATATGTAATTTTTTTGTGGTGTAATAAAGAATTTTATTATTATTATTATTATTATTATATATCCTAATTGTGCACACAATATTACACATAATAATTAATGTGTAAATGACGGCTATTCATATTTTCTATGCAATTTAAAAAGGGTATACCATTTTACAAAGATACTCTCTCATATAGTTTTCGAAAATCATGCTTCGATAAATATGTGGCACCAATAACTGCAATGTCAGTAATTCTGGACAAACCATTAACGTTACTTTGAGGCTTATTAAAGTGTTATTTTTTAAATTTTGGTCGCCTAGTTATGAGAACGTTCGATTTACATGAGGTTCGAATCACATGTTCAATACACATGTCCTGTAAGTCACAAGGGGACCGGTATGGACCTAGAACAATAACTTTCAGGGATACGTTATTTGTCCAACGGCACTTTGATGGATAATGGCGTTTGTCTCTTTAAGAGTCCCTTTTAGTCCCAGTTGTGGGAATAAAAATGGTGACTCAACAGACATGCATGTCAGATCATGGGTCAGACGTTGAAGCTGTATGTACGAACCGCATCACATATCATAATTATAAAATGTCCTCAGACTACTATGAAACTCTTAAATGTAGAGTACTACAACGAACCGAACTATTAAATGTAGAGTACCATGACGAAGCGAAGCGGTAATGCGTTCAGTTATAAACCAGTTCAAATGGTTTGACGTCAACTCGCTCATTGTCTATCCACTCGCTTTTGCCTTCTTGATACTATGTTTATAACTTACATGGAGATCCGGACAGAGTAAAGATTGTCTTTGTCTAGTCGTTTTAGCGATTAATTCAATTTGAGAGATAATCTTTTGCACGTAGAATATTTTAAAGAAACTGTATTTAACTGCTGAGTCAGATAACCATGGGCATGTGACTATTATGTGTGTATTAAATTAAACTCCACTTTTCTACCAATAGCTATGAACTAAATTGACATTGCCAGTGATATGATCTTAAGTCACAGCATGTGCCATTATTTGAGAATGGAGTTGAGCTGTGAACCGCGACTGAGGTGGCTATTGTTCAGCCTTTATTAGCCCTATTATAGATTGTACATTTAAACGGATTGAAACTAGAGTCACACGTGCCTAGTATTATCAAGGTAGAAAGGAGGTACCAGAGCTTCTCATTATAGATTATAGTTTAGCAGTGTTCTAAACTAAAGTAACCTGATGAAAGTACTTGCTCATATATGAGAAAGATGGATTTAAAGGTAGGTTGAGCAATTATTAATGCCTTTATTGAAAGTTCCAGATTATGGATAAGCCGCACCAAGGACGCAAAGATAGCCTTGAAAGTTGCGGCATGGAGGTTAAACCTGAGATCGAGCGCTGCAAAGGGCGCGCTCAGATAACGAGTATTCCACCGATTGACAAGGACCGGAACGAGGGAGTGGAAGGGAGTCAGGCAAATCCACAAGCGTTAACGAGGGAGTGGAAGGGAGTCAGGCAAATCCACAAGCGTCTAATTTAAATCTGTTCAGTAATGCTGTAAATTGATAGACTGAGAACCGCAGCCAGGAAGTGGAAGGGAGTCTGAATAACAGGCAAGTCCACAAGCGTTCTAATTTGAAATTGTTTAAGTAATGGTGTAAATTGACACGGTTTAGAACCAGGGCGAGGATGTGGAAGGTAGTCTGGATTTTAACAGGCAAGTCCACAGCCTCACATAAATATATAGATTCGATTTATAAAGTAAATTTGACGTGGTTTAACGAAGAGTTGTTGAGGCAACAGAAGGCCATAATATGGAGAAAGTAAGACAAACGATAATGATAGACATAAAATGTCATAGGTTTTCACGAAGATTCACAGTCTAGGGAAAGATCGGTTGCTCTTGGAAAGAGGAGAAGTTGTGGAGCGTTACAGTAAAAGCGACTTTTCTCAAGGTTAAAGAAAAAAAAAAAAAAAAAAAAAAAAAAAAAAAGAGACGCGAGAGAGGCGCTGCAATTATAGCGACGCATTTAAGTTATTTTAAAAATAAGTTTGTTTAACTCTTTGAAATATCACTTCTGTTCATCGCATTTTGAACCTGAACTTCATGATATTTTATGATATTCTTCATAGATTTATTTAATGTGTTGAAGGCTATGGTTATGGACATTCGACCGCTGAGCTTTCTTTTACCAACGTAAAACTCGAGTTTGATCCAATGTTAAAGGTCAGACTACAATGATTTGAGTTACAAAGTAATGTGTCATAATTTACGAATGGGATGAAAAGAAAATAGTCAACTTTGCTTTACACAATAACAGGCATTGCAAAATCTCAGAAACGTTACTCTAATAGCTGGGCCTAATGGATAACAAAGCTTGTCAAACTTGCACGACATGGTCTCATAGAGACAATATTGTTACTTAAAAGCATACACAAGAAGAATATCGCAGATGTAGAGAGAGATACGGAAGGTAGTAGACTGTTAATTACTCGGAATTGACCATCGATTAAGAGCATCAAATTGCAAACCATTAGACCCATTGCTCAAAGTGAACGTAAACATAAAAACTCAGGGTGTATCAGAAAATGTCGACATGTATATTGTCGAGTATCAGTTTTGAAAGGATCAGTTGATCACGGTTTAACTGAAAAAAAAAAAAAAAAACTAGAAATCGCTATTTCTAATAATGTTAATGTTAACTTTGTATTTTACAAAATAGCTTATAATATAATACTCTGGTATTATCGAATGATGGTATAAAATTGGCATGTACTAGTTGTATTAAGAATTTAATATGGAAATAACAAATACGCCAGATGACCTCTTTTCGAAAATAGGTCTGAAACAAGAGTTTTTCTTAAGTTGAACAATGAAGTTGGTATTGGTCCGGGGCGATCAATACAATCACATACTGTTCCAATAAAATCACAAGTATAAAGAGGCAATCTAAACACACCGTTCAATTCATAAATAATAAAATAAATCTTAACATTCACAAATTATGTGTTACGTTGTTTGTCAGGGACAGACTCTGCGATTGTAACCTGGTTTGCGTACCGTGTAAGGCTTGATCCAACTTAAATGATGATGAAATGAAAGATGGGATAGTCTTTGTATGGAGGTTTCCGAGCGAAGTTGAAGCGGGCCGCTAGTATCTATATAATTATATTACTGCATTGATGCCTTCCTAATTCACACTTGATGATTGTCAGGGAAATGTTATCCGAAATCTCGCTGAAGCGAAGATTCGGTTTAGAACAGTACTTTATTTAATCGAGTGATACCTACGCGTGTAGGACAATACGCACATGTTTACATTGAATGTTGTATAAATAATAAATATATTATAAGAAATAAATATCATCGAAATTAAGATATTATCTATTCAACGACAATGATCAGATCCGAAACATACGTGCATACTTCACCAAAAAGGTTCAACGACGAGGATTTAGTGAGAATGTAAGGCGCGGAACGCCTTAATAACGGAAGTAATGATAAAATTAGCTATTAAATTTCAAGGCCTGTATTGTTTTGTATTAGAAATTTTGACAAATATTAAAAATCTGATCAATGATATGCCTTTAATAGCCGCGGTCGATATGAAGACGTGGTAGCCGCAGATAAACTCAAGTCAAGGATGTTTAATAGGTGTTACTACGATATATCCATGTAATACGTTCATGTGCATGTTATGTTCATGTAATACGTTATATTCAAATCAAGTTCCAATAGAGATTATCAGATTGTCGATCACGAAACAATCAAGGATTCCGTATAAGTACCTATAAGTAAAAATTATTTAATCGGCTATTTGAAGCAGGTTATACCTAATGCTAAATGATTAGATATGCTAAAATAATTACATTCCCTAGTAGAGAAACCATTGATGTGATTCATCATCATTAATTTGTGAGTAAATTATTACTTTGGACTATGTTCAACGAACAAAACTTTTAGTAAAGTTATTACAACTAAGATCAAAAACTGTTGTAAACAATTGTTACATTACTTAATTATTGAAATGAAATGAAATTTATTAGGCATTAACAAACATTTGAAGTTCACAAATTAGTACAGATTATCTATCCTTGATTGGTAATTCAGATTGAGAAGCATTGTTACCCAAGCTAGGGTTAAACCTGTCGTAACAATATTATATATTAGGTATACAATATGAATAATTCGGTTATGATTGTTTTGTTTCTTATGAAATGCAGGTTATCTTTTGACTGCAAATTATGGATAAAGTAGATATGTTATCGTATATGACTGAAATTAGAGATATGTATATTTCTAATTATAATTTTAATGTGATAATCGTCAGAAATTAAAACATAACAATATATCAAGGTTTACTTGATTGTTATTACCGTTGATTCGCTGATTCGGTATTTTGAATTGAATACTATTATTATATAAAGCTAGCCCATATTTTTGTAGTACAATTATTTCACAAAAGAACAATATGGACAACAACATTAGTAAACAGGTGACTAGATACAGGCTTTGGCCTAGTTTGAGATTTATTGACAGAAGCTTAATTTATAATGCAACAAGAATACCTACTAAGTTCTTGTCGTACAATCTTATTATTGTGAATTGTAAATACAAATATAATAAACATTGTTAAACTGTCTGTGTCAATAAAGCATGATTTGATTTGATAATGTAACTATGAAAATATTTTCCGTGTTAAGTATAGTGACACATTTAAAACAATTGACAATTTAAAGAAACTTATAGTAACTGATGATGCCATGTGCTCAATTTTATTTGTTTTCTTTCGAACATTACTAATAAATTATATTCTTTAATTTAAAACACAAATTGCAACTACTTGTAACATACATATTATTTAAAATATCTTAGATAGAAACTAAATGATAATGGATACGGGCTATAACGTACTTCGTACTTATTACATTATGGCTGTCAAACCTGAGCGACCAACAATACCCACATAAGAAAATTAAAAATATCTCAAAACGCCATGGAAAAGTGTATGATGGGAAAAAGGCTACCTGATAAAATAAGAACAACAACTTTAAGAGCAAAATCAAAAATAAAAGATGTTACAATAACTGTTAGAAAGCTTAAGTGTAAATGAACAGGATACATAATAATTAGAGGAAAATAAATCGTGGCAGACCACTCAGAAGATGGGTCGATGACATAGAAGCGACAGCAGGTCAGCGACTACATGGACCAGAAAAGCTTACGTTTGGGAAAAAGTTGGAAGAAGTTTGAAGGCAGTTGGAGGAGGCCTTTGCCAATAAGTAAACAGACAGTGCGATGGCAATCTAAATTTAAGAACTTTAAATCGTAATAACATTGAAAAATTGTAAGCATTATATGAATAGAGCCTATTATTACTATTACTATAGAAATAGAACAGAATTACTCGTATAATTTGGTCAAGATATGTGAAATAAACTTAAAATCCTTCAACATGTATACTTAACAATATATTATTAAAGCGCGAGGACTCGCTTCTGCAGGATGGCCGAGCTGTTAGCAATATTAGTAATTTATACAAGTTCTTATTGAAAGAATAGTGAGAATACTGAAATGCACTCTATGGCAACCCTACAATTCCGGGTTTGATTGGTATGTAGTCTGTGGTTTGGTCGTTTTGGCGGGAAACAAGCTAGCTCTTGTTTTTGACTCGTAAAACATGTTAATAAGAAATATCATATATGCAGCAGCAAGTCTAAGCGAAAGGTTTAAATTAAAAGTACTAGTAAACCGATAAATAACTAAATAAAGTGATAATTGTACATCTGTTACTGAATTTAAGGTACTGTAAAGCGTTTTCTTTAATTAAGTAACATATTATAAAATGTACTACTTCAGCTGCACAAGGCAGCTGTGAATAAGTTGGTATGACGAAGGATTGATTCCGAAATATAATGCTGTAGACTGATCATAGCTGTTTTATTTATGGACTAATTGTCTTCTATTCAGAATAAATTACGTACTTAACAGTTGTAATCAAAAAGTTTACGGCTGCGATTACATCTTTTGTTGGTGGCTCAGCCGGAGGTCTAGATGGCCTGACACCTCAACATCTAAAAGATCTTCTGTCTTTTAGCGCTGGTGAGGTAGCAGAGTCCTTCTTGAGAGATCTAACTTCTTTAGTTAACCTCATGTTATATGGTCGAGTCAGTAGTGACATTGTCGAAGTTTTCTACGGCGTTCATTTGTGCGCAGTTTCCAAAAAAGATGATGGGATCAGGGCAATTGCTGTTGGCACCACGTATCGTCGCCTTGCTGCCAAGGTTGTAGGAAAAGGTTTGCTCTTTTGAGCTCTCTTTTCCAACCAATATTACTTTTCCGCTTTTGGTTTGCGGGGTGGATGTGAGACTGCCGTTCATTCTGTCCGGACCTTCCTTTACCTCAAAATTGGGGAGAGGTGTTGTTAAAGGTGGACGTCAACAACGGCTTTAATTCGGTTGATTCGGAATCAGGAGCCCTGTTGGCCCAAGTTAAGGATAAAATTCCTGACCTGTACAATTTTCTTTGGCAATGTTATGGCGAGCCCACAAAATTGACTTATCAAAACAATCATATGCTATCCTCCGTCGGCTGTCAACAGGGTGATCCTTTCGGCCCTGCGACCTTCGCCTTGCCCATTCACCCTATCATTCAACGTCTTCAGTCCAAACTAAACGTTTGGTACATGGACGACGGAACTTTGGGGGACGATGTGAATACTGTTCTAACTGATTTGCAAAAACCCATAGACGGTTTTCGTCTGATTGGTTTAGAACAAAACTTTTCAAAATGCGAACTTTTCGTTTGCGACACATGTCCAGATTTATTACATTCGATAATACAGAAATTTAATGATCTGGCCCCCAACATCAAATCAGTTGACAAATATTCCCTGCGCCTCCTGGGTTCACCGATTTTAGATGAGTCGTTACCACCTTTTGTCGAGGAAAAAATTCAAAATTTTACGAGAACCTCCGATAGGCTACTCAAAGTAAACGCCCATATGGCGTTTACAATTATTCGGCGTTGTCTCTTTGTTCCGAAATATATGTACACTTTACGATGTAGTCCACTGTGAAAACATGGTGAGCTCCTTTGGAGCTTAGACAATGTCGTAAAGGAATCTCTAATATCGGTGTAGAATGTGGACCTGAGTGTGAAGGCGTGGTCACAAGCCTCACTACCCATTAGGTTGGGAGGCCTAGGGGTCCGCCAAATTTCAAGTGTAGCTTTACCGGCATTTTTGTACTCAAAACTTAATAGAGAAAATTCTCGCACCCTCATTAGGAATATTTGAACCGAGTCTTTTGGTCTTGCTCGTGACAATGGCAAAAGATTTGACGGCATGACTGTTGTGCCTTGGTAGTTGGATCGGCCCCTAGTATGGGACGCAACTTGAGTCGATACTCTGCCACCATCACATCTTCCAGAGACACATAGTAAGGCCGGTGCAGCGGCTAATTCAGCTGAGCGACTCAAACGGCACAAATATCCAACCCTCAGATGAGGTTACATAATTGAGCCCTTTGGGGTTGAGACATTGGGCCCGTGGGGGCCGGGAGCTCACCTTATCTTCAAAAGCCTTTCCGAGCGCTTGGTCGACGCGACGCGTGACCAAAATGCTGGCGTTTATTTGGCCCAACGCATAAGCATGGCCATTCAGCGTGGTAATGCCGCCAGCATACTGGGTACGCTTCCGATTGGTAGTGGGCTTAAACATCTTGATTATCTGTATATGAATGTCTGTATTGGTCTATGGATAATTCAGGTGTGCTTAGTGTAAGTAGCTAGGTATGTAGCGTAGTTCTCATTGTATTTTAGTTTTGTTAATAAAGTCGCTGCCCGATTAAAAAAAAAAAAAAATTGAACTACCAGTTATAGTTGTGATGACCACAGTTAGAAACTAAGCCGGGGAAATTAATACAGATTTTGGAAACGATTCAGATTATAAAACGCCTATGCGAAAACATGGGCTATATTATGTTAAACATATCTGGTCCGTCTGCCATGTGCATGTACCATGCAGCACTTATGTAAGCGAATATACATATACACCGAGTTTATTTGTGTCAAATGTTACAGCTGCATATAATTATTTACTTGCAGTGGCAGTTGTACGGAAGCTTAGGCTGTGGATCCACTGAGGCGGAGCGGAGCAGAGCGGAGACGAGCTGTGCTGCGATTCACCAATCACATGGCTTGAAATATCTTCTCCACTCCGCTTCAAAGGAACTACCCACCTCTTTTCACTGCTCAGCCCTGCTCCATTTAGCCCCAGTGGAACCTTATCGTTACATTCAAAGAAGCCAATATTTTAATGAAGTTGTGGTTTGGCTAAAATATTGCAGCAAACGGTGAAGTTTACACTTAAGTGCTGGTATACCGTATTTACAGTTTGCCGGAATATTAGCATGTTGATTTAGATTAATGATAGGACTGAGGGCCTGTTTGTTAAGCTGTTATGCTTGGCTCTAGGCTTTTAAATTATACGGTTAATTGAACAGAGTCCGCCGATTCTAGCCCGTTTCGGTAGCGCTTAATTGGGGTTTCAGGTCTAATCGTCGATCACCAGATACGTTCATGGCTCACTATATACTAAAAATAAACTTTATGGATGCGTGCGTGAGAAGGTTTCGAATAACCCAAATAGTACAGAATGAGGTCATTTCCCTTTCGACGCTATTTTTATTTTTACTTCGCAACTGGGTTATCGTATACTTATATTTACTTTCTTGTAAACAACTTTTAAAGTGATATTAATGGTGGCCTTTGTGAATATAATCATAATCCTACGTTCGTATTTGCGGAGTACCTATTAGATTTGTTTGTTTGATAAAGTGAATTTAATGTAAAATGTGATTATCACACAGTTTCATACACGTAAAGTTTAGTAAGCTTTGGTAAGTCATTTTCGAGACATATGTATTAGGAGATGCCTAAATTACACAATTATATCCTCAGACTGCTACCTTTCCGGAATTGCTGTTTAGTCGTCTATTCATTGATACATTTTATCATACATGTAGGCAATGAACACTGACTCGATTTTCATATTTGTGTAATACAACTAAAATGTGCTACAGCGGGTGCTACAGCACCCACGCTGGTCATTAGAGCAACCAGTCTTCATTTAAGGTTTTATTGTTGGGAAAGAGGGTAGGTTCATGGCATATTTAACATCACGTTATTATTCTAAGTTTTACTCACGGCTCACGCGACCCTCTCTTTAACTGCTAATTTAAATTTTAGTGATAAAAGAACCGGTTAGTTAGTCTCATGTGGCCTCTACTGGTCTAATGGCTAACTTTTATGCGCCACTCTCGCCCTTAGGGTCTCGTGTAGAAGTTTGTGTAGGCTACTGGGTGGTCTTGGAACATTCCGCGGCCTAGCAGATCTATTGTAGGGCTCGACGGCTACGGCATCTAACCGAGCTGACGTCCGGGAGAGAATGATCTCCATAGGAGAGCTTAGCAAAATTTTCCAATATTTTTACTGAGTGGTCAGTTGATTCTGTCGGTTTGTCTTTTTTACGTCACTGTGTGTATTAACCATTGCTGTAGGAAGTATGTTCTAAAGGTTGACAGTCGGCCAGCTTGACCGTCAACCTTTGGAACACACAGTTGATCTATGAAAAAGGCTATGTCGAACTACTACAGTCTTAGCAACTGGATTTTTGCAGTTTCGGTAGAGGGTGTGAGGCAGCTATCTATTCAACGCAAACGTTTGTCATAGACCCGATCACTCAGATTGAACAATATATTTTCTTGACGTAAATGAAAAAAGACCGAACATATATAGTACTTTTAAAAGTCGATTAGGATCGCTTTCTAATCAGAATGGCTATCTGTTCTGGAGCTACAATTGTGCCGGCAGAGGATGTCATTTTTGTGTATGTGGGTCGGTTCAGAGTGAGCGGTCCTATCAACACTTTTGTGTACGTGCCAGGATATCCGTACAATATACATACGTTCCTTAGTATTATGCGGGACAGGAAATTGTTAATTTGGTATACGACCAACCTATTTACGCAAACGAAGTGACGAGTCTTTAGCTCAAATGAATGTTTACCAATACACAAATATTACTGTTATTTTTATTATTTAACGAGCAGCATCCTGTAGTTGCCGCTTCTATTTTTTTCCGGAGTATTTGAGCAACAAATATCGAAACTTTGTGATTTATTACTATACTCGCTGCGCCCGCGGTTTTAACCGCGTCGTTCCCGTTTTTCACGGTATAAATTTTGTGGTATGATAGCGCAGGTATGGATTGTTTCAGACAATAATGTAACTGTATTCCAAATCACAACCCGATCCGTTCAGAAGTTTGGACGTGATTGAACAAGACATATCCGAACAGCTAAAGATCCAAACTTTAACATTGATAATATTAGAAGGATAGTGTTTATTTTAAAGAAATACCTACTTTAGCAAACACCATTATTTCTTGAGAGTAAATATAATACGCGTTAACCTCAATAACAGCTAAAATAAAGTTTGAATTTACTCTGAAACTTCGGTACTTGTATTTGGAACCTAATATTTGTAAGTAGAAGTAGATACTCGTATTATTTGTGGTGTTTACTCCATCTCTATCGCAAACCTTACATTGTCGAAAAGCAAAGCGATGCGACGAAAATAAAGTTGTTCCTTATTTTTATGGTTGTGTACCTGAAAGTTATGGATTTTTATTTCCCTTAAAGCGAGAACCTTAAACAGGGTTACGCATAAAGGCATTAGGTTGAAAAGAATGTGCTACTAAGGATTACAATGCACGTTTATACTCTGAAATTAGGATATAATCCCAGCCATGTTTTGGTACAGTTGTTTTAGGGTTCCGTAAAACGTAAAAACGGAACCCTTATAGATTCGTCATGTCTGTCTGTCCGTCCGTATGTCACAGCCACTTTTTGCCGAAACTATGAGAGTACTACACTGTTGAAACTTGGTAAGTCGATGTATTCTGTGAACCGCATTAAGATTTGTACAAAAAAAAAATTAAAAAGAAAAATTAGGGTTGCCCCCCCATACTGAGAACTGAAACTCAAAAAATTTTTTTTCATCAAACCTACACGTGTAGTTTGTCTATCGATAAGTCTTCAAAAATGATGTTGAGGTTTCTAATCTAATTTTTGTCTACACTGAATAATTTGCGCGAGAGACACTTCCAAAGTGGTAAAATGTGTGTCCGTCCCCCCCTCTGACTTCTGAAGTAAGAGAATGAAGAAACTAAAAAAAATATGATGTACATTACCATGCAAACTACCACCGAAAATTGGTTTGAACTCGATCTGATGAGTAGTTTTTTTAGTACGTCATAAATACACTATTATTAAAACTTCGATCAAAGTTACAACAAACTACAAGAACTATGTGTACTATGTATATTATGTTACTTGCTGCATCGGAACCCTTCATGGGCGAGTCCAACTCGCACTTGGCCTCTTTATTTTTATTTAGTTCAGATTATTCTCCTATGCATGTATTCACCTTGTACATAATTAAAAAAAGTATATCATTCGCTAGTTATTTTCGTTAAGTTTTTTATTATAATTTTGTAGTGAAGACAAAAGTTCAGAAATCATAATTATGTCTGAATTGGTGGACAATTCATACACAACGCCATCTGACCCCAAACTAAGCAAAGCGTGTGTGATGGCGGCCAAATAGCTGATATAATACTTATATAGTTTTAAATACATACTTACTATATATAGAAACACCCTACAAATTACCTACCAACTTGAAATATTAAATGAGATACCAGTTACAAGTACGAGTTAATCGCTCCCATAGTCAAATTTAAAAACAAATATTTTAAATAATAATTTTGGGATACTAACTGTACAAGTTTGAGGCGTTAGAACGGTTAGAATAACATTAATGATACGGTACGTACAGAGTATGTATTATTGACAAGTATTTTTAATCTGTGTTTATACTCGTAGTAATCGTTATTGCTGGAGACGATGCCTCATCGGTATACTTTGGAAGTTTGACAGGTTGCGGTGGGAGTGAGATGCAGTCTGTGTGCGCTATATTTACAGTAAGAGTAAATACATGGTAACAAAAATATATCTAATTTTATTCCTTCAAACCATGAACCTTATTTTCGAAGGACAGAGTTCACAATAGCTGTGTAATGAAAAATTAAAAAATATATCTTGCCTAATTAAATATCAAACACGAACTAGATCTAACTAAATTTCAGAAAAAAGCTAAAAACGAAACTAGACATAAATATTAAAACAAAAATAAATAAATAAATAAATATTGGTGGACAATTCACACACAACACCATCTGACCCCAAACTAAGCAAAGCTTGTGTGATGGCGGCCAGATAGCTGATATAATACTTGTATAGTTTTAATTTTTTTTTTTTTTTTTTTTATAGCATAGAGTGACGAGACGAGCAGGTCATGTGCCTGATGGTAAGCAACATGCCTGCCACATAACAGCACAGTAACACGCAGCTATTGGAACATGATAGTCCAAATCATTACCTAGCACTGCACTGTGCTCGTCACCCAGAGATCTAAGATATTATGTCTCTAAGCCCTGTAATTTCTCTGGAATCATTGCCCTTCAAACCGGAACACAGTAATGTTTGCACATTACTGCTTGGCGGTAGAATATTTGGCAAAGGTGTGGTACTTCCCCAGGCGGACTCTGCTAAGAGTCCTACCACTACTAAAATACATACTTATTATACATAGAAACACCCAGACACAGTGCAAACATTTGAATTCATCACACAAATATTTGCACTGGGTGGGAATCGAACCCACGACCCTCGGCTTCGCAGGCAGAGCTACTACCAAATATTCGTCACCCATCCCACAATATCCGAAGACAAAAGTGTACAATCAGTGCGTCCTATCAGTTATGACCTACGGTGCTGAAACGTCGCTCAGCGAGCTATGGAAAGAGTTAGTTCTATAGTTAGTTATGCTTGGAGTGTCTCTGAGGGATTGTACTTGTAATGAGGTCATATGACAGAGAACTAAAGTCACCGAGATAGTTCAGCGCACTAGCAAGCTGAAGTGGCAGCGGCTGGTCATATCTTTTGCAGAACCTATAACCGTTGGTGTAGGCGGGTCTAGAATGGAGACCGTGAATCGGCAAACGTACACCCTGATACTATATGGAGTGACGATTTTACGAAAAGCAGTTGGTAGCTGTTGGAAAGGTATAGCAAAGGATCGGACTGACTGAGTAGCGTATTATTAATCGTCCACCAGTGCACGATTATGATAATGATAATGAAAGTTGTCACACAAAACCATCTATCTACATATTTCTATAGTAAGCAAAGTTTGTGTTTTGGAAACTAGATCGCTAACATAGTTCATAAGTAATTGTGAATACATTAAGTAACAACAAATCATCAAAATCCATTCACAATTGGCGGCGCTATCGCGTAACATACATACAAAAAAAAACACCCCAAATTGATAACCTCCTCTTTTTTGGAAGTCGATTAAAAATAAATTAAGTACTATTTACATAAGCTTCACATTTTAATTTAAAAAAAAAACAATCTTTTGTTGTTTTATGAGCTGTTTCAAATAACGTATTTGCAGTCCTGTTTGTACGGTGTGGTACGTGAAGTGAAGCCCGGGGGAAAGCACCTGCGCAAGATGCACCGAGTGCAGTCGTCGCGCCAGCCAGTCTGGCGCCGACCACCCCCCCCCCTCCCCCCACCACACCGCTCCCACGCCCGCGTTTGTTTTCAACTTTGATTGATAATTTGTTATTGGAGTGCGTGTAACGTTTTGAAAACATTACTTAGTTCTTATGATTTCGATAATTTCTAATAACTAATATATGAGGAGAGATCTTGCTTTTTATTTTGCGTTAGTATTCAAGGCAATAAATATCACTTGTTTAATATTACAGAACAAATTTTGTATTTAAAACAAATAAAACGAAAACGTTATTTATAATTCTGAAAAGTTCAGTAGCACTTGATATGACTCAACTCATATTCCGAGAGCTGGGAGCAAATTCGGTAGGTGTCATTTGTGACTAAAATATTGTGTGCTCGATGATATAAATTGAGGGATTCTTTTTGCCCCGCTACACACTAGCCAGGTTTGCAACTCCGTTTTGTGGAGTATAAGAGAATTTGTTATGTGACAAGTTTTCAGCTTGCCTCAAATACTTACCCAAAATTGCTGCCAGCTTACGGAATATTACTGATGACTCTCTCGATAAATAGATCTCATGCAACGAAACGTAAGCTTCTTACAAAATATTGTTTATAAGTTTATTTGGTAGCCGTCTACGTGAGTTCATCTCGTAGAACTCTCGTAGACGGCTACAACGCGCTATGCTACGAGCTACGCGTTCCGTTTGGCTGGTTTTTAAATCTGCTACGCCCGGTTACGTTCTAAAAAATTCAAGCTCCTTCCGAAACGCTCCTTGATTTCTCTAGGCACATTACCATGGCCACGTCTCAGACCTTGCATAAACAATATTTACGCAAATAACTAAACATTATTTATGTCTTTTCTTGTTATGAAATTTTCTTGTTGTTTTGATAAATGTGACTTAAATATCACCACGCGCTGCAACTTCAGCTTTAATATTATTTGTGAAGGATAGAACATCATTTCCTGTTAGAAAAACAAAATCTGTTTTCATAACGAAAACAAAGTGCTATTTTTGACAAATTCGCTTAACATTACATTGATTTATTTTTACCAGAGCGGCAGACCTTGTTTCGTGATTAGCGAACATCAGTATAACACAGGAAAACGAGACGATTCCGGTCAGTCATGCACAGTTTGCGTTCAAATAATTTGAAAACTGTGAGAAATTATTAGGGCAAAGAGGACTAAAGCCGTGGAATTAAGCATTTACTACGATATGGTGGAGTTTCTCTCTATGAGAATTAGGTATAAAACAAATCCGAGTATCTAGCTCCTGGAAAAGCTAATTAAAAAATAAGAATCGTACGACAAATTACCATAGATAGATAGATAGATAGATTAACTCTTTATTGCACTTAATTTAAAAATAAAACAAAAGTTACTTATAATAGAACCAAATTAAGTAGCTATTGGCGACCATAAAGTCCTGTGTGTACGTAGTTCTAAGTGATCTGCTACTGTACGCACTTGTTTATTTTCTTCTTTCCATAATAAGTTAAATGATTTTATCTCATGTATTCGAAATTTTAGTCAACATTAACGTTAAGCCAAAATCTGTAAAAAAAATGAGTAAAATATTATCATTATAATCTATCTATGTTTCAAATTTCAACTCAATGTATTCAGAAGATACGACGTGATTGAGCAACAAACATCCAAACATGGACATTTATAATATTAGTAATAATAGGATGCTGTAATGAGCAGGAATGGTGTTTATCATCAGGCGCATATCTTGCTCATTCTGTCACTCTATATTTAAAGAAAATGTTATATCAATAGAGTTGGAACAAAACCGTAAACTCGTAACCGGAAAATCGTAAACCTTTTTTACACGCCTCACACATTTTTGAATAAAAATTCTGTATTTCTCATTCTCCTAATGGGTGGTTTTTTGAACGAGAAATAAAAAAGTCGCACAGTCATTAGCGGCGTTTTCTCTTTGTGTCTTTGTTTTTGGAAGCTTTACAGTTATCGATTGACCTTGTATTGTGTTCGTAACTTTTATTGCACACACTCGTATGCGAGTGCAAACTGTTTCTTGCTTTTAATTTAACTTAAATTATTTAGCAAATCAGTGGAAGTGTTTTGAGGGTGAAATTGTTTTTGTTGTTGGGAAATTACCATCAATAGTATTTATGTAATTTTCTCTTTTATATTTAATACTTGTTTATATTGATGCTTGAATAAGCTTGTCCATTTTCTCTGAGCACGGAGACTGCAAATCATATTAGGGATTTCTAGAAAAACCATGTGAAATTTAAGGATAAGAATGAAATATTTTTTAATGAATTCACTTTTATCATGTTCGGTAGATGGCGCTGTAAAAAGCAACATTTTGTTTGAACCACGCATTGTATCTTCACATTATAAGTCTACGAGTAATTTTGTCAGCAATTAATTTTTAAAACCCGCATTCCTAGCCGTACCCTATATAATTTTATTTTGTTTTAACCGAGTTTCAAAAAGAAGGAGGTTATCATACTCATACTCGTTTATTGCATACTCTCTGTACATAAGTCAATAAGTTATAGTAGGTAATAATACATTTCAAAAATAATAATTAACATTAAGTTATACAACCTCAATAATATAACTAACAAACAAAATACAACATGTCAAAACAAATTTAAAATTACAACATGTCAATTCATTCATATCAGTTCTGATTATTCAAACATTATAGATTTTGTCATTTTAAATATATATATATATATATAAAAAAATAAATATATAATCAATAGGACCATGATTTTTATGTATGAGTATGTTACCTGATTTCTCGAGAACGCCCGAACCGATTTTAATATTTCATTTTTATTCGAAAAAGTGTGCTTTTCGAATGGCCCCATATAAATTATATCGATATCGGTGTCTTTTTATGTACAAAAAATCATTATATAGTATAAAATAAAGTTACACTCATCTAAAACCACCAAACAGATTTTGATTTGAGGGTTTTTATAGATAAAGTGATACAAGGTTTACATATATAATACGTGAAAAAATAGCAGAGAAACACGAAATTTTTTAAAGATTCTAATATCTTATATATAAAATTCTCGTGTCACAGTGTTTGTTTCCTTACTCCTCCGAAACGGCTTTACTGATTTTTACCAAATTTTATATGCATATTCAATAGGTCTGAGAATCGGCTACTAGCTATTTTTCATACCCCTAAGTGTTAGGGGTTGTTCACCCCAAAAAATTTTTTTTAAATTTTCGGTCAAATGTTTTTGTTCTTATTTTTTTATAATGTGGCGTTAAAAAATACATACAACCCCAAATTTTTACTTTTTTATCACCAACCCCTGTTTTTTATAGCCATTTTAGTAATTTAATAATTTGACAGTGAACTCCTAAACGACGGGATCGATTTGAATGGTTTTTTTTGTGTGTGTATTCGAAGATGGTTTAAATTCACAAATAAGCCCGGCAGATGGCGCTGCAGACAGTGTCTAGGTTATGTCCGAGCGAAGCCGGAACGGGCCGCTAGTAATGACATAAATAAATGTATTGCGCTTACACTGCAAACGCTGACTGAACCCTGAGCTAGATCAAAATAATGTACAGCGGTATTGTACCCCTTCAAAAGGTCTACAAAAAGTCTGCAATAGTGAATATATATCTCTTAGGAATAACCCACAATAACCATTTTTATTAGTATATTTAGTATCAGTATTGCTACCGTGCAAAGCCGGGGCGGGTAGATAAGATTGCTTAGTGCGATTGCTAAGTCGATCAATTTAATTTAAAACAAAGGATTATAATATTAATATGGTCACTGTAGGATGTTGTTAGGAGGTTAGCTACTTACGTAATAACTTAAGACAGAAGGTCCGTTAAGTAGGAACTTAACAAAGTAACCGACTTGGTATTATTACATGGATCTCACAACTTTTTACGGTAGAAGAACTGAGTTACGAGACTTGGATTTTACAAGCTTTGTTTTTGACTGCATCTCATATTTGTTTATTCTTTCAGTAGAATAACCAAAAAGAAAATATACGTAATAATACTAGTTCACTGTTATAACGCTTACAACTTCTATTGAAAACTAGATAAAAGGAAGTTTTCTCATATCAGACGCAAATGGGAGCGATAAAGATACGCCTCGGCTTACATTCATTGTCAGCGTCATTAAATATCTTCCAATTCCTACGCAAAAACAGAGTTTGCGGTGGCGTTTATGTCCACTAGTACTTATACTAAACAATTACACTTAGGGCAGAAGTTTTATTAAAAGTAATGTTCAAGATGACGTCAAGCTCCGTGACGTCACCCATTGAATCTACTTTCACTGCCAAAATTGTGACTCACTTTTCTAGGAATTTGTTATATATATTTTCACGCTTAAAGGAATAATAAATTTGTTGTGAAATAAATGACATTCCAAGGTGTATGTGGTTCGAACTATTCGGGTCTATTAGTTAATTTTATTCATGTATTTTCGTTGACTTAAAGGTTATTTTATGAAAATATTGGCTGTAACATTATCTTATATTTCAGTATCTAGTGTTTTAAACCGCCGAAATACTTTCGGTATTTGGTTAAATACGCATATTTTGGGAACGTTGAAGATTTGCATAGTATTTTAATACTGGTGGTCACACAGTAGTCGGAATGCAACCATCCAGCAATATTAATATTTTCAATTTGACCACCAACTTTAACAATAAACAAAAGAGTCAATTTATACGTGTGTGCCAAATACATGGTAGTGTGTGTAATGTTTTTTTATTGATTATCTGCATTTTTATGCATAATTTTAATAAAAACTATTAGGGTACGAAATTTCATAATCCTCCGTCCACATATTTTCGTAAAAAGGGGTATTTTTGCTTTTGTATTCCAAAAAACTTATTTGCACATGCTTCAAAACAACTCCCAAAACAAAATCACAATTTAAATGTCAGCGCAACGACAAAATTACCTTATCAAACAGTAAACAATCGTTCTGTAGTTTACTGGATTATTACTCTCAGTAGCTAATTTTAAACAAGACTGTATTTCTACGCTGGACACGTTTCAATGTGGTCTATGTTATGCTAATAAGCTGCCTGTAGAAATAGCGCGTAATGGTATTCGAGCACCTCTAAGCTGAAAGCTAAACAGCAGTTTCAAAATAAGGAAAAGTTTTCAGTATGCTAACGTTCGTGCTTCTACTCAGTTTTAGTTTCTCCGATTATAGCGATTATTACAATAGAACTAATAAAAATATGCTATTTTAGGAACGAAATAAGTTTCAAATAGAAAACAGAAACTTATATAATTTGCCGGTCGTGCTATTTCACATTTTCTAATTCCGAATTTTAGTAATTCATTCACTTGAGTTATTGTTGGTATTTTGCAGATACAACAATAAAATGAGACATCATAAACATTATTTGTTTTTAACAATTTATCCGTCGTTCTCCTTGCTTGTAAACACAATCTTGTTGAAGAAATAAAAGTAGTAATACATTATGCCAGATCTCGAATAAAGATGGCACTATTATAACGTAAGAGTTAGTCCTTGAATGACCCCTACGAGACACGCGTGGGAAGGCTGAGGCGCCTCTAACTGTACTTAAATTAAATGAAACGCCACAAAACTTCAGCTTCACCGGCAGAAAAATCAAACACTTTTATCTATATCAAAATCTTGTCTGCAAGAAACTTGTTTTACTAATCAGACAACCATTTCTATTGTAACTGTTTTTAATCCTACAAAAGCCTACGTGTTTGAGTAGGTTATTGAAACAAAGTTCTTTACGGCAGACATATATAACGAAAGTGACGCGTAAAATCTACCCGTGACTAGTGTTGCCAGCTTAATTTTTGAAATGTTATCATCTCATTTAGCAGCATTTTTTTTGGAAATTGTGTTGTTTCTGTATTGTCCGAAAGACCTTCAATTCCTATCGTAAGGTGTCCCATGACACTACATATTTTATTATTCAGATCTAAATACAAGCAAGTAGAATAGGAAACATTCTCATTAGAAGACTGATTTCGTGGCTAAGTTAGGTAGTGAGCCTCTTCCCCGAATCTGAGGTCATGGGTTCGGTTTTTGGACAAGTATTTGTTCTATGTCTGAGTGTTTCTAGAGAATATTCATAGGATGGTTAGACTGGTAAATGGTGATAATCCGAGGTGGGGCCACTCAGCCGTCTCATACAAGAGTGAAACAAACATATGGGTATACGGCCAACAATGAGCTGTGCAGCGAAGGCAGCGTCGGCAGCGTCAGCGTCAAGGCAGCCACGGAGGAAATACCGCGGTTCAAAGCCGTGCCGTTATTACGGTTCGTCGTTCACCCTATTCGCCGCGACCTTGCGCCGTTATCAGCTTTGCCAACGTGTGATTGTGGGTTTGTTGGACCTGCCGGGGAAGAGGAGTGCTGGTATAGGTATCGGTACGCCGGCCGGTATTCTTTGCAGATGGATAGTCAGTAGGTGACGGCGCCGAACTATAGTGAAAGGCAGTGCGGATGGACAACGACTGACTTTATTATTCTAGAAATAAGAAACATTAAGGAGTTCATAGATAGCGCTACTGCTCACATTTTTGTTACTCATTATAACAACAGATGGCGCTACTAGTCTACTAGATACATTTTGTTATACAATCTAAACACCCCCACTTAACAAAATAATAGATACATACATTTACCATATCACATTATTATGTTTTATCATATAAACCAAACATTCCTAAAAAGTTATAATGTTTTATTTTACATAAACCCTTAGTCAGTAAATCTGCGGGCATCTCTGATGTGGGCAAGTATTTAATCTTTACAATTTCACTAGCAACTTTCTCCCTACAAAAATGATACCGCACGTCTATGTGTTTAGTCCTTTTATGGTGAATAGGGTTCGCTGACAACTTATGGGCTGATTGGTTATCATTAAAAATTGGTATCGGATAAGTTTCATTAGTTAACTCAAATAACAAATTCCGCAAGTATACTGCTTCTTTACAACTCTCCGAAATGCCCATATATTCAGCCTCCGTACTGGACAATGCTACAGTAGCTTGCTTCTTGGTTTCCCAAGAGATTGCACAACCTGACAACCTAAAGAAATATCCAGTATACGATCTCCGATCTATTACATTACTGGCCCAGTCTGCATCTACAAAAGCTTCTAACTGACTATTACCATTAGCTGAAAACTTGAGACGAAAAGTTTTAGTTTTCTTTAAGTATTTTAGAACCCTCTTTGCATAAGCCCAATGCTTCTCATCGTAACAGTTATTAAACTGGCTTAAAAAATTCACAGAAAAAACAATATCAGGGCGTGTGAGCACAGCTACATACATAAGTGAACCAATCAATTTCTGATATGGTAACTTTGTGTCACATTTCTCACTTTTAGTTATATTTAGCCTAGGTTCAATCGGTGTCTCTGCAGACTTACAATCAGATATATTGAATTTTAACAACAGTTCCTCAATATAGCTTTCTTGGTCTAAAGTTATTGTACCATTATCTTTATCTACATCTATTCTCATGCCTAGACAATTTTTAACAGGTCCCAAATCTTTGATTTTAAACTTTGATGACAAACTTTCCTTTAACAGATTAGTCTCTTTTTCATTATTTGAAAACACAAAAAAATCATCAACGTACAAGGCAATATATATCTTTACATCTTTGTATTTTTTTGTAAATAGACAAGGTTCAAGCTTAGATTTTGAATAACCCGATGATTGCAACAATTCATCAACTCGTTCGTACCAAGCCCTTGATGATTGTTTCAATCCATAAATCGCACGTTTCAATCGCAAAACCTTGTTTACATGTTCATTACTACCCTGAAATCCTGGTGGTTTCATCATGTACACAGTTTCATTTAAAAAACCATTCAAAAATGCAGTGTTAACATCTAAATGACAAATATCTAAATTAAGCTGAACTGATAAAGCAAACAACAATCTTAAAGTGGAATGCCTGACAACAGGTGAAAAACATTCATCAAAATCAATGCCCGGCCTTTGGGTGAAACCCTTAGCAACTAATCTAGCTCTGTACCTTATTTCATTATTATTTTCAAATTTCCGCTTAAAAACCCATTTACATTGTACTACTGTGGCACTGGGTGGAATATCGACTAATTCCCAAGCGTCATTTTCTTCAAATGATTTAAATTCATTCTGCATGGCTAATTTCCACAGTTCACTTTCAGGTCCATTCAATGCTTCGTCTAGCGATATTTCATTTGCATTTATTCCATTAGTTTGACCAACGCAAACTCTACCAACACCGTACCAATCAGGCTGCTTGCGGATACGCTTACTAGGCTTTTTTTATTGGAAACTCCACGGAAAGCCCTGGCTGTGACATATTGTGATCTCTCACAAGCTCCGCAGGTTCTGCCTCTAGCATATCTGTAGAGTCCTCAAAGTCCTCTTCTTCAGTACTAATGCTTTCTCTTTTGAAGTTCAGTGTTTTCTTCTGCTCCTGATCTTCTAATGTACTTACGTCCCTCATGTCCCCCACTTCTTGGGTACATACTGGTCTTTCTTCCTTTACTGGAAAAATGTCATCTTTGCTCTCACTAATGTCAAAGTGTATTACATCTTGCTTCTGTTCACTCCCCTCCTCAATCACAACAATATCTCTAGATATAGTTATACTGTTATTGTTGGGATTGTAAACTCGGTAGCCTTTGACATTGTTTGAGTAGCCAACAAGAATACATTGAGTCGCTTTTCTGTCCAATTTCAACCTTTTTTCTTTTGGTATGTGTACCATGGTTTTACTTCCAAAGATACGTAGATGGCTGACATCTGGCTTAGCTCCGGTCCAAATCTCCATAGGCGTTTTGTTATTGAGTCCTGATGCAATTGACCTATTTCGCAAATAAACTGCAGTGTTCACTGCTTCTGCCCAAAAACGGTTAGGTAATCCTGCATCAAATAACAAACATCTCGCTTTCTCTATGACTGTACGGTTAAACCTTTCGCAGAGACCGTTCTGTTCCGGTGTGTATGGACAAGTTTTTTGATGAATAATTCCCGCAGAATCCAAGTATGTTTCAAATTCCTTACTGCAGAATTCTGATCCATTATCTGTCCTAAACATTTTCAGCTTCCTGCCTGTCTGATTCTCCACTAACGTTTTGAATACCTTGAAATGTGAGAATACTTCATCTTTTGTCTTTAAGAAATATACGAAGGCCATTCGACTGAAGTCATCGACGAATAACAAAAAATATTTCTTTCCGCCAATCGATCTAGCTTCCATAGGCCCACAAACATCTGCGTGTACGACCTCGAGAAGTTCCTTGCCTCTGTTGCCCTCATGACTGAACGGCAACCTGGCCTGCTTACCCTCGCAGCACACAATGCAGTTTGTCTTACTGACCTGAGCCTTATCCAAGTATGACATTCCATTTACAGCACCATCTTTCATCACATTGAGATCTTTGCTGTTTAAATGACCAAATCTTCTATGCCACACGTTCACGGATACTGAAGTCAACAAACAATCGCCTTGCTTGATTCTCAACTTATAAACTCCTCCTACCAAATCCGCAGTCGCTACAAGCTTACTATTTTGGTTATAAATATAACAGTGCGTCGCATCAAATGTCACTGTGCTATGATGCTGTGCTGTGTTTCCTTTGCTAATTAACTGGCTGACAGATAGCAAATTCGTAGCCAAGTTTGGCACATATAATGCTCCCATCACTGTGTTTTCATGCTCGGTATCTCCAACAACTGTAGTCAATTGCACATCTCCACAGCTATCAACAGAAATTTTCGTTTTATCAGCGATGACAATCTCTTTTACTTGGTGTTGATTTGTTGTGTTCAACAACCAGTCACTTTTACATGTTAGATGGCTACTAGCACCGCTATCAACATACCAATCTAATTGATTGAAGTTACCGCTAAGAAACACTGCACTGAATGCATTAGATTCCTTGCTATTTGGAATATTATTACATTTATTCATGAAATGTCCAAGTTGCTTGCATTTGAAACATCTGACATTTGCCTTCACGTTTTTTGATGACGTTTGTTTATGTGCGGTCGTTTGTCTTTTAAGGTTTTTATCTTTGTTATGCCAACCTTTCGTCACGAATGCATTCTGTGTAGAACTAGAACCTGCTTCACCTCTTTCCTCCATATCAAGTAACTTTGACTTTATGGCATCCGCTGTCAACTCAATACCTGAATGCTCCACCGCCATAATCATGGGTCTTAGAGTATGGAATACAATATAGAGTTACAAAGTTCCTGACTACTATAGTGCTTCTCGTTCTCTCAATTACAATTCAATTTCAATTCAATTTTCAATTCAATACTCAAAAAGTATTGCCATAAAGAAAATATTCCACTAGGTAAGGGTAGTGCTGCGATAGTTCGATGAATTCAGCCTGTGTTCTATGCATTCTAAAATTACATTTTAAAAAGGGGTTCAATATAATATAACTAAAATAGGAGGTACTTAAATAAATACCTAATCAAAAACAGGGCAATAAAACATTTATTTCAAATTGTACTTTACATTCAACGTTATAAAAATATAGTTTGCCTGTCATATTTATATCATAGTAGCAGCTCGCCCAGGCTTCGCACGGGGCAACTCGGAACTTAGGTATAAAACATTTCAATGTTAGTAGACCTTGTTGTAGTAGGCAGGCTACTATTATTTAGATGTTGTGGTAATTCAGAATGATTGATTTATTTGATAATCTGTACTTCATGAAAAATATTGCTTTATTATTCACACAATGTTTTATCCTCTTCTTCGGAACGGCACATCTGCGAAATAATAATTAATTTGAATAAATAAAACAACCCAAATTATTACCAGAAATCTAGTGATACATTTAAGTTGCATAATTATTTCTGGAAAAGTTCAAACAAAAGGGTTAAATCAGAGGTGAAAATGTGTATGAATAATCTTTTATTTTGAAAGCTTAGAGCTTCATATCTACTCACACAATAGATAGGTCTCTTGTGTGAGTGGGTATGAAGTAGGTGTAGTGAGTAGGGTTTATACTAAAAGCATGATGTTATCTTGTTAGCGAGATGAGATAGTGTAAGTTAATGGGAGTTTGATGCAATTCCTACTCCAGAAAACAAGAGTTGGAATGGCAGTGGTAGAGTAGAAACAGAAGCGTCATGACCATCTAGACTAGATATGTATAATGGTAACCATGGTAACACGCCATGACCATCTAAAAATGTTTACGCATTTGTGGCCATAGCTCCGAGTTCACCCGAAGATTTATTTCATTCCCAAGCGTGATGTTTGAGTTCAATTCACGGCTCACGAGAAATCTGTATGTAGTGCGCCAAAGAAAGTTTTCACTTAAAAAACTAACAAATGCGAATCCGCAGGCAAAATCTAGTACGTATTATTAGTAAACGGTCAGTAAATAAACTGTCAATTATGTACCGACTTGTATATTTTATGGGTAATTTTGTAAGAAATAACTGGTCACACTTTTTTGTTTGTTTTGTTATTTAGGTTATGTTTACATTTTACATATTTTGCAAATTTTGGATTAGATACTGCCGTTATTGTATAAATTTAATTCAAGTAGATATCTAGAAGGCATTAATATGAATTTCTATCAAGTCGTCATAACAAATATTGTCTACTTACGTGTAAAATGAGATTCCACTGATTTTTCTTTCACAGAGGCTATTGCAGCTTATAACACTACACAACGCACATTGTTTGGCATAAATATCACCAATCTCTTAACAGTCTTTCACAAACAAGCTTTAAATCTTCTTTAAATACACACAATATTTAATAAAACATAAAAAATCCGAGTCTGAGCTTTGAACAGACTTTTGTATGGCAACGCCATGTCAGATTTGTAATTTAGCCAGAGAAAAAGCCGGCCACGGTGATAAGGACGGAAAATCAGTATCTCTTTCTCTTTTTTTCACAAGTGATAGATAATTAGACTATCTCATTTCCGCAAGTCGTGACGTCACTTATTGTGCCCCCCTGTCATGGGTTCAAATTTTTCAGGCAATCCTGCCAACAACAAGGAGCCAACCCATTCATCACTAATCTTGAATCCTGTGTTGTTCAATCGCTGACTTATTTCTAGCAGCGAAGTTACATATTGAGACATAGATTCGCAATTTTCTCGACGAATAGATATGAGGTTCCGAAGCAATCCAATGCGCCGCGTATAGCCATTATCATCAAATAGCTTTTTTAGTTTCTGCCACAATCCCATTGCTGTCGATTCACTTTTAATATGCACGAATAAACTGGGATCTATAGTTAAAACTATCTTCGCTTTTGCTTTCGCATCATTCGGATCGCCGCCGGTCGTGATGCACCGTTCCATCCCTTCTAATATGAGATAGTTCTCCACGGCAAACGCCCAATCTTCGTAATTTTCTCTGACTCTAAGCTTTGCAATACTCGCAATTAGATTTGACGACATTTTTGCACTATATTTTAACCAAAATTTGCTTTTATTCACCAGATTTGCCCATAACCTATAGTGAAAGGCAGTGCGGATGGACAACGACTGACTTTATTATTCTAGAAATAAGAAACATTAAGGAGTTCATAGATAGCGCTACTGCTCACATTTTTGTTACTCATTATAACAACAGATGGCGCTACTAGTCTACTAGATACATTTTGTTATACAATCTAAACACGAACATCTGGCCCATCGTGGGGGAACCACCGGTGTCCAGGCGTCTTGCACTGTCTGTAATGGCTCCGGCGTGCCATGGATGTTCTGGTGCGCCGATAACGGGGCTACGTCCCTGAAGTGGGCCTGATGACAAGCAGGCTGTGACGGGTTCGCGGAAAAATGCGAACGTGTCTCCATATTTCCGCCATATGCGCCAAAGATGGAACACCCCGTAGAAGTTTTGTCGGGGTACCGCTCGTGGTGTTGGTCGTCTCCTTAGGCGAAAGGGTATGTTCAAATGCATTTCCTCGACATAAAAAAAGAATGTCTAACAATACCCTTCTTTACTTACTTTTATTTTTGTAACGATCACTTTCTTAATTTCTTAAAATATAACTATTCTATCTTCTCAGCACAGATACAGCACTTGAGATTTATTAATTTATTTTTGGTATTCTTTCACGCAAAACGAATTTGTGTGATACTATAGTGTCAAACGAGCTTATAGCTCGTAGTTTATACAGCAGAATACACGTGGGTTATTTTTTGCCTCAAAGTTTAAAATCAATGTTTTGTAGCGGACGAGATTACGAGGCGCACGTAGTCATAAATAAATTGATCTTGATTTAATGGTTGATCAAGTGGCGTAATAGCTAAAATATTAATAGGATGGATGGATACGTACTTACGTAATAATAAGGTAAGTACTTTTTTAAACTTGGAACGAAGATCTACAAGAAAATTTATTGTATTAATACTGGCGACCAACGTATTATTCTTTTTTATAACAAGCTATCGGTTGGCGTCATCATCGCTTATTTTGTTCAACATACATTATATCTACAAGTACATTGGCCATTGAACATTTTCCGTAGCACAGAATCTTGATATGATGCTTGAATCAGTTATTATTTTACGTATAAAGAGGCAACCTAAAGTTCCGTAGGCAGTAGAAGCTGTCTGAGACAAGCTACCTAAGTCTTATAAAAATAGAATAGCACTGCAAATAAAAACCTATTTATTGTTTGAAACTCATAATCTCACTACAAATAGTAAATGCCGTGAAGATATGCTGCCCGTCGAAGTTTCCTGCAGAAACGGAATAACAGATTAAATCTATGCGGCAATTTCTAACGTTGGAGTGTTTGTTTAAGCTTTTCAAAGTCGGTTCTCGTTTTAATACTCGACGCAAATATAGTTTTCGTTAATACTTTTGTATCTGAAGTTTGTTTTCGATCTTCATTGTCTATTATTAGTGGGCTGATGAGTAAAACATACAACAAGATAATAATTAATATTCATTAGTTGTGATAAAAGGTAATCATTATTTTGCTCTGCAAAACAAAACAACCGACTTCAATTCAAAAATTCAACTCACACAGTTCACTCTTTTAATGAAATTAATAATAAAGGAATATAATTATCATCGATGTATGAAAATTTTGTTAGTTTTGTTGATATTACATGAACAGCTGCACTAATTTCAAGTAAATTAAATGACCTATGAAGTATATTATACTAAAAAAAATATTTATTTTGCGGACACAAAACAAATACTCCGAGAGCTGGCAGTAAATTTTGGGTAGGTATTTGAGGCAAGCTGAATACTTGTCACATAGTTCTCCTAACATGAAAACAAACGAAACAAACAAACAAAACCCCAACACGGATGTGCAGACCTGGCTGGCGAGTACCGAAACGAAATGAATCCCTCAATTTAGATCGCCGGGAGATAAAAATTCCCACCCTTTTATTTATTTATTCATAAATATACAAGGTGTTGCAGAAAGGTGCAACAATATTTATGGTAGTTCATCTACATTAAGTTTTGAATAATGTATGTGAAAATTAGGCATGAAAGCTCAAATTTTATTTTCCATAAAAAAAAAATTTTGTCGGTTGTTATTTCATTTGACATAGGGGTATGTCGTATGATGTATGAGTATGGCCAGATCTCCGCACGGATTTTTGTACGATGTCACGGCGTCGGCGGCAAGGCCGTTTGTCTGCTGTACATGCTTTAGGGTTGAAGCTGGTGATTTGGTGGGAATTTTACGTCAAACTTTGACTCGAATTATCTCGTGATCTACCGTGCTGAAGGGAAAGCGACCTTGGGTGATGAAGTGTACATGTGTTAGAATGGACTGTTAAAATATTGTTGGGGGTAAATCTACCACGTTGTATATCCAATTGAAAACTCTATAATAATAGTAGAGCTATGTGACAAGTTATCAGCTTGCCTTAAAAGCCTACCCTAAATTTGTTAACAGCTCTCGCAATATTATAATAAAATCGGCCAAGTGCGAGTCGGACTCGCCCATGAAGGGTTCCGTAGCAGCAAGTAACATAATACATAAGTTTTTGTAGGTCGTTGTAACTTTTATAGTTGTTTTAATCAGTGTATTTATGACGTTTTAAAAAAAACTACTGACAAGATTAAGTTCATACCAATTTTCGGTGGAAGTTTCTTTTATCATTCTCTTATTTTAGAAGTTACAGAAGGGTTATCCCCCTTTTTTTACTACTTTGGAAGTGTCTCTCACGCAAATTATCTTACATATAAAATTCTCGTGTCACAATGTTAGTTACCTTACTCTTCCGAAACGGCTTTACTGATTTTTACAAAATTTTATATGAATATTCAGTACGTCTGAGAATCGGCTACTATCTATTTTACATACCTCTAACTGATAAGGGTTGTTCGCCCTTAAATTTTATTTTACATTTTTGAACTACATTTATTGTTTATATTTTTTTATATTGTGGCATTAAAAATACATACAACCCTACATTTTTACCTTTTTATCACCAACCTCTATTTTTTAATAGCCATTTTAGTAAATTAATAATTTTTCATCCCGCTCGATAACTGATCAATATCGTCTTTTTGTAAATGTTTTTCACTCTATTTCGATTAAAATTTCTCGGAGCTTTTTTTTTTTTTGACGTGATAACGTCTTATAATTAGGTGAAGCCGGCTGCACGCCCGCAAAACATGACGTCATGTAACGTTACCGTTACCGTTAGTTCGTCGTCCGTGCCATGCGGACGAAGCTGAGCGCTGAGGGCGCCGCCCGCCGAGTCAAGCGGTATCACTACTCGCGCTATCAGCGTACTGAATTCTTAAGACGTTGTCACGTTTAACTATCGTCAGTAAACCAACTTTACAGACAACCATTTTTTTTTTAAATAAAGAATGACGAGACGAACAGGATATGTGCCTGATGGTAAGCAACATACATGTCTGCCACATAACAGCAAAGTGACACGCAGCTATTGGAACATGAAGAGTCCAAATCATTACCTAGCACTGCACTGCGCCCGTCACCCAGAGATCTAAGTTGTTATATCTCTAAGCCCTGTAATTTCTCTGGCAACATTGCCCTTCAAACCGGAACACAGTAATGTTTGCACATCACTGCTTGGCGGTAGAATAATTGGCAAAGGTGTGGTACTTCCCCAGGCTGTACTTACGGAGCTTATGGCAAATCTAAAATTGTTTTATAAAAATAAACATTTATTTTTAATTCATAAGTTTAGGGTTGCCATGGATGGTCTAGATTCACAAACCAGCCCGGCAGATGGCGCTGCAGTTACTATCTAGGTGATTATCCGAGCGAAGCCGGAACGGGCCGCTAGTTCAATATAGAAAAAAATTATATTAGAAACCTCAACATCATTTTAGAAGATCTATCGATAGACACACTACACGTATGGGTTAGTTAAAAAATATTTTTCGAGTTTCAGTTCTAATAATATAATATAATGGGGCGAGGCACCACCAAAATGTATTGTTTTTAAATATTTTCGTGTAAAAATAATGCGGTTCACAAAATATATCTATGTACCAAGTTTCGACAGTATAGTTCTTATAGTTTCGGAAAAAAGTGGCTGTGACATTCAGACGGACAGACAGACAGACATGATAAATATTGTCGACCAATATTTAATTATTTATTTATAAGAGTTCCGTTCTTACGTTTTACGTAACCCTAAAAAATAAGGTCGAATCGCGAAATCTCTTCCTTTTTGTCTAAGTCGTATATAAATAAGTAACTTATTAGTATCTGCCCGCGAGTTTGTCCGCAAATTTAGAACATTACTATTTCCTATTCTTGGTGTCTTCAAATCGAGAGTGAATCGGTTTCTTCTAGGTAAGCACGCTCCATCTTAGACCGCATCGTCGCTTAACATCAGGCGAGATGGTGGTCAAATGTAAACATATAAATGTAAAAAAAAATATCCTAACGTACTCGTACGCTACATTTTTCGGCATGAGTAAGTGCTATACCAGTCTATAAAATCTAAGTACCAAATTTTGTAGTGATCGTTCTGTTCTTACAACACAATTGAGGTTCAAAACATCGAAACTGTCCCACTTTCTCATTTAAAATATAAGTAGGATTTCTAGAAAGGGTTTTTTATAATTTTTAGAAGTAATTATAAACCGACGTGTGTCCTGATGGTTAGTGATCACTACTTGACTTCTGTAATACTAAAAACATTCTTCTTGCGTTGGCTTCCATAGAGCAATTTATACCCCCTTCGGTTGATGCAGATGAAAATGTCAGGGCCTTTTAGTGGATTAGATGCTATTTTAACAATGTCGGTATTTAGGGATACCTAAGTTGCTTATTTTCACTCTGAATTTGTGCCTTGAAAAATTGGGAAGTACTTCCGAAATAGTGCCATTGGATTTCTTAATATAAAACATAGGAATAAATACAAACATGTTAAATTCGCAGTCGCAACAATAAGGCTTAATAATTTACTTAACTAAGCGCGCCCAAACCCACTGTCGATAAGCCGCTGACAAAACAAAAGGATTAGTTTAAAATCAGTTTAGCGTCAAATAATGTTACTCGAATTTCAGGGTATCAATTTGTTGAGCTTAAAGCATACTAGTAGAGCCCCGCGGTGTTACCAGCGTAGTTTACATATTCCCGGGATAAAAAGTAACCTATGTGTTCCAGACTATCCTACCAATCCTACTAATATTAGGTATAAATGTCAAGGTATGGATGTTTGTTGCTCAATTACGTTCTAACGTATGAAGGGATCGGGCTGAAATTTGGAACACAGATAGATTATAGTCTGGAACATATGCTTTTTATCCCGGAAAAACAAGGGGAACAACGGGAACGGGAACTTCGCGGGTAACACCGCGGGGCTCTGCTAGTATTCTATATATCTATCTATATCTGTGTTCCAAATTTCTTCTCGATTCGTTCATACGTTACGAATTATATTAATTTATTTTTCGCTTTTGAGCTCCTTTTTGTTGTTTTAAAGTAGGTTTAATTTTTGTCAAAAAAAAAATTATCATAGTGTATTACTATACTACCCACTTTTTTTTCTTCAAAATAAAATATCTGATTTGTAGAATTTGACTCGTTATAGTTTTATTATATGTATACGAGTAGATATTAGCTACAACGTGTGTAAGTACAAATACGTACGTACAAATAAGTACGTACGAATAGTAAGTATTCCTACTATTTGCAAAATAACTGTGATGGCGTAGAGGCAAGAACGTTCGCCTCACAACCGTGAGTCGTCGGTTAGGATTGCAATCCCGCCTGCTTCTTCAGAGTGTTTTTTGAGTGCAAATATACAAGTTAGCCATCACCACTGGGTTTGTGGAGGAAAACATCGTGAGGAAATCGACATGTTCATGACAGACAGAAATCTGTCGTGAACATCCGTCATCGCCTAAACCGAACTAGACCAGCGTGATGATATCGTGAATTAATTCTTGTGTGAAAAGCCTCAGCAGTGCTGCAGCCCAAGAAGTGGCCTGCTGATGCTTATTTTGTTAGTCGTGTCTACCCACTTTTACTCACCTTTTAGTAAATGTGATAGTTTTCTTTGTTTTGTTTTCACTTTCTGTGATCACTTCAAATATTACTTTTATAATTACCTATTTGCTGTTATCTGTTACCGGTCAGATGTTTGTCATCTTAGTTCCTAACTATGTACATATTTATATTTATTCACTTTGTCGGTTAGTATGTCTATCATTAGTTTTATTTATTAGTGTGTTTTGTTTTTGTGTAGTTTTGAGTATTTGTATGTAATATATTTGTTGTATGTATTCAGCGATAAGACCGCCTGTTATTTCACTAGTCTTACTGTTTTTCCATATTATAATACTCGTATGTATCATTGTAATTAACAACAAAGAATTGTCATTCATTCATTCATTTTACTTTACCGTGTTACTCTCACTTTTATAGGGTTGTATGAAATAGAAGTAGTGATACGTTATTGAGTTACAGCATAATATATATGTTTATATTGATTTTGCTGTTATTAGATTTGAGTCGGAATGAAAGACTAGAGGGGCAATTTTGTCGGGTCTACAATAGAATGCCTCTGGGATTCGTCGTCACTGTAGGAGCGGTCCGGCGCCGCCGGCGACCCCTCCGTTGTGTTACGAACAAGCGACCAATCGTTTGAATGATAAACTGCTTCATAACTTTCATGTGAATACAACGACATTTGAAAATCTTTTTTGGTACAAAAAGCGGAATAGCTGATTTAGAAGTATTCTAAATTGATGAATACGATCAAGAATTCTGGTGCAAAAACGACTTCATACAGTGAACTTTTGCGAAATAGTTTCAGTCCCCTATACGGTTATGTCTTTGAAATGATTATTAGGTGGTATGATGAATTACGATTATTATATTTGACTCCTTGCAGCTTCGCTTGTGTATAGTTATGACTTGCTTTTGTTAAGTTCTTCTAGAATTCTAGATAATGTAGCTTTCTATTAGTTAGAAAGAACAGTGTTTTTTGAGCTTTTATGGGTTTAATTTTTTTAAGTGTAATTAGATTTTTCCTTATTTGTATTAACATTCTTGCAATTGATTATGAATATTTATTTAGAAGAATTTTCAACACATTTTATTTTTTAATTTCCCTGTTCACTGCGTAATATTTCCACATATTATCTCAAAGACGCGGCTTCATTATAATTTTTAATTCCAGTACATTATTAAATTACCTACCAATAATCAGATAACGTAGTATATTAGCTGTATAGTATAATTTACAGGTATTATTTTAGTTACGCTTTACGTCCGTGTGTAAGTATAGTAATCTGTTAATACCTAAGTAAAACATGGAAGACTTTTTAAGATACGGACCGACTGGGCTGAAGCATTTGGACAAAGTGATCCCATAAGGATTCCGTTTTTCCTTTTGTGAAAAACTTCTAATAAGAGAGAAGAAAAAACCAAACATGAACTTAGTTTTACATTAAAAATATTTTTTTTATAGAAGTATGTCCATACGAGTACACCAATTAAATATGTGTTAATAATAATCAAACAAGTATGACGTCATGGACCACGAACAGTGTAGGGTTCCGTAATTACGTGTCATATTATAATGGTGCAAAGAAAGACAGCACAATAACAGAGGAAAAAACAAAATATGATCTCAATATTTTTTTATGTGTGGTCGTTAGTTTTCTTCTGCCAATTTTGGGATATTTACAAAATTGGTTTCGAAAGGGAAAACTTCATTTACGGAAACTATAACTTTAATCCCATTAATATTATAAATGCGAAAGATTGTGAGGATGGACGGATCTTTATTACTATTTCACGCAAACACCATTGAACGGAGTCGGATGTAATTTGGTAGATAGATTGATTGATAATAGTTTGGAATAACACATAGGTTATTTTGTATCCCGAGAATATAACGGGAACGGGATCTACGCGGGTGAAATGCGTAGGCTGCTGCTAGTAGGCACTTAATATAAAAAAAAACCTCAAACTGCATAATTGTTTTGGCATACTCCGTGGACTTCCAAAAAAATCTAAACGTGTAACCCAAAATTTAATTCTATATCACAGCTTTTTCACGAAACTGTAAGATATAAAACACGGAGACTAGTAATAATTGTATTGGTTAACAGAAACCATGGACACATGTGTTTGGGGAATATAATATTTCATTAAAGATACTTATAAGAGTACGTGGTTGACTACGGAACCTGAAATCTGAAGTTCTGATGTGCATTATTATCTGGGGGGTAGAGGGGGGGGGGGCGCGGCAGGCGGCGGTAACAAGTGGTCGCGTGCAAGCGCGCCTTCAGATTAAACACTTGCTTGCTTCTTTTTGCCTTGAGAGCAACTTTTATGCCAACTGAATTTTACATGAAATAAATTAGTCGTTATCTTTTTAGCTGCAGATTTATTATTTTTAATGTCAGTATTTAAGCCGTTATTTAAACTGCTTGTGGTAAAAACAGATGAAAATAGCATCAAAAAATCCTACAAATATTATGAATGCGAAAGTTTGCATTTATTCATGGATGTTTATTACTCTTTCAAACTATAAAAAAATGTTGGGTTAAGGATGAAATTTGGTACATAGATAATAGTTTGGAATAGGACATATGTCACTTTTTATCCCAGGAAAGTAATGGAATTGTGAATTACGCAGGTTAAGCCGCGGGAAGTTATTGGTAGATAAATGGAACTAAGGAGAAAAAATTACTGAACATAGATGTTCCAAAATGTCGTATGAATGTTTTGAAAAGTAATGACAAAATCTGGTACATTACCAAGCAATCGTTCTTTGGCTTGTAAACGACACCAAAAAAAATCTATTATATATTTTTAAAGTCATCGTCAGCTTTACGTTATTTAATGCAGGACATAACTCGCTCTATATAATGTACGACCATTGAGTTCGATTGGCATCCTATCATCTCCTGTTTCCACACATTACGCAAGTCGTCATTCCTACCTAGCTCCAGGGCGCCCTATACTTAGTTTGCCTAGATGCGGTCTCCACTAACGGTTATCGGTCCGCCTGTTGCCGCTTCAGCTCGGTGATCTTTGAGCTATTAGATCCTACTTCCTACTAAGGTTGGAATTGTCAACGTTTGGATATTTGGATGTTGGAACGGACCGGGCTGAAATTTAAAATACAGGTAGACTAGTCTAGATTCTAGAAGGCTACACATAGGCTACTTTTTCCCCCGGCGTAATAACGGGAACGGGAACTACGCGGGTAACACCGCGGGGTGCTGCTAGTAAATTATATTATTATAAATGTGAAAGTTTCGTTATTTAGATTCGAGTCCGACTTAACCCGACCAGCGAAAGGGTATTTCCTCCACGTATAAAATAATAAAAGCGGCCAAGTGCGAGTCGGACTCGCCCATGAAGGGTTCCGTAGCAGCAAGTAGCATAATACATAAGTTCTTGTAGTTCGGTGTAACTTTGATCGATGTTTTAATAATAGTGTATTTATGACGTACTCAAAAAAACTACTCATCAGATCGAGTTCAAACCAATATTTGTTGGTAGTTTCCATAGTAATGGACATCATATATTTTTTTTAGTTTTATTATTCTCTTATTTTAGAAGTTAGAGGGAGAGTCCACCCGGACACACATTTTACCACTTTGGAAGTGTCTCTCGCGCAAATTATTCAGTGTAGACGAAAATGATATTAGAAACCTCAATATCAGTTTTTGAAGACCTATCGATAGACACCACACACGTGTAGGTTTGATAAAAAAAAAATTGAGTTTTTGTTCTAAGTATGAGGGGCACCCCTAATTATTTTTTTTAATCTTAATGCGGTTCACAGAATACATCTACTTACCAAGTTTCAACAGTGTGGTTCTCATAGTTTCGGCAAAAAGTGGCTGTGACATACGGACGGACAGACAGACAGACAAACAGACATGACGAATCTATAAGTGTTCCGTTTTTACGTTTTACGGAACCCTAAAAAGGCAAATCACGGCAATCTATCTTTTACATAAAAAATGCAATGCACTTTCCTTCATAAGTTTGCGAGTTGTGATTAACTTTCGATTATTTATGATTAGTATTTTTTACTTAATAATAATCTCAGAAGGCTTTGGCTAGTTATTAAAAACCAATATCACAGGTAAGATAATACTTAGCCGATGTTTCATTGTAAAACTTGGTATAGCCTTTTCTGTGAAAAATAATTAGTTGAAATTAGTTGAGTTCCGTGAACATTCCAAAATAAACTTACAGCCACGAAATATGTTTTATGTAGATTAAATTCTAAATGTCACGACTTTTCGTTATTTTTTTTAACAAAAGCTGTATTATTTCTGTAGAAGCTATGAACATTTTTCTATTATTTCAAGTCTGAATTTGTACTTGCGTGGCTCGGAGGATTGCTTTTTTTTCACGCTTGTGTAATCTTCAAATATGAAGTTTTGTAGCAGCAGGGCACACATAGTAAGTTCAGCTACCCCTCCGGTAAAAGTGTTATTGAAATTATTGTTCCAATCATTTTGATGATTACCTGTACCAATCAGAGAGAGAGAGAGAGATTACCCTGTACAGTCAGAGAAATAAATAGTACAGTCGACGTAGACATAAAACTAGCCTGAAATAGAAAAAAAACCGGGGAGCGATTTTTTTTTATGAAACGTCGGGGAGGGTTGTAGGAAGTATAAATCTCGATTTTCTAACTTATCCCGGTAGAGGGTTCGCCACCATCTTGTTTTAAAGTTTTTGTGAAATAACTCGTTCATTTTCAACTTTAGAGTAAAAATGATGGGCATCAAAGTTGTTGGAAATTTAATTTCTCACAAGTTTGCTACATATAGTTTTTACGCTAGGATCAATATTTGCAGAGTTATACTATCAAGTTTATCAAAAAAATCGTAATGGGTGCAATTATATTTTCTTCAACTTTGGTTTTCGCACATTTTTTACTTATTTTATTTTTAGTATTTGTTGTTACAGCGGCAATAGAAATACATCATCTGTGAAAATTTCAACTGTCTAGATGTCACCGTTCTTGAGTCTGGTGACAGACGGACGGACGGACGGACGGATGGACAGCCAAGTCTCAGTAATAGGGTTCCGTTTTTACCCTTTGGGTACGGAACCCTAAAAAGTGCGAGAACCGAAATTGAAGAAAATAAAATTCCACCCATTACGATTTTTTTGATAAACTTGATAGTATAACTCTGCAAATATTGATCCTAGCGTAAAACCTATATGAATCAAACTTGTGAGAAATTAAATTTCCAACAATTTTGGTGCACATCATTTTTGCTCTAAAGTTGAAAATGAACGAGTTATTTTACAAAAACTTTAAAACAAGATGGCGGCGAACCCTCTACCGAGATTAGTTAGAAAATCGAGATTTATACTTCCAACAACGCTCCCCGACGTTTCATAAAAAAAAATCGCTCCCGGAATTTTTTCTATTTCAATGTCTGGCCCGACCGTGCTAAAAAGAAAATTAGTAGGACATGTCAGGTCGTTTGTTTGGTTACGGGAGGAAAGTTTTCGCAAGATACCTAGTTGTAATGGGGTACAATTGAGTGATGTGGGATTATACCCAGGAAGACTTTTACGGCCAGCTATATGCGCATGTGCATGCTCCCTATCTCCCGCAAAAAGAGGACAAAACAGTCACTCAGATACGCCACTATACGGAAGAACTGCCTGAAATAAGTCTGGACGAAATCGTGATATTTCGAGGACGGGTTTACTACATTACTCTTAAAGTCTGGTGAAGCTCCACATACAAAAGAGCTCTAAGAACCCGGGTTCAAATCCCATACGCACCACTGTCTTTTCGAAGTCATGTGCGTAATGCCGCTAACTTAAAACGGTGAAGGAAAAACATCGTGAGGAAACCGACATGTACCTAGAATCTTTCGAAGTGTCATGTGTCATCCGCCAACCCGCACTGGGCCAGCGTGGTGGATTATGGCCTTAACTCTCTCCTTGCGAGAGAAGGCCCCGAGTCCCAGCAGTGGGAACGTTTAGTGGGCTGTTGATGATGATGATACAAGTTTATAAAAAATATGTAAACTATCGCTTCTGAGCCATGTGGCTCAGAAGGAATATTGTTAGTGTTCTAAAAGTAGTAATAGTCTTGCCCGAAGTCTCAATGAGTATCAACCACCTGTACAGGCCGGGTTTCGAAGTGCGTATAGCACCATATACCACATTCTCACGTTGAAGCAGATTATAAAAGGATTACAATCGGCCCCTTTGCTTAGCGTTGGTGAACTACGAGAAGGCGTTTAGCTCCGTCAAAACCTGAGCTGTTCTGGAATCTTTACAGTGATGCTAAGTCGATCGGCATCAAGGTGATGAGGTCTTTGTACCATGCCGCTACGATGGTGGTCCAAATTCAAGACCAGCAGATGAAACATATTCCTCTGTGATTCGGATGTGGCCTAAACATCAATGGCGACAATATCACTTGCCTACAATTTGCGGAGGACTTGCGGAGAATGCTGGACAGCCTAGCTAATGTACTATAATACAGTAGTTTAGTTTATTTAATGTGCTAAGACGTGTAATTTTTTTGAAGTGCGTGTGGATACATCAATACGATTCAACGAACGCTGCTGAGTGCACCTACTGAGATGTTTTATTTAATTGAATTTAGCCACTCCACAGACTCCCGGGTCCGTGACCTTTGTCATTTCAATTCTCTATTTTTTTTTCATATTTTTGGATTAGGAGAAGAAGGGGAAAATAGGGAACATTTTGAATCTAACTCTAGTGCTCGTCTGTTAAGCCAATCACTACCAGTTGGGATCCCGCTAGTAATCGACTCGACATCGTCATTGGCCTAAGCCACCTCCTCCCGGCCTAGAACCTCCACTACGGCCGCATTCCTGACCCTGATGGTCATCTATACGTTGAAGTCTCAAATGGTCTTCGGTGATGCAGCCAACGTTCGCCGTATAAACGACCGATGGCGTACTGAGATTTCTATTTTTGTATTTAGGTTTTTATGATGTAAATTAATGGTAAATTCAAAAGGACAATGCCCATTTTTGACCCGCTAAAATAGTTGTCGTGTAGACATACGAGTTATATATTAAAAAATTGGTGATTTTTTGTTGTACTCGTGTGCGAAGTTATATAACTTTCTAACATTCCAAAATAAAATAATTTGCATTTGTTTAAATTAAACCTACCATTTACCAACAAAGCTGACTTGTAAAATATTGCAATAACGAAACGGTACCTGCGTTTCGTTTTAGTGATCCGCGTTAGATTGAAATTGAAAATGGATATTATGTATATCAATTTCTTTCACAATGTCGTTTATTTACTACTTTTACATATTTAAATAACGATATATATAAATACGGCGACAAAGAAACTATCAAAGCTTTTTTTGGTAATGTAAACGAGGAAAAAGGTGGCATGCAATTTTCACCAAATCCAAATTGGTCAAAGATCAATGTCAAATTAACAAATCAAAAAAAAGTAAACAAGCAAAATGCATGGTTTTCTTCCTAACTTTGGTTTTCTTCTTGTTTAAATTGGTTTTAACAAAACTGGGAATTATGTGATTCAGTGCTCCTTATTATTTACATAATTGTGGTAATAATTACATAAAACCATATATTGTTGTGATGGCTTGCTTGTGTTTTCTGATGGAAACCCTCGATTGTTATGAACCTTCTAAGACCACTGTCTCGAATACCAAAATAATGAAATATTTATATCACAATTAAGATATTCCTTTCTGTGACAATATTTCTATGCGAATGAAGTGTTCATACTCTACAGGAAATACGGGGATAGCGCTAAGTTGCTACAAAACCTATGCAATTACCAATTTTAAAACCCTGAGTTGCTTTTAGAAGACAGACACAAGCTGAAGCAAATAAAATAGATATAATATGTATATTTTAGTTGAAAATGATAGGGACAACCAGCAGAGGTCATCTTTCAGTACTGCTGTACTTGCATTGCAGAGTTCTTCGTGAGATTTCGAGGATGGCCAGACACCAGGACCACATAAATCCTCGAGTAGAGTATTTTGGCTATGAAGTAGTTTTAGGCTATTAAATATATAAAGTTATTATTAAATGTAAATATAATTATATGATAGCAAACAATATATTTTATTTATCCTCCATATCCATGTTTGAATATAGATTCAGTAGAAAGATATCGGTGAACAGTATTATCTACACTGATTTAAGTATTTTTTCAGGAAACCATGATAGGATGAGCGAAACATGTGCCTGATGGTAAGCAAGAAAACATGCTTGCCTTTAACAAGACACACTGTCTTGTGTCATAAATTATTAGAACATGAAGACAAGTCTACATCATCAGACCTAGCCCTGCACTCAGTTAGTTTAAGGCTTGTTTACCCTATGATAATTCCATCCGTGAACTATTTTATGGTAATCAGTTGGTAGTGAGAAGTACTATTATTCCTATTTACTCTGATAAGAAATATGTTTTGAAAGACAATACCATAGTTCTTTCTTTTCTTTTCTGTTCTAATCCAAAAGAAAACATAATTCTAAAATATTTTGACAATAAACATAACCTTACTTTTGGTTTAACTGTAACTCATTTTTGGTATTTAGGAAATGAAAAACACCAACAGCAGACGTTTATAGAAGCATTAACAATCCTAATTAGATACTATTCATCTCTATACACTTTCAGAATCAAAAAAAGTTGGCCAGGTTTTTCAATGTATGGGACGTGGGCATTGTCCTTTGTACAATAAATCTTTGACACTTATGTTTGACGCTTGGTTTTGAAATAAAAACAATAAGATATTTTACATCAATATTTAAAAAAATAAACGATAACAGAAATGCCAGACTAGAAATAACGACGTACGAGATATTTTTGTTTGTCTCTACTTACCTACATGTCACACTACGTTATGTGCCATCTTCGATAACAATAAGTTTCGGGAAAAACTACTGAAACGTGAATTCGATGTTTATTTGGTGTTCATATTTGTGTCAAATATTAGTCTGGACTTTTTGCTTAACTACAATATAACCTACTATATAAAATGTCTCGCTTTTTTAGAACAACTTATTAGAAAGGTCCAATATAGAGAGCTTTAAAATTATTTAAGGACGGACCCAGGTGATCGTAGAGCACAATATTTAAAAAAAGAAAAACACATAAATGGACTTTGTAAAAAAGGACTAAAATATATTATATTGTTTTTCAATGTCAGTGGCATTTATCATTCGCATTTTTACCACTGGAGATATTTAAGCCTATCATTACTGATGGTTATATTATGTAAAAATATCTACTAATATTTATATTTGTAAATATATGTCCAGCCGAAACCTAAGTTTGCATTAATTATTATTAAAGCGTAAAAATAACAATAAAATTGTTACCAATATAATATACCATCTAACCTTTTGTTTTTTGTGTCGTTAAGAAGTTAACAAAGAATTTGGATAATTCATGTTATTATTAAACTGTACTTAATCGAGATTTAAATATTGTTAACACTATCAGATGAAATTGCAAAAGTTTCATAGGTACAACATTTAAAATCTTCGTAAGAGATACTAAAGAAAACTAAAAATGACATCATAAATTGACCACCACGCAAACACAATTACTACTTAGAGCTTGGAGGTTTGTGTTTTTTTAAATAAAATTATACTACTACTTAGGAGTTATTCTACCGCCTAACAGTAATGTGAAAAGATCACATTGTTCTAGTTTTAAGGGCTATGTTTCCAGTGAAATTACAGGGCATAGCGATAAAACATCTTACAAGTCTGCAGGCAGGCATGTCATGCTCGTCTCGTCATTTTATACTATGTAAAAAAACTCTACTACCATGTACCTATGTTATACGTAGCAGGAATGTCGTCAGTCCGGGCCATTGAATTGCAAAGCGGCAAATTTATCGAAAATTTTAACTTATCTCTATATCTTACGTGTTGTGTTTTGTACCGATTTTATTTTATTAGAATACAGGTGCGTTATTTAAGTGTACAGAAGAAATTTTTAATTGAAAGGTGAAATTTTCACTCGATACTTTCACCTTTTATGATTACATTTAAGAGATTATGAACTTTTTAGACTTATTTAAAATTTTAAAAATCTTATCTAGGTAGATTAATCAAAATTTAGTTAGATAACTTTTCTTTTCCAATTTTTTTATCACGTATGAGTTATCCTGAGTTATTTTTTCTGTACTACTTTGCGAAAAATAAAGTTTAAAAAAATATTATACTCATGTGAAGAAGGATGAAACTGTTTTTTAGATTTAAATAAAAAGTCGCTATGGTATTCGTTGGAAATTTGTTTTTTCACAACTTCCTCAATATGGGTATCAAAGGAAAAGGCCTTCAAGACATTCTACCAGTAAAGCCTTACAACATACCTCGCTGCTAGCTTCTAGGGGGGTTTAGTAGATTTGTAGTTGAAAACCACTCACGCTACATACAGAGACGCAATTTGTTAACAATTTCAAGTTGCTCAGGGCACATCTTTTGATTTATATCGATGCTGATCGATACATACTTCATCGTTTCAAAATAGAGAAAATGGCGGACAAGTGCAAGCGCATAACTTCTTCATACTAATATTAAATGTTTTTTTACATTCTAAAAGTAATCTCTGAAACCTTTGCACGTAAATACCCAAAAAACTTTCAAGTGTTTGAAATATTATGCACATACCTATTACAATACCTTCTTAGTCTAAAATATAAATAAACGTAAGTTGGCGAATTTGTAGTCTCTGTTTTTTTTCAGCTTTCAGACTTTAAGGCTAGTTTCTTTAGAATTTTTGCAATTAATTTTTTTTTTAATTATTGGCTCTATGTGGATTAATCTCACAATTCCGCCTTGCAAGATATTGTTTGTAGATAATTCATCCAATGGTTTGTCATAGATAGTTCATAAACTATGTATTTTGACAGATTACCGCTTAGTTGTGTTTTTCTGTTTCCATGACTACTCTATCCGGCGAGTCTGCGCTCCCTTCAGGCAGCGTCATAGAGTATCTCTACATAGTCTGTGGCACACGTCAGGGATTTTTTTAACAAAAAAAATTTTTTTTTAAAGGGATTTTTTGTTAAAAAAATCCCTTACCAATAATAGGGTAAAGGAAAACTGCATTAAGTACATACATTAGTGGGAAACTGTTTAGATTTTACTAGTTTTTTTCCGACTAACCCGCGGAATGACCAAAATTCTACAAAAAGTATGGATTCGGTTATGATTAAGATAGTACAAACAAAATTAGCGATGGCGACATCAAAAGCGCTGCACGTTTTCGGTTTTAAAGTGACATCATTCCGCCTAATACACCACAGACGATTCACACGGAAACGGAAGTGGTTACACATTTGATCCCTTTGGAGTTGAGACATTGGGCCCGTGGGTTGCCGGGAGCTTATCTAATTTTCAAAAGCCTTACTACCGAGCGCATTATACCATATTAAACCTTATACCGCATTAAACCTTATACCGAGCGCTTGGTCGATGCAAAAATTACCAAAATGCTGGCATTTATTTGGCCCAACGTATAAGCATTGTCATTCAGCGTGGTAATGCCACCAGCATGCCGGGCACGCTTCTAACAGGTAGTAGGCTTGAACATTTTGATTATCTTTAGACCTTCATTGGTTTATGTATAATTCAGATGGGCTTAGTGTAAGTAATTAGTTAGGTATGTAGCGTAGTGTATGTAGTTCTCATTGCATTTTAGTTTTGTTTATAAAAGCTCTTAGTGGCTGTAGAGTTTATTCTATGTTCAACTTGGACAATGCTGGGTCTGGTATCTGTATAATAAATATTTAAGTGTAGGTATAATAAATTAAAAAAAAAATAACAAGCACTACAGACATAACGGCAGAGTTGGTATTCGACTTCATATTTGTTTATCAAAAATAAATGTATCTAATCTAAGATGTTTTTCACGCATACGAGCGGACACTTTTATCGAACAATATATAAAAATATCAAAGAAAACATTGTCATCAATCATCAAAGTTGGCAGGCTCGGTAAACATACCGTGACGTAGATAGCTCGGGAGCTCGATACGTTGTTCACGAAAATAAAAACGTAAGTAACACAGGTAATCATAGCAATCGTGTCCAATTAGAGCTGCTTCGCTAAAAGCTTAGGCTCATGTTTTGCGCCACTCACGGTTGGCAGCGGCGGCGATTTACACCTCGGCCGTGTCTCAAACCTAGGCACTTTCGTTCCGTGATTTCCCTTGCGTCTAATATATTCGCTATTATCAAACGCAGTCGTTTATCATCCACTTTTGTTATATTAACATAGAACCTATAGTTTTAACTTCATTGTAGAAACCTGAAAACCACCAGTTTAGTTTTCAGTCTATTCTGCTAAAGCAGTGACTGCCTATACTAGCCTACCGTCTTGTCCTGTGAACATTTTGTGTAACGATTTTCATTATCGTAAAATGTACAGGTTTCGATTGCGTGTGTGGTGTAATAGTGGTCTATTGTGACGTGGTATGAGTGCATAGATGTGTGCGAGTGTGAATGGACGAGGGCAGGGCAGGGCGCGCGGGGTGAGGGGTGCGGGCGGTATCGACGCGCGCGCCGCGCCTGCGCTGCGCCTCACCTGTTGCCGTGAGGCCGTGGAAAGATACTCTTTCAAATTAATGCGGACACCTGACACCGAAATAAAAGCAAAGTTTACACTACGTTTTCTTACCGAGAATATGAGCAACTGACTTGGCGGAAAGTTGCTGAAATATCATCGAGATATGCAAGTACGTACACCATCCCACTTAAAGTTATAGGCGCCCGCCCATACTTGTCTTGTCTCTAAACTTTTCCCGTTAATCATAAACTTTGGAAGTCACCTATTTCTATATATAACGACAATTTGCAAGGCTTGGAACTTGTACATTAACAATGTTTATTTTCTTGCATTTATTTATGTACAACTTTCAAGCTGTGCAATGAGTGACCATTTAAATGCAAAAACCATTTAAAATAAACCATCTCTTCGCCGATGACATTTCGATTCTCTTCGCCGATGACATTTCAATTTTGACATTTTGTAAAAATAATTTAAATCTTAATAAAATATTAACTGACATTTTTTTTGACGTGATAACGTCTTATAATTCGATGAAGCCGGCTGCACGCCCACAAAACATGACGTCATGTACCGTTACCGCGTTACCGTCGCATCGGTCGTTACCTCGCCGCATGTTTGTTACAGTTGTATTAATTATTTCGACCAGTAGTTCAAGCGGGGATGTAGCTCAGTGGTAGAGCCTTCGCTTTGCATGTGAAATGTTCGATCGCCCGGGTTCGATCCCCGGCATCTAAAAGCTTTTTTGCATTGTTTTGATTGAAAATTACTAAATTCTACTGATTACTTTTTAAATACAAATCTATTAAACAAATGAATTTAAAATTTTCTTTTGAAAAATGCTACCATTCCATCAGTATTTTCTTAAGACGTTGTCACGTTCTATCGTCAGTAAACCGACTTTACAGACAAACATTTTTTTTAACTATTATAGGTTAGCACTTGACCACCATCTCGCCTGATGTTAAGCGATGATGCGATCTACGATGAAGCGTGCTTACCTAGAAGAAACCGATTAATTTTAATGGTATAAATAATTATATGACCGACCACTGTCTTGATTAAAATTTCGCAAAGCAAAAATCATTCAAATTTAGACCCCCACAAAAATCACCTCTTGACATTAATTATTACCAGAATAATAATAAACTAGAATGTGTAAATTCGGCTACACTACTCGGTTTAGAGCTTGACACGCATTTGAATTGGAAAAAACACATAAGCAACATAAAATTGAAATTGTCTAGCTTTTCATATGCATTAAAAGAACTACGGCGGGCGTCTGATCCTGAATACAGCAACAACGGCTTACAATGCGTTTGCATCATCTTGGCTCAGATACGGTATTACTCTTTGGGGAAATAGTGTGGATACAGCCAGCCTCTTTGTCGCCCAAAAAATGTATCCGTATTCTGGCTAATATAAAAACTCCCGACAAAGAAATAGATAACTTTCACAAACCATATTTTATCAAATTCAAAATCCTCTCTCTTACTTCATCATATGTTTTAGAATGTTGTAATTTTGTTAGAAAATATAAAGAATTCTTCGATAAATTTGCGGATCAACCTCGGAAGACTCCGCGAAACATAATATTTCAATATAGGCACAAACTTGTTGAACCTATATCCCGGTTAGAAATGCATGGCGCTGGCCCTCGCTCGATGGCTGCAAAAATATACAATAAGCTGCCAAATTACCTAAAAGACTTGGACAAAAATTACCAATTTATTGAATGTCTAAAGAAGATATTAGAGAATAAATGTTATTACAAACTACAAGATTATTTTCAAGACAATTTTGATGACCTAGAAATGAGACGTTCCGTTGCCACTTTTGCCTTGCGCTTATAGGGCCATATGTCATGACTATAATAACATCACATGATTGTACTGTACCTACATATGACGCAATTAATATTTGAGTATTGAGTATTGAAATGTAACGTTAATTTGGGTGGCTTGGAACTTGTACAAAAACAAACTAAACATTTGCCAATAAAAGCTGTGATAAAAGATAAATTGTCAAAATGTTTAACCATTAATGCAAAAAATCTTCCAAGAAAATGAAACAGGTGAGTAGTTTTATCTTCACTCCACTCAAATTAACTCTTCATTTATCGTAGGTATTAATTTAAAAAAATGTATCGAGCCTTGAAGGTCATTTGAATTTAGTCTTAGAATAAAATGCGTTAACGAATGTAAACATTATAGGTGATTAGATACCTAATGTACATTAAACTGATAAAATGGTCTATTTTTACAACTCAAATCGAGAATATTTTTTTTCTTATCTACTAATTGACACTATAACAAAATCATTATTTAAGTCGTCTTGCATTGTTTGCATGCTAGGAATTAAAAGTCGACATGACATGAACTCAATACCGTTTGAAATCATGATCCGATATCAATCAAATAATGTTCGTGAAGTGGTTCTCTGCTATTTTTAGCCTGGGTCACTGAAGTTATTTTCAAGATATTCCTTTCATTACTTTTTTCTTCGGGATCTAAACATTTGAAAATGTCTACCTGAAGTCTATGATATCTACGTTTTATTTGATACTTGTGAAAGTAATTAAGACACATCAAACCACGTGACTCTCTTCGTCTGATAAAAGATTTTAAAACGTTTTTTAGTCGCAGGGTAAAAAATCGGATATAAAACCGTGTAAGATGATTTTTTGTGTGTTTTTCCTCTGTCAACTGTTTTTCTACAATGTCATGACGACACAATTTTTCTATTAATTTATTAATTACAATTACGAGTAGAGTGCGCCTATGACTTTGCTCACGAAGACCTCGTTTATATTAGTCTAGCTGTTATCCGCGACTTCGTCCGCGTGAAATAAATATTAGGACAACTCAGCGTAAATTTGTATGGGTGTACAAATACTGCCTAACTAAAAGTAGCTTATCGGTGAATCAGTAACAAAATCGCTTCAGTTGTTTAGGTGTGAAAGCTTAAGAGACAAACAGACAGAGTCACTTTCATATTAATAGTATTTGTATGTATTGCTTATTGCTTCATGTCTAGATAATAAAGTTCCATAGTTTTATCTTCAAGTTTCACTGCCCATTTTTCCATTCCATTTACAACACCTATTTCATCCCCGTACGGTTCCGTATTGCAAAATTGCTAGGACAAACATTTGTTTGATTTGTGTCAAGTGTCTAAATAGAAAGTTTCATGCTTTTATTTTCAACAATGACAAACTTGCATCTAGACTTTCAGCCCTTATTTCAACCCCTATTTCATCCCCGTATAGTTCATATGAGCAAAACTGCTAGACCAAACATTTATTGGCTTTGTGTCAAGTGTCTAGTTACAAAGTTTAATGGCTTTATCTTGAACAATGACAAACTTCCATATAGACTTTTATCCCCCGTTTCAACCCGTATTTCATCGCCGTACAATTTTAAATAAAAAATTGCTAGACCAAACATTTATTGGCTTCGTGTAAAGTGTTTAGATACAAATTTTCGTGGTTTTATCTTTAACAATAGCAAACTTCGATTTAGACTTCCATCCCCTATTTCACCCCTATTTCATCCCCGTACAGTTTGAATTTACAAAATTGCCAGAACAAACTTTATTCCTTGTTTCACCCTCTTAGGGGTTGAATTTCGCAAGATCCCGTCTTATTCCGAGCGCCTACGTGCCAAAAAACACTTCCATGCAAAATTTCAGACTCCTAGCATTTGTAGTTTTCTGAGATTTCGTGATGAGCGACCTTTCACTATTATATATATAGATGTCCTAGATGTCCAATGACCCGCGGTTTCACCTGCGCGATTCCCGTTGCCGTTTTTTTATATGGGATAAAAAGTTCCTACCTACGTTACTTTTATTGCTTCGAAGTACACATATCTGTGTAGGTACAGAGTTTCATGATAATCGGTTGAGTAGATTTCGTGTGAAAGGGTAACAAACAACGCTTAATGAAGATGACGACAGCATTGTATCACTGAAATGTGAGGTTGAACTAATTACTTACACTTTTAAAAAAATCATTGTACGTCATATCGATATTAAGTCAATCTGATAAAAAGGCGGAGAGAGATGTGGTCACACAGCTACTTAACCCTAACGCGTTCTAGTCATATCGAGATTTAGTCTTAAATCTATTTAGTCACACGCGCTATCTAGTCATATCGAGATTTAGTCCTAGAGCTTCTAACCCAATCTGACGACTTGTTCGAGTCTTATAGTGGAATTGTAAGTGCAAGATCACCTTCTATGGGGAAAAATACATTACCTAAACCTCTACTGATCGTTCTGTTATGTATTTTAGGCATTCTGGAATAATTTAAGAAATCTTGTTTACATTAAAAAATAAAAAACACAAGGCAGCATGTTTTAAGACGTTGTGAGCATAATCCGGATAAAAGTAACAGCTTGCTACTTTCATCCTTACTTTTCAATTCTCACGATTTGACACTCGCATGTATATAGTCTGAAAAATTATAAGAAAAATATAATTTCAAAATTTCAATTTTCAAAAACATTTAAAAATAAGGAATGAAAAATTTTTTCGACCTCACCTCACTACGTCCACAACCCGATGGTACAACGCTGCGCTACTGAGGTGAGGGGGAATTGAAAATGGAACATATCGGTGTAAAGTCATCAGTGCAGCTAACATAGTTTATTAAAATTAATTTGTAACGTTCATCCCGTGTTTCTTTTATACCTAGTCTCCCCTACATATTAGGAATGATAATAGAGATGATCAACGACACCTATACCTATAGATCATTGTTGATTGCAAACTCAACATCAGAATCTGGTCAATGGATTGTAATGCTATTCAAACACGAGTAGAACTGCTAAACATTTTTTTGTTTTTTCATCACTAACCCCACTATCAAGTTTTTCGTGTAGGTACCTACTTTATAAGAAGATCAAAATTTCAATTTTATTTTAAGAAAAATATTAGCCATTGCTTTCTTAAATACGACTAAATAATAATCGACCGACAAAACGTATTAATTATTTTAACTCTAAAATCTACCTACATTCAAATTAAAATAAATATTAAAATATTACAGAATTAACCTTTATAATTTTAAAGGGTAATTTAGTTCAAACTTTGACGTCATTTTTGTTACCCGAGGGACGCTTCTCTCTTCAAAAATCCATTCTTAACATAATAAACGCGTTGTTCTTTATGTACGTTGTTATTTGGTTGTTATTTACACAAATTAAGTAGAGAGATACTCGGTTATTTACATCAGATGATGTCTTTCGGATCGGAGTTTGTCAGAAGAAGCAATTGAAGTGGTTTTCCGAGTTTTCCAACTTATAAAAACTGCGATATCTAAAAACCTTCTCGTCAAAAAGTTAACATTCAAATGTTATAAAATGTAATATCAAAATACGTAACTCAAATATGAACGCAATATTACAAATTAAAAATCAATATTTAATAGAATATAATATCTTCAGGAATTGAAATACTCAAAATCTATTATCTACCTACTATTTAAATTTAATAATATTAACTTGTGATTCCATAAAGAACCTTATAAGAACTTTATTTTTTGTAACAGTACATTTCAGTATCAGTAATGGTTATGAATTGCCCACGTAAAAAAGGAGACACGGTCCCTGTTTTACGGCCGTACCTATAAGCCTATTTATCTTCATTCTATGGCATTTTACACCGACTACAGCGTAAGTCCTAAATTTTGCATGCATAATAGTTTAGGAAATAATTACTTATCCATATATAATTAGAGACAGATTACAGAAATCTGTAATCTGTGTCTAATTATATATGGATCGTCGAGGACCATGAAAACAGATGGCCTCCGATTTGTGGAGCGCCACCTCCAGACCCAAACTCTTGATGCTGGTCACCACGGCTGCCACGCCCGCTGTGGCCAGGGTTGCCGCATCGTGGAAGGTCTGCCCTCTCGCGGTTACCAAAGTGTCGTCAGCGTAACAAATTAAGCTGACGCCACGGAGGTTAGCGCACCTGAGCACCCAGTCGTACCCGAAGTTCCACAGGGATGGCCCAAGAGCAGACCCCTGTGGAACGCCGCGCGACATGGGGCTGACTGTCATACCGTCCTTTGTTGGGTAGACTACCTCTCTATCGGATAGGTAGTTCCCGACAAGGCGCCTCAGATACAGGGGCACACGATGGTATTTCAGCGCCTCCGTGATGGTTGTCCAGGGCAGGGTGTTGAAAGCATTCGCGATGTCAAGTGACACCGCCAACAACACCCCGCCACTAGAGACCTCACTGTCGGAGAGCTTGCGGACGTGATTAACGGCGTCAATCGTCGAGCAGCCTTTCCTAAACCCAAACTGTGACTCCGACCAGTTCGGGCCCACTCTATCAAGGTGCTTGACGAGGCGGGTGGCAATAATGCGCTCTAGGAGCTTGCCCGCCTCGTCAAGCAGCACAATCGGACGATACCCCGAGGGTTGGTCCGCGGGCCGCCCCTCTTTCCGGAGGAGAACAAGCCTCCCCCTCTTCCATCGCCTCGGGAATCTCCCTTCTCGCATGCAGCGACTCAAGAGATCCCGGAGACGAGGGCCCAGGGCGTCCTGAGCGAGAGCCCATGCGCGGCCAGGTATGCCGTCAGGCCCCGGCGCCGTGTCCTTAGCTCTCATCTTCAGGACGGCCGCTCCCAACTCTCCATCGGAGACGTCGGGAGGCTCGTCATCCTCCTCCTCCTCTGCGGATTCTTCTCTCGTCGCTGCCACTACAGTGGGAGGGACAAAGTTGGTTCCCAGGCTAGCCGGAAACAGCCCCTTGACCACCCGTCGTAGGACTTGCGGCTGCAGCGTGCTGGTAACGGGAGGCGCCCAGGGGCGAAGCTTTTGCCTCGCCAATAAGTAGGGGCGCCCCCACGGATCCCGATCCAGTGTCTCCAGCAACTGCTTCCACGAGTTGGACTTGGCCTCGTAGATGGCAGCGCGGAGAGCTCTGGATGCCTCTCTGTAGGCGATATAGAGGGCGTCCAACACCGCCGGCTCCGGGAGCCTTCTGCGCCGGTAGTGTTGATAGCGGTGACGCCTCGCTACACAACACTGGCGGAGCTCCGCGATCTCCTCCGTCCACCAGTAGACCTGTTTCCGTTGAGGGAGGGCCTTGACGCGAGGCATGGCGGTATCGCAGACGTGCGACATCGCCACGCACAGCGCGTCGACTTCTACGTCAAGGTCCACTGGTGTTGGTGGAGGGGGGTTCCACGCCTGGACGATCGCTGCCTCCTGCAGCTTACTAATGTCCAGGCGTTTCAGACCCCATCTCGGGCCGACCTCTGGCGGGGCTCTCTGTTGCTCCTCCGTCGGGGAGACGCTGAACGAGATGTGGCGGTGGTCAGATAGCGTCTCCTCGTCAACCAGCACTTGCCACTCATGGATACGGCGTGCGAGCTCCGGGGTTGCGAAGGTCACGTCAACCACTGACCCTCCCCATCGTCGCACGCACGTATGCTCCGTGCCTCGGTTGAGGACATAGAGCCCTACCTCCGCAAGCCACTCTCCTAGCTCTCTCCCTCTGGCATCGGTCGTCGATGATCCCCACGCCACGGATTTGGCGTTAAGATCACCGAGGACGATAACCGGGCGGGGGTGATACTGTCCCACCAAGGTCCCCAACTCGCCGAGAAATGTTTCGAATTCGGCGAGGACCCTGTTAGGAGAGAAATAAACCCCTACCACCACCATTTCACCTACCTCAGTCGCAACAAAGCCCCTTCCTCTCGTAACTCTGCCGAGAGTGAGAGAGGACGTCGGCGACTGCGTGGTGACCGCCACCAGACCGTCCAGGACCGTTTTAAGAAAAATATTAGCCATTGCTTTCTTAAATACGACTAAATAATAATCGACCGACAAAACGTATTAATTATTTTAACTCTAAAATCTACCTACATTCAAATTAAAATAAATATTAAAATATTACAGAATTAACCTTTATAATTTTAAAGGGTAATTTAGTTCAAACTTTGACGTCATTTTTGTTACCCGAGGGACGCTTCTCTCTTCAAAAATCCATTCTTAACATAATAAACGCGTTGTTCTTTATGTACGTTGTTATTTGGTTGTTATTTACACAAATTAAGTAGAGAGATACTCGGTTATTTACATCAGATGATGTCTTTCGGATCGGAGTTTGTCAGAAGAAGCAATTGAAGTGGTTTTCCGAGTTTTCCAACTTATAAAAACTGCGATATCTAAAAACCTTCTCGTCAAAAAGTTAACATTCAAATGTTATAAAATGTAATATCAAAATACGTAACTCAAATATGAACGCAATATTACAAATTAAAAATCAATATTTAATAGAATATAATATCTTCAGGAATTGAAATACTCAAAATCTATTATCTACCTACTATTTAAATTTAATAATATTAACTTGTGATTCCATAAAGAACCTTATAAGAACTTTATTTTTTGTAACAGTACATTTCAGTATCAGTAATGGTTATGAATTGCCCACGTAAAAAAGGAGACACGGTCCCTGTTTTACGGCCGTACCTATAAGCCTATTTATCTTCATTCTATGGCATTTTACACCGACTACAGCGTAAGTCCTAAATTTTGCATGCATAATAGTTTAGGAAATAATTACTTATCCATATATAATTAGACACAGATTACAGAAATCTGTAATCTGTGTAATTAGACATTACTTATAGAAAAGCAAAAGGTCACTCATCACGAAATCTCAGAAACTACTAATGCCTGAAGCCTGAAATTTTGCATGGATGTGCCTTTTAGCACGTAAGCGCTTGCTAAGACGAGGTTTTGCGAAATTAAACCCCTAAGAGGGTGAAACAAGGGATGAACGGTTGTATGAAAATTACGTAATTTTCAAAGTTATAAGCATGAAATCCACTGAATCGGTTCTAATGAAATTTGGTACATAGTTAGAGAAAACCCTATGTCATATCACATAGACTACTTTTTAGTACGGAAAAATGCGTGAAGGGGTTGAAATGGGGATGAAAGTTTTTTGGAAGTTCGTCATTGGTGAAGATAAAATCATGAAATTTTGCAACTAGGCACTTGAAATCCTTACTACTAAAATGTAAATGTGAAAGTAACTGTTTGTCTGTATGTTACGCTTTAACGTCTAAAACACCGAACCAATTTTGATGAAATTGTATAAAATGTTTTGATAGGTACCTACTCATTAGCTGTTTTTAGTAAACGTAAATTTGTATGAGTGTACGAATACTGCCTCAGTGACCTTATATTTAGTTTGCGCGGACGAAGTTGCGGGTCAAAGCTAGTAGTATATTATAATTAGGTTACCAAAAAAAAAGAACCGACTTCAAACGGTAAACTAAAAAAGTATAAAATTAATGTACTTAGCACAATGTAACAATACGTATTTTGCTTTATTTAAACAGAAGTTATTAAATAAGTATTTTACAATTTTGAAGTTGGTGTCAAGTAAGTGTTACAACAACCTTACCCACAACAACAATACCTGACTTAACTACTACTACTAATAGGTACCTTACTATCTTCTTGCGGAAACAGATAAGGCACACAGTGGAACGGGCTTGACTTTACAATACTATCTATACACTATAATACACGTAAAATCCAAGATGGCCGCCACCACAAAATCGTGAATTACACATTTTTTTTCTAAAAACCCCCCAATAATGGTTTCAAAAGAAAGAGTTTAACAAGTAGTATAATATTCACTACAAAGTTCAAATCCAGGATGGTCGGGGGTACACAGATCTATAATGGCACTCAGAACTCATAAGGGTGCAAAGTTCTTATCAATATACATGAATTAAGCCCAAGGACGAGGTAGCTACTGGAAACCGTTAAGAAGCTCCCTTAACTGTCCTTGGTCTTCATCATCAGACCTCTGATGATAATCACAACTCGTCTAGGTGTAAAGTTCTCATCAATACAAATTGATCGAGCCCAAACATAAGGTGACTACTTTATACCATCGAAGAGTTCCTTCGACTGGCTTTTGGCTCCATCATCAGATCAACACCAGACCTGCATTAATTGTAGTGCTTTAAAATACTCAATTAACAAATGCACTAGTCACCCTGACAATTTTCAGAAGTTCTTCCTAATTTGTCTAGGATACCATCACCAGATCTTGGATACCATGGTACCATCCTTGGTATGATCCTTTCTAATTAAAAAAAAATTGGCAGTCATAGAAACTGCCAATAAAAGTGAAAACTTATAACATGAAATTTTATAGCTCACATTGGAAACTACGCGGCTGAAACCGGAGGTCGTGGCCATGACTATGGCTATGGTCCCAAGTTTACCCGAAGATTTCTTATCATCCCCGAGCGCGACGCTAGAATTCAATTCACAGCCCACGAACAATCTTTCTGTGGCGCGCCAAAAGAAGTTTTCACTTCAATAATCATCAACATCGGTTCATAAACGACGAAGTCATCCACGAACACACTTAAAATATATAGTACCTGGGTGACCGAGCTTTGCTCGGTTTAAATACTAAATATACTTAGATACCTAGAGATAAAAGACTCCAAGAAATATATTTTCTTAAAAAAAACTAATTGAAAAAAAAAGAGAACCCGTCTGGATTCGAACCCGGAGCTACTAATTCGTGGCCGTCTGAGCTAATTATGCTGTCGCGTCACGCGGCGAAATTTACCTTCACATTCTAATGTCTAATGTGACAGTTTTTCATTGTCTAAAAACGCGCATAATATGCGTTTTTTTTAAACAAGACCTAGTTAGATCGATTTATCGTCCCCGAAATCCCCTGCATACATAATTTCATGAAAATCCGTCGAGCCGTTTCCGAGATTCAGATTCTATATATATATACATATTTATATAGGTACAAGAATTGCTCGTTTAAAGGTATAAGATATGTATAATATTATACATATATACGGTCGAATTGAAAATCCTCTTCCGTTTTTTTAAGTTAGTTAAAAATTGATTACATAAAATACGATAATCGCACCATCGAAGCTATTATAAGTGCTTGCAGCTAATGTGTAGAAAGTTAATCTCTTTGATTTTTTACATATTTTACTTGTGGTTCTATCTTACATAACCATGTCGAACAAGCTTAGGTACCTACCCGTAAATTATAACCGATGTAGTAATTACATAGTTACTGTAAATACAGCTTCCATTAAATACTCCTACACTAACGAAACTGATCTATTTTAGACCGATTTAAATAAATTGATTTTAATTTCATCAACGATTACATAGTTAGGTTCACGGCGCCTTCCCTCGCCTAGCTTTATAGGTTCACGGCGTGGGCGTTTACAGCTTCTCTGAATTAGCCGGCCGCGGCGGGACACGAGCATGGCATTACACAGTTCCAAGAATATGGCCATTTACTTTTTATTTCTACGCCAATTGTTGCGTGTGACGTGTTTAAATTTACATAACATTATTCTGCTTTTATTCCTTTGTGGCGAAGCCACGTTACTTAAACAAAATCTGAAAACAAAATTGAAATATTATTTAAAATTTAAACAATATTTGCTACACTTTACTGTATGTATGTAAAGATATATAATCTAGGTATAATAAACTGTTTTTAGGGTTACGTAATACGTAGAAACAGAACCCTTATAGATTCGTTATGTTTGTATGTCTGCCTATCTGCCTGTCTGTCTTTTCGTCTGTATTTCACAGCCACTTTTTTCCGAAACTATAAAGACTATACTGTTGAAACATGGTAAGTACATGTATTCTGTGAACCGCAGAAAATGGTGTATGTTATTTTCCGTCCGCATTACGTAGTTTCACTCAGACCTCACTTGTCTTTCTAATTAATTATGCCGTACCCTGCTGTGTAGCAGCAGGGCTGATACATTTTGTGGTACTACAGTTCAGTCCATTCCTTTGAGTATAAATATAACTAACTAACTAATTTGGCTCAACGACCCAAAGTGGATCCTGGCCGCTGACACTAAAAGACGCCACTCATCTCTGTCTTGAGCCTTTTCCTGCCATGAGACAGAGGCTTGAAGCTCGTGTATGTCTCGTTCCACTTGGTTTTTACATCGGAATCTGGGATCATTTGAAACACCTAAATAGGCGCGCTTAGCAGCTTGATGCTCTCCCATTCTTTCTACGTGGCCGAGCCAGCGAAGCCTATAAGATTTGATTTCACCCAAGATGTTAGGTTCAGCCACTAGATTTTCAATTTCGGCTTTCTTCCTCACCCTCCAGCTACCATCTTCTCTTCTTATTGGCCCTAAAATTTTCCGGAATATTTTTCGCTCCGTAATGATCAACCTATTTTCCTCTTTTTGCGTAAGTGTCCAAGCTTCACATCCGTACATTAGGATAGGTCTAATAACCGTTTTATAGATACAGATTTTGGTACGCTTACTAAGATGCTTGTACACCAAAACCTTGTGTAGAGCCGCACTACAACGTAGAGCATTTTGCACTCGAATTTCAATTTCCTCATCTCTGGCATTGGTATCTTTTATAGTGCAGCCCAAATACCAAAACTTATCTACGCCTTTGTAGATAGTACCCCCCACATTCAGGTTTGCTCTGGGAATTCGCGTGTTCTTGTAACGTCGCATATGCAGATATTCCGTTTTATCTCCATTAATTCTAAGGCCAACCTTTTCTGCTTCTGTTTCTAGGATCTTAGCTGCTTCCACAACCTGGGTAGGTCTTTCGCCTAACAGTGCTAAATCATCTGTGTATCCTATTACCTGATGTCTTCCATTCAACTCCACTCCACCGTCAAGTTCAAGCACTCTCCTTAGCACAAACTCTAGTACCTACTAAATTGAACAAGATCGGTATAAATAAACGAATATAAATATATAAACAGATATATATAAACGAATGTATTTTTTGTTTTATTACACGAGTTGTCCCACTAATGGGTAAAGATCTCACCAAATTCCCTCTTCTTAATCTGGTCCTTAGCTTCCATCATCCAATTTTACGAACACTCTCTGAGTTAGGCTAGAGCTTTTCATCGGATGTACACAAATTCATAAATAGGTTTGGGTTCTGTTCTTTCAATTGACAACCTTGACTTATGGAAAGTTTTGCTGCATTTATAAATCATTTAATTTCGTTGTTAACAGGTGTAGTGGTGAGTAGCCTGTCGGAAGTCGCTAATGGACCTGTTGCTCATGACTGATGGATCAGGTCCCGGGGTTCGTGTGTCCGGTCTAAGACCACACCTACTTTTGACCATTTATAGTAAATTGTCGATTAATAGCTCTGGCATTTAACATAAGCTAATTTTTTGATGTGATACCGTCTTATAAATCGACGAACGCCGGCTGCGCGCACGAAAAAATGTCGCGTTCCGCCGGAGCCGAGCGTGCTAAAGAGAATGCGGAACAATAATAAGGCATAAAGAGGCACGAGCGGTTTATGAGCTTATGACGCATCTATCTCTCTTCCAATCCATCGGCCAATGAGCACGAGTAATGACTCCTCTACACATAGACAGATTCATCAACAGATGCCATCAGCAGATGCATCCGCCGACGCGACGTGTAGACAAAGGGATTTGCTCGTCTTTGGTAGGTATTTAACGTTAGCATATGCGTCCGCCACTTATCCTTTTGTTGTCGGTTTTTGTGGCACGGATAAAAGGGTTTCAGCGCAAGCGCTCGGCTTCTATCCACACGTCTGGCAACGCGTAAAGTGTTCATCGGAAGCAAATGAGAGTGCACGCATACTTCTTGCAGTTTTTTCCTTTCTCTAGATACCTAATTACTAATACTACTGTTTGTATAAAAAGTACTAGAAAAATAAATAGCTGCGGCAGCTACGGTCTCTATATCTATTTTGCGTGCGTATGTGTTGCATCTTTCCAGAACCACCACAGACTAATCGAGACGTGTGGTTGGCTCGTGCTTCATCTGCGGCAGCGTTGTTCAAAATAATGATAAAACAAGCAATTCATAAAAAAAGTATGCAGTTTTTCATCAGTATTTTCTTATAACATTGTCGCGTATAATAATCCCGCTATTACAGATAACCATTATAACTAAAGAATAGAGTTTCATAGGATTTCCGGGATAAAAATGTGTATGCTTAAGTGTTATTTCAGGCCATTATCTATCTATGTGCTAAATTTCATCCAAATCCCTTTAGTAGTTTTTGCGTGAAGGAAGGAGTAACAAACAATTTTATTCTTACAAACTTTCTCGTTTATATTATTACTAGCTGTTACCCGCGACTTCGTCCGCGCGAAATAAATACTGAGGTAACTCAGGCAATAACTAATTTTACCCCAGACACATTGACTAAAACCAGCTTATAATAAAGCAATTTCATCAAAATTGGTTCAGTTGTTTAGGTGTGAAAGCGTAAGAGACATTCGTCCCCCATTTCAACTTCAATTTCATCCCCATACAGTTCGAAATTACAAAATTGCTAGAACAAACATTTATTGGCTTCGTGCCAAGTGCCTATTTAAAGAGTTTCATAGTTTTATCTTCAACGAATGGAAGCTTCCATGTATACTTTCATCCCCCATTTCAATCCCAATTTCATCCCTATATATTTCGAAATCACAAAATTGCTAGAAAAAATATTCGTTTGCTTTTTGTCAAGTGTCTATATTCAGAGTTTCATGGTTTTATCTTCAACGGTTGGGATCTTCCATGTAGACATTCATCCCCCATTTCAACCCCAATTTCACCCCCGTACAGTTCGAAATTACAAAATTGCTAGAACAAACATTCTTTTGCTACGTGTCAAGGGTCTATTTACAGAGTTTCATGGTTTTATCTTCAACGGTTGGGAATGTCCATATTGACATTCATCCCTCATTTCAACCCGAATTTCACCCCCGTACAGTTGCAATTACGAAATTGATGAACAAACATTCGTTTCGGGACAAACGTATCTTCTCACGGCAAGTATTATGAGGAACAGCATCTTATGCTTACAGAAAATATAAAAGATATGCAAATGGCGATGATATACGACCCATCTTGATATGCGTCCCATAAAGGTCAAGCCATGCATAAAAAATTACGAGAAATAACATTACGATCTACCTATGTATTGGAACGAAGCTCCTTATCGCGCGTTGCGACAGGGGGCTAGGACGGAAAAAATTAACACTAAAAGTTGTAACGACACTTTTTGAGCCGTACGGCGTGATAGAAAACGATAACAAATTTCGCCACTGTAATGTAGTAGTAAGTAATGTAGTCCAGTAACTTTGTCGCCTGAAAGTATGGAGTGGTATGCGTTAAATCCGGTAGTTCTGATTTTTTGCAGACTTGTTTATGATGTTGGATGTTGAACCTAATGATTAATCCAAGTTTGTGACTTCGAGCGCCGAACGCAACTTTGTCAAAAATCGAAAAAACCGCCAAAAAATCGTTTATTTTTCAAATTTTGGCGATCATAACCCTAAACGGCTATTGAAAAAAAAATCTTATGACGTTTAAAGTAGACTACATTTGCTACAATATGATACTAGAATTTTCTCTATACACCCAATAGTTTCCGAGAATAAACTTTATAATTTTTTTCGAACTTCGCAGTTTCTTGCAATACTTTTTTTGTTTGCAATTGCTATGACTACGTCGACTATTAAGTCGACGTTGTCATAGCTTCTTATAAACTGTAGTCGTGTGTCTGAATTAAATTTTAAATATAAGTCGGTTTTATTTTTTATCAAAGAAAATCCTATCCTACATATTTGTATACCTTCAAATACCTTTAAACGAGCAATTTTGGGATGTATATTTATATTATTGGATATCTATATTTATAGAATCTAAATCTCGGAAACAGCTTTAACGATTTTGATGAAATTTAGTATGAAATTTTGGAAATAAATCGATCAAACTAGGTTTCATTACAAAAAAAAAACGATATTTCAATCCCATTTTCAGGCAATGAAGAATTCCTACAATATCATTAGAAAACGAAAGCATATTTCGTACACATGTACGAAATGTCGTCACAAATCGTACACATGCTTTCTTAAGTATCATAATACGTACAACTTCGTTCCATCCGGGTGTCCCTTGGCACCTCGCAAGTTCTTTTTTTTTTTAGTTATTTCAAATACTCCTATGAACAGAATTAAGTAACGTATCAATGTAATGTGGGCATAACTTGATAAATGTCAAAGTAATCGAACGAACCATTTATCGCATCACATTTTTTTTATGTATTTTAATATCGAAAATTCAACATAGGTAACAATATTTTTAATCAAGCCATGGCATATTTTCTCACAGCTGAAATATTATACAACCAACTGCCTAAAGTCGAGAGGGGGACTTTAGATTAGTCCGAAATCAAATCATCTGGAGTCGGGTGGTACCTGGTTATAGATTACATTTATTTTGAATTTCCAAGATTGTAATTTGTTGGTTATTTATTGCGAGAATGTTATCGTGCCGAAATATAATATTTTATCGGGATGCGTAAACCTAGCTGAGCCCGCTCCTTCGCGTAGTCAGGGGTTGTAACACGCCTATTTACATAAATAATAATTAAATATTATTATTAGGGTAATAACTAAAGTATTAGTGGGACCGTTCAGTTTGGCCCAACCTACATAAAAAATAAACCAGCGGCTGTGGTGTGCAGAGTCGCGTCTAGGGAATTAACAAACACACATCACTCGTGGTAGGCCTGTTACTTTAAACCAGCCAGCTCAAACAAGAAGTGGTGTCATGGGACACCAGGTAAGAATGAAGTTCCTTTGGAAATAGGGTACAATCCTCAATAAAACTAAGTAGCCCGTTAGTTAGATTGCTAAAAAATATAGTAAACATATTTTTTCTTTTTTTTCACAAACAAAAAATGACGAAGATACAACACTTAGAAGTTTCGTGTGACGTCACTTGTGAGTACGATTTTTACTCACGAGTGACGTCGCGACCCCCCACTCTCGAAGTTTGATGGTCTATATCTTTGACGATTTTGAATATTATGAAAAAACAAAAAATACGTGTCCAATATTTTTTCATGATCTAGCTGACGGACTAATTAGGATGGTGTATTTTTGACCCAGTCCGGTACCCTATTATTGAAGCAGTTAAAAAACGAAGAAATAATGCTTATAATTGCTTAAAAATAATATTTATGGTACGATCATCTGTTCAGTTCGGTCTCGCAACAAAATCCCCATCTCCTCTAAACCTGCCATAAAAAACTGCGATCCAAAATTATCGACTTTAAAATGTATCTCTACTTTGAGTTATTTATATAATGTTTGTTTTTCAATTCAAGCACCCTTGTATTGGGCGTATAAGACATCAAAGTCATCGCCGCAAAATTGCAGGCCTAAGTATCGGATACATTTCGGAGAATGTGCAACTGATCTGCATGATCGATTACTGCGTTGGCCATTTTCTATCGTACTGCTCATACATAGCTCGAAATAGCGACATCATTTCATGGTTCCAAAGACTCGATCGAAGAGGGTTGCCTCTATTTTTGTGATAAAAACGTCTAGGTTGTGGAATGCGTTGTCTGAGTCGGGTTTTCCCGATGGTTTACTATCTTGGTATTTTGCGTGGTAATCTTGACGAGATGAGACGAATTGAGAGTGAATCGGTTTCTTCTAGGTAAGCACGCTCCATCGTAGTCCGCATCGTCGGTTAATTATCAATCGCATCAATCAATAATATTATCTCAAAATAATAAGAATCTCCGGTTACAGAACGAACGGGATGATTGCCGCGTGACAATCATTAACATAATAATCAATCAATGACTGCCACCCTTAATGTTTCCTCCTAAGGAGTGAAATGTCTCTTTTATTAAAATACAATCATCTTCCAACTATTTAAAAATAAAGAAAATGGGATCACAATTTACAGAATGTACTCATCCTCCTCCTCTTTCCAAGTCGATTGAAATCCTAGAAAAGTTGCGATTTACTCGTAATGCGTTAACACGGGAGTTTAGATCTGCTGGTTCTGCTGGTCTGCCTTTTAACGTTTAAATTGGTTTAAAGATAACATAAGCCTCTAAGGCTGTGTTTGAGTGTAACGTTATTTGTATCAATTATCGTTTATTTAATAGGAAATGTTCCTAAAATTGGTCTGTACTACGAAATGAAAACATAGGCACCTAATTTGCTCTTTTGTAAATCTCTGTCACCTTAAATGTACTTTTGTTGACTAGACCATGAATGTATCTACGACAATCAAAATTACCAAGTATATATAAGTATGTACGTACGTTATAGAAGCAAAATGACATTTTATTAGATGTGCTAACGAGCTCATTGAGCCGAACGGCAGCAGTCTATAGTTATAAGAAAGTTTGCCGTAGAGCGAGAATAAATACGGCACTCATTGGTAAGGGCCTCACGTTCAGGCTAGTACGTGCTGCCTTCGTTCTGAATGGAACACGCCGCCTCTCGGCTCACTGGACAGCCAGAAACCACATTATTATCGTTCATATTTAATTATTATTAATAATCCTCAGTACAACCGAAATTAATAGATACCTTCAGATATATACGGCTGGTGCTGCCAGCCTTGTAAACAACAATAAATTAAGCTTTATACAACAACTCTTTATTAAAAGTCACAATAAAGCACTGTGTTTACACAGATTTAACTATTATAATTATGTTTACACTTGCTATCTCGAATTACAAAAGAAAAAAAAGTGTGTGCTTAAGACCGCACAGCAGAAGTGAAACCTTCATTGTCTGAATTATGTAGTACCTATTAGGTGTTATGGATCGTACAAAGAGGATAACCACGGATATCCGAGAGGACAATTGAGAAACGAGTCATTATTTTTTAATTGTACACAAATCAAAATAGTAAACAAAGCGACAACGCAGTGAAGAGCAGCTGATTGTTTCTTTCTCGCTTGGGTACTCCTAGGAATTTGGTGTGCGTGTCAGCCTGTACGTGACAGCGCACTGGCCGACTCTATGGACACAGTTTTTGTTTTAGCGAGACTACGTCCAACTTTTTTATACGTCCATGGTTCATAGGTACTAAATAAAAAAAAAACAAAGAAAATAATTTTGCAAATGCCAGATATTTAAGAAGAACCACTACACTAAAAGCTGTGGGCTACAACTAGTTTCGAGTATGAAATAAAGTTGTGAGGAAAATATGTGGCTGAAACAGAATATTTCATTCGTTAATAAAGAAAAACAGAGCATACGTGAAAGAAGGATTATTTTATTATTTTTTGGATGGCTTACGGCGAAACAAAATAAGATAATTAGCGAGCCAAACAAACCGTAAAAACAGCAACACAAGTATTTATTACTTGTTACCACATTATAAAAGAAGATATTTATAGAAACCATAATCGTTATTTTTATAATTTAGACGTCGCTGAAATGATAAAAGCAATTACAAATTCTCATCACCAAACACTGTGGGCAATTTTCAAGTATTAAATAAAAGTTTCCTTGTTTAGTCCACCGAAAAGGTACAATGGTTGCCTTTTTCAGAGTATGCATTTTTTTTCAAGGTAAGTATTTTAGCAAGTTAATTTGGAAATTATGATTTTGTATGCGGTTGCAATACAGCCCTGTATTGCAATAGCAACGGCAAAATAAATGCTATAAGTCGGGATAACATAACATCAGTACTTGGGAAATGGCCTATTATTACTTAAGTTAGCTATTATAGCAAAGTCATTTATGTTGATACAAGATTGACATCCACTCAAGTACTAAATTGACTGTGATAGCTGGTAATGCGCTTCATGCGAGAGCACTGCGTCCAAGCAATTACAGGTATTGCTCCCAATTAATTACACACGACAGGCAGTGCACTCGGAATTCCAGTCACACTGTGGCTCGCCGTAATATTGCAGTCACAATTGCTCCGATTAAGGGTGTATTGTAGCACATTCTCACTAATCTCTAGTACCGAGATACTCGTAGTTCAGTGAGCGTAGGTTTAACGGTAAATGTAACAGGATGACTATTGATGTTTATGTGGAAACAAACCCTTTTCACGCTAACTGGAAATTATCCTCCGGCGTCCGATGGAGTACAACCAATTAACTTCGTACAAACAATGAAGATAATTTGGTTTCGAAATGTAAGTTAAATTTAATAATTTCCTATCTACTTAAACAGATAAGGCACATTTACTGTTCGACTTCTGTGGGCTTGGTAGATACATATTTTTGCACCCACCTAAACGGAAAGTCGTAATTAGAGTGACGAGCTGAACTAAATGATTAGCTGTTAATTCACTAAAGACTTGGGATTTAAAATCACCAATATTAAAATTACTAATATCAGAAATTAATAAAAATGATAAAACTAATCTCCGAATAACCCACACCTAACTTCTCCCGGCGCAAAAGTGCCTATGACGCTCGCCGCGTTCCCACGTTGAATGGCGGCAATGCCCAACCTTTGCTCCAGGAATGCGTCTGAGCGGGAGTCACCCGTATTCTCCCTGACCCTCCGCCCTAATTCTGCGAGGAACCCTTTATTAGCCTCTGCCCCCCAACAACCCAAACAATTATTTGGTTAATGATTTAAACTTACCTATCTGAGGAACATCGTACGGTCGGCTGGAGCGCGAAGCCCGCAACATCATCTGGCTAGCGATCTCGGATGGTAGCTGATGTTGCGCCCGCTTGTTGTTGCGCGGGCGGCGGCGCTCGTTGCGGAGCGCGCCGGCGGGCAGCGGCGGCGGCGCCAGCCCGGTCGCCGGCGCCGGCTCCGGCTCGAAGATCTCGTGGAGTGGCGCCAGGTCCCGGCGCCACTCCGCCGGGTACCGGCGCGCAGCAGGCTCGGCCGCAGTGCGCAGCGCCAGCGCCGCCAGCACCGTCACGCACACACGCATGCCGACCGCCCGGCCACGCCACACACACATCACCCGGATACTAAGTGCACTGACCGACGAGTGCCCGCAACAGACGCCTGCCCCACATTATTCAATCGCTCCTCAAGTGTAAACTCCCCGCGTGGCTGCCTTTTCTTCTCTAGTCCTTCGTTTCAGTAATGACCGAGCCCGATAATGTAATTGAAGGCAGCCGTGTTCCTGTAACGAAAATAGAAACATTTGTTAACAAATGTTAGCCTTTGCTTATTTTCTCACTACTTTGAGCTAGACGACAATCATTTTGATTGACTCTGATGAAATTGTTATGCATTCAATCCAACTTTCATTTTATTCTCTAATCTCTTGTTGCCTCCTAATATTATAAATGCGATACCTAAGTAACTCTGTCTGTCTGTTACGTTGTCACACCTAAAGTGCTCAGTGGAAAGAAAAGGGCCGCATTGTTACTTAGAAGGCATCGTGGCGTGGAGGCGGAACCGCGGCTATTCCTAGCGACACGGCGGGTACCCTGGCTCGAAGCCCGTCTCCACTAGAGGGCATGGGGCATCGGACGTTTAGGGCTGTCCGGCACTCCATTCAATTTTTTTTTATTTTTTTTCTAATGTCCAGGCGCATATGCCTGGCCCGCGAGCTATTCCCTGACGAACAAGATTGTCAGGGGAGTTCTTACTTACTCCATTCTATTAGAGCGTAGTGACTCCCGGATTCCTTCCGGGAGAAGTGACGCGACGTTGGTTTCCCAAGTGTCACTGGAGCTAAATACGGGGGTCCGTTCCCCCATTTGACATTATTCCATATCAATTAAATTACAACGGGTACAAAAAAAAAAAATTGCAATGGCTTTGTAGAATTAAAGTTTTTTGAATAATTAGATAATTACTTTGAGAAAAATCTGTTAAATATTTTTTGTGTAATAATCATGTGAACCATGATTTTGTTGAACATTAGTTATCATACGTCGATTTATGAAAAAAAAAAATGTGAAAAGAACGGATACCAATTTTTAGGTTTTGTATAAATAAATAAATAAATATAAAATAAATAAATAAATATTGGTGGACATCACACACAACACCACCTGACCCCAAACTAAGCAAAGCTTGTACTATGGCGGCCAGATAGCTGATATAATACTTATATAATTTTAAATACATACTTATAATACATAGAAACACCCAGACACAGTGCAAACATTTGAATTCATCACACAAATATTTGCACTGGGTGGTAATCGAACCCACGACCCTCGGCTTCGCAGGCAGAGCTACTACCCACTAAGCCACGAGGCCAGTCTAAAACATTGACATTGAAAGTTTGTAAAGAACCTTTAAATCGTATTTGACGAAAAATAAGTTATGGTGGAAAACTGGTGAGCCGCGGGTTACTCTGCGGGATGCATCTACTCGTGTATGTACGTCAGCGTATGTTCGTGGCATCATGTTTGCAATGAAAATAAATCTGAAGGATATAAAGGCCGATTTACATCAGACGAGCGAATGCTCATTCTATCCCCACTGTATCAAATTCATTTGGTGTAAACAAACGTAGAGCATTCTTTCGTTGTTTTGTTTGCGTTCGCAAAGATTCTGTGGAATATATAATATGGAAAACGCTAAGAACAATCTTTCGTTTACACTAAAAGATCGAGAAAGTATGCTCTTGTCGCAGCTCTAGCTCTATGTTCGTTCAGTTTAAATCGGCCTTAACACAAGTTTTGTTTCTTGAACAATTCCAGAATGGGTTGATCAATTTGTTTTCTTTGTTGTTGTATTCGTAAATATTGAGACAAGAACTTTCCAAAACATCTCTCGACCCATAGAAAAATAACTAAATTTGTATTTTATTTGGAGTGTGAAAATATGTAATTCAGTGTTGAAATTTGTAAAAGTTACTAGTAAATAGTTGTAGCTAGCTAATGGTTACGTTTGTAACGTATACCCTACATTACCTTTGACGATGTTCAAAATGTGAAAACTTTTACGATAAAAACAAATTCGCTGTGGTTTTAGAGCTAAGATTTGCGTCTTTCTCCATGGCTTTCAGTGTAAAAGTTTTTCCTCAATCTTATTTGTTGCTCACAATGACTGAACGGAATGAGAGAATAAGTTTAGTATAGAATTCATTTCGTACGACAAACAGGGGCGGTGATCGTTGTCACCAATTTTGTGCTTTTCGTTGTTGGCTTTGCGATTTATTACAAGTGCCAATCTAAAATTCAATTACTTTCTGCAAAGTTACATTTGTCGAAATGTATCCCCGGAATATATTTATGTCTGTGCTCTTTGATGAAAATACTTTTTCCCAATGGGATTATTTTACTGAAGGAAATATGTTATGAGAGTAATAGTGATTGTGGACTTTTTGATTGTACTTTGTAGTCACAATATGGGACTTTATTCGTTATTGTTTTCGTAAAATCATCCAATATACGTTAGTTTTAACTAACCTAAAGACAAAACCAAATTTCGAATGCTGACCGCATTCGAAATTTGCCAACAGTATTTGGTTATGGCGGTTTTGGTTGATGATTATTTACTTTGTAGATCTATTGGAAATAATCTCCGATTATTAACAAGTAGCTTAGCAGCAGTATTTTTCCAAAGAAATCTGTAATGTCAAACGAAGAGTAAAACTTTACTTAAACGAGAAGCGTTTTAATACATCTTATACCTAGACTTTTGATAGATAGATAAAAAACTCATTATTGTGACACAAAAAAAAAATACAGTAATACTCTTATGAACTAGCACCAAAAATGATGGCCTTATTGCTGAGAGCAATCTCTCCCAGGCAACCAGCTTCAAGGAATACATACAATATACCGACAAATAATTGATAAAGTATACTTTATGTATTCCCTAAGGAATAAACAGGTCTAAAGCAAGATCCCTGCAGTTGAAACACACCTAGAAGTTGAAACAATGTTGACATTAATTAAATACTAGCTGTATAGCCCGCGGTTTACCTAAGCTATTAGTAAGGATCTTACCGCCTTAAGAGTAAAGTTTCAGAACTTTCATCCCTTCTTCTTTATGTAGAAGAAATGCATTAACGCCTACCCTTCAGGCTGGGGAGACGATCAGGTTATGTAGGACTCGACACCATGAACGGACATCTCTTTACCGACTAAAACCTTCATGGGGTTACCTTTGCCGTATACGGCGGGAACGCGGGACCACTCTCACATTCTACAGCGAACCAGCCGCCGCGGCTTGCACGTCTCCGGGCCCTTCGCTGGACACCTCTGTTACAGGTGCACTTGAATTCAAGATAAGACTAGTCCCTACATCGCTGCCTACATCAGCTGTCCCGGTGCCCATACACCGGGTAACCTACATTGTCGCAGCGTCGTCGGCTTGAAGTCTAGACGAGCGGCCAAACCGCGGGTTCACGTGATCAGACCCACTAAACCAAACTGTACAAAATTTCTATGGGGCCAAATTACTTGGTAGTTATTCTGCATCAAATAAACAAAAAAAAATCATGTAAATCGGATCACTAATCTCGGAGTAATCGAAGTACATAGGAACATACATACCTACATAAAAACCGGCCGAATTAATAACCTTGTCCGGGTTGAACTCGGTTAACAAGTTAAAGTAGAGAATATTTCGAAACCTTTAAGTTACCCAAATTATGGGTATCAAGTTTTAAATGGAGTAATTATCCTGATTCGTAAATGAAATTATTCTTGTACGGATCTACTATATTTAGATATATTTCCCACGACACGTTTAATTTAATAATCTTCGTTTACCTCGCATACGCCGCCATGGCGAACACACGAACTAAATTGAATTTTAGGCTAACATCGGTTTACCTTTCAAATTTTCATTAAAGTAAAACGTTCGCATCGTCACACATACACTCCCTTGTCAGTACCATACCTCTAAAGATGAGACAGACAAAAAATATCTACATATATGTACATGCTAAAGGTTTGAATAAAAATGAATAAAGGCTTCTAACTAACAGACTTTTTTGTAAACACTGCAATATGTACTTATAACCTTGTTATTACAAGCATAAGCAATTAAGCATACCGTAAGCTGCTAACTAAATGTTTCCACTGCTGGGACTCTGCGCCTTCTCTCGCAAGGAAAGAGTCAAGGTCATAACCCACCACGCTGGCCCAGTGTGGGTTGGTGGATGACACATGACCTTGAAAGATTCTAGATACATGTCGGTTTCCTCACGATGTTTTCCTTCACTGTTTTAAGTTAGTGGCTTTACGCACATGACTTCGAAATGACAGTGGTGTGCGTGGGATTTGAACCCGGGTCCCGAATTGGCAGTCGCCGTTCTCCTGACTAGACCAGCCTTAGCTTCGTCATGACAAGACAATATACATAAATACGTATTATTTATTCAAGCGAAGTATTCATCACAAGCGTAATAATTCATATTTCTGTGATTTATATTCACAAAACTGAAAAAGAAGCTGACGATTCGGTAACCAGTGATTGCCGCCCGCACTAGGGGTGTCATCGAATATTTTCAGCTTAGAGAAATATTCGAATAAAAACACCGTATTTCAAGACAATCTGTGGCTGGCTTATAGAACTAATAGGTGAAAAACTAATTTGTTTTATGGGAACGTCCACTTATGTAATTTAACCTTACTGTATTTTAATTATTTGTGGTAATATGTCGTACCAAACATTGTTAATTTTTAAAATATTTAAACTGCTATTAGTTAAGCAGTCCTAATATTCGGCTATAGGTACTATAAAGGGTACTATCAACGTCTCGCGATTGTACTCGCATTATTCCCGTTCCTATTATTTTCCCGAAATAAAAAGTTGCATATCTGATATTCTAAACTATTATCAATATCTAAACTTTCCCATTTATAATATTAGTAGGATGTGTAAATAAACACCTCGGAAGATACAGTCGAAAATAAATTAGACAGACGGACAAGTTGTAAAAGGAATAAAATAGAGTCTCGTTTTTTTACGAAACCCTAAAATATATACGAACAAATTCATAGTAAGTACACAACTCGTTATATTTAACAACTTTCTTTATGCTCACTTCTATTAGCGTTATAGTTAAAGCCCTCAATGTTATGTGAAATTTGTATAAAGCGCGAATGTTAAACACCTATCAAATTTCAAATCCAATGAAATGCAGAGTCCTTTTTCATAATTGCTACTAAATGTTCACACTGTAATGATGTACGCAGTAATTTTAATTTTACGATGGGTCTTGCTGTTATTTTATGATAGTTCATGCTCACTTGAGATGCACAACCACTCGAGCATATCAGTTTGGGACATTTGGGCATGTGCGTAATATTGACCACTCATTTTCGAAGGTCGTTTAGAATTTTTTATTCTAAAAGCTATATTTAAAAAAAAAATGGCCACTCTGATTGCCAGCTGCTGCCTTGAAATAACTAAAGGTACTTTGTAGATAGCTTGACCTTTAACTAAAAGACCACGTTGATAAAGCTGCGGCGTAAAACCAATGTTCATAAACTTCAAAACTTTGTCATGGGAAAGTTCCATCACGTATTGTTATATCTCGGAGAAAACTTGACTGAAAAAAAATCATTGTTTTTTTTTAAGTTATAACACAAAAGGCGCTTTCATTTATTGTGTTAAGAAGCAACAAAGCTGCAAAGGGCGTCCAAGGTTTAAGGTTCGTTCGGCGCTCTTCAAACACAATTACCAGTTGCTAACGAATTCAAGTCCAGGACCATTTTAATACATTGCTCGTTGGCATTTTCAACATTAAAGAGGTGAAACGATCACGCTAGACAAAATAAAAGAGCAAATTGGTGCTATTGAAATATTAAAATTATATCAGCGTTTCATCTTATTTTTGCTTCTTGAAAAATTTAAGAATACTGTCTTTGATATGCGAAGAAATTTATGTAGGTACTTATGTATCTGACAGTTTTGTAGAATAACTGTGTACTTGTATTATTCAAAATTCAAACATCCAGTTCAGTTGTACAATGATTCAATATGTTGATATTTCAACGTATGCTAAAATAATTTTACCAAATTTCCCACTAATATTATAAAGGTGAAGTTTTGGTGTTTATAAGTATGTATATTTATTCCTGCGTATCTCTGCGACTGCTGATTAGATTTGAATGAAGTTAAGTTCGATACCTGGATTATTACATTGACTAGATACTTTTATCCTCTTAAAATTTGTGTTTAAGCTGCGGGTTGAACAACGAAGTACATCTAGTAAGACATAAAGTGACAGTTGTCAATTTATATAAAAAAGGAGAAGATGAATTTTGTCTCTTTATGGTTGAGTCGGATATTTTGCAGGCCAATATAAGATTCTGCTGATTTAAGAGTACGCACAAGTTAAATAAGTTTTGGTAAAATTCATGCCTGAAAAAGTAGTTTAGACGTCGAAAGAGCTGTAAAGAAATAGAAGGGCCAAAACCTGTGGCGTGCTATCGGCGGCGCGGCGGCTATATTTATAATCGGGTGGCGGTGGGCCGTTGACGTCAGCGCAAGGGTCGCAGGCCCAGGGCCGCGGGGCGCGGGGGAGACGCAGGGACGCCGCGCCCTCCGATACGCACTTGCAAATTCGCACCTCCATGAATGGAGGAATTAAATTATCTTTAGTCGAGCGCTGAATTTACACGCACCTGACCTGAACACCGATTGCCTTTTCTCAATTTATCGCCCCGTGAACACTTTATGATCTCGCATTAACATTTTGAAGGCATCACACGCGCTCTGATCACTCGTTGGCGTATGTTCACCGTAAACAATACGGTTTAACAATTTGATGACCTGACGAAAATTAATTATGTTTGAATAGCGAAAATAGCTCGTTCAATTTAGCGGCTTCATTGCAATCCCAAAAACAATAATTAATACCTACCTAGAATAAAAGCTCTCATTCGGCTCCGCTGTAAATACAATTACCCATATGAACGAAACTGGACAATATTATTAAATTAATTGGATACCGAAGAAAATTATATTTATTAAAGTTACTTGTCTGTAACATTTTTCTAAGATAAATTAGAATAACGAAGGGTCTCTGACCTCTCAGTTCTAGGTCTGGATGTAAATGAAGATACAAATGACAAAGTGAAATTATTTTAAGGAATCGTTAGAATACTGCTTTAGCATTATAAATAAAACCTACAACTAATGACGGTTTCAAAGGCAACAAATAACCTTTTAATTGGTCAGTAACAAATATAATCAAATTGAGACTATAATAAAATGATATTAAAAGTACGTCGTAATTCTTTTGTTTTTCATTCAGGAAATGATTAATGTTCAGTGTCATTAAAACGACATTATGGCCGGATAATTATTTTAAATAACTTATGTTGTTTCTAACGACGTCAACGTATAAAATGTGTGAATACATCAAAGCAGTTAGACCGACATTTACTTAAACAATTAGAGGAATGTCAGTAATTCATATTGACGAGTACGACAATTTTATGGTTTTAATTACTGTAGATTAATAGAACAGCACACTGTTTCAGCGTTTGCCAACTCGCACTAGTCAAGAAAACTTTTCTTGTGTTATTGTGAATCATTCTGTTTAAGAACTAATTCTATAATTGTCATTAATAATATAGTTTTAAAACTAAACTAATAAAAAACGGTATAGTGCAGAACAATCTTAGTTAAAATAAATACTACATATTAAAATGACTGCCCTCATGGCTCAGTTGGTGTGTCTGATCGCTAAGTCGTAGGGAGCTGGTCCGATATCCCAGACTAATATTTGTGTGATCAAGGTGCGTGCTTGTTATCTGTTCGGGAATGTCTACGTATTTACAATGAAATGAGCAAAATATCAGCTACCTGACTTCCAATTTTTTTGTGAAATGCATTTACGCTTCGTTTGCAGAGCAGGGAGATGACAGGGGTATTTTGGGGTTAAAACCACTTAGAGTGGAGTCTATATGTGGTAGCATAACAATTTTTGTACTAATTTAAGAAAACATAACGTTTTTAGGACTAATGATAATTTACAATAACAACTAAACGCATAATGTTTACTAGCATAACCATATCCAGCATAACGATAACTTACCATAATGTTTAAACACATAACCATATATAGCATAAAGATAACTCAGCATAATATTAAAGGCACACATTGAGAAAAACAGACGGTACACCTTTGAAATATGCACTTTTTGACTCCGGTCTCGGCTCGGCCTGCCTCGGCCTGCCCTCCACTACGGAAGTTGCCGACTCGCTTCGCTCGCCACCTCCCCCCTTCGCTACGCTTGACCTCGCATGGCGCGCTCTACTCAGGACCTCTCTTGAGCTTCTGGCTCCCGCATTTTTTAGATACAGTCTAGAGGTAGTAGCGACAAGACTAGGTGGAGTCGGGGTGCTCCGAGTCGGATCTGGGTCCAATATAACCTGGGTTTATATTTAGTAGCACAACAAATAAATAAAAAATGCCTAAGGACTATTATGCGTCTCATCAATATGCCTAAAGACTGTTATGCGTCTCATCAGTAGTCGAATCGAATGGAGTACAATAGATTGTTATGCTTAAAACACATAATGCCAAAAAACTATTAGGCAAAAGTTGCATTATCCCACTAATATTATAAATGTCAAAGTATGGATGTTTGGATGTTTGTTGCTAAATCAGGCCGTAAGGTATGAACGGATCAGGCTGAAATTCGGAATACAGTTAGATTATAGTCTGGAAGAACACATAGGCTACGTTTTATCCCGAAACAATAACGGGAACGACAGGAACGGGAACTACGCGGGTAAAACCGCGAGGCACTGCTAGTGACACTATATGTACATTCATTATGACAAAGTAAATTAGGACGAAAAATTATGCGTTTTAAATGGCACCCCTTAGAGTGGTGGTAACAACAAAGTCCCGGGACTGCTTTTGCATTCAATTGCGGCCCTGCGACTGCCCTCACTTTCTAGGATAATTTCCCCCTCTCCGGCCGGAATTAGCCATAAGACAGCAGATACCACCGAGGTAAGTTGTCTGATGCCCAGGTTACACATCGAGAAGGTTCACGAACGTTGCACTTCAGCTACCCGAGTTTCATAGCTTTGCTTAATTTTTTTGGGTTAAATTGTTGATTGTGTTACGTGGAAAATCTCCATCAATATTTATTAATTAATTTTCCTTATTGATCATAAGCACAGCACAGCCAGTTATTGTGTCGTTAATTAAGATTTTGTGAACTCGTTGACTGACCGGCCATTTAACCTACTGACTAAAACAGACATGGTTTCCTATTCTTCTCTTTATAATTTCAAAGGAAAATAAAGACGCTGAGAGAGAAATATCCTAGCCAAGACTTTATTAGTTAGGCGGTAGAACCCCGTATGGTTTTTTGCATCTAATTTCCGTGACTTTCAATTCAATTACGTATATCTTCAGCCATCACGCAAATCGCTGCTTAGTCCCACTCGCGACAGTTGTAGGTAATGATGCCGTGGTGACAACTCCAAATCTTCAGCAAATGGACTTCCGGGTAGAGCCAATCGACATCATAGATAACCTGTTATGTTATGAAATTAGACATGTAATTCATTCATTCAATGTATTTACACCTGTCCGACAGCTAGGGGTTATTTTGGACTTTTACAAAAATTATAATTGTATTGGTAAATTATTATAGGTAATTAAAGTGGTAGGACTCTTGGCAGAGTCCGCCTGGGGAAGTACCACACCTTTGCCAGTCATTCTACCGCCAAGCAGTAATGTGCAAACATTACTGTGTTCCGGTCTAAAGGGCATTGTTTCCAGAGAAATTACAGGGCTAAGAGATATAACATCTTAGATCTCTGGGTGACGAGCGCAGTGCAGTGCTAGGTAATGATTTGGACTCTTCATGTTCTAATAGCTGCGTGTCACTGTGCTGTTATGTGGCAGGCATGTTGTTTACCATCAGGCACATGCTCTGCTCGTCTCGTCACTCTTTACTCAAAAAAAAAATTTTTTTTTTGAAGCGTAACCGTATTTTGTAGCTTATTTTGTTATTAGCCATTTTTTATTATTTTATAACATATTTGCTCGTAAAGGGTCTCTTATTGGACCAATTTCTGTATCGTAATCTATCTTATTACGTACTTGTGCTGTAATGTGTAATGTAAAACGCACTGTTTCAAAATGCTCCGTCCACAGACTAGGTAGAGAGATTTGCTCCGTCTAAAACGAACGGTACCTTTTTAAATCTTAGTTGTCTTAGTAAAGAGTTTGTATGTCAGAAAAGTGTGGTCAACATTATATGAATATAAAGTAGCCAAGTGCGAGTTTGACTCGCCCATGAAGGTTCCGTTCCAGCAAGTAACATAATATACATAGTACACATAGTTCTTGTAGTTCGTTGTAACTTTGATCGAAGTTTTAATAATAGTGTATTTATGACGTACTAAAAAAAAACCACTCATCAGATCGAGTTCAAACTAATTTTCGTTGGTAGTTTTCATGGTAATGTACATCATATATTTTTTTTAGTTTTTTCATTCTCTTACTTTAGAAGTTAGAGGGGGGGGACACACATTTTACCACTTAGGAAGCGTCTCTCGCGCAAGTTATTCAGTGTAGACAAAAATTATATTAGAAACCTCAACATCATTTTTAAAACCTATCGATAGACATCCCACACGTGTAGGTTTGATGAAAAAAAAGTTTTTGAGCTTCAGTTCTCAGTATGGGGGGCACCCCTAATTTTTGTTTTTTTTTAAACTTTTGTAAAAATCTTAATGCGGTTCACAGAATACATCTACTTACCAAGTTTCAACAGTGTAGCTCTCATAGTTTCGGCAAAAAGTGGCTGTGACATACGGACGGACAGACAGACAGACAGACAGACAGACAGACAGACAGACAGACAGACATGACGAATCTATAAGGGTTCCGTTTTTACGTTTTACGGAACCCTAAAAATTAACTTTGAGAGGTAAAATATAATAAAGAATTATTTAATTCGTTGATTTAATTAATTTTGACCAAAAATTACTTAAATTTTTCTGTAACAAAACACAAAAATATTAATTTACTTTATTACTAATGGCATACTGGCTGGTTCTGTGCCGTTGCTTAAAAAAAAAGGCGCCGATGCGCGCGCATTGATAATCTGTGATCCATAGTGATTACTTACTCTGTGCTGTGATCTGTGATCAAGTAAATATTATTCGGCGCCTTTTTTTTCGCTGTATTGTTTTTATTTGAAAATGTCGTCAGAGTTTTGTTGATTTCCTCGCAAATATGTTATAAAACGTCGTATGACATACGTGCGCTTTGATAACTACAGCCTCTGCTAAATTATAGCTCTCGCCTTCGGCTCGAGCTAGCAATAAAACCTCGGCTGTAGTTATCAACTTATCGCACTTATATCATAATGTACTATCATCATTCAAATCAACTAATAGGTATTCACAAACCATAAATGAAAGTATAACGGACCAGTAACAAAAACTAAACTCGACCTTAACAAATTGTATTAACCCCTTTGAAACCCACTTTAAAATCAAAAACAAATACGACGCAAAAAAATCAGCAAAGTTTTTAATAGAATAGAAATAAAATATTAGAAATCTTATAGAATGATTTGTATCTAAATTTACTGAACGCAAGAATTTCACTCGCAAAACATCATAAAACATTGTACAGTCGTCTCAAATTTTAATTCCCCAAATTATACTTACCTCATTTAACAAAACCTTAACTGTCCGTAATAAAAAAGTTCGGCATCAAAAGTCTTTACTTTTACATCCGGCATTTAAGGGATATTATTTCTCTTCATAAAAGGCTTATGCCCGTATTTTACCGATCAATGAGTATGCTCATGTGAGCAGATTTACGACGGAAATACGTCATTGTATTATTTTTAATTTTTCGTCCGCAAACGATGACGTCATCGAGAATTGACTTATATTTTCCTCAGTCACATAAGGACGTACCAAGGTATTGACAGAGAGGGGCAGTTACCCCCTCCCCTTTCTTTTGGCATCAAATACTCTAAAAATACCTCCTCCCAAAGAGTTTACATATACTACACATATACACATACTATAGAGTTAGAACAAACGCCTAACACCGAAAGCACAGGTCTGATCACCCTTGTCTTGTCGCTCTTGTGGAAGTGTCATACTTTTGTCGCAGCACATCTCTATGTCGACATAGCTAACATACACCTCATCTGCTTACGATTGGTACAAAGGAACCGTGCAGCAAAACCTGACCTATTTACTTATTCTTTGTCTAAGCCTCCTCCATTTTCTCCAATCTTTTCTCTCCTTTGCTTTCTCTATCCAGTTTGTGGCAGCTAGCTTTACTCTTATTATTTCATCTGCCCACCTTTGTTTTAGCCTGCCTCTGGTTCGTTGCTTAGTGGTCCTATCAAAATTGCTATTTTTTAATCCACACGTCATTTTACATGCAAGCAATGTTCTGACCAGATCATTACAAAGTCAAAGTTATTTATTTATTGATAATGATAAATGTACAATTTACACGTCAATTAATAAAAAAATTAAACAAAAGAAAGGGCATACAAATTCTATACATTTTCAATGTTTGAAATATCATTTCACTGTATTATAATAACAATTATTAATTATCGTACAGAAAACTGTCAAGCATTATACGAGTATAACAAATATGTTTCAAATACAATTGTACTAATAAATGTCAATTTTTTCACATTTTTATAGGAACTTTACCATCACTCTCTAAAAATTCGCTGTAACTATAAAAAGTTTGATCGATAAGCCAGCACTTTAATTTGTTTTTGAAGGTGCCGAAACTTAGGGCCGATATAACTATTTTGGGAAGAGTGTAATAAACTTCCGGTCCCTTAATGTGAGTTAACTTCCGTGACCTCGTGAGAGAGTGTGGGATAACATCCAGCTTGTCCACGCTGCGTATGTTACTGAATGTCTTTCTCCTCGCGTATTGTATGATTCTAGATTATTTCTAGAGATTTCAGTACCGGCTCAATTCTATACTACGTCCGTTCAGAGAATGCGTTCCTGACACGTCGCGATTGAACTGTATAGGGATGAAATTGGGATTGAAATGGGGGTGAAAGTATGCTTGGAAACTTCCAATAGTTGAAGATAAAACCATGAAACTCTGTATATCTAGGCACTTGACACGAAGCAAATAAATGTTTGTTCTTGCCATTTTGTAATTTCGAACTGTACGGAGATGAAATTGGAGTTGAAATGCGGAACGAATGTCTCTTACACTTTTACACCTAAACAACTGAACCGATTTTGATAAAATTGTGTCTGGGTATAAAAAATAGGTAGGTACTGCCTGAGTTACTTACCTTAGTATTTATTTCACGCGGACGAAGTCGCGGGTACCAGCTAGATAGATTAGATAGACTGTTTCTGCTTTTCAAACTGACATCGGCGCTAAATCGGACTTTGGTTGTGTTTTGAATTACGTTCTTTTTACTTTTGGTGCATAATAATGCCTACACGTGGACAAACATTGAAAAGTGGAGCCCGTGAGTTAATCATCAAGCTGCAAGATTACTTTGAGCGGGAGCGGCAAAATTGTGGACCCCTGGTACCTGTGGAACAAGTACAAGAACGCGTCTCTCAGGCGCTTGGAGTTAGCGCAAACGAACGAAAACAAATGTTAGTAAAGAAAAGTTCGGCTCTACTGGCACGGAAGATAATATTTTACGTACTCCGAAGAAGAAACGAAGAACTAAACCCGTGACAGATACTGACACCTTTGACGCCGATGCAATCAGAAATCATAATATAATTATGGTTACTATTCCAGAAATGAATATCTCAACAGGAAGAAGCTTTTGGCATCGAAGAGGGCGCCTAAAGCCAGTAAACGAAAAAAGGACATTTTCGACGCCGCTCACTGAAGTTAAGAAACTAAAAACTATGACAAAAAAAATATTCACGTGTGGGTACAATCAAGAAAAAGCACAATAACCGAATAGAATTTTAAAAATAGATCAGGTTTTTTTAAAATAAAAAAATGAAAAAGACACCGAAAAAACCCGTTTTAATTCGAGTACTTGAAATTATCAGTGATGACCCCACATTATTTTTTGGTAATAAAATTTCTATTTGTACGTTCTAGTAAAGTAACCGAACACTTTTTTAAATTTATATTTAGTTATTGAGTAATTAAATAAAACTTGGTCAAAAATTGACGCCTGATTAAATATTGATTTTTCCTCCAAACTGTGTCATGCTATTCTCGACTTTATGTACATCAAGAAACATTCATACATTAAGAAACGCGGCGCGCGGGTGAAATCTGATTTTTTCCTGGCTTTAGGCGCACTCTTAAGAGAAGCTAGACTGTTTAGCGGGGGTAAAACTGCTTTAACCAAAATGTTAAGAGGTATTGGTTGTTCGTATAAAAAAACAGACAAAAGAAAAATTTTAATAGAACGATACGACATAATTTTAAAGCGGATAATTTTTTTGAGAGAAGCATAAAAGAATTATAACTGGGATAATGTCGTGTTCATTGACGAGACATGGCTAAACGCCAATCACACGGTATCCCGTTCTTGGACGGATGATACACAAGCGTCGACGTCGAAAGTACCAATGGGTAAGGATAACGTCTGATAATATGCCACGCAGGTTCTGCAAAATAGGGCTTTGTGGAGAACGCGTTAGTGGAATTTCAATCAAAAACCACAAATGACTACCACGAGGAAATGAATGCCACTACATTTAAAGAGTGGTTCCAGAACGTGATTTTGCCCAGAGCCTTCTGTAATATTCATGGATAATGCCTCCTATCACTCGGTTTAAAATACAGAAACCACCTACCCAAGCTAATAAAAAAGAAGAAATGGTGGCTTGGTTACAAGCAATTTAAAACGAAAATAATTTTAAAAATAATGCGGCGGTTCATTTTGGAGGAACGGTAATGAACTCAGTGTGTTGTGCCCACCACTAGTCGTGACTAACTGATAGGTTGCAGGAACGCATTCTCTGAATGGCCGAACTTTAACACCGCTTAGCAAGATTATTAACGGTTTTGTATGGTGGCCTGACAGACAAAAGTGAATGAAATGCGTATTTTTCGAATGTAACATAAAACCACGAGTTTAAGCCGTCAGTCAATAACAATATTTAATTTCTCGAAGAAGACGAGACTCCACCTCTAAAACAAAGACCTCGGGATCCATAACCCACGACATCGTATCACAGCGCTGTTAAAGTATCTAAGAATAAAATGAAGCGAGGAAGGATAATAAGAGACTTTTAATACTTAATTTGATAACACAACATTTTCTATAAAACATAGAAGGCAATGAATTTTTCAATGAAACATAGAAAAACACATTCCTATAAGTACCTAAATAATAATTATATTATTATATATTTCTATTAATTATTAATAATTATATTAAATAATAATTATGTTATATAATCTAAAATCATACAAAACCGTTACAGAAAACCATTTGAAAATAAGACCAGACTGAAACTAGGTACGAGTACTTTACAGAAACACTGACCTTATTACATTCTATCACGTTATTATATGTCTCACGGCTGGCCTAGGTCTTACGCAGAAGTAATTATTTAAATCAATGGCACCATTCGAATTCAAATCCATAATTAACTGTTAGTTAATTTTAAATTTTCATACGTCTTGTCAAGCTCAAACATTATTTTTGTAAAAAATAAACTTATTTTACTGACACAAGTCAGTTATTGTAGGCTATTATTTAGTTTAATTTGTTCAAAATTAAGTATGGTAATTTGGAGTAAACCTTACATTCGTATAAATAATTAGTTTATTTCTGCCTGCCCCCCTTGAATAAAATCCTGGCTCCGTCCACTATGAGCACGTTTTGAATGTCACTTTTAAACTTTACTGTTATAATTGTCTATGATTATTTTGGTACGTCAAACATGTCTTCTGTGTGTCATAACAAACACAGAAATATTTAATTTTAATTTGATATATATTCGATGGTAAAGAGCATGTAACAATAATGGAATAACGTAACTCATTTTTAAATTCACACCTTCATTTTATTTCAGATACCTCTAGGTAATTATGTGATAGAAATGGAGCAAAAACATTTTGATGCCCTGTGTAATAAAACATATAGGTACCTAAATATCTTACAAAAAGTAATAAGCCATTAATTTAAAAAGATGAGATTAGATAAAAAATGATTCAATCGACATAAACTTGCTTATGAATGTAGTGAAGCTCAAATTTTCAGTGGAAAAACTAACGGTCACCGTGCAGAAAAATTGAAGCTGAAACTCTCCACGGCCTATATTTTGAGCATAATGTATATGTGTCAATAACAGCTTACTTGTAAAGATAGTCACAACCACTATCTATTTGAAGATAACTTAACAACATGATGAACGAGTTTTTAACCTGCAAGTATCCCTTTCTATAAAATGAATAAAAAACTAGCAGCGTCCCACACTTATTCACGAAATGAGAGCCATGCTGGTGGCTGGTGTGGAGCGTTCAAAATTTCTTACCCACTTAAAAGTGTAAAATAGGCTCATTGCTTATCATATACCAATCTAGATAAATATAGTTTGGATTATATGGAAGAGAAATCATGAACTACATTGGAATTGCTAGAGCCTTCGGTTATTTTAACATACTTTCATGTGTAAAAAGTGTTCATCAAAACATATAAAAAAATTAGGAATCTGATATACTTAATTGAAAATAAAATAACGATAAGACCATGATAATTTTTTTTATTTCTTGCTGTGTGATATATATATTCATACAGATATTATCTTTGGAATAAATTATAGTTAACAAATCTAGAACAAACCACGTTTTTATTGATAGTATCAATTTCATGATTTGTTGCCTTTGTAATTTTTAGGGTCATTACGCACACTATTTCGAAAATACGAAGTAAATATAATAAGTTAGGCCACATGGTGCGTGGAATTTCTACCAGGGGCAGGAGAACGGTCACTAGCGATTCGAAGCTAGTGACCGTTCTCCCAGACTAGAAACCAGCCGGAACTTATTACCAATTTCACATTTTTTTTATGTTGAATCACAGATTACAGAAGTAAAACATTGAATATTCTGTTTTTACCATCATGTTTCATGAACTCATTGATGCTACATTTGATTAAATCTTCTATACTAATATTATCAAGCTGAAGAGTTTGTTTGTTTTAGTAGTGGCCTACTCTTGGCAGAGTTGCCCTGGGGAAGTACCACACCTTTGCCTGTTATTCTACCGCCAAGCAGTAATGTGCAAACATTACTGTGTTCCGGTTTGAAGGGCAATGTTTCCAGAGAAATTACAGGGTTAGAGATATAATATCTTAGATCTCTGGGTGACGAGCGCAGTGCAGTGTTAGGTAATGAATTTGGACTCTTCGTGTTCCAATAGCTGCGTGTTACTGAGCTGTTATCAGGCACATGTCCTGCTCGTCTCGTCACTCTATACTATAAAATAAAAACTACTGGTCCGGGTTGAAAGATTCTTTCAACTTCACTCAGCCAACACATTTCACACATTGATATAAACCATCAGATGTGCCCTGAACACCTTGAAATTAGTAAGAAACTGCGTCTGTGTGTAGCGTAAGTGACTTACACACCACCAATCTACTTGTTCCTTAGAACTGTTAGCGGCAAAGTATCCTGTGGTTCTACTTATTTTGGTTGTTGACAACGAATAGTGATAGGTAAAAACGTCCGGCGTTCACTGCTTCCTGCAATCGACTAGAACGGAAAGAGTGAGCTCACACATCCCAACGATGACATAATTCCGTGCGCTTGTTTGGAAGGGCACATCAATGGTTTATATCGATGGCTTCACAGCCTTGGCGTTCTTAAAGAGGAACGAAACCCGCTCGTTCGTATTCTTAAAACTTCCATCAAAAATCAGGCGACGCACGACACCCGCAGTAATGTACTGCAGTAAATCGAGGAAATAAGTTATAGAAAGTTTTTAATCATTGTTATATAGAGCACGAATTCAATTTATGTTGGTAGTTTTTTTTTTCAAGATGTTTACAATGGAACCCTAATTTAATTTACAATGCTGCCAGATGTAATCCAAAATTACCTCAACCTTTGTAATAATGTCGTACAAAGAGGTTGTTAGTTTTAATCTACTATACTCTCTGGCCAACGAAATTTACATTAACCTAGCAGCACGTAGTTTCCAAAGGATGCACACACATTTGTAGGGTTCGGTAAAACGTAAAAACGGAACCCTTATGGATTCGTCATGTCTGTCTGTCTGTTCGTCCGTATGTCACTGCTACTTTTTTCCGAAACTACAAGAACTACATATTATACTGCTGAACTACATATTATATTGTTGAGTAAGTAGATATATTTTGTGAACCGCATTAAGATTTTATACAAAAATATTAAAAAAACAATAAATTCTGGGGGTGACCCATACTTAGAACTGAAACTCAATTTTTTTTTCATCAAACCCAAACGTGTATGTCTAAAAACATATGATGTACATTACTATGCAAATTTCCTCCAAAAATTGGTTTGCACTCAATCTAGTTAGTAAGTAGTTTTTTTAGAACGTCATAAATACACTATTATTTAAACATCGATCAAAGTTACAACGAACTACAAGAACTTATGTATTATGTTGCTTGCTGTTACGGAACCTTCATGGCCGAGTCCGACCCCCATTTGGGCGATTTAATCTTTTGTACTAAGGTCTATCATCATCAGCCTGGGTTCGTCCACTCCTGGACATAGGCATCTCTAATACGCCACTCAGTCCAATCCTCGGTATTATGATTTCAACCGCCACCAGCGGTCGTTTGTATATCGTTAATGCATCTAGCCTGTGGGCGTCATACACTGTGTTTACCAATTCGCGGTCTCCGATCTAGAACCCGTCTACTCCAATAGTTATTGGGCAGCGACAGATGTGACTGGCTGATTGCCACTTCAGTTTGCAAATACGGTGAGCTATGTCGATGACTTCAGTTCTCTTCATTACGGATGCAATCCTTCAGAAACCCCAAGCATAGCTCCATAGCTCGGATTTTGAGCTTTCGAACCTTTTTGACTGTCAGTGTCCACGTTTCAGCACTGTAGCTAATAACCGATATGACGCACTGGTTGCACACTTTTGTTTTGAGGCTTTATGGGATGGGCGACGAGAAGACTTGACGAAGTTTGCCAAATGATGCCCAGTCTAACTGTAGTTTTTTCATGGGCTCACTCTTAAAGCTACATCTACCTAGTTCGAGCATCTGCCGTAGGAAAACGGATCTCAAATACAAAATACAAATACAAATACAAAAATCTTTATTGCTGCTTGTAGGTAAGATAAGATAATACAAAATGTTTTAAAAGTTGCCCCATACAAACTGGCCTCTGCGAGAGGCATGCAATATGTCTGGCAAGACAATAATTTGTTAGTCTTAATTTTTAAATAAAAAAAATAATAATTAAATAATAGTCAGCTGATTAAAGTCTTCTTCTTCCTCATCTTCTATTAATTTCTGGTTTTTATTTATGTCATCTGATTCTTCATCTTCGATTCATTTCTGGCTTCTATTTGGTTGTGATATATATTTGTGTGAGATAGATATTTGGTGAGCACAATTTCGCCAACGTCTTGTGTTTCATCAGGATATTGTCTTGTGTTTTTGAGTTTGATCAATATGTCTATCCAGGGTCTAAGGTCTTGCATTAGTAGATCTTGCAGTTCATCCATGTGAAGAATGTCAAAGAATGTATAAAGTGCAATCTTCTATATATATAAAAGTGAAAGGTCACTCATCAAGGAAGCTCAGAAACTACAAATGCTAGGAATCTGAAATTTTGCATGGAGGTTCCTTTTAGCACGTAGGCGCTCGCTAAGACGGGGTTTTGCGAAATTCAACCCCTAAGAGGGAGGAACAAGGGATGAACGGTTGTATGAAGATTTTGTATGAAACGTGATTTTCAAAGTTATCAAATTTTGTATCTAGACACTTGACACGAAGCAATTAAATAAATGTTCTATCAATTTCGTAATATCGAACTGTACGGGGGTAAAATTGGGGTTGAAATGAGGGATGAATGTCAATATGGAAATTCCCAACCGTTGAAGATAAAACCATGAAACTCTGTATATAGACACTAGACACGAAGCAAACGAATGTTTGTTCCATCAATTTCGTAATTTCGAACTGTACGGGGGTGTAATTGGGATTGAAATGAGGGATGAATGTCAATATGGAAACTCCCAACCGTTGAAGATAAAATCATGAAACTCTGTATATAGACACTTGACACGAAGCAAACGAATGTTTGTTCCATCAATTTCGTAATTTTGAACTGTACGGGGATGAAATTGAGGTTGAAATGGGGGATGAATGTCAATATGGAAGTTCCCAACCTTAATTATAAAACCATGAAACTCTGTATATAGACACTTGACACGAAGCAAACGAATGGTTATTCTATCAATTTAGCAATTTCGAACTGTACAGGGGTGAAATTGGGGTTAAAATGAGGGATGAATGTCAACATGAAAGTTCCCAACCGTTGAAGATAAAACCATGAAACTCTGAATATAGACGCTTGACACAAAGCAAACGAACATTTTTTCTAGCAATTTTGTGATTTTGAACTGTATGGGGATGAAATTGGGATTGAAATGGGGGATGAAAGTAAACATGGAAGCTTCCATTCGTTGAAGATAAAACTATGAAACTCTTTATATAGACACTTGGCACGAAGCCAATAAATGTTTGTTCTAGCAATTTTGTAATTTCGAACTGTATGGGGATGAAATTGAAGTTGAAATGGGGGACGAATGTCTCTTACGCTTTTACACCTAAACAACTGAACCGATTTGATGAAATTATTTTATTATAAGCTGTTTTTAGTAAATGTGTCTTGGTGTAAAATTAGTTATTGTTATTGCTTGAGTTACCTCAGTATTTATTTCGCGCGGACGAAGTCGCGGGTAACAGCTAGTAAATGTATATAATCAAAAAATCTAAAATGTCGTTAATTATAATATTCATGTAAATACTCAAAGAATGTCAAAATGTAATACAGTACAAACTAATTCATCATGATTCAATATATCATTATTTGGTCTTATGTCAGTTGAATGTCAAATTTCATAATGGAATAATAATATCTATTGAGATATTAATGAAAAAAGGTTTAAAGATTGTAAAAATTTCATGTTAAACAATGTCTAAAATATTAGTATTCCAATTAATTTCCTTATCATTTAAAAAATCAGTTACAGTTTAATAGCATTTGTGTATAAGCATTTTTTTTAGTTTACTTTTGAACATTGTTATGTTAAGTTCTTTTATGGCATTTGGCAGCTTATTATATAAAAGAGGAGCCATACAAAAAATGCTTTTGTCACTCAATAGAGGAAAATAATGAGGGTTATTCCTTACAAAACACATAACTTCAAATATGTACAGGCATGGCAGGGTTAATATTTGGTTGTCTATGAATACTTGTCGACAGCTATCTGTAACTTGCATCCCGAACATAGCACGAATGCATCGTTTTTGTGCTTTGAAAACTGAGGCTGTATCAGTTGAATTCCCCCAAAAAATGATCCCATATCTCAAGACTGATGCCACCAATCCATGGTAAGATGTAAGAAGAGCCTCTTTCTTTACCACTGGAGCAAGCCTATGCAGAGCATATGTCGAGCTACCCAGCTTCTTGCAGAGAATCGCAACATGTGCCTTCCAATTCAATTTCATGTCTATTGTTAGGCCCAAAAATTTTGTTGTAGTGACTTCTGCAATTTTTTTATTTTGATAATTTATGTTAGAGAGACGTACTTCTTAGCATTCCATGGATTCACCGTGCGGGTGCCGGGTCCATCGTGTGACAGAGAGAGAAATCTCGAGTAGACCACAATACTTGTGACTCGGGCGTAGGTTTAAAAGGGGCCCCTTATATTGACGTACGTCAACACTCACCTTCACTACTCGTATTTCTCTCCCTGCCCAGCCAAATCCGATATGATCCTACTAGTGCAGCTTTAGATACTCGTTCTAGTATAGAACTTACTGCACTTCTGGACAATCCAAGGTCTTTAAGCAGGTTATAGAGAGATTTTGCTGGTATACCTCTCGCTCCTACTTCTACAGCGTATAAATTAACTACATAGCCATTTTTTGTTAATTCATTTTGTAGGTCGTAATACTTATTTTGTTTCATCACGTGGTCTTTAGGTATATTAGTTTCCTTAGTTTCCCACGGTACGGTAAGTTCTACCAGGACTATGCGTTTCGTAGCCCTAGAAAAAAGGAAAATGTCCGGTCTGGATGACGAAACACCCACATCCTCTGGGATTTTGTAGTGCTTTTCATACGTGTCCATTAAAATAGTCCAATCAGGTGCTGAACCCAGGATTGAGTAAGGCTTGTTCTTGGAGTTTGAAGTTGAGCCCTCTTTTACAAAGTTAATTTGTCTTTTGTTCATCGTCAATCCCTTTTGGGCTCTAGCTACCGAAAGGCTTACGGCTTCACGTATGATTTCAAGTACTCTGTCATGGCGCTGTGAGTAATAACCCCTATTAAGGAGCACCTTGCATCCCACCAATATGTGCCTTGCTGTACATATCGCCTCACCACAAGTATAGCAACATTTTTCAGAGGCTTTTCCCCACCTTACCAAGTTACTCTGGTCAGGGAGGGTCATTTGGAAAGCGTTCAGATAAAATTTTAATAAGGCAGGAGACCAGTCATATAGCAAGGTGCGCCACTTTAGAGCTAATGGGATACAAAACTCGCCTATGGTTAACCACTCACTTTGCATTTCTAAATTCATAGCGTGCACTTTGTAACTATCATTTTCGTCTTGTTGTAGAAAGGTTTTTACCATGTCTCGGTCTTCCCTTTTCTTTCTCGCACCCAACCTAGCTGTATTTACTTGCGCACCTGCCATAAATTGTTTGTGGAATTGAAGTCTAGATTCAAGGTCCGAAGCGCTTTTGTCTTTTGGGAGAGATGCGATTAATTCGTCTTTCGACTTTCCCAAAACATGCGTTTTTGTAACTCTTAGGTGTTTGTAGAGTTCGGATGGTTTTTTTAGTTTCAGGCCAAAACTATTGTGATCCCTAAATAGAGTAGAGGGATCAGCCGGATGTGCCAATCTAAACCATGACTTCAATATCTTTATGACATTAGCATCTAGTTTTGCGAGGAGGGTTTTACCGATGTCATATACTAGGAAAGGCCAAGTGAGACGTGATGTGAGATAGTTGTCATATATCCATGCTTTTTTGATATTGCTGATAGGCTGTTGGTCTACCTTATTGAGGTCATTCATGAAATTTCCAACAACTACCTCTAATGATGGTGTACGTCCTTTGTAGTCTGTCTTTCTACCAAGAAATTTGTAAGGCACTGCCTCTGCAATTGTGGCAACTCTTTGGCCACTTATGGAGAGTCCCGGATCGTAAGAAGTATATTTGGTATCTCGTCTACCCAGACATAAACAATGACATTTACTTGGTTTTGCCCTCATTCCCTCCGTCCATGTACAGAACTCATCAACATCATTCAACAATTGTTGACACTGTTTGGGATTTCGTGTAAGTATTGCAAGGTCGTCCGCAAAGGCTAAAATTGACTCAGTGTACTTATTGTTGATTTTAAACCGGTAGCCCCATTTCTTCTCACGGGATATTAATTTATCTACTAGAATATGTATAACTATATTAAATACTATTGGTGATAAGCAGCACCCTTGGAATAGTCCCACATTATGTTTAAGTGGTTTTGAGTATTCTTTGTTTACTGCTATAACAAATTTTAAGTGATTATAATATGAATTAATTATGTCAATAATTACAGCAGGAAAGTTATACCATTTTAGGGCAAATAACATAAGTTCATGCTGCACAGAACCAAATGCGTTCTCTAGGTCTATCCAGCAGACTGTTATTTGTCTCTCATGTGTTCTGGCATCTTTCAAACTTTCCGATAGTAATGTATTGTGTTCCAGGCATCCAGAAATACCAGGCAAGAAGCCTTTCTGGTGGTTGGGCCTGAAATACCTATTGCTAGCCATAAATGTGGTCATTTTTGTTTGCAATATACTGAAAAAATTTTTAGAAATTGTATTGGTTAGGGCTATCGGTCTGGTGTCTTTTGGATGAGTTACTTCTTTCATTTTAGGAATCAGGACAAAAATTGCTCTTCCAAATGATTTTGGGATTTGCTTTCCTGACCAGATCTTACTGAATATATTTAAGATATGTTTATGAACTGATGGACACTTTTTATACACTATGTAAGGAATGCCATCAGGGCCTGGAGCTGATTTAGTAGTTTTCTTCTTAATTTCATAGTTTACTTCCTCTTCGCTAGGTGGAGTGCTTTGAAAGTTTGTTAGAGGATCATTAGGTCTTTGGATGTTTGGTACTACGTACGAGCTCCTGCGTTTAAGCACTTCGTATGTGGTTTTTAAGTGATCGTAAATTTGCTCATTAGTCAAGATAAGCTTTCCATTTTGTTCTCTGAAAATATTTTTCGAGTTTTAAAAGGGTTTTTATCAAAGTCTACTTCGTGTTTAGCTCTGTAAAGATTATCACGATTTTTACTGATTTGTAGCGATATTCCTTGTATTAATTTAAGGATTGATCTTAGAGCCCTGGACAGTTGGTGACGTAGATGGTTGTCGCCCATGGTTTTAGCTACACGAAGACGTTTTATTAGTTCTCTTTTCTTCCTCCGCAATTTCATTTTGAACGTATTTTCCTTGTTACTTCGAGAATAATAAGTTGATAGTGGATAGTGCTCAGAGAAGTATGTATAGATGGTGTCCTGAAAAGTTTCTACTTGGCTGTTTGGGTCTTGTTTTGTACCCGGATGTTCTAACAAAATAGCCAAGTTTTCGTCATGAACTTTCCAGGTAGAATTTTTTAGGCTGGGTATGCCAAGACGTGTCCTGATGACAATGGACTCCTGGTAGTTTTCACTCGATGGTTCACCTTGGGATATATGAGGGTCAACTCTATCCATAGTGTTTGTCAAAGGACTGACCGACGGCTGTCGTGCTTCAACACCATCATGTGTCTTTAAGTGCTTTAGGTACCAGGCTCGTCTCTTGTAAATTTGCCCGCACGTAAGGCATCTCAATTCCGTATTCGCGCCAGGGTCGTCGTTATTATCAACCGGTGGACAGATCTTCCGCCCCCCCTCTCGGACTGTCTCAGGGGTATTTCTCTTTTTTGGACTTTTAGCGGATAAAGTAATTTTTTATTTGAGTAAATTGCATGAAATTGGTTTTGTTTTAATTAATTTTTAAGTTAATAATGTTTAACCAATGGATAGATGAATTTAGTGTGGCATTGATATCTTCCTCATAATTAGCTTTATCTTGACATGCTATTGTTATTGTGCTGTCATCTGCAAATAGTGACTGCTCGGATTGGATGCTCAATTACTTTAGGAAAATCATTTATGTAGTGTTATTATGTAGTGTGTATCTCTGAACAATTTCCAATGTGTTTCACTTCCTGCAATCACCCCTGGAGCAATAAACTCGTTCCACATTACTTTGGTTTTGTCCAAATTCAAATAAAATCAAATGAAATCAATTTTATTTCGACTAAAACAACAAAAACGCCAATTAGCTCGTGAAATCAGGAAAGATCTTTGACGGGTCTTTTTGATTCTTGAAAAAGCCTTATTTTACGGTGACCGTCCCCACTTCTCGTCCTGCAGCCCGTGACACTTTTAGAACGTCGTCGTTATTTTTTTAATGGACCTATGGCAGCTAGTTTCACATGGTCTCTACTGCCTAAAGAATTTTGGGCCAGCGCAGAAGGCGCGGGCCTCTACTAACCTAATATTACCGTAATTAATGAATAGTAGACTAACTATTATGTTTATGCAACATTCTAGTGTCACCTGACTGATCGGGGATAGCTGTTATTTTTTGACTGATGTTAGATCTAGAAATGGGTAGCGATTCTAAATCCATTCGGTTGCATCCGACATAAAATCTCATCTCTCGGTCTTTGTCTTATCTGGTTAGCATGATAGAGACAGACTCGTTTTTGACAGACTCGATTGTCATTCCGACCCCGAACCTTTTGGAATCGCATTTAGAATCGCTACCCTGATGTCATCTAGCTTATTATTGTAAAGAGATTTAGAATGCAGGTAGGTTGACTGGAGCTAGTGTTTTGGAAAGTTTTGAATTAAGTACCTACTTTTCAAAACCTACTAGGTACCAACATATGTTGTGGTCTTTGGATAACTTTGCATTCGTATTTCCTGTTCATTTTTCATTATTTTGGGATTCTCCCTGATGAATAGAAAATCACCTTAACATGGCAACATCGTCAATGTCATACGTCAATGACAAGATCATTTTTAATTTGATGTTTTTCACCTTTTTTTTGCTTTGCCATTAAAATATGAAAATAATTTTCTGACCAAATACAGCATATAACGTACATATTAATTTATAACTTTGCATGTGTACTTTCTTGTGACGTAGGTAAAATAACTCAGCATTAATAGGCTTTATATTGCCGAGTGACTGGTGAAATGAAAATACTAACTAGGCACTAAAACTATGTATTTTATTTCACAGTTTCATTTTGTTTTGACTACATTAGGAACTGAAATAGCTAATCTCGCCCCGTAATGTATTCAACATCAACATCAACAGCCCACTCAACGTTCCCACTGCTGGGACTCGGGGCTTTCTCTCGCAAGGAGAGAGTTATGTATTAATAATGTGTTAATAAACACAAAATATACGATTGTATTTTCTTATCATATTTTTGAATGCTGAACGAATTGAAAGTGTATGGTGCATCAGTATTTCCTTGAGCATGTTTATGTTTTGCCAACAGTATTGTTCGTTTTCATGTGGCGTTACTGTCTTATACTTGCCAGCATTTATTTGTAAAGACGTAGTTCAAGAGTTTCTTCAAATGACTTGAGGAATTAATCTCTGTATGACGCCATTGGGGGGCGGATTCCATGATTTTATTAGACATGATCAATAATGACGTCAGTCATGACGTTTTTTAATGTCATAAATGTAGGCTCACAGCTTTTTGGAACCTTCTCCAAAACTATGAAGCAGACTCAATAAGAAATTCAACCAATAAGAAGTCTTGTTATGTTGTATCTGTGACAACCTTTGATTAAACACTGGTCTGGATGAAGCACAGGTCAGGTTTCAAATACTTGTTTGCGTGATCACGGACACAAATTTAAGTCAAGTATCAATAAAAAGTATCAGTAATTGCTATTGTTCTTATGCCAGTGGTATCGTGTATCGTGATTCTGACAAGCCGAGATTTTCAGCCAACTATTATTGGCTGACATAGTTTTTGGTGTTTCTACAGTCGAGCGGTCTATCTAGACAAGTTTATAATCAGTGGTCACAACTAACAAAATGCAATATTTGTTTATTTTCTTTCGATAATTTTACTTTATGTAATGATGTAGATACTTACATTTAAATAGATAGATGAAATAGATATTTAAAACACAGCAAACCGCTCAAAAAATTTATCGCCATAATAAAATGGTGACGATGTGAATTCTTGGGAACAACTTGGTTCATCATAAAGTAATTACTTGAATTCTTTTAGCGTGTAATATAGGGGAATAACAGCGTTGAATTGCAGTTAAAATGATCTTCTTATGAAGCCTGTAACTTTCAATTATCATTTCAGTCAAAACTATTCGGGTCTCCTAAAAATTAATTTTGAAAAATTTCTCAATGAATAGCTCAAGAAAATCAAAAGTATTGTTTCATATTGCTATTTTGCATGTTATACATAGATGCAATATATTGTACACACATTCAGTTCAAAAATCCCGATAGACGAAATCAAACAGCTCTCGGAGCATTTTTTAGCAGTGGTGTTTCAGGAGCTCTGTGGTATAAGTATTTGAAGTACTTAAATTTGTTGAATTAAAATGAAAACTTTAATCTCAGTTTTGTACAAAGGACTCATAGTAAACACAAATGAACTACTATGTCCTACGTGCTTGTCGAATGATTTTCAAAAGATTCGAAAATATTGAAAGAGAAAATCAGGATTTCGAGAAAACAGCCACCACAGCAATGCATTGATATACCTACTTATAAATGATAAACATTACGTCAGTAGACTATAATTAGTTTATTCTAATGCGTTATGCCCTTTTTTGCTTAACTTTTCTGTAGTTTTGTAAGTAATAAAAGTGATGCAATCACACCCAATAAATTGTTTTATTTAAATGAAGAAGAGTAAAGATCTAACGACTCTTATCAATATTTTAAAGCCATGAAAGTATCTTTAATTTTTAATCGTATCTTACTTCTTAAACTTATGTATAATAATTGCATACCGAACACATCAGATAACGTGTACAAAGTCTTAAATATATTAAAGCTCCTAAAAATGATTTCACGATCTAGCGAGTACTGCTACTGAACCAAAAAAATATATGTAATAGGTCGTATATACATACATATGTAAAAAATTAACCAACAAGCAGTTGCAAATTTATTTAACGCCATCTAAGAAATGGGTGATACCGTGTTTTTGATAAATTGGGTTGTTTCAGCGTTATCAGTGCATTGTTAATAGTATACGTATGTATCTACTAAACAAAGATACATAGCAGGGTCATGATAGAGAAAGTAGGAGTGCACAATATGTAGGTACAATAAATCGAAATATCTGTGGACTTGTTGAGATAGAAACGCGAGAATCATAAGCAAAGGTTGCAACGTGCTGCCAACTTGCGTTCATCACACGTTGTTGCCCTTTTTAAGTGCCGTATGCCAAGTTCTCTTGGAAACTTGGAATGGATAAATATTAATTGCCTACAGGTATTATTCAATTTGTCCTCTTTGGTGTATGTTTTGAAACCTGATTTTATTTTATGACATAGACAATTTCTTTCATCTATTTCCGTCTTCCTTCTTCTGAGATTACTAGAAAAAAGCGTCCTTGATGCAGTATTAAAGGTAAAATAAGGTTCTTAGGTTTGATAAAAATCTCTTCAGGCACAAAACTGATGACGTCACACTTGGGCGTGGTTTAAAAAATGACGCTATAAAAGTAGTAAAACGTCACAAAACTAAAAGTTTCTCAAAAAAAAGGCTAATGAGCAGGGTAGCGAATGGTTTCAGAATATGGATGTTAAATTCAAAGGTCGCGAACAATCAATGGGCTTCGCGAGCTCCAAGTTTACTGGATTGGATTCCTGAAATGTTGCTTATCCTTGTTATATTTATGTACTCAACAAACTTTAGGGCAAAACTCGTAGACTACTTTACTCATTCCGAAACCATAATTCGACAAATATTACGGTAACAATATTTCATTTAGTTAATGAATGAAGGCACTGGAATCGACCGAGAGACGTGCCAAGAGGCACATAGGTAACGACACGCTTGTGCGAAACAGGCTTCAAAGTCTTGAACATCGCCGCAAAATTGCTAGCTTATCGGTTTTTTATTGAATACATTTCGAAAAATGTGCAACTGATCGGCATGAACTAATTCCACCTTATCCTTTTTTCTATAGGACTTAGGATATGCTTGTAGCTTGAAAAATCGACATCGTTTCATGGTTGATGTTACAAAGACTCTTAACCCATATATGCCCAGAACTTTTTTGTTTTTTGGTACCATAAGTGCTTTTTGTATCGAAAACGAGACAAAAATGGCGCATCCGTTAAACGTCCATCATTTTTACATTTCTCTCAAAAACGATAAAAATTAACGCCATCAAGTTGTAGAATAAAGTGCTTTGTTTTAATTTCGTTTGAATGCATTGACTAAGATAGACGATTTCGTCAGTGCAAGTTGTCGATTTATTTCGGTGTGCATAAATCATGGTGCCGCCCATAAAAAGGTAAGTAATTACCCATAGTATTTTCAAAATACAGTTTTTTTGTATTTTAAAATAAATTTTGTGATGGATAACATATTTTTATTTGATTTGTTTTTGTATGATATTCTATTGGAACACCTAAAACTCACATAAAAAACAGTGTTTCGAACACGATACAATCGGCAAATACACTGTATGTTTTTTCAACATATTATGCTTTTGTTTTTCAGAAGTCGCAAACCATTGACGACCGACAAAATAGTGGATATTGTCAATAACTTTGAATCGGATGATGACGTGACAGATATGGGTAGGGACAGTATCTATATTGATCCCCCCGGCGATGGATAAGTTTCGGATTCAGATTCTGACGATGAGACAAATATGAATTTGGAGTTTTTTTCTCGGGTAGACAGAACTCCTGCTACCGGCTGAACTGGTATTACACGGTGTAATCGATTATGATGATAACAGTGAGCTGAACGAACAAGATTTATTCTATTTTCGGAGCTACGAACAAAAAACGTGTCGTCCACGACACCACCACAACTAGAAGCCCGTAAGTGGGTAAAACGAGACGTGCCGGTGTTGCAGAGTGACTAGGTTGCACCATTTCCGATTCCGATTATTTTCTGGGTTTTTGACGGTGCTGTAAACAATGCTGCACCCATCACACGAGAAATTTGTAACAATATAGACACGTTGGAGTTTGGCGCAGTATTGCCCGAACTTTGCTTCAAAAGTATGGTATCGATAAGCAGCGACCAAGCCCTTTCAAGAAGGTTTTTACTACCGTAGCTCTATCAGTGCAGGAGTGTAATGCTGGCTGGGCACATGATCTACAAAGCATCCGTATGACGGTAACTTCTTGCCAAAAATGTCAGGTTAACTTACCTACATGCTAAATGTTTTATGAATTTGAATTTCCTCCTGATCTTCAATGTGTTATGATAATTATGTAAAAATATGTGGTAATGAAATAAGTAGGTTTAAAAAAATGTCGTTATTTACTTCGTAAAGTAAATAAGGAGATATGCCCAAAGTCTCGTTTTCAAACATGAATAAAGGTACTGAACCAATACGTACCTTCGTTTTAGTAGTTAAACCGTAAATTAATACCTATTAGCACAAACATATCCAAAATTTACGTGGTTCTGAGATCCAAAATAGTTCTGGGCAGATAAGTGTTCGTTTTCGACACCAGGAGCATATAATATGGGTTACCGAAGAGGTTTAACTCTACTTTGGTAACTAGCGTCTAGGCTGTATAATGCATTGCCTGAGTGGGTTTTCCCGAAAGTTACAATTTTGGTGTCGTTAAATCAAGAGTGAATCAGATTCTTCTAGGTAAGCACGCTCCATCATATGCCGAATCGTCGCTTAACATTAGGGAGATAGAGGTCAAGTGTAAACCTATAACAGTTAAAAAAATAAAGTACTTTAATGGATGTCACAAACAATGATTCTAACTGTGGTAAAAATCATATCAAATCATCGGCATTTGAATGCCGATTGCCGATGCTTTCATCCGGAGTTCATTCAAGTTTTTATCAACCTTCGGAATTGAGCCGATTTGGAATGATTCAAATTTTGATTTAGATTAGAGAACTATTAGTCCAGTCATTTTAGTAAGTTCACCTCGGAATTCGAGATACCCAGCTGTAAGTCTGTGAATACTTGTATATTGACACCCTAGTTGTCTCAAAACCTACATATGGTAGGGTGTGAGCAACTATTAAATTTCAATGTCAAAGTTCACGAAAATCGTTTTTTTGCGCTTTTGTTGTAAATATTTCATTTCCTATGGTTTTTTTGCTATTTGTATGTATGATCAATATTGTAGAATAAAAAATTCCCTACATATATTGCTTTATAAACTTTTTTTATACGGTGAACCGTTTTCGAGATAGAGGGTGGAGCGCTCGCAGTCACAGTACGCACTTGATAATATACACGTTTGAAATGTTGATGAGCAGCTGCACTGTTGGTGGAATATTTGACAGCTGCACAGGTTTATTAAGTTTTATAGGCTTGAAGTAATGCATATAACGAAGATGATCGAGACTTTTCACAGATTTTGGAGCATGATATACTGCTAATAAGGTTTGAGTTCCACTCTCTAATAATCTCTGGGCCGAACAATTTTCTTCCTCCAATGCTGCTAGTGCAGCTAGTTCATCCAAATTTTCTGCAACTGCAAGAGTGGTTGTGGTTCGCGATGCGGATGCGGGCTGGCAATGCTCTTTAGCTTGTGGTCAATGTAATGGGCAAGCTCGTCTCAATGCTCTACCATATCAGAGGGACATTAACGAATATGGAACCTTTGACCCCGAAATCATGGAAGAACTTGAGAAAACTGTATATCTCTCGTTATCGACCGGAGGCACCGGTTGACCTGGGCGCTCTTCGCCCTCTATATCGAAAACGGTTCACCGTATAAAAAAAAAATCAGACAAAATTTGTAGAGAATTTCGTATTCTACAATATTGAAAATAAATACAAATAGTAAAAAACCCATATTTCCAAAGAACTTGCAAAAAACTTGAAATTTAATAGTTGCTAGTCTAATAGTAGGTGTCAATATACAAGTATTTACAGACTTACAGCTGGGTATCTCGAATTCCGAGATTCTTACCTAATTTAAGCTTAAATGACTGGACTATATCGCTTATTTTGAAATAAGTATTTGTTGTTTTGTACAGGCCGAGACAGGTACGGTTTTAGAATAGACATGGTGATATACAATGACGTAGAGTACTGACCCGCTGACGTGACCTGTGAAAATGTATTTTTGTACCAACCGTCCCTTATATTAATACAACCAAGTGGGTGGGGGGTTTATGTCTGCATTTCTGCTGCTTCGTTCAAAGAGATTTTAGTTTTCTCTGGTTTTTATAGTACCATTTTAGTTAGCAATCTTCAAAGAAAACTCTTAAAAAAAAATTATTTACGAATTTTTTTTCCGAGTGGCTACAGATCAATTTTTTTACTGTCCTTCCAACAGTTTCTGATATAAATAATAATTCAGTTGAGTTTCTCGACTAAAACGAAAAAATTAAGAGTAATCGAAAAATATCATGATCTTGTCACTCAAAATTTCCAAAGCAAATACTTTTCAAAGAAAATGCACTTTACTATCGTAAATGCTATACCTCTTATACTTCGTTAGAATCTAAATATGTAACTTTGGCTAAATCAATATTCTAAACTAGTTAGTGTAAATTAACAATCCGTAGCAAAAGCCATACCTATAAGTTTGGAATTTCAATTAACTCTCAAATTCCACTAGAATTGAGTAAATAACTTTCATTGCGTCGACTATAATATAATAACAATGTCATTGTTTTCGTATTCTCTCATTTAAGTTTATTCTGTTATGATAGGTTTCAAAATACTCAACGTAAGCTTCGATAAAATTGCATAATGTATCTGCGAAGATAACATTTGGACTCTTTGTGAATGATGGAAGGATACAGTCGAAAAAAATATGGTAATTTAGGGTTACCGTAACCATCATTCACCTTTGACCCCGATCCCACTTATGTGGGGTCAGCACAATATGTCCACCCACTTCCATTCGCTGCAGTCACATCTATATAAAGATATCTATTAAAGGGTATATGTAGGTACTTGGATTCAGCTCTTTTATTAATAGCTATAATGAGACATTTTTTTAAAACAGAATTACCAGTCGCTTGTTTCTTGCCTTATTTTTCGGACTGCTTGGTGCTCGAGAAAGCGAAATCTTTTCGCGGCTGATGTTCCAAAGATTCGAAAGAGGTGATTGGTCCACGTTTGTGTTAAGAACGTCCAGAATGTGGAGTGCGTTGTTCGAGTGATGTATTCCCGATTGTTTCAATATTGGTGTCTTCAAGTCGAGAGTGAATCGGTTTCTTCTGGGTAAACACGCTCTATCGTAGATCGCATCATTGCTTAACATCAGGCAAGATGGCGGTCAAGTGCAAATCTATCATAATTTTCTAATCAAATTAATTGTGATTTGATTAATATTTGTGGCTATAACTAAAAAGGTTAAAATAGAACATCAACCAAAAGGAAGTTATAGTACCACTCATGTCTGTACCTATTATTTAATTAAGTACAGAACATATTTCGCTATGATAGTTTTTAAAATAAATACTTAGATTGTACCTATCTAATGGAATAGGTATTAATAGCGTAAAAAGGCAAAAAAGATATAAGAAAAACTGTTCGTCAAATAATGATTTCTTATTACATCCTACGAAAATACATTTTTAGAAATAAATGCCAACGCTCCATGAATTATTAATATTTTGTAGAAAGAGTTCAGATGGTACGTAAAACATATGTATGCCGACAGTACAATAACTGGAAACGATGTAGATGACGCGCCAGGCTTTGCCAGTCCCATTGTGCTCCCAACCTACTTGGCTACTCGGATACATGGATATTTTTATTCTGAATAGAAAGTAAGTAATTTTTCTACCATCAACTCATTGTGTAATTTTCAATTTGTAGGCTCTGGATTCAACTCGTTTCGATGTTTCCGTATTAAGTAGATCACGGTAAAGCTACTCTGGGAAACAGTTTTAAAATAGGCTTTATTTTGTTTTAATTTACAATACCCTGAACTTGTACGTACCTACATAAAATTCGGCAACAGTTAAAATTAACTATTTTCCCCTTAATTGCATCCATTGTCCTTGAAATGTATATTTCTGAAATAACCTACAATTTCGTAACTTTGCAAACAACATATATTATATATATATATATATTAAAACAATGTTTTAAACATTATATCAAACATTTCGTCACGATTTCAACCGATGCGTAACGAAATGACGTCATTATTATTTGAAAACACGCCTAATCACCAGACCTTTGTAAATAACCATGCTTCAATCTATTAAGACATACCTACCCTTATTGTATAGCATACTAGGTATAGTCTAGCAAACAATAAAACGCTTAGGTCTTGCGATTCGCTCCGTAATTCTAAATTATTTGTGATGGATCATCCCGCAGTTCTGTAGGTACTTGTAATTGAATATATCGTCTTGAGGTTAAATTGATTTGCGAAATGATAAACAGAGACTCAGTAGGTATGGAGGTATTGTAAATAATTAATTGTGAGGGCACGCGCTCATCCATTGAAAAAAACCCGCCGGATGCGGTCATAACTTATATCGGATATGACGCGCTTAACTAGCCCGTTATAATATTTTCAACTAATGTACGAATTACTTACATGTGGTATAGACGGTATAGCTCGGTTTAAGTATCAGTTGCATTCCCCTATCTTTAATATCTATGTTATACTCATATAAACATTATATGGTCAACATACAAACAGAAGAAAACTATACCACAATAATTAACCTATCCAGAAATTTAAATGTACTGAGTTTGACAATAACATGGAGAGCTCGCGGTTGCCGGCGGTTGCATTATGCACAATGTGACCATAGAGGAAGCAATTAAGGCTTTCGTCGCGCCGACGTCGCGCGAGCTACTCGGAATGATGTCTACTATATACTAAGTAAACAACAAGGTTATCGGGGGAACCACCATCGTTGTTGCCACATAAAACTAACCGCCACGCCAGAAAAATCTTTGATACCAAAATTTTAGTCGCTATACAAATAAATCGGTCGCTTTTTAATAGATGTAAATGGCGAGCGAAGCTGACGTAGCGCAAGCTTTGCCCAGCGCCCGTGGCTCGCGCACACTACGCCACTAACCTAATTGGCGGCGTATCCACACAAAATGCTAATTTTATGACTATCACCATGTTCCCTCTTCATTTCACCAATATTCTGTTAAGGAAGAACACCATTTATATTGTCAATACTAAAACTTACATTGTATAGGATTGTATTCAATTTAGGAGAGAAAACGTTTTGAAGCAATGGCTTCTTACGAAAACAATTAATTGAAAGTAAAACAAAACATCGCGTAGGTAGGTCAAAGTCATTCTTTAAAGTTCTTACAACGCAATCACAATTAGTTTCCGACATATTGTTTGTTAATTTGAAAAAAACATTTTTTTGAAAACATTTGAAAAACCACAATATACTCGTATTGGTATAAGCCAAATTAGCTGAAAAAAAACCTTGGTGTTCTCAGTAAAGTCCGACAGTATTTCACATCGAATTAACTACTTCCTCTATATCAAGCTCACGTTCGTTCGAGTGTGGAATACTGCTGCCACCTATGGGATGGATCGGCAAAGTACCAGCTCGATGCCCTTGACTCGGTAGAACGGCGCGCTGTTAGGCTAATAGGTGATAGAGATTTAGTAGCTAAAAAGCTATTGTTCAGTATAATATTATATAGAATGACACACAGTTGTCCTCCAGCCAGCTGCCGACACCCCCTCGTCAGAACCGCCGCTACTCGTGGACGAGCAAGCTATCCAGAAAGTGAAAAGATCGTTTCCAAACGACTCTGCTGGCGGACTAGATGGCTTGATGGCTCAACATTTGAAAGACTTAACTGATCCTCTTGTAGGTGAGTCTGTCAAAAGTCTTTTGAATGCATTATCTATATTAGTTAATTTGATGCTTGATGGACAAGTCCCTGCAGAAATAGTGCCAATTTTGTTTGGAGCTAATTTAACAGCCCTGAACAAGAAGGATGGCGGTATACGACCCATTGCTGTCGGCAGCTCTTTTTCAAAATAATTTCAAAATTTCAACCCCATCAGCTCGGTTTTGGAGTGAGGTCTGGATGTGAGGCGGCAGTTCATGATACGCGTACTTTTTTAAGCTCAACCAACTATGAAGTCAATAGTCTACATAGAGGAATCCTTCTAACAGAAGTTAAAAATAATATACCAGATATATATAAATATATGTGACAGAGTTCTGGGTCCCCTAGCAAATTAATGATTGGAGACAAAGCAATAAATTCTACTATTTGATGCCAGCAAGGTGACCCGCTCGGTCCGGCTATATTCGATTTAGGTATCCATCCTATATTTTCCGAACTAAATTCAAAATTTTACGTGTGGTACCTCGATGATGGTTCTCTGGGTGGTAATGCCTCAGAAGTGTTCGATGACATCAACTTAAAAACATTATTCAGCGCTTCAATTCTATTGTTTTATCCCTAAATTTTAATAAGTGTAAAAAAAATAATTCCAGAACATGTACCAAAAATCATTCAATCTTTAATTTATCAAAACTTTAATTCATTGCGCCCTAATATTTGTAACAAGTCGAAAGATTAAAGAATCTTTAACACTCTTAGGTGCTCCTATTTTTATAGAAGCACTCCCACCCTTCCTGAATCAAAAAATTGAAGAGTTTTCCATATTCTCACATCGTCTTTTCCAAACTAAACCACGCATGCCAATTTACATACTTCGGCTTTGCGTTTTTGCGCCATAATTCATGTTTTTGATGCGTTGCTCTCCGTTGTGGTATTTTTTATCAATAACTGATCTAATCGATTCGATTATATTTTATTAATACACAATAACAAAAAATTTAAATTTACAATTTGACAATGATTCGTGGGCCAGACTGAGGCTTTGGCGGCCTGGTGCGCGTTGTGCCCTGGTGTTAGTTCATCCACAGAAACCAATGTGCAGTGTAACTGGGGCCTTCCACTCAGTAAAATTACTTATGATGCCTTATTAGAGCGCGCTCCCGATATTTCGGAACGAGCTCGTCTCCTTGCTGTTCCAGAACATGAATTAGGTTACTGGCTTCACGCTTTACCATCAAAAAATTTAGGTACTGTCCTCTACTCGAGTTATCTACGCATAGCGTCAGGTCTTCGTCTGGGTGTTAAATTGTGCGAGCCTCATCGCTGCCAGTGCGGTAGAGCTGTTGACCGTTTGGGACGTCACGGCCTATGTGAAGAGTGCCGGTCGACCTTTCAGGCACTGGGCTATCAACTACCTAGTGAAACGGGGCACTCTGCACAGCGTCAATATCAGCGACGCTAGAACCAACCGTAGAACGTCGACAGTTGGAAAGCGACCAGACGGGGCCACGTTAGTACCATGGTATCTCGGTAGGGCATTATCTGGGACGCCACATGTATGGATAGATGGATACCCTGGCTCTGTCTTATGTCAGTAGTTCGGCTCAAACCGTCGCAGCTGCGTCCGAACAGGCACAGCTCCTTAGACAACGGAAATACTCAGCTCAGGGCAAATTATGTTTTTTTTTGCGTTGGCTGTGGAAACTATGGGCCTGTGGTCGTCCGACATGAACAAGTTCTCCAAACAACTGTCAAAGCGGTTGGTTCTCGCCTCAGGGAATCCTGGCACTTACTTTGCCCAAATACTAAGTATCGCCATCCAACGGGGCAACGCTGCCAGCGTTCTGGGAACCCTGCCGCGCGGCAGCGAACTCGACGGCGTATTTGATTTGTAGGGAGTGTTTTTAAATTTATTATTTGTAAATATTGTCCATACCTTTGTTATAATTGTTATTTTATAAAGAATGAATGCAACTTAGATATCCCTACAAATATTATTATTTTAAGTTCGGACTGTGCAGCTGCATACATTAAAAAAGGGTGTCTGAGCTTTCTGTTCAGATTGCCGCAATATCCGAGAGCTGGCACCAAATTTTGGGTAGAAATTTGAGGCAAGCTGAAAGCTTTTAGAATATTAGATAAAAAAACCTGGCCAAGTGCGAGTCACCGAGGGTTCCGTACAAACCTGTACGTATAAAAGTAAACGTTATGGTATTTTTAAGTTAAAATGTTTTATTACATGATGTAACTAAAAAATTAAGGTTTTCGTAATTTTTTTCTTTACCTATAAGACGATGCTGCTTACCAAATTTTAAGATTCCGTGTTCACAGGAAGTAGGTCTGGTAGGTAGCCCTGTAGGGTTTGATTCCCTTCCTAGTGTCGGCAATTTATCGCAGCATAAACGGCTGTATCTTTTGATTGCGTTGCCTTAGAAGTATGATTTTTTCACAGCTTCAAGTGACAGTAGACTTAAGTATTTACATAAATTTCAGCTTGATTGATCGTGTTTCAGAGAAAAAAGGTCTTGACAGATAGATGGACGGTCGGACGGACAACAAAGCAATCCTATAAGGCTTCCGTTTTTTCCGTTCGAGGTACGGAACCCTAGACACATAGAAAAGTAAAGCTCAAAAATTACACGGCATTTGAATTACAATAAAATTGAAAAATCTAAATATTATGCTGAAACTAGAATTCCGAAAAAATCTTTTGTAACTTTATAAGTATTTCTAGTTTGTCCTGACAGTAGCCCGATTTGTTTGTCAAAATATAATTGTTACGTAGTTGAGCTAAAGGTTAAAATTGTGGTAAATAATAGTACCTATATAAGAGTGGTTTTACAAAAGAAAGTAGGTATTTGTTTCAGCAAATGAACCCTCTTCATTTGAATCCTTTGATGACATAAACAAAAAATGTTTGTATCGGAGTCAAGTTCCCGACGTATTGTGAGCTCTGCAGACAAGTGTGTGGGCTTCGAGTACTTTGTAGCTTTGTACATGTCACCGCAAAATTATAATTATCTAAAGTCATTAGATTACAAACTGACGGTATTTCAAATTTAATGGTGACATAAAATATCGTGTTTGATTTATAAACATAGACGTCATCGTACATATAAATTTCCAGCAGAAATCTGGTTCCATCGCACCGCGTTGCTAAAAATTATACTCTAATCCAATGCCGATGCAGCTTTTTAAAATTATTGAAATAACGAAAATTTTACTTCATTCCACTTCGATTCAATTCGTTGAAGCGAATCATGATTTTTAAATGGAATTTGGTTTATACATGGTGTTTACTTATGATATGTATTCTTTTTGTACTGTAAACATACACATGAACAAAGTAAAATATAAGATTTATGTTGGATAATTTATTTCGTAGCTGTAACAAAGAGTCATGATTTATGCTGGAGTTGCTTTTTATAATATGTAGAGCGATCGTGGATTGTGAGGCTCGGAAACCTCGACGTGGTGCACTATGGTGACCAATCAATTTATTTATTTATTCATCATCAATTACCTGCCGCACTTACAGACGTGCCAACACATGCAACAGGTCATAACTATTTTACATGCATTACATTATTTATTGTCTAATTAATAAAAACTATACACTATAAATATACATCTTAATTGTTCACATTATTAATGTCATCAACTCAAAAATTAATTATTATATGTCAAATACAATTAACAACTAATTACACCATTATGAACAACGATTAAGTGAAAAGAGACAGACAAAAAATCAATAATAATAAACATAATCAATAAATGATAGAGAATAAAATGTCAGATAGGAAAATTAGTAACAAAGAAATCAAATGTCAAATAGAAAAAAAAAACAATACTTGTAGCAATAAACGAAATCATTAAAAAATAATATAAAAACTTTCCTCGATGGCATCCTATCCACTGATCGCCAATCCCAGCCATGGTGAGAACTTCTATGCACACTTCCCGGTATTCGAGCAGTGCTTATAAAAGTTCTAGGGTGGAATAGATAGAACTAGGAAGACTTGGGGACGCTACTTGGTTAATTCTTATCTGGCCAAGTAAAAGTACAAAGTCTGTCCAGAAAGACACTTGTGGTGGAGCGCAGGTTTTCGGACTCGAGGTGGGGCCGCTCGCCTAGGCTTTGCCCCGAGGGAGATAAATGCCGGTATTTCCTCCCGCCGTTCTCCCTGCCCGCCGCAGCCTTCCATGATGACGTTAAATGACGGAGCCGGTTGGGCTGCAGAAGATGAGGAGTGTCGGTAAGTTAGTGCGCTGGTCTCCTTGTATTCTGCAGTTGGATGTTGGCAGGTAACGAACTCAACTATCTGGCCCGTCGCGGGGTACCAAGGGTGGTGCCCAGACGTTAGGGCGTCTGGCATCCAATTAGTGGTTGGTCTCGAGGGTGCCTCGGCGTATTTTGAGTGTTCAGGTACCTTTTAGGTGTCCCCGATGAGGCACGGCCACGGCAGGTTCGCAGGAGAATGCATCCTCGTATTCCCGCCGTATGCTGCACGTGGAAGATTTAATCGGTAAAGGCAGCCCTCGTTGTGGCGAGTCCGACATAACCCAACCGTTATGTAGTGGTAGGACTCTTGGCAGAGTCCGTCTGGGGAAGGACCACACCTTTGCCAATTATTCTACCGCCAAGTAGTAATGTGCAAACATTACTGTGTTCCGGTTTGAAGGGCGATGTTTTCAGAGAAATTACAGGGCTTAGAGATATAACGACTTAGATCTCTGGGTGACTAGCGCAGTGCAGTGCTAGGTAATGATTTGGACTCTTCATGTTCCAATAGCTGCGTGTCACTGTGCTGTTATGTGGCAGGCATGTTGCTTACCATCAGGCACATGTCCTGCTCGCCTCGTCACTATTTATTTAAAAAAAAAACCGTAACGTTATGGTATGCGTACAAAAAGAGGTAAAGAGATCGTTCTAATCAATTCCATTTTTGCTATCAAAACAATTATTGTTGCGTAGTATCAATTACCCACAACAATCCACTGTCAAGATCAGTGGATAGCCTTACTTCAATTATCTGATTACGACTTACCTGATATATATCATAGATGAAGATATTGGATGTCAATTAAATTCTTTGTCATATCAGGTAATAAGAAAAATATTCCATATGGATATATATTTTTACAAACACACCACAGAATAAGTACGTACAGCTGGAATAGTTATACCTAAAAGATCTCAATGTTCAGTTGGGTAAGAAATTATTATTTTAGGAAAGAAACAAATTATACATTGCCGTTATTCAACTCAACTCTTGGTTCGGCTATTATTGTGGCTTAGCCTCACATCTCCGCCAATGTCACGTAGAAAGATAGCCCGTCAAACTAGGAGATTAGGGATTGGAAATTGGCAATGGACGGTAAGTTTTGTTTGTGCTGCAATGACTATTATTGCAGTTCATGCAAAGAGTAAACGTAAACAACTTAGACAAGAAAGAGAGAAAGTATAGCTCGATAATTGAAAAAAAAGGATTTCATATTAGTATTCAGCCGCCTGTGCCATCCTTCGAGAGCGTTGTTTGTGCGAAAATTATAATAGCTAGGACAACTTATTATATCTGCCAATGATTGTAGCCATTGTCTTTCAAAGTAATGTAAAAAAATATTCATTTCCTCACTTTTGATGGCATTGTCAACAATGCTTGTCCAACATTCTCTAATGTGTTGAGAAGGTAGCAGAGGTAAATTTGAACATACTCTGACAGTTTCTCGGCACTCTCTGTTTTCAGTAAGACCCAACGTTGAAGCTTTTTTCCAAACGGCCTTATTAAGATGATAGTAACAGCCAGTTATTTGAGTGTTCGGAAAAGGTCTCATAATCGCATTTAATGACCGACATGTCCATGTTAAAATGCTGCTTGATTAGGTCAAAGAGGCGTTCGTACGTATCTTGCGTTTTGTTAGGAAGCAATGCATATATAACTCCCATAATACAAGTTGTTTCATCACAACTATTAATATCAACGTGAATTGATAAGAGCTCATAGAATGGCTTGGGTGTAGCTTTGAATGTTGCATCAATAAAAAACATTTTTCCTTTCAAAGTTTCAATGCATTTTCTACTTATAGGTGTTGAAAAAATTAAGATTTTATTATTATTACAACCATCTTCACAAACAAGGAATTTATCGGCCAGAATTTCAGGAATTTTAACATCATTTAAGTTTTTGTACTCAGTTTTTGAAACATTGAAATATGTACGACGGGCCCTGAACAATGTATCTTTCTTTGAGTTAAAATCAGGTACCTGTTCAATTTCATCCACTTTTCCGAATTCTTTTTCAAATATTTTCTGAACAGGCTTTGCGTGTTGGCAAACTAATTTCTTGCATTTATCCATTACTATGTCCGTTCTATTTTTATCAAAATTAGCTTTACAGGTATGTTCTTTCAACTGACGAATTATCTTATTTTCATCTTTATTAATAGTAACAGATGCACTACACTCGTTACGCTGGGAGCATCTCCATAGAGTCGACCCTCCTTTATTCGTTAAATTTAAATTGTACCTATGACCACTCAACAACAGCACACGCCTTTTCTTTTGACTTTCGATGAAAGTAAATGTTTGTTTTTCATCCATTTTTAGAATTCGGAAGTCAGATCACCATATAATATTGAACACGATCACTTATATGTAGCCAGGTTATGAATGGCAGTAGTAATCGATACCGGAATCATGAGTACCTAATGTCAATCAAATATCACACTTGACAATAAGTGTCGCTACTAAAAAGATTACATGCCAACAGAAAACAAATCAAGAGTTTGCATGTATGTAATACTTGCCCTCACATGGTATTATAATGATATTTATTTTTGTGGTTAAGTGTCCAGGCATTTTAAGAAATTGACGACTTCCTAAATAGACGTTTTGTTACATAGACCTGATGATAGTTAGACGTTTTGCTACATGGGCGATTAGCTAACTAGGCAGATTGCTCACTAGACTTTTCGCTTTGTTTGACGTTGTGCTACTTAGACTTTCAGATCGTGAGGCGTTTAAAGCCCACTTGTAGACAGTGATGTTGTTCATAATTTTTAAAGCAGCGATTATAAAACACACTTTTTTCAAGTTTCTCTTATTTCTTTAAAAGAATTTTCAAAGTTTTCTTACTAATAGCCAGGCCCGTTGTCTCTACTGGTTTAAAACCCACTTGAAGACATTTTTGTTGCTTATAATTTTTAAAGCAGCGATTATAAAATTAATTTTTAGGGTTCAGTAAAACGTAATAATGGAACCTCTATGGGTTCGTCATGTCTGTCCGCCCGTATGTCACAGCCACTTTTTCCGGAACTATAAGAACTATACTGTTGAAACTTGGTAAGTAGATGTATTCTATGAACCGCATTAAGATTCGAAAAAATAATAATTTGGGAGAGCCCCATACTTAGAACTGAAATTCAATAATAAAGGAGACGGCTCATTTCTGCCCCAAGTCGTTTCAAGTTTAGGTACTTAATTTGCCTCGGAGACCTAAACAAGTTATTTAATTAAAATAACATATAATTAAATAATTCAAACTGTGCATTCAATACTAACCTGCCAAGCGGGGATTGCAAATTGGTGATTAAAAAGTACCTTAATGACTATGTATAAGTAATTTTGTATTAAGGTACTGTAGTTCCATAAAACCAAACTAGATGGCGTTGTACGGCGTTAAAACACGCTAGCGAAGTTTATGTGAATTTAAATAAGCCTGTTAAGGTTTAGTTCGTGATTTGTCTTCGGGTCAGTACTGGTCAGTACTCAATAAATAAGTACTACGGTGAACACTTCTTTCATTAGTACCTATGTGTACAGATTATAGTCAAAGTCAGCCATGTTTTTCTCATTTAAGTCCAGTTGAAGTTTACGTACAGAAAAGAATCGTTCGAAACTCACACAACACATGGAATTTCTTTATTTTTCCGAAGGTTTTGTATTTTTTTTGTGGTTTGGCCGAATCTCCGGTCCTTCTCTGTGTTGAGTCGACATTATTCTGAGCACAGTACGTCGCAAAGTTATGAATTTACTACCTTCTTTTAGTAGTAAGTACATAATCACGTTCTTGATTACCTACTTGCGGCGTTATTTTTTTTCAATGTATTAGTTGATATCTTTTAAACCCCGCTATGCAGGATAAAAACATAAACGGTTCCTCAATATATATTAAAAATCCTATACAATGATCCAATTTTGGTCAAGTCTCTTGCACTTTTTCTGTGGGGCAAATGCCCATGGAAAATGGGCCGTCTCCTTTTTCATGGAACCCATGAAAATTATTCTTTCTATAAAATTATCTTTTTTTAAATTATTATTTATTTAAAGTGGTAAAATGTGCCCCCCCCCCCCCTTTTAACTTCCAAAATAAGATAATTATAAAACTAAAAGAAAATATATAAATAAACTAGCGGCCCGTTACGGCTTCGCTCGGATAATAACCTAGATACCAACTGCAGCGCCATCTGCCGGGCTGATAAATATTTATTTTTATAGAACATTTTTAGATTTTCCATAAGCTCCGGAAAATTTTAATCGAAATAGAGTGAATAACATTTACAAAAAAGACGATATACGATGGCTATTAAAAAATAGGGGTTTGTGGTAAAAGGGTAAAAATGTAGGGTTGGATATATTTTTAATGCAACATTATAAAAAAATAAAAACAAAAAATAGTGTCCAAAAATTAAAAAAAGTTTAGGGGTGAACAATCACTTAGGGGTATGAAAAATAGATAGTAGCCGATTCTCAGACCTACTGAATATGCATATAAAATTTGGTAAAAATCAATAAAGCCGTTTCGGAGGAGTAAGGTAGCTAACACTGTGACACGAGAATTTTATATATAAGACTAGCTGACCCCGCAAACGTTGTTTTGCCTTAGTGAACAACCCTTGTCACTTAGGGGTATGAAAAATAGCTACTAGCCGATTCTCATACCTACAGAATATGCATATAAAATTTGGTTAAAATCAGTAAAGCCGTTTCGGAGGAGTAAGGAAACAAACACTGTGACACGAGAATTTTATATATAAGATAAATAAATAAATAATATAATATACATAATGAAATATATGTGATGATGTACATTACATGCATACTTCCATCGAAAATTGGTTTGAACTCGATCTAGTTAGTAGTTTTTTTAGTACGTCATAAATCCACTTTTATTAAAACATCGATCAAAGTTACAACGAACTACTAGAACTTATGTAGTATGTTGATTGCTGCCACGGAACCCTTCATGGGCGAGTCCGACTCGCACTTGGCCGCTTTTATTTTTTTAGTTTTCACTTATTTCTATAACTTATTCAAGGTTTTCTTTCTATCAACCCGGGTTGTCAGAATAGGCTATTACAAATACATTATGAAAAATCGGATAAAGTAGTTGTTGTAGGTCCAGAAATTAAGTAATTATAAATGGCCCAGTAACTTTATAAGTACATCACAGTATGCGTCAAGTCTGGTAGTTCTGATTTTTAACATAAAAAAGTCTGCCAAAAATCAGAACTACCGGATCTGACGCATATTACTCCATACTTTCAGGTGACATAGCTACTGGACTAAATTAACAAGATATATTAATTTAAAGTAATACAATGGATAAATTAATTACAAGACCGAAGATAGTAACTACTTTGGTATTTACTAATTTAATAGTCAGCAAGGTATAAATGTTACTAGTTAGTTATACCTATGTTGGAGTGTTGCGGTTTTAGTTTGTAAGTTGTCCAAACTCAAACTGCATGTAGGTGGAATAGAGTTAACTTGTAGGTATGTATATTAAAGGAGCCACAACCGTATTTTCAATTTTGAAGAGACTGATATAAGTGGTTGTATGATTCGTTCGAGTTTACATTTAGGTTGGTCTGTGTGGTGTGATAGTGATGTGGTTAGGCTCGACGGAGTTGGAAGGCAGCGGTTTGCCCACGGTCGCCAGTTTCTTATTTTTGCAGGTTAAAAACCACAAATCAAGTTGAACTGTCCAGGATTAAACGCTTAGAGAGTGTCTTACACATTACAATCCTTGGTGCAGTACAAACCGCGCATCTGTTACGAATGATGCTTCATTGGTAGTTCGTAAGAAAAATAATGTAACCGTCAATCGAAAATCGTTAAGGAAACACCAACAAAACTGTAATTTTCTTCATCGATATCATTACTATAATTAAGGCATACCTATTTACTTAGTAGTAGGTATGAGTTACGGATCTGTGCACAGAACTGATTTGAGTCATCAACAAAGAAGAAATTAAAAATCATAAATTCAAAAGGCGACGACAAGTATGTATATTTTCAGCGTTAGACATTTGTGTTGCCACCTGTATTTGTTTGTAGTATATGTCACTATAGTATTATATTTAATACTGGGATTTGAGTCTAAATATGTGCAATATAAAAGGACAAGTATCTGATTATTTGAAGAACTGGGTATGACTGATAAAATTTAGTGTAGAGGGCGCCGGTGGGATACCATTCACTTCTACCCGCCATCTCAAAAGAGTTTTAGAGGGGTTGGCGGTATAAGTAGATGGAGCTAAGCCGTTGAAGAGCATTCCTATTTGAAATTTTATATGAGAAAGATCGAACAGTTGTCAATATAAATTCTTACATTTATTTAATTGGTTTAGTTTTACTCAGTTGATAACATTTGTATTAATCATAAAACACTAGTTTTTCTCACCTTTACGTTTAGGGGTAATAAATGCAAAAACTTTAACACTACAGGTTGGCCAAGAAATGCGTCGTAGCTCGTAGTACAAATGAACTTTTAGCGTGTCACGTAGCTTCGTTGACGCAGGAGATGCTACGAAGGACAGGTACGTACCTAAATGAAGGAATCGATTGTGTCCAATGAATGGCTGGGGTTTCGTAGGTTGAAGTAGCAGTTACCTATTTTTGTAATTTTCTTTGCTGTACGAAGTGTTAAATGTGGTATACAAAAATGTAACCACGGGGAAAACCCACTCAGGCAACGTAGTTAACGTAGTAACACTAGTTGAACCCTAATATAATACAAGTATTTGTTTTACTTCTGCAGAATATTATGTTTGACTTTACAACCGTGGATTCACAATTACCGGTTCTACGTTATAATATAAACTGTATCGTTATTTATGAAACCAATTCTCAGGGTGTATGTACACACACAAATTAAAAATTGTCGTCTGAGTTGAGCGGCTGAGCGTCGAAGCGTGACTTGGACTATCAAACCACACCGTACTATAAGGCTTTGCATATTTATGTATGACGTTACGTCGATGTAATATAGTAATGGTATGGGCATTAACAAATGTCCCTTACGCTATAAAAGCCCGCACGTAAATTATTCAATTTTATTACCAACCTTTCACATTTTATCAGTTTGACAACATTTTGTACACCTAAAAATGTTCGATAAATAGTTGTACTATTTCCATTATAACTATATAATGTAATTTTATTTGTAGTAGTATGAATCTTTGCAGAGTCCACCTCGCGAAGTATCACACCTTTGCCATCGCCAAACAGTACTGTGCAAACATCACTGCGTTTCGGTTTGAAGTGCAATATTTCCATAGAAATTACAAGGCAGGGAGATAAATCATCTTACTCCTCTAGGTAAAGAGCAGTGCAGTGCTAGGTAATTAATTTGGACTCTTCATCTTCCAATAGCCACGTGACACTGTGCTGTTATGGGCAAACGTGAAACTGTAATCAGAGACATTTAAAATTAGTGAAATTTACTTGAAGATATTTAAATCTTCTGAAAATTTACCTAGACTCTAAACTCTCTCTTTGCTCTCTACCTACATAAGCCACATATGTGAATTACGTGATGAACATACTCGTAAAGTAACGACTGAATAAATAAATTGCACAGTTTTATTATTAGATAAAACTGTAGTATTTATGGTATGCTCTAAATTAACTTAAAAGGTACTTTTGTGTCATTCACGGTTCGGAAAAAGTCACATTCATAAAAAAACATAGAATACATAGATGTAATACCGTAATCTATTCGAAAAGGAATCAAACCTATACTCACAATTACAATAAGTTATTCGTAGTAAAGTATTAGTAGGAAAGAAACCTTAGTCACGATATTTTTGTCGTCAGAAAAATATTTTTATCACGAAACCTAAAAACAAAGCAATAAAAAGGGTTATTTTAAGAAAGTTCAATGGTTTTGCCAATATTAGGTATTTCTTTGCCTTTGATCTTAGATAGGTAGAGGTAACTTTTATGTGCGAGAATTTTTGTACAAATCGGTTGAATAGAATAGCTTTAATGTTTATTATATTAACGTAGTCTAACCCCTGATGGCTTAGAAACGTACTGTTTTCTGATTTTATTAGTGTGGTGTTATTCATACTCAGAATCCCAAAAAAGGCATGACTTGCATATGCTTCGTTGTCTTGTTTTGCACCATCACATTGAGCGGATTGCTCTCATGGATAAATTGAACCTAGTATAAGTAGAAGTATAATTCCATTGATGTCCGTGGTAGGACTCTTAGCAGAGTCCGCCTGGGGAAGTACCTCACCTTTGTCAATTATTCTACCGCCAAGCAGTAATGTGCAAACGTTACTGTGTTCCGGTCTGAAGGGCAATGTTTCCAGAGAAATTACAGGGCTTAGAGATATAACAACTTAGATCTCTGGGTGACGAGCGCAGTGCGGTGCTAGGTAATGATTTGGGCTCTTCATGTTCCAATAGCTGCGTGGCACTGTGCTGTTATGTGGCAGGCATATTGCTTACCATCAGGCATATGTCCTGCTCGTCTCGTCACTCTTTATTTAAAAAAAAAAAATTTTTGAACCATAAGCCGTTCGATACCTCGCTCCGTAGTAGACGGCGCATTTACTATCGCTGCCACATCATCGGCAAACATTAATGCGTGCCCATCATGGACGCTGTCAGGTAAGTCGTTGAGGAGAAGGGAGAACATAATATTGGAGAGCGACGATCCCTGTGCTATTCCAGTCACAGTTGCAGCGGTTGCGATTTTATTGTTTCACCACCTCCCACGACCACCTGGCTGCGATCGGTCATAAATTCTCTCAGAAAACGCAGCGAATTACCGGCGTCACCGTAATGTTCCAGCTTCCGGCGAGTGTATCGTGATCGGTGCCGTCGAACGCCTTAGAGAGATCACAAAATCTCACCGCAACGTACTCACGGTTGGAGCGGATACCACGTTCGAGATGTCCCGTGGGACGGCCTCCCGCTTGGTGGACCGACGACCTGAAGAGAGTGGCAGGATCCGGAGAGCTAAGGACCGGATTTGGTGGCGCAACAATGGAAAGGCCAGTCGTCCAGCAGTGGACGACAACGGGCTGGTGATGTAGCTGTTCTCTTCTTGATTACTTCAGAGACGTGGGATACGTACACACCTTCGCGGATACGTTGTTTGTACAGCAACGCCAGTATGCCCGCTATAGGCCCTGCGACACTGTGGAGCATCGTGATCGATAATATCAAAAGCATCTCTTGAGGTTTTACGCATCATACCAAGCGTTATTATTTTAAACACCTCTTCGGCCGTAAACATCTTTAATCTAAGTGTCCGATCAGCTGGTGGGCGACGCATCGCCAACGTGTGCAACGCTGCGGAGAAGCTAGCAGCAGGTCGCGTTAACGACATGCGTGTTAACGGCGCTCACTGCCTCTACCTTGTTTAAATATTTCGACCGATTGGCTTTTGATTAAGACTTCTATGAAGTCCCGAGGCTTTGTCGATTTTGTGGTTTCAATATTTACAATATCCCACATTGTTCTCATATAGTTCGAGGAACATTTAATTAATTCACAGATTCGATTCGATTCAAGATTCTATTGCAGAGCCTTCATGGATCATTGAGTCAGTTTCTTCATAATTTCAATGTATGTATTTTTGCATTTTTGAAATGACAACTTCTTTTGACGCACCACTGACAGATTTTTTGTGGGTTGTCAATTAATTGAGATCAAGTGTCACGCTCGTCAATGAAAGGAATCGTCGAGTAAACTTGGGACAATAGCCATTGGCTATCTAGAAATGCGACAGCATTTGGCCATGGTTACGGCCACTCCCTCTGGTTTCACCCGCGTAGTTTCCAAAGTGAGCTAGCAAATTCTGAGTTAGAAAGTTTTCACTTCTATCTGCAGTCCCTATGACTGGCATTTTTTTCTTGGGCTTGGAGTCTATTCGTCCTGATAAGAAAAATAAAAATCCATTTTGTGAGCAAAAAGCATTTCTTTTAATTTGATTGTCCCCAAAACCACCGTAAGAGTAGTAATGTGACAAAAGTTGTCTGTGTATTTTGATGCAATTGCTCGTTTTTTCTATAGAAATCTGCTTCGTCATCCGCCTTATTAAAATACGAGTGGTTTTTGACGAATACTTTACAACACAATTTAAAAATAATTCGGCTTTTTCGGCGTTCTTTTATATTTCCTCGTCTTTGTTGTGCTCACAAGATGTTCGTTTTTGTAATGCTCGAAAAATCGAGTAAACTTGAAATAATATACCTTTATCGAATACTTGTCGAGTTTAATTAATGAACTTAGAACACGCTTTAAAGTGTAATTCAAGAAAATGAAACTCTTGAGTGGTTGTTTTACATGATCAGTCAATGCACCCAACGGCCTTAGATCTTGCGCCTCTCTTAATGGATCGTTATTTATCTCCCTGTCTATTCAAGATTATCTGAATCTCACTCGCTCGAGAGTACTTAATTGTGTGGTGTGAGTGAATTAATTTACCACTTCGCATTAATCATTCACAACGAAAAGAGCGCACTCGCTCGTAGAAAGGATAGGGCTTAACACAAACATCGCCTACTGAGGAACAATTAAAGTAGAGTAGTTAAAATCTCTTCTGATTTAATGTAGTAAATCTGTCTGTCTTTCTGTTAAATTTTCGGGTCTAAACTATACCGGTTGAAATGAAATTTGATAAAAAAAATTAGTTTATAGCCTGACAAAAGGTAGCTATAGTCTACTTTTAAATGCGAAAAAAATGTTGTAAAGGATTGAAATGAAAGTTTATATTCAAAGATAATATAAATATAGATAAATAAATAAAGATATAATAGATAAAGATATTCAAAGTTTGTGAGAACGAAACCACGAACGAAGTGGTTTACCCCCACAAGAGATTCATTCTCCTTACTAGTAGTTTAGGTAAGCTGCGGGTTACACCGGCAGGCAAACCTAGTAAAATATAAAAAAAATTGCTATTATATTATACTCGTAGTTCTGAGACAAAATAGTTTTTATTTTCTGGGAAGTAAAATACGAAGCCATACATTAGGTAGGTAAACATAGTTTTTTTAATACCATATGAAGATAAAGATCACTATTTTATTATACATGACATATCGATGAGAACTTATGAATTGGAGACGCGGGAGGAGAAAACACAAAAATATCGTGAGAGCGGTATATAAACATAATATTATGTTGCACTTTTTTTTTCTAGACACTTGTGCCTTATTCTATTTTCGCTGTGCTTCAAAAGTTACACAATTACACTCAAAGGAAAAACATATCAAATACTTTTTTAAGTTTGAATTTTCTTTGAATTTATTACATTATTACATTTACAATGTAGCCTATGCAATTACTGACGATATCGTGATAAGCTAGTAAATAGAATTCTTAAGAAGAAGAAATAGAAGGCTAGGAATAAATAGAATTCTTGAAAAAATATCGATGTTTTTCACGATGTTTATTCATTTATGTCCGATACATCGATACATAATGTTGAATATATTTATATCCGATAGGTATCTTATAACTTTAAACTTATAACTTTTTATTATTTTTTTATCAGAAAATGCGACAAATCTTGGACGAACAAAAAACCGCAATGTCTATGAAATGCTTACGGCCATGGGGAAATTTATTAACCCTGTTTGAATACTGTGAATCTTTATAAACTGAAACGATTCAATCTGTTCTATGATATACAATTCAATCGGATTGATCACTTGATTGACACGGAATCTAATCTCTCGATCTTTGCCTCTTCCGTTTAGAATGACAAAGACAAGGATTGTCATTCCGAATGTAGGTCGTTCAGATTGCGTTCAGAATAAGTACCTTCCCTGTATCTTTACCTGTATCGCAAGTATATTTCAGATCGGACCGGTGGCATTTCATCATCGTCAGCCCATGTTTGTCCACTGGAGATAAGCCTTTCCAATATTATGTCACCAAATCCGGTCCTCGGTTCTCCGCATCCATCCGGTTTTCGCCATTCTCTTCAGGTCGTCGGTCCACCGAAATCAGTGTAGCTGTTTTGGAAATATGAACAAAAAACAACAAAAATCTGCTTTTGTTACCTCGATGTCTTAGTAATTGCATCTTTTTGAATTTGGTGGTATGCCTGAATTTAATTTTAAAATGAAATTGATTTTTGTTTTTATGGAGAAAATAAATTATGCAATAGAAATTTGAAAAGCATATGCCAATGTCAATAATTTGAAGTATGTTGTGTTATTTAATCACTAACATCTGTTATTTAAATAAAGTGGCCAAGTGCGAGTTGGACTCGCCCATGAAGGATTCCGTTGCAGCAAGGAACATAATATACATAGTACACATAGTTTTTTTAGTTCGTTGTAACTTTGATCGAAGTTTTAATAATAATGTATTTATGACGTAGTAAAAAAAACTACTCATCAGATCGAGTTCAAACCAATATATTTTTTTTAGTTTTTAATTCTCTTATTTTAGAAGTTAGAGGGGGGGACACATTTTATCACTTTGGAAGTGTCTCTCGCGCAAATTATTCAGTGTAGACAAAAACTACATTAGAAACCTCAACATAATTTTTGAAGACCTATCGATAGACATCCCACACGTGTAGGTTTGATGAAAAAAAAATGTTTGAGTTTCAGTTCTAAGTATGGGGGGCAACCCTAAATTTTTTTGAAATTTATTTTTGTAAAAATCTTAATGCGTTTCACAGAATACATCTACTTACCAAGTTTCAATAGTGTAGTTATCATAGTTTCGGCAAAAAGTGGCTGTGACATACGGACGGACAGACAGACAGACATGACGAATCTATAAGGGTTCCGTTTTTACGTTTTACGGAACCCTAAAAATGGCAATTTTTTTGTAAAACCAAGCTTTTTCGCATTTTCTGTTAAAAAAATAATAAGCATTTCGTGTGATTTCCTAAATTAAATATTATGTATGTGTCGCAGGCAGCACGCAGCTTAATTTGTCATTAAATTAACATCCTAGCCTCTTTACTAAACAATACCGTTCAACTAGCGGCCTGAACGATTTCAGACTTTTAATCAAACAGCTGTGCAAATTAACTTGGATCGTTGACATTTGATTACTTACCTAGCCTGTTCATTACAATTTGCTTCCAGTTTCTGCCACCTAGTGCTGAAATTTCCCAACCTGTCAAAATAGCGTCGGCCAACAATGATTGGTTTTTTTTTTAATTAAAGAGTGACGAGACGAGCAGGACATATGCCTGATGGTAAGCAACATGCCTGCCACATAACAGCACAGTGACACGCAGCTATTGGAACATGAAGAGCCCAAATCATTACCTAGCACCGCACTGCGCTCGTCACCCAGAGATCTAAGTTGTTATATCTCTAAGCCCTGTAATTTCTCTGAAAACATTGCAAAATTTGTTTATGTCGGCAAACAACGGATTTGATGGTTTTTTTTCTAAATTACCCCAAAAATTTACTTAAACTACCTAGGTCGTTAATTTGAAGTTAAGTAAAGTATTTAAATAATTTCATATGTCAGATTATTGTTTCATCTTATTTATTTCTTATACTATAATATATTTATACTTGTTTACCCTATAATACGAATGGATCAAGCATTAGTTAGCCGTTTATTAAATGTTGATGAAACAATGGATACAGCTGAATATCATCCAGGCCGCAATTTAAACGGTGCTGATTAGTAAGCGGGCTGTTATTTGAATGGCTCATAAAGCTAGTCGGCTGCGACATATCGATATTTCGGATATTAGCTAAAAATATCATAATAATTATATGATGATGATGACGAAAGAAAAAAATCGATATTTTTTCAACAACCTTTAACCTCAATCTCTAGCCTATCCGGATATTGTTACTGCCCACGATATCGTTATTTAAAACGCCCAATGACAAAGTCCATTTTATATTTAATTGCATGTAACTGAACTTTGGATAATGTAATGTAATAAATTCTCATATTTTGTATAATATAGTGAAGAATGTACAACATTGTTATCTAACGAAGGAACTAACCACCAAGACACGGGTTTTTAACACCCAGTTTGGTGATTAGAGTAGTGTGACACCATGAATGTACAATTTTTAATGAATAAGTGAAAAAAAAAAAAAAAAAAAAAAAAATGTATTGTGTATTTCAGACTCCAAAAAAAGAGAAGGTTCTCAATTCGGTTGTATTTTTTGTATTTAGGTACGTATATTACGCAATAGCTCTGCTAATTGTAAATCAATTTAGATGGTTATATTTTTGTTTACATCATAGTTCAGAGAGTGGTCCCATTTACATTTTATCGAAATCGGTGTGGTGTGTCGGTTTTTTAAATATGAACAAAAAGGTAAAATTTACTTTCGTGTACCTCGATGACATAGTGATTGCTTCTTATGAAATTTGGTCCGTTGTCTGAATTCAATTTTGAATTGAAGTCGGTTTTTGTTCTTTCGGACAAAATATATTTTTGCAAGTAAGTGTAATTGCGATGGAGGGGCGTGGATTTTTAGAATGGTTTATCTATAATTAGGTACGTAGTGTGGTTCTCACTGTATTTCGTTGATAAAGTTCATTGAAAAAAACAATCATCATTAGTCATTTGTTATCTATACATTTTTGAGATCATTAATCGAAATAAACACTATCCTATCTCTCAGTTTGGACCAAATTCAGGAATATCAGTTAACATGGTGAAGAAATTGTTGGAGAAACTGGGAACAAATAAATATCTTGACGCTGGATTTGAATATATTGAGATATGGAATAAATTAATTCTGGAATAAAACATCATTATTATTTAAAAAAGTATAATCAGGTTCATTTAATGTTTTTTCAACTCATCGCACGGTTTTCATGCATTTAAATAATAAATAAAACCTAAAGCAAACACATTTAGAGTTCCACTTAAAGTTTAATTCAAAGTGCCAGTGGAACTCTTAAAGCCTTATTGTGAACTAGTGAATGATAGCATCATTCACTAAGCCGTACCTATCTCTCAAACAAATACTATCCAAGGTCAAGTTAACAATAGCGTCGTGAGACTATGGTTGGTTTGCTTTCGACAAAGTCGGCTTACCACAAATACTCCTGTAAAACTTATTTGAATTGGGTCGTTTCTTCGGGCCAGTGAGAGTGTTCGAGCTTTGTATGGATTTTCTATGTAGTGGTTCCTTTTTAGGGTTCTATATTGAGAGTAATAAAGAAAAGGCACTTTCCTTGTTCGACCTGCGGTGATTGCCGCGGAGAAGTGACGCGGGAGCTTCTAGAGCTTTATTACAATTGTACGAACTTAACACTCTATCCATCCAACTTAGTCGTTCTTGAGTAATGGATAATGACAAATACGTGAATTATTTCTGCTTTTAGAATTATTTTTGTGAATTATTTTTTCCAAATGACCCTCCCTGACCAGAGTAACTTGGTAAGGTGGGGAAAAGCCTCTGAAAAATGTTGCTATACTTGTGGTGAGGCGATATGTACAGCAAGGCACATATTGGTGGGATGCAAGGTGCTCCTTAATAGGGGTCATTACTCACAGCGCCATGACAGAGTACTTGAAATCATACGTGAAGCCGTAAGCCTTTCGGTAGCTAGAGCCCAAAAGGGATTGACGATGAACAAAAGACAAATTAACTTTGTAAAAGAGGGCTCAACTTCAAACTCCAAGAACAAGCCTTACTCAATCCTGGGTTCAGCACCTGATTGGACAATTTTAATGGACACGTATGAAAAGCACTACAAAATCCCAGAGGATGTGGGTGTTTCGTCATCCAGACCGGACATTTTCCTTTTTTCTAGGGCTACGAAACGCATAGTCCTGGTAGAACTTACCGTACCGTGGGAAACTAATATACCTAAAGACCACGTGTTGAAGCAGAATAAGTATTACGACCTACAAAATGAATTAACAAAAAATGGCTATGTAGTTAATTTATACGCTGTAGAAGTAGGAGCGAGAGGTATACCAGCAAAATCTCTCTATAACCTGCTTAAAGACCTTGGATTGTCCAGAAGTGCAGTAAGTTCTATACTAGAACGAGTATCTAAAGCTGCACTAGTAGGATCATATCGGATTTGGCTGGGCAGGGAGAGAAATACGAGTAGTGAAGGTGAGTGTTGACGTACGTCAATGTAAGGGGCCCCTTTTAAACCTACAGCCCGAGTCACAAGTCTTGGGGTCTATTCGAGATTTCTCTCTCTGCCACACGATGGACCCGGCACCCGCACGGTGAATCCATGGAATGCTAAGAAGTACGTCTCAAACAAAAATGACAGCCCGGAGAGACGGGATGACGCTGGAAAGACAGATGGCTGGTGGAAAAGACATCTGACGGATGGAAAGACATCTGACTACTGGAAAGACAGTCGAGGGTGAAGGCCTAGCAAGCCAAGCCCGGGAAAAGAATCCGCTAAAAGTCCAAAAAAGAAAAATACCCCTGGGACAGTCCGAGAGGGGGGGCGGAAGATCTGTCCACCGGTTGATAATAACGACGACCCTGGCGCGAATACGGAATTGAGATGCCCTACGTGCGGGAAAATTTACAAGAGACGAGCCTGGTACCTAAAGCACTTAAAGACACATGATGGTGTTGAAGCACGACAGCCGTCGGTCAGTCCTTTGACAAACACTATGGATAGAGTTGACCCTCATATATCCCAAGGTGAACCATCGAGTGAAAACTACCAGGAGTCCATTGTCATCAGGACACGTCTTGGCATACCCAGCCTAAAAAATTCTACCTGGAAAGTTCATGACGAAAACTTGGCTATTTTGTTAGAACATCCGGGTACAAAACAAGACCCAAACAGCCAAGTAGAAACTTTTCAGGACACCATCTATACATACTTCTCTGAGCACTATCCACTATCAACTTATTATTCTCGAAGTAACAAGGAAAATACGTTCAAAATGAAATTGCGGAGGAAGAAAAGAGAACTAATAAAACGTCTTCGTGTAGCTAAAACCATGGGCGACAACCATCTACGTCACCAACTGTCCAGGGCTCTAAGATCAATCCTTAAATTAATACAAGGAATATCGCTACAAATCAGTAAAAATCGTGATAATCTTTACAGAGCTAAACACGAAGTAGACTTTGATAAAAACCCTTTTAAAACTCGAAAAATATTTTCAGAGAACAAAATGGAAAGCTTATCTTGACTAATGAGCAAATTTACGATCACTTAAAAACCACATACGAAGTGCTTAAACGCAGGAGCTCGTACGTAGTACCAAACATCCAAAGACCTAATGATCCTCTAACAAACTTTCAAAGCACTCCACCTAGTGAAGAGGAAGTAAACTATCAAATTAAGAAGAAAACTACTAAATCAGCTCCAGGCCCTGATGGCATTCCTTACATAGTGTATAAAAAGTGTCCATCAGTTCGTAAACATATCTTAAATATATTCAGTAAGATCTGGTCAGGAAAGCAAATCCCAAAATCATTTGGAAGAGCAATTTTTGTCCTGATTCCTAAAATGAAAGAAGTAACTCATCCAAAAGACACCAGACCGATAGCCCTAACCAATACAATTTCTAAAATTTTTTTCAGTATATTGTAAACAAAAATGACCACATTTATGGCTAGCAATAGGTATTTCAGGCCCAACCACCAGAAAGGCTTCTTGCCTGGTATTTCTGGATGCCTGGAACACAATACATTACTAGCGGAAAGTTTGAAAGATGCCAGAACACATGAGAGACAAATAACAGTCTGCTGGATAGACCTAGAGAACGCATTTGGTTCCGTGCAGCATGAACTTATGTTATTTGCCCTAAAATGGTATAACTTTCCTGCTGTAATTATTGACATAATTAATTCATATTATAATCACTTAAAATTTGTTATAGCAGTAAACAAAGAATACTCAAAACCACTTAAATATAATGTGGGACTATTCCAAGGGTGCTGCTTATCACCAATAGTATTTAATATAGTTATAAATATTCTAGTAGATAAATTAATATCCCGTGAGAAGAAATGGGGCTACCGGTTTAAAATCAACAATAAGTACACTGAGTCAATTTTAGCCTTTGCGGACGACCTTGCAATACTTACACGAAATCCCAAACAGTGTCAACAATTGTTGAATGATGTTGATGAGTTCTGTACATGGACGGAGGGAATGAGGGCAAAACCAAGTAAATGTCATTGTTTATGTCTGGGTAGACGAGATACCAAATATACTTCTTACGATCCGGGACTCTCCATAAGTGGCCAAAGAGTTGCCACAATAGCAGAGGCAGTGCCTTTCAAATTTCTTGGTAGAAAGATAGACTACAAAGGACGTACACCATCATTAGAGGTAGTTGTTGGAAATTTCATGAATGACCTCAGTAAGGTAGACCAACAGCCTATCAGCAATATCAAAAAAGCATGGATATATGACAACTATCTCACATCACGTCTCACTTGGCCTTTCCTAGTATATGACATCGGTAAAACCCTCCTCGCAAAATTAGATGCTAATGTCATAAAGATATTGAAGTCATGGTTTGGATTGGCACATCCGGCTGATCCCTCTACTCTATTTAGGGATCACAATGGTTTTGGCCTGAAACTAAAAAAACCATCCGAACTCTACAAACACTTAAGAGTTACAAAAACGCATGTTTTGGGAAAGTCGAAAGACGAATTAATCGCATCTCTCCCAAAAGACAAAAGCGCTTCGGACCTTGAATCTAGACTTCAATTCCACAAACAATTTATGGCAGGTGCGCAAGTAAATACAGCTGGGTTGGGTGCGAGAAAGAAAAGGGAAGACCGAGACATGGTAAAAACCTTTCTACAACAAGACGAAAATGATAGTTACAAAGTGCACGCTATGAATTTAGAAATGCAAAGTGAGTGGTTAACCATAGGTGAGTTTTGTATCCCATTAGCTCTAAAGTGGCGCACCTTGCTATATGACTGGTCTCCTGCCTTATTAAAATTTTATCTGAACGCTTTCCAAATGACCCTCCCTGACCAGAGTAACTTGGTAAGGTGGGGAAAAGCCTCTGAAAAATGTTGCTATACTTGTGGTGAGGCGATATGTACAGCAAGGCACATATTGGTGGGATGCAAGGTGCTCCTTAATAGGGGTCATTACTCACAGCGCCATGACAGAGTACTTGAAATCATACGTGAAGCCGTAAGCCTTTCGGTAGCTAGAGCCCAAAAGGGATTGACGATGAACAAAAGACAAATTAACTTTGTAAAAGAGGGCTCAACTTCAAACTCCAAGAACAAGCCTTACTCAATCCTGGGTTCAGCACCTGATTGGACAATTTTAATGGACACGTATGAAAAGCACTACAAAATCCCAGAGGATGTGGGTGTTTCGTCATCCAGACCGGACATTTTCCTTTTTTCTAGGGCTACGAAACGCATAGTCCTGGTAGAACTTACCGTACCGTGGGAAACTAATATACCTAAAGACCACGTGTTGAAGCAGAATAAGTATTACGACCTACAAAATGAATTAACAAAAAATGGCTATGTAGTTAATTTATACGCTGTAGAAGTAGGAGCGAGAGGTATACCAGCAAAATCTCTCTATAACCTGCTTAAAGACCTTGGATTGTCCAGAAGTGCAGTAAGTTCTATACTAGAACGAGTATCTAAAGCTGCACTAGTAGGATCATATCGGATTTGGCTGGGCAGGGAGAGAAATACGAGTAGTGAAGGTGAGTGTTGACGTACGTCAATGTAAGGGGCCCCTTTTAAACCTACAGCCCGAGTCACAAGTCTTGGGGTCTATTCGAGATTTCTCTCTCTGCCACACGATGGACCCGGCACCCGCACGGTGAATCCATGGAATGCTAAGAAGTACGTCTCTCTCTCTTTAGCTGTTGCATCTCTTTCAATAGACGATTTCAGCATGCGGTGGTTAATTTTAAAATACTCATTAAGTGAATTGACTGTGTTATTAAGTAATCATTTATTTTCTCCAAAAACAAACCAAAAACCGACTTCAATTTAAAATTAAATTCAGACACTCGACCAAGTTTCTTCGGAAGCCATCACTAAATCATCGAGGTATATGAAAGTAAATTTTAATTGTTTGCTTATGATTCAAAAACCACCACATCGATTTTGACAACATTTATATGGCCACCTCTAACTATGATCTACGAAACAAAAACAGAACCATCAAAATTGATTCGTAATTGGTTGAGCTATCGCGTAACATACACAAAAAAACATACAACTGAATTGAGAACCTCCTCCGTTTTTGAAGTCGGTTAAAAATAAACATCCAGCCGCGCTTTTATTTACCTGTAGTAACATTTTATTTATTGTCTTGAAAACTGTGAATTTTCTTTTATTTATCTAAGAATTTGAGCCTTGAAACTACACATTTTTAACATCTATAGTTTTAAGAAAACTACGCATAAATGATACATCTATAGACATCAATATCAGTATGGAAGGTTCAATATCTTTTTCCGTGACCTGCTGACGTGCTGCTACCCAAGATCAAATTGGAACGTCTGTATCACCAATATACGCAAAAACGTGCCTCCCGCAATATGACTCAGCACATAAATCCGATATGAACCCACACGCGTACAATGTCACCATTGAAAATGATGCATGTAAAAATACGCTATGCTAATAACTTTTGAAGCTACGTTGTTATTAGAAGCAATTTGTGTATCACTCTTAGAAATAAGGGAGACATTTTGACACAATACTGAACTGATATTCAAGAGTGTCCTTTTGGAGTAATAACATTTTACTTGCAAAGATTCTTTAACGAAATTTAGGCCCCTGTAGTAAATGAATTCTTGATTCAATCCTCTTTGACGTTTTCGTCCGCGGAGCATGCTTCATTTCCTCGCCATTACTTTTGTCAGGACACTGGTATCCTTCCATTTTGTTACGATTACACAGTTTCATTTTGATTACATTCAATTTTATTGAAACTTTGGTAGTCATGTCTTTCATTTTGCAGATTATAAAGCCTGTAAAGATGACATACATATAAACTTATAAAAATATTTTTAGATACTCAAAAATTCTATTCCAATTTAGATTTTCTTCATTCAGAATTTGAACGAATAACTGTCACTGTATTTATTTATCTTTCTTTTAATATTTTCGTCAAAATGTTAAAAGCAAAACGTGGGCTTAAGTTAGCTTAAACAGCTCTGGGTTATACTAAAATAATGCCGTTTTCAAAAGTTTTAAATCTAATTTTACTTTGAAATTATATTCGAAGAGTTTTTTATTGATTGATGTTGAAAAATCTTTTGTAATAGATTTAACTAAAATTGAGCAAAAAAATGCCTCCCAAATCGTCCAATTCTAATTGAAGTACAACCAACAATTTAGGTTGGTATTCCGTTAGTGAACTAGTCGATCAATTATTCTGGATAAACTATACGTTTAGTTACTTCTGAAAAGTAGTTAATGCGATCAAACAATTAAAAACCTATATTTTGCAAATGGATGAATTAGGTACACATTATTTTTGGTTTACAAGAATTGATTTTTGTTTCGAAGAAGCAAAAATATAATAAAAAACTGGTTAAGCTCGTTTACTCGGATTTTGTAGACTTGCCTTTAGCTACTGAAGTTGTTTTTACTTTTATCTCTGCGCATCTCGCGAGTAAATTGAACCCATTTTCGGTACCTACCTTGAGTTTATGTTGAGAAAATTTACCTTGTTTAAAAGGTTTACGGCTGCGTACGTTGTGCTTGCAGTTAAATTAAATCACTTGTATATATTTTTGGAAAGTGAATAATTACTATTATGTTCGTAGGTTATGATAATATGTAGGTTTTAAAAACATTTTTTGTTTAAACAAAAAAAAATTAAACACCTACATTTTTATGTATATACTAGCTGAACCCGCTACTTCGTTCGCGTACGTTGATCTTGCGAGCTTATTAGTACTTACGTAAAAATATTTGGATAGGTGGCCATTACACAAACCGAGTGAATTTTTTCCACACAAAATTATATTTATTCGAGTTTAGCAACTTCATATTTACTATTTTTAGTAACATCAAACACACTCGTAGTAAGGTTGTGGAGTATCGAACATAGCCGTAGTGTTCAGTTTGTAGGATTTTTATAGGATACATTACAAAGAGTCTATAGTTGATGTGCGTAATCTGATACTTACCCACTCATACATTTTTACAGGATGATAGCCTAAGTAGGTGATAGACTTATTAGCCGATGTGATATTTTAGACTCTAAGCCATGTGTGTTTCAAATGTCAATCTAATTTGTAATGTCGTTCTGTCGTTAATATTTGTTTCTTTAGGGCCCATGGTTTTTCTGAGATGATCTCATCTCATCTCAGAAAAACCATTTCATCTCAGAAACACAGATGTGTTTCAAATTTCAACCAAATCAAATCTTTACATAATATACATATTATACTTAGTATTAAGATAACATTTTATTCAATTTTAGAAAAACAACGGTCTGCTTTGGTCACCGAAGCTTGTTGATCACTAAATTTAGTACAGTATTTGGATTGAAATAATATCCGAAAGAACAAAAACCGACTTCAATTATTATCATTTCACGTCAACTAACTAACTTCTAGTCAAGTAAAAAGTTCACTCGACTAATTTAAGAAGCTATGACTACGTCGTCCAGATAAATTGATACTGGTGGACAATTTACACACAAACTTTGGCTTTTTCCACCGCCAATGTCCCAGCCATACTCAAACAGGAGTAGTCTTACGCGTGACGATGGCAAAAGACGGCATGACAAGTTGAGTCGGCCCCTAGTGTGGGACGCAGCTTGCGTCGATACTCTGGCACCATCACATCTTCCAGAGACACATGGTAGGGCCAGTGCAGCGGCTAATTCAGCTGAGCGTCTCAAACGGCGGAAATATGCAACCCTCGGTAGTGGTTTTATATTTAAGCCTTTTGGGGTTGAGACATCGTGCCTGTGAAGGCCGGGAGCTTACCTCATCTTCAAAAGCCTTTCCGAGCGCTTGGCCGACGCAACGCGTGACCAAAATGCTGGCGTTTATTTGGCCCAACGCATAAACATTGCTATTCAGCGTGGTGTTGCCGCCAGCATGCTGGACACGCTTCCGACTGGTAGTGGGCTTGAACATCTTGTCATTCAGTTTTTGTTAAAATTCAAAAAACCGCCTCCCTGTTTTCCATGTAATATATGTGTAATGTATATGGTACAAATGGGACCCTATTACTGAGACTTCGCTGTTCATTTCGTCCGTTTGTCCGTCCGTGTGTCACCAGACTGTATCTCAAGAACGGTGATAGCTAGACAGTTGTAATTTTCACAGATGATGTATTTATATTGCTGCTACAACAACAAATACTACATTACACATTTTCTAATTAATATCAGATCGTGTTTTGTACCATGAGCTGCTATCTGTAGTTAATGTGGAAAAACATTGTCATATTATGACAATACCTTTCTAATGTTTCCAATGTCAGGTACACCTGACGATAAATGGCGGATGGCGGATTTGAGCGCGGTATGTGTACCAGCGATGAGCTTCGAATCCGACTCCGATAAGTCGGAACTTCCAATTACTATTAGACCTTCGGTTCCGACTTCGGTTCCGAAACACATTCTGACTTTCACCCCTTTCTGCAAGAAAATAGTGGAGAATTTGGGGATTAAAAGTAGACAGCTACCATCTCCTTAGTATGATCTTAAATCATGTCAAATTCATTTGAATTAAATCAGTAGTTTCGGCGTGATGAGAGTTCCCTATACAGAAAGACAGACAGACATGAAAGAAAAAAATGCAGTTTCGCCATCAGTATCGACTATGGAGTGCCCCCAAATATATTTTTTCAAAATATCCGATCTAATGTACAGAATTCGACCCGCTACAGTTTTACTATAAGTATAGATATAGATTGACTATTGGATTGACGAGAAAGGTAACTTTAGACTAATGATGACTCATTTTTTTCTTGTAAACAAACAATCTGATACAAAATTGTAACGAACAATCTGTGAGATTAAAGTACAACATTTCCCCTTTAAAAAAACACAACCTTTTAGAAGATCTCATTATTGCTACTCGGAAATGTTAAAGATTCAAACGGAAAGGATAAACATGATTTGATAATATCAGTCACATTGTGTCAATAAATAGAATGGCGTAGATGTGTGATGATTGATACGATTCTTTGACCTTTATTCCGGTCGATATTCCCCAACTATTACCAAGGTTAAAAACCCTTCTGATATTATAAACTTGTAAGTTTGGATTTTTGTGGCTTAATCACGTTTTAGAAACTGAAGGGATCACGCTAAAATTTTGAACAAAAACCTGAATGACACATAGCCTGGAATAACAACGTTTCATCCCGAAAATATTCGATAGTAGTAGTACGGAAGACCTATTTTGAAAATTTTACGTGAACGAAGGCGCGGGCAGATATGTATTTTTTTACTTAAAACTTATCGCATCCTCACAGGTCCGCGAAAGAATAATTATACAATTTGAACTTTTGGAAATAACAAAAATATCTTCTATGAAAACTCCTTAAATGTGGTCCAGAGTTACCCAATGGGAGATTGTTATGGGACTACCGCATCGTTCTGACGAATACCTAGAAGCCTAGCTACCGAGGGACATAACTAGATTTAACTTCTATTAATTTACATACGACAATGTACGAATAGCTTTTTAACTTAATTTTAATTAACATCGCCGAGCTTACACATTATTAATATATGTAGTTAAGTAATGCGAGCGAACTGACCCTGATGGGTAAATATAATTTTGACGTCGTTAAATTTATTTTCAGGGTTGGATCTAAAGGATTTATTTTACTTTTGGACAACCTAAAACTGATGCCTCATTGCCGAGTCTGAATGAACGGCCCCCTTAATGGTTAAAGTTTAGCTAACATTATCCTGTTAATGTGATGATAAAAGGCTGACGTTAGGGGTTTATAAGTCGTTATATGGTTTAGTTCCCACTAAAAGTTTTATTCGCAGAAAGATCCCCCGATAGCTCACGAAAAAAACTCTTAATATAATGTTATCAAATTCTAGGAAGGTTGGGTTAATTTAATTCTCGTAAAAAGATTTACGTCAAAATTAACTTTGATGTAATATTAATGTACATTTTATTACAACAAAGAAAGCTGTTGGTTCCCGTCAATGATGACGTACCTATATACCTACACAAAAGATGAAACGTAAGCCACTTAAGAGAACGTATACCTTAACTGGAACCTCTTGTAAATACGGGTATGTTATCACTAGAATAATGTATGATGTGCTTGTGCGTATTTGAAGTGTGGCTTTCAACAACCCCCTACCCCGCACCCATGTATTGTGCGCTTCTGTGAATGAAACACTAACGAACCTTCTATTTTCAATTTTAGCCTCATGTTTTTAGATCACTATTTTTAGATAAAGTCATTTCTGTTTTCTATACATTGACTGTCTGACATACCGAATGCCCAATTAAATTAAAAAGTACATCGACTTTTCATTCAATTTTCAGAAAATTTAAAAGTACTGCCAATGAATGAACGAAGTCTACTAAGAAGACACAGTTGTCATAAAAACGAGAGAAAGCCTTGGATCATAAATACGTCTTACTGTTCCGAGATTTTCTCGTGGTCTAAAAACAAGTGGAATTGCAACCGACTGAGCCAAATCCACCAGACGTAAGAATCTTCATCGGTCAAGTATTCACGTGTGTCCTCATCGATCCGAAGGCGCTAGCGGTCGTAAAGAATTGTCTAAGAGATTTTTATGGCTCGATGTCTAGGAAAAACACTATATCGTGTTTCATCTGGGTACACTTTATAAAACCTCGGTCCACTTACATAGATTCGTGAAAAATAAGAAAAGAGAAGCGTTTTCGCACCATATAAATGACAATCATCATCATAATCACTACATAGTATAAAATGGGCAATGTTTCCAAAGAAATTACTGAGCTTAGAGATATAATATCTTAGATGTCTGGGTGACGAGCGCAGTGCAGGACTAGGTAATGATTTGGACTCTTCAGGTTCCAATAGCTGAGTGTCACTGTGCTGTTATGTGGCAGCCTTGTTGCTTACCATCAGGTACATGTCCTGTTCATCTCGTCACTTTTTATTTAAAAGAAAAAGAACGAAAAAGAAACATGGTCACTTCCCGCGTCTGTCCGTCCCCATATATGCTTCGATCTTTATAAACACCAAGCAGATTTTGATGCGGGCTTTTTTGGTAGATAGAGTGATTGAAAAAGAAGGTTTATATATTATGTATAATACGTGCAATAGCAGAGAAACACTGATAATTTTAAAAGTATCTGATGTAATGACATAAATAAACACATTTTTTGCGGTTACGCTTTACAGTAAACGCTATGAGCTAGATCAAAATAATGTACAGCAGTATTATTGTATCCCTTCAAAAGTTCTTCAAAAAAGTGTCGAAAAGTATATGTCTATCTCTTAAGAATAACTCACTATAACCATTTTTAGGGTTCCGTAAAACGTAAAAACGGAACCCTTATAGTTTCGTCATGTCTGTCTGTCTGTCTGTCTGTCTGTCCGTCCGTCCGTATGTCACAGCCACTTTTTGCCGAAACTATGAGAACTACACTTTTTAAACTAGGTAAGTAGATGTATTATGTGAACCGCATTAAGATTTGAACAGAAAAATTAAAAAAAAAGAAAAATTAGGGTTGCCCCCCATACTGAGAACTGAAACTCAAAAAATTTTTTTTCATCAAACCTACACGTGTGGGGTGTCTATCGATAGGTCTTCAAAAATGATATTGAGGTTTCTAATATAATTTTTGTCTACACTGAATAATCTGCGCGAGAGACACTTCCAAAGTGGTAAAATGTGTGTCCCCCCCCCTCTAACTTCTAAAGTAAGAGAATGAAAAATCTAAAAAAAATATATGATGTACACTACCATGTAAACTACCAACGAAAATTAGTTTGAACTCGATCTGATGAGTAGTTTTTTTTAGTACGTCATAAATACACTATTATTGAAACTTCGATCAAAGTTACAACGAACTACAAGAACTACGTGTACTATGTATATAATGTTACTTGCTCCAACGGAACCCTTCATGGGCGAGTCCAACTCGCACTTGGCCACTTTATTATTAGTATATTTAGTATCAGCGTTGCACCCGTGCGAAGCTGGGGCGGGTCGCTTGTTTTTTTATAAACAAAATAAACGACTGAAGAAAGTTCCACTGCTTAATTTTTGGCTACTCTCTGAAATTATCTTAAATAATCTTATTCCCCTATATTTAATCCGGCTTTGTATTTGTGATCTGAGTAATTATGGAGTGACGCTAATTGCCAACCTTTACAAATTAAAAGAATAACTTTCTCCTTTACGAATTGAAATGACTTAAATAATGGCAGTTAAGGTAAGCGGTACCATTTACAAGGAGAGTAGAGGTTTCATGAATGAAGTCCAAATATTTGATACTAGCATTAAATTACGCGTCACTGAAGACTGGCTGAGGTGCCAAAATTATCTACCTTTGAGATTTCCTACAAAATGTTCAAATTATAATAAAACTCTTTTGGTTATGTGGTCTTCATCCCTACGCATAACATTCCCAAACCACGATAACCTAGTACTTGTTAACTTTTCTGTCACGGGTGCTACTTTCACACTTCCCCTAATATACTAATTTCTAATCCTATCCATTCGCGTCACACCACACATCCATCTCAGCATTCGCATCTCCGCTCCATGCAATCGTCTTTCATCCGATCCTTTAGTTGCGCAACATTCAGACCATACATGACGACATGCCTTATGACCGTTTTGTAGATCTGACTCTTAAGTTTAAGGGGCATGTGTGGGTCATACGTTGTTGCTGTGACTTGTTGCCATTTCATCCAAGCAGCATTAATCCTGTTTTTAACGTCCCGGTCTATGTTGCCGTCGTTCTGGATGAGAGACCCAAGATATTTGAAATCCGTAAAAGCGTACGTCGTTTAAAGCAGCAGGAAAAATGTTGGAAGAACCACCAAAATCACAGAAAAGGTACTCTGTTTTGGTTCTACTGATCTTGAGTCCAACTTTTTCCAGTTTCTTTTGCCATTTTTCCAGTCGATCCTGTATCTCAACTCCATCATCTCCGACTAGCACGATATCGTCGGCAAACAGCATGCACCAAGGTGCTCTCTCCTGTATGTCTGATGTCAGAGCATCCATTACCAGGAGGAACAATTAAGGGCTCAAGGCTGACCCTTGGTGCAAACCAAACTTATTGGTTTCGCCAGCTGCGGACCGAACGTATGTACTTGTTCGACTGTACATTGCTTGTTTTAATTGTATGTGTTTATATATTTATAATAATATAATAATAATAATATAAATATTGGTGGACAATATTTATGTATTTATATGTAACTTATATATGACTCTCTGGCTTTAATTGATTAATCATTTGGTCTTGAAATAAATTATTATAATAGATTTTTCAAAATGGATTAGGTACGTAACAAAGACAAGCTAGGCAAAAACTACTTCATAAAAGTAAATCGTAATTGGATAGGTACTCTACTTAAATGAAAACATTAATTAAACTAAACTAAATACAGGACTAATTCACGATCTAAATTATTATTTAATTACGACAAGACTCTCGTGACCCCGGCGGATGTAACGCTGCCGAAATGTCGAGCTAATCCTACTATAACCTACTAATATTGTATGGATAATTTGGATGTTTGTTGCTCAATCACGTCGCAAGGGATGTACCATTGGGCTGAAATTTGGAATACAGGTAGATTATAGTCTGGAACAACATATAGGCTACTTTTTATCTCGGCAAAATAACGGGAACGTGAACTACGCGGGGAACGCCGCGGGGTGCTGCTAGTTTCAGAGTTTATCATACATTATTCAGAGTTTAAGTTTAGTACATAGATGAGTTACCTAGGGATGAGATAGTAGGTATGATAGGCTCCCCTCCCTCCCCCGTGGGATAAATAAATGCATTTTCTCTACGAATAAAAGTGATCGCCTCGATCGACCGAAAAATATCGCCTATCATACATACTAAAGTATGTAACACAAGTATATTTTTCTATTAAATGATAAAATGTCGTGCATGAGCACCTACACCACCAAAATGTATTAAAAGACCTGCACTTGAGTCCTGTTTTGAATCTGTCTTCCCTAATTTATGAATATTTATTGATACCGTTCTCATCTTTAGAGTTGCTCTGACAAATATCTTAGCAGAGGCAAGGCTGGAGAGATCGATTATGCACCGGAAGGGCTAATAGGTGATGATATTGTATTTAAGTCTTGATTGCAAAGTTTCAAGAGTCGTGAAAATCGAAATCGAAAACCAAAAACGTCTTTACCGCTTTCGATCGGATAAATAACGGAGAATGTGAAAAACTATATTTTTGCAATTTTGCTTAAAATGATAAACGTTGCCGAACCAGACGTAAGAAGTAAAATACACACTCGGCGAAGCGAACTTTGATTGGCAGACTAGTATATGTTAGGGTTATGCATCACTTACTCGGACGAAATCAGCCTGAACCAGTCCATTAAACTTTTACTATTTACTTTAACACAAAATGATTGATTGCCTGGAAGATATGTATTGCTCTCAGAAATAAGGCCGCCACTAGTGGTGTTAGTTCACAAGTTGTTTTACTGTATTTTTTTATTTGTTATACCACAATAAAGAGTTATCTATATATCTAAACTTTTACGTTAATAGGTACAATTACAATTAGCCGAAGATCCCTAGTACATTTTTTTGCAATTGATTACTTTAAAGCTAATACTGCGTGAATAGCTTCATTTTGATGAGACGCTCAACAATTTCCTGTAAGAACCAGCTTGATAGTACTCGTAATCAATTGCAAAAATTGTGTGGACTAAATGGTAGGAATCTCTGCAGAGTCGACAGTCATGGAGAATTACCACACCTTTGCCAGTTATTCTACTGACTCGTCGTGTGCTAATAGCTGTGTGACTATGTGATGTAATGGGCAGGCTTGTTGCTTACCATCAGATGTCTTGCTCGTCCCGTTACTCTTTTCTAAAACTGTGTACTATCAAAACTAATATCAAAAACTTCTTATGATATTTGTATTCGGACTCCTCCGAAGCGGTTTGACCTTCGAGTATTTTAATGATTGTTTAAGTGTCGCTGAGTATTTTTTAAGTTATGGCTAGTCTAGGCGGGAGAACGGCGACTGGCGATCCGGAGACTCTGGTTTGAATGCCTAGAGTCATGAGTCATCCACACCAACTCATACTGGGTCGGTGTGGGGGAGTATGGCTTTGACTCTGCCCTTACGAGAGAAAGCCCCGAGCCCCGAGTGGTAAAATTTTGATGGCTGCTTATGCTAATCAATGTGACACCGGCGGCAAATCATGAAATGCATAAAATTTTAGATATATTGGGAATAAAATAAGACCTGGAGACATTGTATCATTAAAGTCATAAAAAATTGTCTGATAGGGTTTAACCCAAAGTTGCAAAAGATGGTTCATTTACGTTTTGATGATTTTTTCAATTCGTTTCATGTAAAAGAACTGTATATTATGCTGATTGCAAAGTTTATAATCCTACTAATATTATAAATGTCAATGTTTACATATTTGTTGCTCAATCACGTCGTAACGTTTGAACGGATCGGATTAAAAATTTGGAATACAGTTAGAGTATAATCTAGAAGAACACATAGGCCATTTTATAAATATATAGCATATTTTATCCCGGGGAAATAAACGAAATTACGCGGGTAAAACCGCGCCGAAAAACCGAAAAACGTTCAGCTTACACCTTAGTCCATCACTGAGACAAAAGTACTCGTAAAAGTACTTCTAATAGAAATCTCATATTGGTATGTTAGGGGTTATATTTTTTGATACTAAGTATTCTATAATAAATAAGTAAAGCAAACATTATCAACAGCTAAATACATATTTACCACTAATCACTTAAAAGGTTTTTATAGACGATCTAAACTTTCGTTTTATACTTAGATCGAAATCTAAATTTGAGCCATAAATATAAAAGCCTTGACAATTATTTCTAATCAAGAATCTTTCTTAACTAGCTAAAAGCTCCTGAAGACTCGATATCAATTTATTTATCACATTTCAGTTTTTCAAAACGCCGCCGTGTGTTCCTATCTATTTAGTTTTGGTTGAAAAAAAATGGAAATACATTGAAACGGAATACCCTGATGAAATTCCCTGAAAACCAGATGTGCAATTTCGAAGAAAATCCGATTTGAATGTTACCTAGAGTTATTTAAAAAAGGTCCGTTTTCTCCAGTCCGGTATCTTGGGGAAACTATGACGTAATATTAGAGTAACTGAAGTATTAGACCTGGTTTAGGTACCTAATAAGAGCCATAGTTTTTTATTTCAAGTCGAAAATGCAACAGCGAGCTGCTTTAAATTGTTAAAGGGTCATTTACGTCAGCCATTTGTGCATGCTTGCATGTTGAATTCGAACAGTGAACATTTTCATAACTTATACTTACTTATACTTAGTACAGTAGTAGTACAGTAGGCACAAAGAAAAACCTGAAAGTAGTTATTGTGTGTTGTGTGTAAAACTAAGTAGGTGCTTAGATTTCATTGAATGCCAATAAATTACTATATAGGCTTTAACAACAGTTCACTTCAAACAAATTAAGGTATTTGTGGTGGTTTATTTATTACAGTTTTGTAAATCTAATACCTACGGCGAACAAACATATTCTAACTATTTCTATTAACCATATTCCTAAATTTAAACCACAAACGCGTAACACTAATGTACTAGGTGGGCCCATAAACTAACATTTTCAATTACGGTCATAACATGAATAGAGCAACTAATACTTTGTCCGTGTCGGAGTTATTAAGTGTTATTTTGTTAGTTACGAGTATGAAAACGTTCAAACAGAATAAATGCTGAAAAAGTGTAATGTTAAAGTGACTTACAGCGGCGTCGTCGCGTGGTGTCCGGTCGGGTCGGAGTGTTGTCCGGTGGAGGCACTAGGTACAAGGGCACAGCGCGCGAGTTTGTTGTGCCGGCGCGAAGAGGAGCAGGTCGGGGGTGCGGGGGCGAGCGCCGGACGTGCAGCTGGCGCGGCGGCGGGCGGCGACTGAGCCGCGCACGCCCGCGCCGCGCCGCCGCCCACGACGCCGCGCCGCCCGCCGCCCGCGACCTGCGGCCGACGCCGACACTACCCGCACGCACCAAACGCGACCCCACAATTTTTAGCACCATAAATAATTCACATTAAATCGCAAATTGGAATTTACGATTTATTTACCCATATTGAACGTATGATCATTCATGTTTAAACTTAAATGCCACTTTTACACCCTGTTACCGAAAATTGGAAACGTATTCGTATCGCTCTATTTATAATACTCGTGTCAGTGGTTTTATTGGTTTACCCTATGCACACATGATGTACGGTCTAATAATTTTCTATTCGATTACGTACAAAAATTGCTTTGTCACCGAGTGTGGGTAGAAAAGAAAATATAATTATAAAAGGGACTCCTAAGAAATATTCTAGAATCACAATATAACATGACGCTTGAAATCGTAATACAATAGGTAGGTAAACATTCAACGTTGGAAGCTTAGGAACGTCACACAAATCGCAAATATAGTTTCAAGGAAGTAATCTCCCTCACGAGACAGAATATTTTTTTCTGTCGTCGTGCAATGTTCCTGTAATTAAAGAAATAATAGTATACAACCATTGCAGTATGCAATTAAGGGCTAAGGGCGCAGGAAACACGGTGCGAACAGCGTCGCGATCCTTGATGCCCAAGCTGAAACTTTGAGGAGAAACCTCCATCAGTAGGTAACTATTTCAAACAGGACGAGATTTTTTTTGTTTTTGTCCGTATTTTTTTATGTATATACACCGACTACTTCAACATTAGGTACTGATCCGATATACGTGATTATTTTTTTGTTTGATGTAGAATAGCTGCCATTTCCCTGGTACTTTATAAATTTTGTACAGATTGGCTTAGTAGTTTTCAATGAACATTTATTACGAAAATCTTTGTTTGTCCGGACGATGTAGTTGTAGTTTGTGTACGGTTTTTTTGTAATCAATTATCTGCAACTAAACATCACGCATCTACCTGATGTTATCTAGAAAACCATCGATTTGAAAACACCTACTTAAATTTGAAAACAACTACAAACAGACCTTTATTAGACAGTATCCGGTTTTTTTAATAAACTATTTTTTCAGAAATCGACATGTGATAACCAACGTTAGAGACAAACTCACGTTTAGATGGTCGGGGGGTAAATAGACATTTTTAATTTTGTTTTTGTAATAAGTACCTACATTTTGATCATACATGGTCAAGTCAAGACTGCGCTTTAATTAAACAAGAAACTACTGTACCAGGTTACAACGTTTGTTATCTATCTATTGGAGTTAATACATTTACAGTGTTAACAGTGTTACTTATTTGGCGTGGCGTCGTGTGAAAGGGGATCTAAAGTTGGAAATTTTCAAGGACTCATCAAGCGTAATTCATCTCCTTCTATGCAATTACAATGTGCTTGTAATTTTAGCAACATAAATATGTTACGTCTCACTTATTTAGGATAATTTGATTTTGAACCTTTACCTCGTGAATTTGACTTCTGGTCTTGGTATATTTAAACCACACAGAAATATCAAATTTAAGGTATCGATTTAACGTACTATTATTAACAACCGGTTCGGTGCAAGGATGCAAGGGAAATAACCAGCTCCCCTTTCTCACAATATTGCTTGCAGCGCTGCGCTGGTATTTTCATGACCTGTCGGAACCCAAGAGATTCATCTTTGTTTCTCAAACGTATGACGGCAAGTCCAGCTGTTCTCTTCCTCAAGACTCAAATATCGGCAACCGCGGACACATACTATCTCTTCTATGTTCTATAGAGGCTTGGGCATAAGTTTCCGCTACGTACCGACGAATGCTTGTATGTGTGGGAGGATATTTGTTGCCGGCGGGCATCTCAGGGCCCTTAAAAGTAATGACCTGTCTTTAATCTGGATTCTCGTACACTTTGGTGATCTGGCCACAATGGTAATAAGCCCGATGCATTACATTGTAAAAATAAAATTCTATACCTATTCATGTTGTAGTTTACACAAAACTCTTTCATTTCTTTCATAAGAAACAGTGTTCGCCATTATAACCTTAATCCAAAACAGATGCCTTACAAACCGTAGCGAGTCCAAATTTAACAGTACGAGGCGAACAGAAATACCCTAAAATACTAGAGAAACACCAAACATATTAGATTAGATTAACGGTGTTCCAGGGTATAGTAAGAAAACATGAGTGATCAGACACTTCAAAGCGGACAATGGCGTTATTATTACCACCACAACAGAGACAGCAAAAGAACTGAACTGAAAGAGCTGAAAAGAAGGGAGACGCCATCTGAACACATCGATAACTAGATAAAACGTCCGGTGCATATTAGTCTATGGAATTAGCTCTCGGCCCACTTCTCTACAATCGAGTAACTAGATTGCTATGTATTTACGACCAACATTTTTGTAACTGTCTCCGAGTATTTGCTTACTCTGTCATATGAGGAAGCTGAACATTTGATATTAGTCATAAAATAATTAAGAAATTGCATACCTATATTTTTGATAAGCAAAGTAAGTTCATTAATACCTTTTCTTTTTACCGATTTCGTAATTGTCAATAAATTGTTTAGTTGTATTTTCTTCCTAAATGTAACTCTTAGGTAAATAGGCATTTCTCTCGCCTGAAACACAGGTTCCACCTAGTTCAGGCTAACAAAATAATATACCTGTTTATAGAAGTAAGAAAATATTGTATGGTTAAGATCTATTTTTATTGAAATATATTTTTTTAAATAATTACACGTATTTATTTCTCTTCTTAAATCTAAGTTTTTACAATATTTATAAAAAAGAACATAAAAACATTATAAAAACTTAAACCTAGAAAACGCCAGCAGCGGGGCAGGGCCCAAGCTACCGGTGGTTAGGGCTGCAGAGTGAGGAACCTCCTGACGATGCATGCTGTGTCGAGGATGAACGCCTTCTGCATCTGACACTTGATCCAACCGTCTAGCGAAAGTCTCTTAAGGTGTTGGTCAAGACTTTTCGCTATAAGGCCGTTTGCCGACACGACTATTGGGACTATGATTGTCGAATCAACATCCCACATGTCGGTAACCTCATGAGCCAAGTCAAGGTACTTGCTCAGCTTGTCCTTCTCGGCTTTCACGAGGTTCTCGTCATGTGGTACGGTGATATCGACGATCACAGCCCGGTGCTGAGACCGGTCTACCAGTACGATATCAGGCTTATTGGCCACAATAGTCCTGTCCATGATGATAGAGCGGTCCCAGTAGAGCAACGCACGACCATTCTCGAGAACTGGCAGAGGTGTGTACTTATAGTACGGCACCTCGGACTCGACAAGGCAGTATTGAAGAGCAAGTTGCTGGTGGATGATCCTGACTACTAGGTTATGTCTGTACAAGTACTCGCCGTTAGCAAGATGCGAACAACCGGAAATAACATGACGAAGAGATTCGCCTGGACGGCAGCATACTCGACAGATGTCGACCGTACCGTCCTTCATTATGTATTTTCGATAGTTGTTCGTCTTGATAACTTCGTCTGCAATTGCACAGGCAAAACCCTCGGTTTCTCCGAAGATGTCCCCGAAGCGCAGCCAGTTCACCGAAGCGAGCAGATTCACATCGGGTCCCGTCAGGGACCGATAGAACGGCCCGTGCGGCTCCTTGCTCTTCCATACTCCCTTGCGATCATCAGTGCTGAGCAGTTCTCGTTTGCCAATGAAAGAGGCGTGAAGCTCCTGTCAACTGCCACAACATCACGATGCATCCCGGACTCGCTGTTGCGGAAATAATCCCTGAGACTGCATACCTCGTGGTTGTGAAGGATCTTGGCATTTAAAAAGACTCGCCCCCCCCCCCCCCCATTTCCGCGAGATATACAGTCTCATAACAGACGAGCGCAGCTGTAGCGGTATGTTGTGAGCTGTTGACGGACCTTTCTGTCCAGGGCTTCGAGCTCAGTCTGAGTCCATCTCATTATGCCAAAGGAGTATATCAGCAGAGGCATTACCCAACCGTTGAAGGCTCGCGCCTTATTACCGCCTGACAGAAGACTTTTAAGTATTTCTGTCAGCCGGCAAAAGAAGCGTTCTTTCACCGATTTCTTAATGTCATCTGCTGATATACCCAATGACTGTGACATAACGAGATACTTGTAGGTCTCGTCTTCGGAGAGGGATCTGAGAGTTTTGGTCTCGGAAAGTTGTAAATTCTCTGAATTTACTACTTTCCCTCGCTGTACATGCATGACCGCACACTTGTCTACACCGAACTCCATCTTGATAGCGTTACTAAAAACCTCCGTGGTTTTTAATAATGCCAACAAGTCTTGGCCACAGACTAGGTAGAGAGATACTCTGTCTTGGCGTTTCGGTGCAAAAAGTTTGACGTCGTCCATGTACAGCAAATGAGATATAATCTCACCTCATCTACGAAGACGATAGCCTAATTCTGAATCTCTCAGCAGGGTGCTGAGAGGATTCAGACTAGATAGAACCTGATTATTATTATTATTAACCAGATTTATTATTAGTCTTCATAAATGCATTCGACAGGGCTTTGAGCTGTCAGCTGATGGACGAAGGATTAATGAACCATTATGAAGCCATAATAATGGCTTCGCAGCTGCTCAGTGCTAGTAAGCTTGTTCTTATTGGAGACGTTGATGCTTTAAACTGATAGATACAATCTCTTTGATGTAAGGTTATGCTCGTTCTAGCCTGGTAACGAACATCTGCATGGAATCATGCATACACCGGTAACCAATGGACGTCGCGCATGCGGATATTAGCTCCCGTATACAGTCTCTGCTCATGGGACCTTATACTTACCACTCCACCAGTACCAGCCACCAGTACCACCAGAATATGGACCAGAGTAAATCTCCCTCAGCAATACTTATAAGACCGCATGTGTACAGAAAGTATAAGGGGGCCAACATCCTATGTACTCTCCTGAACCATCTCTCATTGATTCATACTCAAGAAGAGAAATAATTCTTCTCCAGACAGAGTTACGGTGGAGGTGCGGGATCCTACACCCTAACAATCCATGAAATTCTGGGGCTAACGTACGAGTCAGTAGTCGCCATTAAAACCGAGAATAAGCTGAAGATACACGAGAGTGTCACGCACGCAGTCGTGATTTTGTCTCGGTTTGACAGGAATAAAATGATCTCGGAGCTGCACGAAATCCTAGAAGATCCAGACCGAAAAGAGGAGAGGAAGTATACGAATCGGTGGCGTTGGTCTTTTTGGATGACACCAGAAAAAGATTCGAAATTGGTTTTTGCCATGTGTGGAATCAAAAGCGCTCTTATATTATATCGTCCGCACTAGCACGTCTACTCAACGGCAGCACCGCCAAAGTTACAATGAAGCGAAAGACCTACGATGCTATGTGGTAGACGACCACCGATTCCGTTTGGTGTGATCGAACTTCTGCCGCTCTTCACTACCTCCAGTGCTGAAACCCGATGGGACGATAGTTCCCACCCCAATGGAAAAAGCAAACTTGCAACACCTCCTACTCAGCTAGCCTAGCAGTTCGACTTCTATGTCGGAAATATTCGTCCTATCTTATTTTATGTAGGTATTACAAATAACAAACTTTCTTTAGCTGACCCGCTAGAAAAATATATATTCTGTGGAAATTTCAACTACCTATCCATTATCATTACTTAATATGTCCGAATCAAGCAAAAACATACCCCTTTTAAATACAAAACCGTAAAAACAAATCAGTATATTTGTGAACAATTTGTTTTGCAATAGCTATAAAATATTATTTTAAAGAATACAAGTACTTATTCACCCTCGTCGCTAAGTAAACACATGAAGCAGATTCACTTCCATGACAAACCACGAGAAATACGATACTCTCTCGAAACGTACAGAACAGTTGCTTTTGAGCTTAAACTGAAAATGCACAGATGCTTTAATAGCTTTTGCAACCCCGAGCGTATTTCGGTTTCGCGATATTTATAACTTATATTAAGCCACGTTCTATACGAGGTTGGTTGTTTAACTACAATTCGAAATATTTTAAAGCATATTTTTTAGATTTAATGCATAGAACTAGATTCTGTTAAAACTATCATATTCACCATAGGAATAGGATTTTCGACTGGTTTCCTTTTAGAGCAACACTGTGCCTTGAAAATTAAGGTACCTATTGATACAGCGTATCATCATGATATTAAAATCTCCGCAATGCTATACAGATACATTTTTGATTCCTCATTGGTCTAAAAAATTAACTCAAAAATTGACGATTAGATCAAATAAATCGAGTAGTTTTGAAAGTTGGCACAATAAAATTAGTCCTCATGGTGTCTAGATGAGCTTTTGCATTTATCTCGAAAACTATTAATTATTTCCATTAAATTTCCTACAAATGATGCCTCCACCATAGGTCTACTCATTTTTACTGTAGGCTCTACTCTACTCTCTACTCTAGGAAATACAAGGGCTCGAATATGACAAACCCCCTAAGTATCTACTAGTGGGTACTAGAAGATAGATACTAGTACACTAGTACTAGTATCCTATCTAGTAGTAGGATATATACTACCTACAAATATCTGCCTACTTACTGCATACATAGTATCTATCGACCAGCTATTTGATTTGGCTGGCCCCGACATCAAATAGATGAGCAGGTAGCGCTTACAACAATTAGGTATATTAATTTATTTTTCGCATTTGAGTGCGTATTTGGGGTTTTTGAAGTCGGTTTTTAACGTAGTTCGTTTTTACCTTATAGTGTCTGTAATAGGTTGTTGTGTTAACTTATATTATCTGTTTTTTAGATTGCATCAGTTGCATGATCTTAGATTATATAAACGCTATTTTTTGTCTCAAGAAAATAACGGAAACTGCGCGGGTAAAACTGTGGATGCTACTTGTAATAATATATATTTCAAATATTTTTATCGCTGTTTGACAAAACCTTTTCAGGGTTCCGTAGCAAAATGGCAAAAAACGGGACCCTTATAGATTCGTCATGCCTGTCTGTCTGTCTCTCCGTCCGTATGTCACAGCCACTTTTTTGTGAAACTATACGGACTATACTATTGAAACTTGGTAAGTAGATGTATTCCGTGAACCGCATTAAGATTTTCACACAAAAATAGAAAAGAAACAAAAAAAAATTATGATGGAAACTTCTACCGAAAATTGGTCTGAACAAGATCTAGTTCAACGAACTACAACATTTTTATATTATGCTACTTGCTGTTATGTAACCCTTCATGGGCGAGTCCAACTCGCACTTGGCCACTTTTATTTATAGCTGAATCACAGCCTTTTAGAGAACAAACAAAATTTAGAACATCATATTCGTTAAAAACTCAGACCAGAGACTAGGAACCTCCTTGCTGTACTTTTTTAGGGTTCCGTAAAACGTAAAAACGGAACCCTTTTAAATTCGTCATGTCTGTCTGTCTGTCTGTTCGTCAGTATGTCACAGCCACTTTTTGCTGAAACTATGAGAACTACACTGTTGAAACTTGGTAAATAGATGTATTCTGTGAACCGCATTAAGATTTGAACAAAAAAACAAAATTAGGATTGCCCCCCATACTGAGAACTGAAACTCAAAAAATTTTTTTTCATCAAACCTACACGTGTGTGGTGTCTATCGATAGGTCTTCAAAAATGATGTTGAGGTTTCTATTATCATTTTCGTCGACACTGAATAATTTGCGCGAGAGACACTTCCAAAGTGGGAAAATGTGTGTCCCCCCTCTCTAACTTCTAAAGTAAGAGAATGAAAAATCTAAAAAAAATATATGATGTACATTACCATATAAACTACCAACGAAAATTGGTTTGAACTCGATCTGATGAGTAGTTTTTTTTTAGTGCGTCATAAATACACTATTATTGAAACTTCGATCAAAGTTACAACGAACTACAAGAACTTTATGTAATATGTATATTATGTTACTTGCTGCAACGGAACCCTTCATGGGCGAGTCCAACTCGCACTTGGCCACTTTTATTTTAATTTGCTCTTTTTCGCGCAATTTTCTTTTCACCACCTTTTCACTCCATATTGTTAAATAACCTTATAGTAGGTTAAAAACAAGAAACCTCAAATCAAGTGAAAAACCTACAATGAGTGATTGTAGCGACGAATAAGTTTATTTAATGCCAACAGAATTCACTGAAAATATTAATAATGCGCAAAGCATTTAGTTATTTCCTCGCTCGGGTGGGATGAAAAGTTACGTGTTGCACTTGAGTGATTTTTCACCTCGTGCTCTTTTAATTCTCTCACGTTTTAAATATTAAATCACTCGCTGTGCTCGTTATTTTATTTCAAAATCGTTAACATTGAGCACGTGGTTATAAAGCAAATTTGCACTCTTATGCTTAGATATTCTTTTTTACGTCACATACAGAGTCTTATCTAAAATAACCCGCCCTGAATCGTTCCTGGTGCAAATGTGCCCAAAACACTGGCTGCGTTCCCTCGCTGGATGCCGATGGCTATCCTCTGCTTCAGAAACGAGCCAGAGCGGGAGTCACCACCTTGGTTCCGAAAACGACGCCCAATCTCGCGGAATAAATCTTTGGCATCGGATCCCCAACTGCCCATCAAGCTTACTAACTTACAACTGCCTCTGGTTCAGCGAAATATCATGCTTATAGAATATTTATTGCAACAAGTACAAGCCAGAGTGGCTTGAAAACTAACTGTCCCCTGAAATATGAGTTTGAAAACGAGGAATCGACGAAAACTTAGAGCCAATTACGACATTGGATGCTCTAGCTCCTGACACGTTGTCGAGTTCAATTGTCTGCCGCTGTAGTGGTTGTACTGGAAAATGCAGCTACCGAAAAGCGGGTATTAACTGTAGTCTTATCTGTAACGGCTGTCTAGGAGCTTGTACTAATGGAGCCCCCATTGATGTTATGCCAATTAGAGTGATAAGTTGGCAAACTCTTGTAGTTTGCTTTTATTTTTCATAAATATTATAAAGCTGAAGAGGTTTATTGTGTGAATTCGGTAATCTCAGGAACTACTGGATCGAATTCAAAAACTATTTTACTGTTAGATATGAACGTGATCTCTGAGTGTTGTATGCTATATTTTGTTTGCTATATTTATGTACCACGGGCGAAACCGGGGCGGACCGCTAGTTTCTCATAATAGGTTTCTTTTTGTAACTGGTGCAAACTTTTATTTTTATCTAATTTTATACCCTGTACCTCCAAAATGATTAAGTCGAAATCAGAAATGAGTATGGGTAATTTATGGGAAATTTAATGTAGATAAATAATGTAGAAGTGACTAAAGATTTATTATTAATAATTTTCGCGATACATGTCTGAAAGAGACCTTTCTTCCCCTCCCACGCCGTGTCGTCGTCTCACTCTCGGCGACTTTTAGTATGATCATTTAGACACTACAAGGAATAACTGAACTGAGTAAAATAAAGTATACTAATTATTTGAACTAATTACCTTAATTTTATCGTGCTAAATGATCAATTATTCTCACATGCAATAGCTAGACTTTTAAGGTAAAATATATCGAATTATAATAACCAAGATCTGGTAATTCTTTTTTCATGAGCATTTTTTTTTTTTTTTTTTTTTTTAACTTTTATAGGTTTACACTTGACCGCCATCTCACCTGATGTTAAGCGACGATGCGGTCTACGATGGAGCGTGTTTACCTAGAAGAAACCGATTCACTCTCGATTTGAAGACACCAAGGTTATAACTATCAGGGAAAACCCTCTCTGGCAACTCATTCCACAGCCTAGACGTTCTTATCACAAAAGTAGAGTCAAACCTCTTCGTCCGTGTCTTTGGAACATCAACCATGAAACGGTGCCGCTTCTTCGAGTCACGAGAAGTCCGATAGAAAAAAGGGCAAGGTGGTATTAGATCATGCAGATCAGTCGCACACTCTCCGAAGTGTATCCGATAAAAAACTGACAAGCTTGCAATCTTGCGGCGATGTTCAAGACTTTGAAGTCTTTTTCGCACTAGAGTGTCTTTGCCTATGAGCCTTTTGGCACGCCTCTCGATCGATTCCAGAGCCTCAAGCTGATACTTAGCCGATCCATCCCAAAGATGCGAACAGTACTCCATACAAGACCGAATCTGTGCTTTGTATAAGATAAGTAATTGTTCAGATTTGAAGTACTTTCGCACCTTTGAGAGGACACCTAGTTTTTTGCCAGCTAATTTTGCCTTAGACTCGATATACGTGCCAAAGTTGAGCGTAGAGGTCAAGGTAACGCCCAAAAGCTCAAGATGATCAGTAACCGGTACGGACACACCTCGAAAAGTAGGAGTATGTTGAAATGGACTCCTTTTTGCCGAGAACAGACACGCCTGCGTCTTTCCCTCGTTAAACTTGGCCAGATTGGTTTCGCCCCATTCAGAGACTTCCTCAAGGGCCAAGTTCAAACGTTCGATCATACTCTCTCTCAAAACCTTAGTTTGCTGTCCACTGGCTCTCGCGCTCGATATGTAACTCTCTACAACAGTGCTATCATCCGCGTACCCAAAGATACCGGGCTTCAACAGATCGTTTATATGTAGCAGAAAAAGCGTCGCAGAGAGTACCGACCCTTGAGGGACTCCGGCATTGATTGCCATTTGATCCGACGAGCAGCCATCAATGACAACTCGTATGGATCGATCCCTCAAGAAGTCAGATATCCATGCAATAAACCCAGAAGACAAACCATAACTAGAAAGCTTGCTAATAAGGCCATCATGCCAAACCCTGTCGAAAGCCTTCGAGATATCCAGGGAGACTGCAAGTGCTTCCCCGTGTTTCTCGATAGCTTCACTCCAGATGTGAGTGACGTACGCTAGAATATCCCCGGTGGACCGATTTCGGCGGAACCCGTATTGCCGGTCACTGAGGAGGTCGTAAGATTCTAGGTACGTCAGGAGCCTGTGGTTTAAGACACGTTCCATAGTCTTGCAGAGTATGGACGTGACCGAGATGGGCCTGTAGTTGGCAGGGTCAGCACGACTACCTTTTTTGGGCACAGGTTGCACGTTAGCAAGCTTCCATGATTTTGGTACTTGCTCAGTACGGAGAGAGAGCCTAAACAGGCGGGTCAGTACAGGAGACAACTCAGGTGCACAAACCTTCAACACTAGGGCAGGAATTCCGTCCGGACCACTGGCTTTGTTCACATCCAGATTGCGTAGCACTTTACGAACCTCCTTTTGGCGAATATGTATTTCCGGCATCAAGGTCGGACTGCCAGGAGGAGTAGGAGGTGTCGCACTACCAGCATCCAGACGTGAAGATTCCGCAAACTGAGATGCAAACAAGTTTGCTTTCTCCATTGCGGTGTGAGCCAGCGCCCCATCAGGTTTTCGCATTGGAGGGAGTGAGGAGCGGCAGAAGTTCGATTCGACCGATTTAGCTAGGGACCAAAACGCTTTGCTGCCCGCAGGGTACGAAGCTAGTTTGTTCCCTATTCGACTAATGTGGTCAAAACGAGCCCTCTGAAAAACCCTCTTGCATGCCTTGGCAGCCCTGTTAAACGCCTTTTTCTTCCGGTGTGTGTCCCTTGCCTTACGCTGTCGAGCATCAACCCAGGCTAGGTAGGCCTCATGTTTAAATGCTTCAGCACTTTTACATTGAGGACCGAACCATGGGCGAGCTTTGCCGGACAATGGAACGTCAGAGTATGGAATGAAATATTCCATAGCCGTACGTATAGCAACTGTCACAGCATCCGCGCAGGCTGACGGATCACCAGAAGAGAAGCACAGTGACTGCCATGGGTAAGATGCAAAGAAAGAGCGCATCTCGTCCCAATCTGCTGACTTGTATCGCCACAGCCGCCGGCTGCCTCTGGGACTGAGATCAGGCGGATGGTAAACGGATACTGATTTCACCAGACAGTGGTCGGAGCTGCCTAACGGCGAAGATACCGCCACGGAGTATCGGTCTGGATCAGTTGTCAGCAGAAGGTCTAAGCAATAGGGAGTATGCGACTCAACGTCTGGTACCCTTGTGGCTTCTTGGACCAGCTGGGTTAGGTCTAACGACAAAGCAAGCTTTCTCATTTCCAACCCAGCGTGGTCAGTGTCCCGGTATGGGTACAGCCAATCCTTATGGTGGCCGTTGAAATCCCCCAGTAACACTAATTGGGCTGATGGGTACTTCTGCTGAGCCGCGTCCGCTGCCTCACTCAAATAATCAGTAAGCCGAGTTGTCTCCTGATCTCCACTGTGCGACCGATAGACACAGGCATAGACAATTTTGTCCGTGCCCGTGTCCAATAGCGCCCAAAGAACAGAGAATCTGGTGTCCTCAAGATTACGGAGACGCCGAAAGCAGATGTCGTCACGGGCGTACAGGCACACTCCAGCACGAGGCCTAAAGTTGTGCTCCAAAGTGTACCCTGGATACGTTAGGTACGCCTCATCCGACGGACATTTTATCTGCGTCTCCGTAAGAAACAAGAGAGACGGCTGCTCAGTCTCTAGATGGTGGTGGACTGCGGTGATATTGGAGTGCAGACCTCGGATATTCGTGAGGTGCACTTTGAGTGACGAGGAGTGCAGCCGCATTTTAACGTTGTTTCTATTATTCTTGTTCTTCATATTGTTTGGGAGTGAGTGTCGGTTGGGAAAACGGAAGTAGAACGAGGCCACACACTGCTGACCAACGGTCACAACACACAACACGAATACATCCGTGGGAAACTAGTCTGGAGACTGCGGGGACGCCCGAGCCCCCCCGGGGATGTCTATCTGGCCTTGTCATCCGGTCGCCAACCGGCAGGATAGCGCATCCCGGGATTTTTCGCAAGATGGCGGGGCAGCCTTTCATGAGTGGCTAGCTCACTACTTGGGCCCCCAACTATCTGCGGTCGGTGCGGCAAACCGTGCCTCGGATCCCGCTACCCTCCATGACTAGTGTCCCGATGTAAAGTTTTGGTGTGTGACTATCCGGTCTTGCAGTTATGCAGCAACTGTTCTGACCCGTTTTCCCTAATGGCGTTACTAGACTACATGCCGGAACACGGCTGGGCCGCTTGGCGGCACGACTCAGTCTGGCAGGTGGTCACCAGCCACGGCCGAAGCCTACCACCGGTATTTTGTCACCTGATTAGCACCACCCAGGGACCACGTGTGGGGGTTTCATTGTAGAGGTGCTTCCCCACGGACGAGGGTGACACGGTCCCCAAAACATAGACATTTACGGCAGTGACGTCAAGCTTCGGATTGAAACCTTGAAAAAGAACTCCGGAAATTAGATGTATCCCAATTCAATACACGTGTGTAAGCTCCGTGAAATGAAATGACATTAAAGACCAGAAATTTCGAAATTTCTTGAAAAACAAATGTTTTTTTCATGCAAATTATTAATACTATAGGTAAGTAGGCATAATGATTAAATGTTTTACGAAAAAATAACGATATCTAGCAGACGACCCGCTTGATGGTACCTACGCAGTAGGCGGTAGTTGTGAAATCAGAGATATTTAATAATAAAAAAGACTAACTCTTCTTATTTGTATAAATAAACTAGCTGTGCCCGCGGTTTCACGCGCATTTTAAGGGTGTTTTGCTTACATATTTCGCGGAAGTCTGTTTATTTTCCTCAAGAAAGAGTAGCCCAAGTTCTAATAATCGGCCCTGCCGTTTTGTCGGAACAAACAGATGGACAAAAATTCGAATTGTTCAGCTAAACAAACTTTCAGCTTACAGCTGTAACTTTCAGGGAGCAACCCTGAAACTGCGAAAAAAATCCAGCTGCTCTATGGATTTTGTGTGAATTTTCGACTAAAAGTGTTAAAAGTTCTTCATTATGTTCGAGTATACGACCTTTAGACTTTCGGGTTGGTACTTCTACATAAGGCTGCATAAGTGAACATCTATGATTCATCATCATGATCAGCCTGTGTTCGTCTACTACTGCACATAATTCATAAGGCTTCTCCCATAATTGCATCTGTGATTCAATCGACTTAAATTATAATTTCAATAATACAAAAAATTACCCCGATTACTTAAATTACTTTTTCCATATTCGACTTAAATTATAATTTAAGTCGAATATGCCATTCAGCGTGGGAACGCGGCGAGCATCATGGGCACTTTTGCGCCGGGAGCAGTTAGGGTGGGTTATTCGAAGATTAGTTTTTTAATTAATAAAATATTTGTAGGGTTTATTTATGTCTGTCATTCAAAATTGACCTCTCACCTTTTATTAAATTTTAGATGTTATTCCCAATCAACAGCTTTCGGTTTTTGCCTTGAAGTCATGTTGGTTTAAATAATTTAATGATAGGAAAAATTAATGCAAGTCGAATATAGGGGAAGTTTTTGTCGTTTCATTGACGGCATGGTAAAAATTTATTGTAGGTACATTTTGACAGTCTATTTACGGATACCACGTCACCTTATCAAAGCCTTCTAGATCTATTTATGAATGAAAGTAACACATTTTGAAAACTTTTCTTACTTACTGAATAATTAATACGTAGCATAGGAACCCTCGTCGGTCTATTGATAATTTATATGTATAACATATAGTGTGCTTGTAATGTATCTAGGTATGTACGCACTACTACACTACCTAATTAAAGTATTATAAACTAACAGCGCCCGCGGTGTTACCCGCGTAGTTTCCGTCGTTGTCTTTACTTTTCCGGAATTAAAAGGTAGCCTATGTATGTATTCTCCTAGGCTATTATCTGTCTATGTTCCAAATTTCAGCACGATCCGTTCACACGTTACGACGTGATTTTGAGCAACAAACATCCAAATTTCCAAACATCAATAGATTATAACATTATAGTATGATAGTAGGATTTATTATACACTTACTGAGATTTTATCCCAATCCTCTTTAAAGGATACTCATGACTTTAGTTAGTCGATATACGAGTACTATACGTATGAATTAAATTGTAAGGGATCGGGGTTCTCAGAATTTATCTTGCTCAGACAACTTAACAATTAAATCAATGTTGGTTAAGGACACCCTTAAAATAACTAACTTTAAATGGAAAATGTCTGTAAATTTACCAATTCATATTTTAATACGGAAAGTATGCCAGTATTTTGATCGTTTAACAATAAATTCTTATAAAAGATTTCAGCTGTATTTAGCTGTACTTTGTTTGAATATTACGGGCTTGAAATTAGTTGTAGTATTGTTAAGTCGTGATAGCCGATTTCAACTATCATAAATGCATATTTTATTTTGACCTCCTCACTAAAATGGATAACTACCTACTATTTAGTTTTCGTAATGTGTGTTATCTGCCATTAAAAGAGCCAGTTAAAGCTTGCGTTTTTTGTTGACGTTTGCTCTAATATTTCCGTATCAATAGAAACTTGTCGGCATTTATTACACATGTTGCATAAAATATTCATAGAATACGAGAAGTAACCTTCAAAATGCAAGTGATTATTGACCTTGCAGACTAGTGCAGTGAACGATATTCGCAGTTCATAATCCCCCCCCTACGGTCACGGCGTGACTCCAGCCAAACACCACGAACCTTTCTCTTGGCGGACAGTGACACAGTGACCGTGTTGTGCGCGGAAGGCCCGCTATGCACGAAGCAACGACGCGCCAGGCGCTAGCGCAGGCAGTGCTCCTCATCTGTCAGCTAACAGCAGTGTTGCCAGCCAGCGTCGCGACACGACGCAACGATGCCGATCTCACTTTCGCCGAATCTATGTACGTCAAAATGTCAGGTGCATGTGAGTATTTTTTTCTTTTTCAATAAACACATTTTTACGTTTATGAGATATTAACCACTTTACTTTTTTTAGGTAGAGCTATCATGGATTTCCGGTACAACACAATGACGGACCAAACCAAACTTTTAAAAACAATGAAAATTATCCAACTCGATGGAGACACAATCCGAACCTTCCCGATTGATGAAGCTTTTGCAGCGTTGGCGAAACCTTCTATCTATGACATATCAAAACAAACAAAAATAATTATCCACGGATACAAAGACAATTCACAGTCCGAAGTGCCCTGGGACTTGGCACAAGCTTATAATGAGAAGAAAATGTTTAATGTACTCTTAGTTGACGCGCAAGAAACGATCGATAAAGGATATATTTTATCTGCACATAACGCTCGATTTGTTGGAAAGAGACTCGGAAATCTACTCGCTAACTTAGAAAATTTCGGAGCTAAGGCTGAAGATTTCCATCTATTGGGGATAAGCCTCGGCGCACACATCGCGGGCTGGGCTGGCAAGTATTTCCGAAGATATAAACTTCAAAGTTTGGGCCGTATCACGGGACTAGATCCCGCTGGGCCTTGCTTTTCGTACGCCTACAGTGACCAAAGGTTAGATAGATTGGATGCAGATTATGTAGATGTTGTGCATTCAAACAGATTAGTGCAAGGAGTTATAGAGCCTTTAGGACACGCCGATTTCTATATTAACGGTGGAGGTCCCAATCAGCCAGGCTGTATGCTGCCCTCATGTAGTCACTTGAGAGCCGCTCAAGTTTACACGGAAAGTATCAAAAACCCAAAATCCGTTGTAGGCGTTCGCTGCCAAAGTTGGAAGCATTTTGAAGAAAATGCATGTGAAAGAGACAGTTATGCGGTACTGGGATATGGATCCTCAGTGACAAATCGAGGTCTGTATTACTTGCGAACGACAGCGAGTGTTCCCTACGGGCTTGGCATGGATGGAACGAAGAACATGGAACCTGTAGTGGAAAATTGGTTAAAAACTTTAAATATGAATTAATAATATTTGCGTTTTAATAGGTAGTTGAATCTGTTTTTAATAAATTGTTGCCATAGAGGTTACATGATGTGTTCATAATTAATTATTTGATAGTAAGTTAAATCAATTCGAAAAGTGAAATCTGTATCTAAGAAATTCAAAACTCGAGCGATTTAAAATTGTTTATGGATGTAAGCCTTGCAGATTAATTAACATTGAGCTGCATAAAAAGTGAACGTAGAAACTATAACCTTCGCTTCTGGATTAAGCCAGTTAACCATTTTATTTTTTATTACTTAAATAGAAGATTTTCATTCGACATACATTTCTATTAATACTTACTACATGTTGGTTTTGGTATTTCATAGCTGTTAAAATTAACATTTTGTTACGAGAAATGTTATTAGAGGCAGTGAACATACCTACATAGGTACATGTCTACTCAAGTTAGACCTGACAATCAAACCGAACAATAGGCGTTTGAGGAATCATTTTCATTGTGCGGTCTTATTTATGAGAGCGAATCAGGGATTCATTGTTCTGTTGATTACCAGGGAGCATTGAGAGAAACAAGCGCGAGGGGTTACGTCAGCGGATCATAAGTGTCGCAATGTCGCTCGGACACCGCGCCGAATGCACAGCTGACATCGCCAAACGCTGCGAAATCACAGTGTACATAATTTATTCGTCACTCATTACCAAACTCACGTCCCTAGTAGAAGTTTATATTGCGTAACTATTAATGGTGCTCTAGTTTACAAAGACTCACGTTTTCACGCTTAGTATGGTCTAAGTATTCTTATTTGGCTCGTCTAACCAAATAGGTAGGTACCTGCCATTTCACTTTCAAGCTGATAATGTTGTGAAACAGCAAAATAAACCAGTGGTAAATTGCTAATAAAATTTAGTTTTCGTGAGTTTTGTAATCAAAAATTTTATAATTACCTACTCTCGATTTCGCGGACGCTCAGAAAGTACCAAATTCATTGAGAAATGCCGTGGAAATGCCCAGTTGGGTAGCATGTTCTATTGCTTTGACGCACAGTCGTCTAAAGAAAGAGGAATCAAAGCGCTTCGCTCGAATTTACGGAACATCAACGAATACGCTGGTACCTTTTTTCCACATTCGGAATGTCCCATCGAAAAAAAGACTCGGTGTTACCTGCCTATTAGATCATGAAGATCAAATGCATACCTACTTACTCCCCGAAATTAAATTCATTATATTTCTATAGGTACTAATATTTATGCAAGTGCAAAACAAATTTTGAAATCCCAATTTTTTTGAAAACCCAATTTTTAGTAGTGGTAGGACTCTTAGCAGAGTCCGCCTGGGGAAGTACCACACCTTTGCCAAATATTCTACCGCCAAGCAGTAATGTGCAAACATTACTATGTTCCGGTTTGAAGGGCAATGATTCCAGAGAAATTACAGGGCTTAGAGACATAATATCTTAGATCTCTGGGTGACGAGCGCAGTGCAGTGCTAGGTAATGATTTGGACTATCATGTTCCAATAGCTGCGTGTTACTGTGCTGTTATGTGGCATGCATGTTGCTTACCATCAGGCACATGACCTGCTCGTCTCGTCACTCTGTGCTATAAAAAAAAAACCTCAGATACCTACTGTTGTTAATTTTATGGAAGGTAACTAACTATGTATTACACAAACAACTTACTAAGTTCGTTCAGATCTTCGATATCTTGTTTCCTACTAAGTACAAAGTCGCCGGATTGTTAATTTGCGGCTGCAAAACTGTCAGGCGGTGCTCTATAGTATAGTCGACCTTCAAAGACCAACAACCAGTGCTTAATACCTTACTTGCCCTAATAACTACTTACTAAATATACTTGTGTTTACTTAGCTGAAGTAAACAAAACGACGGGTTTCAAGTTTAACGTTGCTTTATACAATAAGTTTTTAATATATTTTTGCTTTCGAGAAAAGCTCGGGGCTACATTTCCATCACCCTGATAACCGAGAGGGGTGGCTTCCCACACAAAATCGAACTGACTCACAATGAATACGTAGGTATTTCTCAGGGGAAAGAGAAAGATTTAAGTACCTAAATAGGCTTTGAAAATTCTTGTTAACCTAATTCTTTTTTGATTAACTGTTTATAGGTATGTTCCCACGTACCTACCTAGTTAAGTAGGCCTCTAAGCCGAAAGTTTGTTATCGTTTTATCGCAGTTCAAGGCTTTTAGGGAATAATCTATAATAATATAATTATTACGGCCATTATAAACCAATATAATATCGGAATTTGTGCTAACGCCTGATTGAGTAAAACTAATTAAAAACTGAACGCCATTAGTGTCGAGTAAATGACAGCACGATTCAATAATTCGATTACAATACTTCAGACACTTTAATCTAATTTCTCTTATAATAATAATGTACTGTTATGGTATAGTAGTCAATTAGACTTAAAGCTTACGGAAGTGTGAAAGCTTAGATTCTTAGTTAGACTTTTACCTACACGTTATAAAAGGAAAAACCAGCCAATTTTTAAGTATAGGTACTTAGTTTCATCAAAGATAGGTACCTAAGATAAACAACTGAGGTTATAGAAGTAGGTAATTAATTAAATCTTCTAGTACCTATTTTGATTTTAATGTGTTTTATCTGCGTCGAGTACCTACCCATATTTGAATCCGGAACTGTAATATAAATATTACAACAATGATATGCAGGTATAGGCGTAGGTATAGGTAGGTAGATTTTATTTATACACATTGCCATGTCATTCATACTATGTAATAAATTGTATGTAAAGGTATTACAAAAAATAGCTTTTTAACATATTGTTGCAAACTTTACCAATTGAGAATATACTTTTGTGTCCCAATACAATATCGTGTAATAAAGGAAATAGCAGTATGGTGCAGGAAAATTAAGAAAAACAATATTTGTGTAAACTTATTGTTTTATTTCATAAGTCGTATAAACCAGCTGAAACGGGTAAGTAGTCGTAAGTAAATAATAAAAATGTATAAGAAAATAAAATCACTATCGACACCCGAAACCGGAATATCCTCAAGCCTTCGGACAAGGGGCATAATAACACAGATAAATAACGCCCGACCCAAACAAATAATCCTTTTGTACCCCGTAATATGGGAACTAAAGTATCTCCGCTTCTAAAGCTGGCAGGGGCGTTGTGACGAACGGCAACCTATCGATCTTAGTGATTGATGCGGTAATCTTTACTAATTTAATGAGTCGACTTTATCTGTGTGTGTCTACTTTCTATGAGTACCTAGCTAAATATCACCAGCTTGCACTCGCACTTTTGACAGAGACGGGAAATGAAACTCTGTGAAAATCTGCTTGTCATCTTTGACATTTTGAGCTCTTCAAAGGTGAAATGTTCAAAAGCCCGTTGGTCCCAATTGGTCCGCATTTAACCAACATAGTGGGCAACAAAGACCTATTTATATGTTTTACATTTATATTTTGCTTTAAGTTACGGCTGGTCCAGTCGGGAGAACGGCGGCTGCCGATCCGGAGACCTCGGGTTCAAACCCCACACGCACCACTGTCTTTTCGAAGTCATGTGCGTAATGCCGCTAACTTAAAACGGTGAAGAAAAACATCGTGAGGAAACCGACATGTACCTAGAATCTTTCGAAGTCATGTGTCATCCGCCAACCCGCACTGGCCCAGCGTGGTGGATTATGGCCTTAACTCTCTCCTTGCGAGAGAAGGCCCCGAGTCCCAGCAGTGGGAACGTTTAGTGGGCTGTTGATGATGATTGATGACATTTATATTTTACTAGAGACCCGCCCCGGCTTTTATAGCGCAAATCGTCATATACAAATGTCACAAAGCACGTGTTTACCGCGCAACGTCAGTGTCGCAACTAAACTGACAGGGCAAGCTTATCAGCCAACAGTTGGCTAAAATATTTTTTGGTGTTTCTATGCTCGAGCGGTCTATCTAGTCAAATAAATAATCAAAGGTTTGTGGTTAAATATTTGCTTTTGGTTCTCTATCGTATTTTAATTTAGGATACACATAGTGTTTGTCTTGAGTTAACGCTGTATTTTTAGTTTCTATCAAATCATAAATAATTTCATACAATTTGAAACATTCATTTCAAATTGTATTTTAGAATGTTTAATTATTTCTGAAATACTCAATCAAAAACCCTATTAGATCTACCTACTAATGGTGAGACTGCAGGTAGGTAGGTAGGTACTATTCACGTCCCAACTCGTAGAAATTCCATTCATCACCAAAAACGCTGTGAGAGATTCAACCACATTTTCACAAAAATCTTTGTAAATAAAAGAAACATAGTCTCAAAGTCTAAAAACTATTGCGATGAAACTAAATATAATTATTAGGAAAAAAAAGTCGCTGTATTGTACGTGAGCCCCATAACCTATTCGTGTTGTTTATTTATTCGGTTCTACAAGTGAATTGTATATATTTTTAGGTTGGGTTCATTTCGTTGACGGTTCGCCGGACTTAATTATTTTCTTATTACCTTCATAATGCCTGACGTAACTCCAAAAGAAACGTAATAACGGTTCCACTTGTTCTGCTTCAATAAACGAGCATAAAAATATTTTTTATGTTAAATATCTATGTCAACAACATAAAACTAAGCTGGTAAAGTGCAAGTTTTACGAAAGTACTGAAGATATTGAACTACGAGTACTAAAATTAATGTTAATACCTACCATTTATGAACCGACGCTGTGGAATAACCTAACATTTTAGTATGTGTTTAATAAGATGTGTGAAATATTGTAATGTAATTGTTAGTAGTGGTAGGACTCTTAAGCAGAGTCCGCCTGGGGAAGTACCACACCTTTGCCAGATATTCTACCGCCAAGCAGTAATGCGCAAACATTACTGTGATCCGGTTTGAAGGGCAATGTTTCCAGAGAAATTACAGGGCTCAGTGATATAACATCTTAGATCTCTGGGTGGCGAGCGTAGTGCAGTGCTAGGTAATGATTTGGACTCTTCACGTTCCAATAGCTGCGTGTCACTGTGCTGTTATGTGCAGGCGTGTTGTTTACCATCAGGCACATGCCCTGCTCGTCTCGTTAATCTTTATTAAAAAAATAAATAATAAGGGGGCATTAAATCTACAAACAGTTATCTTCTAGTACACTGTGGTACATCTTAGGCCGCTGGGTTACCTCAGGCACAGATCAGAAAAGGCAACTCGCAGTTAAACGCTAACTAAAGATTAAAATTGCGGCTGGACTGATCTTGATGAAATGTTTTGTGTGCGTTCAAATGGTTTGGAATTTTAGATTACCAATTAGATGTGTGCGTGTGTATGTCCGGTAAGTAGCGCTGAGATCAGATTCAGAATTGTGTTTAAGTCATGTGTATTTGTGTATAGGACAACGTCTGGCAGGTCCGTCAATACCTACCTATAAATAGGTAAGTGCCTATTTAACTTAGGTACTGTTCGAAATCCGTATCTTGCGCCTAATTCACATTTGGTAATTTTTAGGGTTCCGTACCCAAAGGGTAAAAACGGGAGCCTATTATTGCTGTCCGTCCGTCTGTCCGTCCGTCTGTCACCAGGCTGTATCTCAAGAATGGTGATAGCTAGACAGTTGACATTTTCACAGATGATGTATTTCTATTGTCGCTATAATAACAAACACTAATAATTAAATAAAATGAATATTTAAGGACATCCCAATCCCATATCACAATCCCATACAACAAACTTGATTTTTTACCGTTTCTTGCTCGATTAGTCCGTCCCAAGCAAACTAGATAGCGCCACTAGAAGACTAAAACGCGCTATCTAATTCGTCGTTAGAACCGTAACGTAAAATAAAATGTTTAGTAATGCTTTTGAATGAAAGCCTGTCTGCGATAGTCTATGTATACGGAATTCGAAATAAAGCCAAAGAGGTTTTCGCCGTTTATTTACTAATGGTACGAAACCCATCGTGCGGGAGTCCCACTCGCACTTGGCCGGTTTTATTGGTAATAATGCTACCAAGCTTGACGCCTGAAAGTCAAGTGTAAAATTTTCTCGTTTTCGTTATAGGACAATAAGATATAGATAGCTACAACGTCGAAAATAAAAGGAGGACTCCTGTTGATCAAATTAACTGCTTTAAAATTATTTCTTATCGGAAAAGCGATAATATGCACAACCTTAGACCTTGGTAACTTTTAGATTATCCTTTATGTAAAACAACTAAATATGTATATCAAAGTGCACAGTATGGAATTGATATTTTTTTGAAATTTTATCAATTTTAGTTGTGATGATACGGCATTCTCTCTATGAGAGTCAAGTTTGCACCTTAGCCCCAATTTTCACGCGACGGTTTTGTTTCAATACTCACAATACTGCGCAAGAATCGCGCGCAGCCACGCGGGCGCCGCGCGGCTGCCGCAGCCGCCACGGCCGTAAACCGCGTCGTGAGTTTTGCATTCAATTTTACATACAAATATGTCGCGCCCGCGCGCGGGCGCGGTTGGCAACCGCTCCGTAAAAACCGGCTCTTACCTTGTTTACATCTACTACTTACATTTGTTAGTTGATCCGCAATAACAACGTAAAATAGCTCAATATTTTATCAGCTATTATGGAGTATCTTTAACATATCGAAATTTCAGCTAGAAATTTGTCGGATAGGCAGACAGACACTGTAGTAATCGTTCAGGTCCCATTTTTGTACGAGACCTTGAAAACTAGTTTTTTTTTTCTTCTATAAAGTCGCGATATTTTTTTTTCAGGGCACTACTCTAGATTGCATTGTATCATTGAACTCATTTTATACATTTATATCACTAATAGAGTTAAAAAAAACTTTAATCCTCGGCCCACATTGTAACCCTTTTTTTTTTCGTCTGTGGATCGGAACGCGAATCCTTCGTTAGTCTGTGGTTGCGAAGTGAGGAATTTTTTCCCCTCACTAGATACCGCTTGTTTCGTGAGAGAATCGTTAAAACTTTTTACCCCGTCCCTAGCGTGAGCGTCGGAAGCGTCCATTTTGATTCCGAAAGGCAGGCGAGCCGCCACGGTGATAGGATTATTTGTCTAAATCGTTGATTTGTGAAGATTTAAAGATGGCATGCGACGTGCGGCCGTATTATTGCCGCCGTAGGCCTTTTGGTGAGTTATGTGCTGTGATTTCGCTTGATTAGACAGTGGGTCGATCGAAGTTCGCCGCGGCGTTATGAAAACTTATTTTTTGTTGTAGTGACGTGTCCTGAAGAGAACGCCGACGGGGCGACGATCTGCGTTGTTTGCGTGGGAAGCTTTGCTTCCCGTGTTAGAGAAATCACCTCCCCGACGGGGTAAGTTTCTGAATTATTAGAGTGTTGAAGGACCGCGTGGCAAGCGGGTGTCTGTTTGAAACGTTGCTTATTCGATTGTTTTCTTTATAGGAGGTGTTTGGTTGAGCCGGGTGCTTTGGTGAGCCGGGTGCTTTGGTGAGCCGGGTGTTTTGGTGAGCCGGGTGTTTGGTGAGCCGGGTGTTTGGTGAGCCGGTTTGTTTTGGAGGACGGTGTTTGGAGGGCTGTTTTGAGGCGCCTATCGTTTGGGAGATGTCCAGTACGGGCCGGGAGTCCTGTACGCGTGAGCTGTCTCGTGGTGTGCTCGACAGTTAGCAGTGAGACCTCGTGACCTTCAACCGCGGCTTGCGTCCGCGTCTCCACAGGTTTTTGTTTGTGTTTGTACTTTAGCCGATAATCTGATAGTGTTTCTTATGTGGTGTTAGTATAGATTCTACTTTTTATACTTTTCCTGAGGTTGTAAAAGTAACAACCTGAGATAATGTGATGTACTGGATTTACGAGTTTGTGGGAACGGAGGTTGTAAATGTATCAACCTGATGTGATGTCGATGGGGAGTGGTAGATGAATGATGATGATGCCGAGGCAGTTAGGGTGTCTGCCCGGAGTCATTAGTGAAGTTTGAGGGAGTGGTAGATGAATGATGATGATGCCGAGGCAGTTAGGGTGTCTGCCCGGAGTCATTAGTGAAGTTTGAGGGATTGTTGGATGAAACCGAGGCCGTTCAGATGTCTGCCCGGGGTCGTTCTAACTAGATGTTTGTCGGGTTTAACGGAGCCTTGCTGCATATGAATTGTGCGCAGGAGGTGAAGCTATTATATTTTGTATGAGTACTACTTACTTATGGTATTTATTACAATGATAAAGGTCTTACCTTAACCGATGGTAATACTTAAACTATAGCGTTGTGAATGTGAATGAGTGATGAGATGGTTATGTAAAACGTTGTAATCCATAATTCCTGTACCTTGTTTATGACTGAGTCAGGACGGATGTTATTCTGGGTAACAATACTTAGCATTTCTGTTTATGTGACCTAGAAAGGGAACCTATTGTAAGTACCCTAATTGTGTAATTCTCGGTTATTATAATTTTATTGTTCTAATGTTGGAGGTTTAAACCTACTGTTTGAAAGGGGTAATTTAAGTGTTATTATCTTTCCCATGTTTAAGTAAACCTGGTGATTTTTGTATGGAACCTTGAGCGTTCGAAGTGGTAGTTAAACTATTGTCTTGAGTTATTCTATGGTAACATTCAGTGGTCTTTTTACCACCCTATAGAAGGCATATTGGCCTTTAGTTTTGTTAATGTTAGCTTTTCATTTTTAACCCTACAGGTTCCGGGAGTATGGGGAGGTGGTGACTTTCTAAATAACTCTTAAACCTAACCGGGAGAGTTGGCCCAGGGCTTAACCCCTCACTTCTACCGGTTTTATATATTTGCCCTATTCCGACCCTTACTCAGGGACCCTGTACGGTGGAACCGGAGTTTGTTTTGACTCAAAGAGGTTGAGGGAATTCTTATAATTCCTTTTATGCTTATAGGTAACAGCAACTCAACGGTCAACCCCTGACCCTTTTAACCTTTTTAACCTTCTTATTATAAATCTATAAATTTGTTTAGACAAATAAACGCTTGAAAAAGTCTTAATTTTTTATTTCTTCTTAAACATTAACTTTCTTTCCGGGGAGGTTTGGGAATTCAATTTTCACCAATTGAGTTCTCAACCCCTGACCCCGGATAACCTTACAATTTGGCGCCCGAACAGGGACCTTTTCAAGCATTTATACGCTATATATATACTATATAACGCTATATAAGACTGTATGGGATGTTTTGCACGTTATTGAAGCTTTATAGGATGTTCTGTGTTCTTTCTAGGCTGTTTTAGGTTATAACTACCTGGATATTGTTATATTATTCTACTATACCTTACTATATGTTAGCTATAGACTACTATATGTTATTTTTTTTACTTTACTTAATATATGTAAAGTTTTCTACTTTATAGGCTTTGTTGAGATGTCATTGCCTGTTTATTGTTATATTCTTTTACCATACCCGACTATATGTTAGTTATATACTACTATATGTCAGTTTATTTTAACTTTCCTTATTATAAGTGAAGTTTTCTACCTTTTAGGCTGTGTTGAGCTGTCGCAACCTGTTTATTATTATACCCTTTTACTATACCTGACTATATGTTAGCTATATACCACTATATGTTATTTTCTTTTAACGTTACTGACTGTATGTGAAGTTTTCTACCTTTCTAGGCTATTTATAGATCATATATATGACTATATGCTGGTTATATGATACTATATAATTTTTTTTCCTTATTGTTTTATTATTTTAAAGCTTTCAAGACGTGCTTAACTACTATAAGTCTTCGATCGTGGTCTTCTACCTCTGGTTTCGGTCTGTTGCTCGATTCTGGATCGTGTTACTGTTACCTTTTCAACCTATAACTTTGAGTTGGTTATAATAATAACGGTTTGATATTGTTTAACTACTGTTGTATTGTGCGGCTAGTATTATAACTTTTAGCTTAAGCTATATTACTAAGTTTATCTAATTTTAAGTATAATTCTGTTAACTTAAGACTTTGAATATGGAGGAACGTCCCATATCTTTCCATTTACTGAATGTTGATGAGTTGAAATATGAAGTATGTATCCGCGATGCCCTTCCGGAGGATAATATACAAAAGTTACGAGCTCAGGTGAAAAAGTTGAATGCTCAGATGAGAACTGATGAAATTGTAACTTATGAGGGTGATATTTCTGCCGAACTACTGTGTGTTCAGGGTAAACTAGGGGAACTAGAGGAGACTTGTGCTCGACGCCCATTACTATTAAAATATCTGAATAGGATACAAGCTTTAGGTAATCATCTCTTTCATCGGTTGAGTCGCCTTTCACCTTCCCTCGAGGAAGACTGTGTCCGTAAAGCTCAGCTTGACGAACGTTTGGGGGTTATCACTAAGAAGATGGATCGCATTTTGCAAAATTTTCGGAGTAGTGTTGAATTTACCCTTGCAGATGATAAGCCGTTGTGTGGAGCTCAAGGTGACCCTACTGTTGAGGAGCTGGGAACTGCTGATGGAGCTGATGCAGTCGCTGACTCCGAGGAAGTTCGTAGTAGTCCTGCTGTGCGCTTTGTTCCGTGTGACCGAGTTTCAAATGTCCACGCACTAAACCATAAGTTTAATGGAAAGGGTAGTGTTCATGCTTACCTGGAGAGATTAGAAGAGTTAAGCTCGTCTAGACATATTTCCCCATCTAAATTGTATACCTCGGCTGTGGAGTTGTTTACGGATGATGCTTTATTATGGTATCGTAGTATACGCGATGACGTTCATAATTGGAAAGAGTTGAAGAACTTGCTGTTGGAGGATTTCCAGCCTCCGGATTTTGAAGTTGCAGTGACAGCGGCTGACGAATTTTGTGTAAGGTGTAGGACTAAGGGTCATATCTTGAAGGCTTGTAAGGCGCCTCCTATGCTTATTTGTTATCGATGTGGCGAGAAGGGTGTTACTATTAGAAATTGTTCTCGTTGTGTTCAGCCAAAAAACTGAACAAGACGGGCCATTGTTTAACTTCTAAGGCCGAGTGGTCTGAGTGGTGTAATTTTATAGGTAGATTCTTTGAACAATCTAGATTAGAAGCAGCAATGGTTCGTGTGAATAGAATTGATGCTCGTCCATATTTAAAGGTTAATATTTGTGGTTTATTTTTTTATTGTTAGGTGTTGGTTTTTTGGAAGGCTTTTAATTTAGCTCAGATGTTTTGCGCTGGGGAGATCGCCGTGATAGTTCGGTTTTCTTTCAGCAACCCCGAGATGCTGTGGTGACAGAGGTGCATCGATTGCATCATTTGGATGAATTCTTATACTATGTATGTCTGTGATATCATTCCGGATAACTATATACTTAAATAGGGAGCTCAATTGATGAAGCTTTATACCTATATTGTTCTTACTTTAGCTATTTTGATATTATAGCATTTTTTTATGATGACGTTTAGCGGTATTCTTATTTAGAATCGCCTTCTATATTGTTTCGGTAGTAGCGTTGGATTGTCGCTCTCCGTTGATAAACCTTTTGAGCTAGGCTCGAGGTAACCTTATTGTTTCTACTATTTCTGTAATCGTGTTAAGCTGTCGCGAGCAGATAACCTTATTGATTGTAATATTTCTGTATCAGGGTTGGGATGTCCCTATCAGAGATTATAAGCCTCTTGACTTAGGCTTGAGGTAACCCTATTGTTGTTCACTATTTCTGCACTAGCGTTGAGTTATCGTTAGCAGATGATAGACCTTTTTATACTTGAGTATGACGAGTTAGCAGATTTCTTGTATAGAATCTCGACTTATATTATATCTGTATCCGCGTTGGGATGTCGCGATCAGAAGATAAACCTTTTGAGCTAGGCTCTAGGTAACCATGTTGTTGATGTGCTGGAAGTGGTGGTGCTGATGCTGACGTCGATTTTTATAGAATCCCGTAGTATTCTAGCGGTTAATGTAGTGTTGTGTGGCAGAGTTTCACATGTGCTGTTGTAGGGAACCTAATGAGGGTTTTGAGAACGTTGTACCGAACGCTTTCACGCGTTCTGGACCTTATATCATACGCCGGTGTTTGACCCGTAGTATGCTGACACTTATAAACTCAGAAGATGTGAATGGTGATTGATAGATTCTGAAAGTTTTACACGTTGTTTGGGATCTACCCCCACTCGTGTCTTTAACCTTGACTTTTGAACAGGGCGTTGTACTGTTATAACCTTTTAGGTAAATTTTGTTTACCAGACTTTTTTGAAGGATGTCGTTCCTGCTGATGAGAGGCTGTCGTCTCTCCGAGTATCTGTTCCTGCTGTAGGTGCCGTTGATGATTGAGAAGACTTGTTCGTCTTTGAACCAATTGGCCAAGCTTGTACTATTGTGGTTGATTATGTGTCGCAGTAGTTATGTGTACCCTAATCAACTTCTGAATTGTTTGAGAACCTTAGGTTCGGTTTGCAAATACTTTGATTAGACTTTGTTGTTAGATTAAGTTAGTTTTTACTTGTTAGGATTTTTTTTTGTTTTACTGGATGTTCGACGAGTGGATGGTAGGATGTGAGACGCTGTTGTGCGACCCTCATCGTTATTTATGGCCAGCCCACTTATTTGGACATAAGGTTGAACAATATTTCCATCTTTTTCAGGATATCTTTGAATAATTATAGAGTTTAGTTTGTTGTTTTAGGTTTTCTTGTTATTTTAGTTTGAAGCTGTAGGGTGTTGAGCTTGATAGGTGTAGAGACGGAGGGCCGTCTGAATTTTTCTCTTTCCTTTCGAAAAATTCTGGTGATCGGGGGAGTACTGTAACCCTTTTTTTTTTCGTCTGTGGATCGGAACGCGAATCCTTCGTTAGTCTGTGGTTGCGAAGTGAGGAATTTTTTCCCCTCACTAGATACCGCTTGTTTCGTGAGAGAATCGTTAAAACTTTTTACCCCGTCCCTAGCGTGAGCGTCGGAAGCGTCCATTTTGATTCCGAAAGGCAGGCGAGCCGCCACGGTGATAGGATTATTTGTCTAAATCGTTGATTTGTGAAGATTTAAAGATGGCATGCGACGTGCGGCCGTATTATTGCCGCCGTAGGCCTTTTGGTGAGTTATGTGCTGTGATTTCGCTTGATTAGACAGTGGGTCGATCGAAGTTCGCCGCGGCGTTATGAAAACTTATTTTTTGTTGTAGTGACGTGTCCTGAAGAGAACGCCGACGGGGCGACGATCTGCGTTGTTTGCGTGGGAAGCTTTGCTTCCCGTGTTAGAGAAATCACCTCCCCGACGGGGTAAGTTTCTGAATTATTAGAGTGTTGAAGGACCGCGTGGCAAGCGGGTGTCTGTTTGAAACGTTGCTTATTCGATTGTTTTCTTTATAGGAGGTGTTTGGTTGAGCCGGGTGCTTTGGTGAGCCGGGTGCTTTGGTGAGCCGGGTGTTTTGGTGAGCCGGGTGTTTGGTGAGCCGGGTGTTTGGTGAGCCGGTTTGTTTTGGAGGACGGTGTTTGGAGGGCTGTTTTGAGGCGCCTATCGTTTGGGAGATGTCCAGTACGGGCCGGGAGTCCTGTACGCGTGAGCTGTCTCGTGGTGTGCTCGACAGTTAGCAGTGAGACCTCGTGACCTTCAACCGCGGCTTGCGTCCGCGTCTCCACAGGTTTTTGTTTGTGTTTGTACTTTAGCCGATAATCTGATAGTGTTTCTTATGTGGTGTTAGTATAGATTCTACTTTTTATACTTTTCCTGAGGTTGTAAAAGTAACAACCTGAGATAATGTGATGTACTGGATTTACGAGTTTGTGGGAACGGAGGTTGTAAATGTATCAACCTGATGTGATGTCGATGGGGAGTGGTAGATGAATGATGATGATGCCGAGGCAGTTAGGGTGTCTGCCCGGAGTCATTAGTGAAGTTTGAGGGAGTGGTAGATGAATGATGATGATGCCGAGGCAGTTAGGGTGTCTGCCCGGAGTCATTAGTGAAGTTTGAGGGATTGTTGGATGAAACCGAGGCCGTTCAGATGTCTGCCCGGGGTCGTTCTAACTAGATGTTTGTCGGGTTTAACGGAGCCTTGCTGCATATGAATTGTGCGCAGGAGGTGAAGCTATTATATTTTGTATGAGTACTACTTACTTATGGTATTTATTACAATGATAAAGGTCTTACCTTAACCGATGGTAATACTTAAACTATAGCGTTGTGAATGTGAATGAGTGATGAGATGGTTATGTAAAACGTTGTAATCCATAATTCCTGTACCTTGTTTATGACTGAGTCAGGACGGATGTTATTCTGGGTAACAATACTTAGCATTTCTGTTTATGTGACCTAGAAAGGGAACCTATTGTAAGTACCCTAATTGTGTAATTCTCGGTTATTATAATTTTATTGTTCTAATGTTGGAGGTTTAAACCTACTGTTTGAAAGGGGTAATTTAAGTGTTATTATCTTTCCCATGTTTAAGTAAACCTGGTGATTTTTGTATGGAACCTTGAGCGTTCGAAGTGGTAGTTAAACTATTGTCTTGAGTTATTCTATGGTAACATTCAGTGGTCTTTTTACCACCCTATAGAAGGCATATTGGCCTTTAGTTTTGTTAATGTTAGCTTTTCATTTTTAACCCTACAGGTTCCGGGAGTATGGGGAGGTGGTGACTTTCTAAATAACTCTTAAACCTAACCGGGAGAGTTGGCCCAGGGCTTAACCCCTCACTTCTACCGGTTTTATATATTTGCCCTATTCCGACCCTTACTCAGGGACCCTGTACGGTGGAACCGGAGTTTGTTTTGACTCAAAGAGGTTGAGGGAATTCTTATAATTCCTTTTATGCTTATAGGTAACAGCAACTCAACGGTCAACCCCTGACCCTTTTAACCTTTTTAACCTTCTTATTATAAATCTATAAATTTGTTTAGACAAATAAACGCTTGAAAAAGTCTTAATTTTTTATTTCTTCTTAAACATTAACTTTCTTTCCGGGGAGGTTTGGGAATTCAATTTTCACCAATTGAGTTCTCAACCCCTGACCCCGGATAACCTTACAACATGTAAGTTGATAACTATAGAAAAACGAATGTTTTGGCAGAAATTGCTGGCTCAGTTAAATTTAACGCTAACCTGTATACTTGAATTTCAATACGCACGATGGAGTTTCGTTCACAAAAACAGGCAATTATTCCTTCATATAGGAAAACTTTCAGAAACTTATTGAACGGGATAATTTATTGTGCGGAACCAAAGTCTTAAGAATCATTAAATTTCGAGATAAGGGCTTGTGAACAAATATTGCATTAGGGCTAAAGTTTCTAAGAGCATTATTGACTGACTAATAATAGGTGTTCTAACGAGGCAGCGTATTATAATTATAAAAAATGCTTGTCATCCAACATTCTAAAAAATGATTACCTACCTATGTATATGTTTTGTGTTCATTACATTGGTCCTTGTTAATCATTTGTATATACAACGTAATATAAGTTTTACTGATCATTATTTTTTCTTACCCTATCAATGTCCAATAGAGTTGACTAATATTTTTGTGTCACAAGTATTTAAGTTCTTACGCAAAATAGTTCACCAACGGCCCATCAAACTTTGTTACGATATTGGATATTTCTTTCATGCTTTGAGGGAAAGCGTTGATACAAACATGCCAGTCAAAATGTTCTTGTTATGACCAATAAAATATACTATAATATTAGTGCCACATATTGCAGAAACTTCCTTATCAAGGGCAAAGTTCTATTTACGACATACAAGTGTCCATGTTCTCATGAGCATGGAATATTTGTGGATGTCCGACGTATGGTTAAGCTCCTCGTAAACATTCAATGGTCAAACATTAAATGATCGAATATTTTTAGCGTTACAACACAGATTTTCAGGATTGGTAAAAATCATTGTTACAATCAGTCTGTGGAAGACAGGATTATTCATAAATGTTTGCTAATAGGTATTTATTTCAGACTACTACCACAGATATGAAAATAGTTACTTCATAAACTTCTTATCTAATACCACCTTACCCATTTTTCTATCGGAATGCTCGCATCTCGAAAAAGCTACATCATTTTAATGGTTGATGTTCTAAAGACTCGAACGAAGCGGTTTGACGCTACTTTTGTGATAAGATCATCTAGGCTGTGAAATGCGTTGCCTGAGTGGGTTTTGCCCGATGGTAACAATCTTTGTATCTTCTAATAGAGAGTGAATCGGTTTCTTCTTGGTAAGCACGCTCCATCGTACACCACATCGTCGCTCAACATCAGGCGAGATGGCGGTCAAGTGTAAAACTTTAAAATTAAAAAAGAAAACTCAATAATTCAGTAGATAATTAATATTACTAACATACGTACTAAACAAACAAAACGGATTGTAGTTTATAAATATGCTCTTGAGAAGATGTTGTTAAAATGATGTTCAAAATAATCTTTGTGAAGTAATTTCTTGTTGTATATTTTAATTAGTGGCATAACGGCTGTTTTGGGGCCCATTACACGTTAACGAGAGAGATACTGTTCACAAAACAGGACAAAATTGAAACAAGTGAGACATTAGATGAACTCGGTCAAATATTGCAAAACTATAAAATTTCTATATTCATTTCCATGTCAATGGTTCGGAACACGTGAGCGGCCATTTTTTGGTCGAATTGAATTGAATGTTTGCTCAAAAATAAATCTACATAATCTACGCAGTTTGTTATTTCTTTTTTAAGTAAATCAGTGTCGACTGTAACAAACTTCGGTGTGCTAAAAGATCTCATCACCCTTTGGTAAGTCCATTATAAACTTCGTATTCTGCGCGAGACTTCAAGGAGTTTTTACCGGAATCCAATCTTGATTAAAAATGCAAAGAAAGCGAATTGTTTATAGCCAAATTAATTAGCTACCAGAAACAAATTAAAGCTTTTCAATTATTCCTAATTTAGAATGTTTGCATTTCGAAAGTTATAATATGTGCAATTATGTTTAAGTATCTATCCATGGTTAAGTTTTAAGAATTATGGTGTAGAATGCGGCATACCCCTCCCTGTGGTAAGAAGAGCTTACTAATAGGGAAACCGACTCATAGCGGTAAAATCATAAACTTAAAATCTAGCTCTAAAAGGCTGGTCGGACTCCGCTTAGAAAAGAGCTCCAATAACTGTTTAATGCTGTTCGCTGCACCAGTAGAACTCCAGAGACATGGCACAAAAGCATGGCTTTGCCATAAATGTAATCATTCTTAGATTATTCAGAAATGTGTTACTCAGTGCAGATGCTCGAACTAGGGAGAAATAGCTTTAAGAATGAGGCCATGAGAGGGATTCACCTAGGTTGGGAAGCATTTGGGAAACTTCATGAAGTCTGCTCAGTGTATTAAGATAAAAAAAAACAATAAATACAAACAGTGCGTGCATAATTATCTATCTATCATAACGGTGCTGAAACGTGGACACTGATAGTAAAAGCACTCTGTAAGTTCAAAATCATTCAGCGAGCTATGGAAAGAGCTACGCTCGGGTTTTCTCTGGAAAATTTGAATCGGCATGAGATAATCCGTTAGAGAAAAGGGTGAACAATATAGCTCACCATATAAGCAAGCCGAAGTGTTAGTACAAAAATAACCTAATCAATCCAAACGTATTTATTTCGTAATTTTAAGTAAGAGTTTTACTTATTTCTAAAAAAGCCAGAAAATCCCCCAAAATGTGTAACGGTTTTTATTTATTGAGTAGTACAAAAGTAATCTGAATTATTTTTCAAGTTTTCACTGCAATCGTGAAAACATACCGAGTGGCCCAAACCACATAGGTACCTTATATTTTAAACTTTTATAGGTTTGCACTCGACCGTCATCTGGCCTGATGGTAAATGACGATACGTTCTACGATAGAACGAGCCTTTCTAGAAGAAATCGATTCACTCTTGATTTGGAGACTCCAAGAATGTAATCATCGAGGGAAACTCAATCAGGCAACGCGTAATGCGTTAGATAGCTTAGACGTTCGAATCACAAAATTAGAGCCAAATCTCTTCGTTCGAGTATCTGGAACAGCAACCATGAAACGATGTCGCTTTTTTTAGTTATACAGCTATATTTTATACCATCTTCATTATCATCGTCATTAGCCGATGTTCCATCGATCTAAGTATCTAGAAATAAGTATTTTTTGAGGCAAGTAATGGTACTTATCAATTCATATTGTGCTGCCGGATTAAAATTGGATACCTTCTTTGGATTGGATTGGATTTTCCACCGCTAACACCCACTTTCAGAATGAGATTAGTAAAAAGACTTTATCACTCGAATACGTTCAGTGTTGTGATTGGTCACCATTGTAATCTGGCACTGTTTGAGGATTCAGCCGGTTTGTGATTGGAAACAGGCTAGCACACGTTTGATTTCGACTTAGTTGTACTTTTTATCGTCTACCTTTCTATCACTTCATTTTTACGAACTCACACTCATACTCACACACATACACACTCTCTCTCACACACACACACATACACACCCTCTCACATTAACACAACCTCCCTAACACTACACTTCATCTACTTCTGGAACTAGGATTAGACCAAAATTAACGTTTTTGAGACCCCTGTTTTTGCTTTCGTTCTCTGGCTTCCACAGCACGGGCCACCGAGCCTATTGTGGGGTCGAAGGCTAAGTCTGGGAACATGTTATGTATTTTCATGAAAATCTAATTAAGCATTTTTGTAATCTGTTCCGATTGATGTTTCTAGGTAATAAAGATTTTGTATTTTTTTTGTATTGTACTTCATCTAGGCTTGTTATAGTTACGGTATTTTCTCACCCAATCCGATATCATAAGACGATAGTCGTCAATGAGTCCAGTGCCATTCAGTGTCATACGAGCACGTTTTATAATTTTAGGTATCAGATATCTTAGGAAATTTCGATTCGGTAATGGCGGATATCTTCACTAGAAACTATTACGTCCAATTTTCTTCGTAACCACTACTAATATACTAAAGTAATACATTACAATTAATTGTAACTCACGCACACCAGAGGGCGTTTAGCTTCCGTGTCCAAGCCCACGCGTAATTGAGCGCCCCTTCAGTCCGTTCCGCGCAGTTTCAATTTCAATTACTTTCCTGGGCTGTTTGTCGTTTCGATAAAATTTTAGTTGTCTCAGAAAGCTTCGCTAACGAGGGTGACATTCAAACAGCTCTATAATTCTGTAATATAAATACCTACACGTGAAACTAGAAACTAAATGCGCCGAGATACCATCTAGTTGTAATTAACGCCTACGTAAGCTTTGTGTAACCTACTGTCCAAGATATTGTATAACGTTACACTTAATGGCTTAATTGTAAGGGAAAATGGTCTTTAAAAATCCACTAATATTATTAACGTGCTAGTTTGGATGTTTTTTGCTCAATCACGTTGGAACGGCTGAAATTTGGACACATTATTTTAATTACGGTCTGTGGGCTACAGGCTTTTTATCACGGGAAAAGGAGACGGCTCATTTCTGCCCCAAGTCGTTTCAAGTTTAGGTACTTAATTAGCCCCGGAGACCTAAACAAGTTATTTAATTAAAATAACATATAATTAAATAATTCAAACTGTACATTCAATACTAACCTGCCAAGCGGGGATTGCAAATTGGTGATGTAAAAGTACCTGAATGACTATGTATAAGTAATTTTGTATTGTATTAATGGCTATCAATGCCGGAGTCCCTCAAGGGTCGGTACTCTCTGCGACGCTCTTCCTGCTACATATCAACGATCTGTTGAAGCCCGGTATCTTTGGGTACGCAGATGATAGCACCGTTGTAGAGAGTTACATTTCTAGTGCGAGAGCCAGTGGGCAGCAAACTCAGGTACTAAGAGAGAGTCTGATCGAGCGTTTGAGCTTGACCCTTGAGGCGGTGTCTACATGGGGCGATGCCAATCTGGTCAAGTTCAACGAGAGTAAGACGCAGGCGTGTCTGTTCTCCGCTAAAAGGAGTCCTTTTCAACTGACTCCAACCTTTAGAGGTGTATCCGTTCCGATTTCTGACCGTCTTGAGCTTTTGGGCGTTACATTGACATCTACGCTGAACTTTGGTTCGTATATCGAGTCCAAGGCCAAATTAGCTGCCAAAAAGCTAGGTGTCCTCTCAAAGGTGCGAAGGTACTTCAAGTCTGAGCAGTTGCTCACGTTATATAAGGCTCAAATTCGTTCTTGTATGGAGTACTGTTCGCATCTTTGGGATGGTTCGGCTAAGTATCAGCTGGAGGCCTTGGAATCGATCGAGAGACGTGCCAAAAGGCTCATAGGCAACGACACTCTTGTGCGAAAAAGACTACAAAGTCTTGAACATCGCCGAAAAGTCGCTAGCCTTTCGGTTTTTTATCGAATACACTTCGGAGAGTGTGCGACTGATTTACATGATCTAATACCACCTTGCCCTTTTTTCTATCGGAATGCTCGTAGCTCGAAAAAACGACATCGTTTCATGGTTGATGTTCCAAAGACGCGAACGAAGAGATTTGACTCTACTTTTGTGATAAGAACGTCTAGGCTGTGGAATGCGTTGCCTGAGTGGGTTTTCCCTGTTGACTATAATCTTTGTGTCTTCAAATCGAGAGTGAATCGGTTTCTTCTAGGTAAACACGCTCCATCGTAGACCGCATCGTCGCTTCACATCAGGTGAGATGGCGGTCAAGTGTAAGCCTATAAAAGTTAAAAAAAAAAAAAAAAAATAGGTACTGTAGTTCCATAAAACCAAACTAGATGGCGTTGTACGGCGCTAAAACACGCTTGCGAAGTTTTTGTGAATTTAAATAAGCCTGTTAAGGTTGGGGTCAGTACCCAATTTGAACATTCTTATTATTTGTACCTATGTGTACAGATTATAGTCAATGTCAGCCATGTTTTTCTCTTTTATTGTTTAGTTGAAGTTTACGTACAGTAAGAATTCGTTCGAAAATCGATTCGCTCGAAACTCACACAACACATGGAATTTCTTTAATTTTCCAAAGGTTTCGTTTTTTTTGTGGTTTGGCCGAATCTCCGGCCCTTCTCTGTGTTGAGTCTACATTATTTTGAGCACAGTACCTAAGTCGCAAAGTAATGAATTTACTACCTTCTTTTAGTAGTAAGTACATAATCACGTTCTTGATTACCTACTTGCGGCGTTATTTTTTTCAATGTTTTAGTTGATATCTTTCAAACCCCGCTATGCAGGATAAAAACATAAACGGTTCCTCAATATATATTAAAAATCCTATACAATGATCCAATTTTGGTCAAGTCTCTTGCACTTTTTCTGTGGGGCAAACGCCCATGGAAAATGGGCCGTCTCCTTTCTGAAACAAAAACTACTCTGGAAAAGACGCAGTGTGCTGCTAATAATAAAACATATTTAGTAAACTTAATTCGATTATTCTCACAAAATTCTAGCCTGCAAGTGGTTGTCAAAAAATAGAGAAAAATTTCATGATGTGAGTGTAAAGGTACAAGTTCGCGCCGCGACCGCGACCCGAGACCGAGACCGGAGACCGCGACCGGAGACCAAGACAGGCACTTGACACTATGGAATTGTATGGGCGCCAGTTCGCGCCGCGACCGCGACCGCGACCTGTCTTGGTCTCCTGTCGCGGTCTGGTGTCCATACAATTCCATAGTGTCAAGTGCCTGTCGCGGTCTCCAGTCTCGGTCTCCTGTCGCGGTCTCGTGTCGCGATCTCCGCGCGAACTTGTACCTTTACGTCGCTTACGATGTTGAGCTGTACGGTAATAATCCCAACAGAAAATTTTCCATAAAAAACTGAGGGTGTGGACTGAAAAAGAGCCAAAATGAAAAGCGCCTTCACGTCTTTTCTGCATATACAATTTAGAGCAAAGCCAAAGCCAGAGTACCTGTTAGTAGCACATTGAATCCATAGAAATCTGTTTGGCGTAGGTGTTCTGTTCATTCTGTTGATGTAGATATTTACATTCTTGTTGCAAATCCGTATGCAGCTTTTGTCAGCTAATGTTATGAAAAGGTCAATAATGGAAATTGCTAAAAGTTCTAAATATTTTTCAATTATATATCACAAATAAAAAGGAAAGGATTACCATTGTGCATTATTAGCACGATATCTGCCGTATTCGCTTGATTTTGCTTAAAAAACGAGAATATCAGGTTTTTAAAACCTTAGTAAATATTTGGAATACGGCGTAAGACATTGAAAGAAACTTATTTTTGACTGTGTGTTTGTCTGAGTCATATTTTCTTCTGCAAATGATGAACATCTGGATTGTAAAAGACGTTGTCTGAGAAGGTACTCCTTGATGGAAACAATCTGGGTGTCTTCAAGCCAACAATTCATGAGTGAATCGGTTTCTTGAGGTAAGCTCTCGTGGACCGCAACGTCGCCTAACATCAGGCAAAAAATACTTCTTAAAATCTGCTTGTTTCATTGTATGTTTCTGCATATGGCATTTTATGATTCCCAACTCACCATCATATGACATACATACATGACCCACCCCGAACTCAGAAAATCTTACGCAGAACCAAAATAACGCGTGAAGTTCACATCTAAATGCTCTAACAAGGTTATTTTTTCTCAATTGCAATACACCCGAAAATATACTTAATAAATATTCCTAACTGTTCCTGATTTGGCGTTACATAGCCAGGCAATAAACCTATTTAATCTATTCGCCTCAATAAAGTACCTGACGCTCTCGTGCTTACCTGTAGAACAAAGTGGGAATGAATATTAAACCATTTTCAAGAGATTCCTTTTAGAGACTAGATACATTTTAAACTGAAGCCGCAAACAAACCGATTCAAGCCGTACCTTTGATATTTAAATAGCATTTAGAAGCAAATCAAAGAAAAGTTTCTTGTGGCGCGCAATCCTTGAAAGTCATGTTACTGGCTTGGGGGAAACTCCACCGAAATGAATGTACAGGAGAAAACTGAGAACACAGAACACTCCTCTTAAAATTCAATCTCAAAAATAAAAAATCAAACAAAAATCACTAGATCCAACACATAGCGATAAAATATCGATTAGTTTTAACCTTTTGTTAATGACAACAGGGAGGGGGTTTATTACGGAAATATTGTAAATCTTATCGCGTTTACGAGCAGTTACTGACCGGGCTTACTTTATACACTTTCATCTTCAGCAATATCGTTCCAAAGGTGAGAGTTAGTGAACAATAAACTGCTTCAATTACTGTGTTAATTTCCGTGTCTCTATATTGTTGCAATAAATGTCGAGTCTCTTCGGTTCTCGTAATTCAACCTACTTAACTTTATTACCACGAGATTCAATCCACAGTGGGCTTTTTTGAATTATAATACCCGTAACATATTTGCACCCTGCAAATAAGGTTAAAGCCAGCTTATACATACATACTTACCAAACAAGAGATTACCTAATTTAATCTTTATGTTGTATTATACCTTCCTGAAATCGGGAATAAATAGCTCATCCCTGATTCTGTATTATGTTAACATTATTATCAATCTCCGACCCTAGCAAAAGCCTAACCTATCTGTATTCCTAGCGAGACGTTTCGTTTCATTTGGGATTAGGGATTGCGTCTGGAACAGCTCGATTGTCAAAGTCTTGGACTTTTGTCAATGATTTCAAGACTTAAGTACAGGTTAAATCTTAAAAAAAAGATACTTGTGTTTAATAAAACAATTTACTGTAAAATAATGCTACAGACTTTTCGATATTATTTCGAAAGGGTGTTTCACCCTCATACAGATACAATTATTTTATTGGTAAATAGCATTTACAAGTCAAAACAATATATTTCAATAAAAATAAAAATTATAACACTATTATTATCTTGAGCAATTGCTTGTGGTATTTGTCACCAAAAAAAAACTCTTCCAGAGAATGGGCGTTTTTTATTAAACGTGTCCTTAAGCGTTTCTTAAACAGTCCGACGGACGCCGCGCTTCTTACGTTGTCGGGCAGATGATTATAAATTATAACAGGACTTGAACCGATTTACTGGCCTTATCGAGTTTATGCGTCATAGGTGGAAATTTGTTTTGGTTCTTGCCTCTGACAGGTTCTTTCCGATTGCAGCCCAAGACTTGGAAATTGTGTTGGTTTCCATAAGTAAACAAGCTAACTTGATAAAATAAAATGGACGTTACAGTCAGTATACCCAGTTCTGAGAAGTATGGTTTAGCGGACACGCGCATGCGCTATTGCACGAATTGCACGTTTTTGTAAAATTAGCACTCTATCGGACTCAGCCGTTTCTCCCCACATCGCCATTCCGTACATTAGTAAAGAATGAACCGTGGCGAAATAGTAGCATCGTACAGTGTTTCTTGGAGCTGACTTAGCCAATCGTCATAATCATAAGAATTTCACCTTGTGTAGACACTGAAAATGTTGTGTAATTTAGAAACCCTGGAGTCTATTTTAAAATTAAATAAACGCATAACGTAATTTTCTAATTGATGTAAACTGTTTCTAATGTTTTGGTTCGCTCCACATAAAATTCTGCTATTAAATTGCGAATTGCCCTCAAAAGCATGAAGTTTACTGGACAACACGATCATTTACAACGCTAATACAGGCGTGCGATTACTTTTACACGTTGTAGTCAGATGATTTCTTAATGAAAGTTTTTTTATTGTTCCCATCGTAAAACTTTTACTATTACTTTATTTTTAACTTACGTCAAATTGGTTACGTTAAAAACGACAACACACGACCCCTAAAATCAGAGGAAGTCACATAGAAGTGGTAGAGAATTTAAATTGACTATTACTTTACACACGTACATACTAGTCAGTACGATTCCGACCGTACAATGGACCGGTTGTTGATCAGACCAAAGAGAATATAATTACCACATATGAGTCGGTACTCAGTACAAACCAATAAGAGCATTTAACATGTTCAATACCAAGCGTATGGCAACGGTTTCCTGAAAACTACACGAGTACCAACCTAACAGATTATTGAAAGAAAGAGAGGCAACTGTGCGATGGACATGGACCTGGTAAATTTCATACATTTATAATTGTTCCAATTTCGATAGACTAAAAACTTTCAAAACATGTATTCCGGAATTCCGAAATCTCGGAGAAACTTTTTCGATATATCAATTTCGAAATTCAAACACTAATATTGTTGCTCCAATGTCGGTATTTTGACCACTAACTTCTTTTCAAACGCAACCATCATGTATAGATACACACACACACACGATAAGTTAAAAAAATCAATAAATTATAAAGTAATTCATTTATAATAGGAGTAATTCATTTGGCTTAAAAGTGACAAGCGCAGTGCAGGTAATGATTTGAACTCCGCATGTTTCAATAGCTGCGTGTTACTGTGCTGTTATGTGGCAAGCATGTTGCTTACCATCACGCACATGTCTTCTTTCTCTCGTCACTCTTTATTAAAAATAAAAAAAACCCGACTTAAAAAAACCAGCTTAAAAAAAATGGCCGTCATAGGAACTGCCGATAGAAGTGAAAACTTATAACTCAGAATTTGATAGCTTACCTTGGAAACTACACGGGTGTAACCGGAGGGCGTGGTCTCGCCATCACGGCATGGCCATCTAGAAATGGGTCAGCATTTCTCATTAGCTGATGCGTTTCTAGATGGCCATGCCATGATGGCCTGTCCAGCACGCCCTTTCAGCATTTCCCATTGGCTGATGTATTTCTAGATGGCCAATAGCCATGGTCCCGAGTTTACCCGAAGCTTTCTTATCATACCCGAGCGTGACGAATGATTTCAATTCACAGCCCACGAAAAATCTGTCTAGGCGCGCCTAAACTAGTTTTCACTTCAAAAACGTCATGTAATACAATATACCATCTAAGGAAACTTGGGTGATTGAGACAAATCTAACGATACCTTATTTGTCAAAATCATCTAGCCGTTTAGAAGATACCTGGGAATAATTTAATAACTTGTTGGTCGGCGACGTCTCAAGAGCCAGAATTTGAGGATACAAATTGTCTATTGGTAGAGATTGCTAATAGCCTAACTATTGTCGGTATTTATAGATCGCCTGCTGTTAAAGATCTTAGGCATTTCAATAATTCACTCGAAAATATTTTGTCAAGTGTCAAAAGTGTACCTAATGTTTTAGTGACTGGTGATATGAATATAAACCTGCTGGATGACCGTCCGAGTAGAGATAACGAAGACTACCAACACATAATGGCAGAACAGGGATTTTTATCAATGATTACTGATGTAACCCGAAGGCAAACAATGACCTGTCTTGATCACGCTTTTATTAAATCAAAGCAAAAAGCACTCGGTGTAATATGTCAAAGCTCGATTACGGATCACGACATTCTGATAATAGGACTTACCGCAAACGTAAAAAATATTAGAAACAAAAATAAAACCATTACAAGAGTGAATTATCATGAAATTACAAACGATTTAACCCGTGTAGATTGGCAGCACGTGCTATCTAGCGACAGCGTTGATGAGGCAGTCCTCAGCTTTAATAGAATACTCTCAGACACAGTCATTAAACATACAAATAAACATAGAGTCAGTCGTTTAAATTTCAACTTAAAACCTTGGATTACGCCGGGGTTGATAAGATGTATGAGACATAGAGACGCTATGCATCTGAAACTGAGACGTGACCCGTGTAACGACACACTTAAAACTACCTACCTACGCTACAGAAATTTTTGTAATAACCTATTGAACAAACTCAAAGTCCAACATAACAATTCTCAATTATCAGAACATCAGAGAGATTCTAAGAATCTATGGAAAGCTATTAAGAATGTATGTGAATTACCGGGTAGAAAACCCTGTGCTGATGAGCTGTTGAGTGGGGGTTCAATTGATAGTTGTAACAAACATTTTGCAAATGCTGGTGCTAATTTGGCCTCAAAAATCTTGGACAGTCGAAATACCACGCAGAACACACTGTGTCAGCGAGTCTTGTCTGATTGCAGCATGTCCAATTCTTTTTTTTTAATCCCTACTGATTGCGTTGAGGTTCGTGGTATTATCCAGGAGCTTAAGCCGTCTAGTGCTCCAGGTGATGACTGTATAACGCCTTTGATGCTGCGGTATGCTAAACACATTCTTACGGTGCCTCTAACACATATCTGTAACCTCAGTATGGCCACTGGAATATTTCCAGATTCTTGGAAAACCGCTGTAGTAATCCCAGTACACAAGGGTGGTGATAAGGCGGATCCTGATAATTACAGACCTATTTCTTTGCTCAGTGTAGTCTCTAAAATCTTAGAAAAAATTGTCAATAAAAGGCTGGTAAATTATCTTGAAAAATACAGTCTTCTTAGTGACCGCCAATTTGGTTTTAGGGAAGGGAAATCTACAGAACAAGCTGTTCAACTTCTTACTGAAACAGTTGCTAGTCATTTAGACGGTGGGAGACGATGTGTATCTGTGTTTCTTGATCTCGCCAAGGCATTCGACTGTCTATCGATACCAATACTAATAAAAAGACTCGAAAGGTTAGGTATTAGAGGTATCCCCCTTAGCTGGTTTAAAAGCTATTTGTCGAAAAGACGTCAGTTTGTCAGAATTGGTGGTCTGAGGAGCTGTGAGTTGCCTATTGAGTTCGGTACGCCACAGGGTAGCATATTAGCTCCAACTCTGTTCACGGTATACATTAATGACCTTCTGAGACTCACTATACCTAATACCGAGCTGATCTGCTACGCTGACGATACCGTGGCGATTTTTAGCGGGAGGGATTGGAGATCTGCAATTAGAATAGCGGAGAAAGGAATGGAGAGACTGTCCCGGTGGTTTTGTGATAATCTATTAACACTTAATCTAAAAAAAACAAATTTTATCACATTTAGTATAACACAGTCCACTGGTACAGACGTAACCAAGTTACGGATACATAACTCTAAATGTGAAAATCCAAATTGGGCTAGTGAGACCGGGGGCGGCGACTGTTCCTGTAGTTCAATAGACAGGGCAATATTTACAAAATATTTAGGTGTAATAGTGGATCAAGCTCTAACATTCAAAAATCACATCTCATATGTATCTAATAAAGCCCGGAAGCTAATTTATGTGATGAAAATTTTAAGATCAATTGCTAACCCGGAAGTTAAGATGATGATTTATAAATCTTTGTGTCAGTCACTGTTTGAATATTGTATAGGTGCTTGGGGAGGAGCTGCTCAGACACACTTCATTGAGGCTGAACGTGCTCAAAGAGCTGTCCTTAAAGTTATGTTGGGTAAGCCACGGCGCTACCCTACTGAGGATCTGTACAAAGAAGTCTCAGTGCTGTCAGTTCGTCAGCTTTTTGTAATGCGGGCTTGTGTCAAAACTCACCACTTATCTCTACCTTTAGACCCTACTAAACGCAAACGACCACGTGATCTGGGACTTCCTAGAGTCAGTTCTACGTTCGCTTCACGATTACCACGTTACGTGCACATATTTACGTACAACGCAGTCAGTAGACATTTGGATATTGCTGGGTCTCCGCTCGTTGAATCTTGCACTAGAATTCGCAAATGGCTAAGTACGCTATCGTATAAGCAGACGGAAAGATTGGTATCTTATAATGAGGTAACACTTAGGGAAGAATTCTCCCGAATGGAAACCTCTACTTAATTTCTATTGGAGCTTGCACCGGCCATCGTAATATCAAACTCGCAGGCGCCTACTCTCACATACCTACACATGTATACCTTACCATACTCTGCCACATATCTAAACACCTCTCTCTATAAATTGGTATCTATAATATTACCTTACTCACACACGCACTAACAGCCTCTCACACCAACACTCACTCTCTTTTCAACACATCCGCATTCATGACACATCAATCCATGCATGATTTAATGGAGCTATTCGGAATTTCTACATTATTTCTGCTAAAAAAGAAAGGTTTGCATCTTGGCAATGAAGTTTTGAGGTGGAATATTTGTTTTGTATGATTGCACAACAGCTGACAAAAAGTTGGAACAGATATAGCGTAATAATAGAGCCACTATTTTCTACTCCTTGCCCAGCTGTAGTCGAACCGAAAACCGAATATCAATTTGTACCTATGCCTGGATCTATTAATGGGAAATTATATCTCAATTGAAATATTGTTTGATTATTAATTTTGAATATTATTTTTTTTATAGAATTGTTCCAACAACACTGCGTTGTATTTTTGTGTACTTGGAACTGCGTACAACGAAATTGTAAACCGATGTAGGGTGCCCAAAATACAGGCCTTGCCTAGTTTGGGGCCCGCTGTACTTCAAATTATCTGTATAACTTGTCATGATATGCAATTTGTAAATGTAACTGTGAACTTTATTTGGGAACAATAAATTATATTATTATATTATATTAATAGTAGATTATTCACTAAGGGAGTAAAGCACTGTCTAGTGTCATCGGCGTCATATTGGATCCTGAGCGCAGCGAGGGACTCGAGTCAGCTCCCGACCGAAGCGAGGGAGTTGTAGAGTCCTGCGTGAAGCGAGGGATCCAAGCCGCCCATGACACAAGGCTGTGCTTTACTCCAGAGGTAAATACTCTACTTTTCATATCTTGTACGAGACAATTAACTTTTTTTGTTGTTTTCCATTGATCAAAATCGTCATAAGCTTTTAGGTAAGTATTTATCTTTCGATTTTTCCGGAAGTAGATTATTAATAAATAATCCCTAAAGCGTCCAATTTGATGAACTCCGGAGTCAATTCACTATCGCTTAAAAACATGTTGGTGTTATATAAGAATTTAAAAGTGATAAACTAATAAAATTTGACTCAATGGCGCCTTTTTGTGTTTTGTTTCTGTGTGTGCGGGTGGCCAGTTCGATATTTAGAAAAAAAAGTTCAAGTTTTTAATAAAGCCTTTTTACAATGTTACTATGGGTAAGAATTTTCATACGAATTTTAACGTTCCAAATTCAAATCCCTAGGGAATCTTCTCAATATTACTTACCTCTGCATTTTGAAAGGTCACAATCACTTGCTTTGTTTTGACGTTTCATGACATATAATTGGACTTTGTCGAGCAGGAGATATGAAAAGAAATGTACAAATATATAAAAGATACGCGCGAAAACCATAACCCTTCTTTCAGTCGGGTAATTACGAGAATATTTTGCGTACGATTTCGATTACTCGATCGTATATTGTACCATAGCCAAAAAGTCGTAGAAATACGATTTAAATCGTACGGTTGGCAGTTATTCAGTCCAATTTTTTATAGAAAGGGAATTGAAGCAATTTATGAAACGTTAAGGGTCCTCCCCACCACTTCTACATAATATCCTCTGATAACAGGGCTCCTATGTAGACCGTTTAATTCTACTTTTTTCGTTGTTATAGGGTTCCGTCCTACTAAAGAGAAAAATGGGATCTATTAGAATTACTTTGTAGTCCGTTCGTCCATCCGTTTGTCGTTCAAGACCATTTATCTCAGAAAGGCGCAGATATATCGAGTTTAAATTAAAGTTACATGCTCAGGTCTATTGTCCCAGGAAGCGGTGAAAAAATTAAACTTCCAAGTTAACGTAAAAAAGATACGGTCGTTTATGCCACAAAAACGTTTTGGTTAAATGAAAGAATTAAAAGTCTTCATTTTAAATAAATGCGACGTACGAACGTAATCAAAGATCGACATTAAGCAACAGTATGCGTGGTCGTGGGGTGCGAGGCTCAGGAAACCCCCACGTGGTTCACCTTTGGCATCTTGCCTCGGTGGCATCTTGTTGTATGATGCATCGATATAAATCAATGGATGTGCCCTCCCAAACTTCAGGCGCACGGAATTATGTTATCGTTGGGAAGAGAGAGCTCACTCTTTCCCTTTTAGTCGACTGTCGGAAGCGGTGAACGCCGGACGTTTATACCTATCGTTATTCGTTGCCAACAACCAAAAAAGTAGAACCGCAACATACCTCGCCGCTAGCGATTCTAGGGGTCAAGTAGATTGGTCAAGTAAACCATTCACGCTACACACAGAGACGAAATTTGATAACAATTTCAAGGTGTTCAGGGCACATCTTTTGATTTATATTGATGGTATGATAGCTAATCCCAGTTTGGTAAGGGTGAACTTCTGCACGTGAACCTCATCCTTCGTGAGATAGGCGTAAAAGCTCGTTGGGGACTAAAATGACGTGACATTGGAATTGGAGTGGAGTTGCAAACAAGTTTGCTTTCTCCGTTGCAGTGTGAGCCAGTGTCCCATCAGGTTTCAGCATTGGAGGTAGTGAGGGGCGGCAGAAGTTCGATTCGACCGATTTGGCTAGGGACCAAAATGCTTTGCTGCCCGCAGGGTACGAAGCTAGTTTGTTCCCTATTCGACTAATGTGGTCAAAACGAGCACTCATACAAAAAGGGTTTTAAGACCCTTTTTGGCGTCTCCGAAAACTTTGAGGTTTTCGGAGACGCCGACAGCAGATGTCGTCACGGGCGTACATGCGCACTCCAGCACGAGACTGGAATTTGTGCTCCAGGGATACGTTAGGTACGCTATGTCCGACGGACAACCTATATGCGTCTCCGTAAAAAACAAGAGTGTCGGCTACTCAGTCCCGAGGTGATGGTGGACTGCTGAGAGATTGAAGTGCAGAACTCGAATCCTAACCTATCTATCCTTGTTATCCGGTCGCCGACCGGCAGGATAGCGCATCCCGGGATTTTTCGCTAGCTGACGGGGCAGCCTTTCATGAGTGGCTAGCTCACTACTTGGGCCCCCTACTATCTGCGGTCGGTCGCGGCAACCGTGCCTCGGATCCCGCTACCCTCCATGACTAACTTCCCGATGTACAGTATTGGTGTGTGACTGTGTGTGTGACAGACCGGTCTTGCAGTTGTGCAGCAACTGTTCTGACCCGTTTTCCCCTAATGGTGTCACTAGACAACACGTCGGAACAAGGCTAGGTCGCTTGGCGTCGTGACTTAGTCTAGTGGGTGGGTGGTCACCAACCACGACCGAAGCCTACCACCGGGAATTTGTCACCTGATTAGCACCACCCAGAGACCACGTGTGAGGTTTCAATATATAGGTGCTTCCTCACGGACGGAGGTGACTCGGTCCCCAAAACGGACTCTTTTGGGCGTTACCTTGATATCTACGCTCAACTTTGGCTCGTAAATCGAGTCCAAGGCTAAATTAGCTGTAAATAAATAAAGTGGCCAAGTGCGAGTTGGAGTCGCCGTGACGGGTTCCGTTGCAGCAAGTAACATATTTATTATACATAGTACACATAGTTCTTGTAGTTCGTTGTAACTTTGATCGAAGTTTTAATAATAGTGTATTTAGGACGTACTAAAAAAACTACTCATCAGATCGAGTTCAAACCAATTTTCGGTGGTAGTTTGCATGGTAATGTACATCATATATTTTTTTTTAGTTTTTTCATTCTCTTACTTTAGAAGTTAGATGGGGGGGACACACATTTTACCACTTTGGAAGTGTCTCTCGCGCAAATTATTCAGTGAAGACAAAAACTATTTTAGAAACCTCAACATCATTTTTAAGACCTATCGATAGACACCCCACACGAGTAGGTTTGATGAAAAAAAATATTTGAAATTCAGTTCTCAGTATGGGGGGCAACCCTATTTTTTTTTTTGTACAAATCTTAATGCGGTTCACGGAATACTTACCTACCAAGTTTCAACAGTGTAGTTCTCATAGTTTCGGCAAAAAGTGGCTGTGACATACGGACGGACAGACAGACAGACAGACATGACGAATCTATAAGGGTTCCGTTTTTACGTTTTACGGAACCCTAAAAACTATGTGTCCTCTCAAAGGTGCGAAAGTACCTCAAATCAGAACAATTACTTTTGATATACAAAGCACTGATTTGCTCTTGTATGGCTTGAGGCTTGAGCTTGAGGCTCTACAATCGATCGAGAGGTGTGCCAAAAGGCTCAAGACGAGCAAAGACACTAGAGCAAAAAAGACTTCAAAGTCTCGAACATCGCCTTAAAATTGCTAGCTTAACGGTTTTTTATCGGATACACTTCGAAAAAGTGTGCAACTGATCTGCATGATTTAATATCACCTTGCCCTTTTTTCTATAGGACTTCTCGTAGCTCGAAGAAGTGGCACCGGTTCATGGTTGATATTACAAAGACACGAACGTAGAGGTTTGACTCAGCTTTTGTGATAAGAACGTCTAGGCTGTGGAATGATTTACCTGAGTCGGTTTGGGATCTTGGTGTCTTCAAATCGAAAATGAATCGGTTTCTTCTAGGTAAACACGGTCCATCGTAGACCGCATCGTCGCTTAACATCAGGCGAGATGGCGGTCAAATGTAAACCCTTAAAAGTAAAAAAAAAAACTAAACGTAATTGTAGGTTTTGGAACTGAATTTCACGAAAAACTCGGAAAAACAATCAAAATCAAACACTTCTTATTTGAACATTTTTACCCGACTGAAAGAAGGGTTATGTTTTTCGCGCGTATATTGTATGTTTGTAAATTTCTTTATTCCCACTTATCTTCCAAACGGCTGCACGGATTTTGACGATTCAGATATCGTTACATTTGTCTCAATTACCCAAGTGTCCTTAGATAGGTATTAAATAAAAAAAATCAATATAGCCGATTTATGAGGCAAAATTGTGAGTAGTTGAAAAAAAAAATGTTATCTAGCATATCGAGTAGGGTATCAAAATACAGAGAATTTAAAGAGCATTACAAATATATAAATATGTTATGTAGTTAACTGCCATTTGGAATAATTTCAAGCATTTTAATTCAACCAACAGTGTTTTTCTTACGTGTTGTTTTTTAGTCGGGTTTTATAATATTCTAAATTATTCTTGTTTACTAGTGACGAATTAGGAATGGTTTTTACTAGGGACTTTAGACTCGAAGTCCAAACTCTATTTGGGATGTACCTATCTTGTTTATTTCTACATTCTACACAATATGCGGTATGCACGGCACGTATCATTTAATCCCTTTAAATTAAACATTATCCTGGTCGCAAACTGACCCTTACTGGACTGACATCTCGAAAGGCTGGAGTTTGTCTGATAACACACTTCTTGTAACTCACCTGAGACCTTGTAAAAGGCGGTACATGAATTTCATTCCCGTAACGTCCCCTATGCTCTCATAAATTAATTTAAGTAGCCACCATTTTGTTTGAAGTAACAAAGATAAAATAGGTTAAGTATACAGAACGTTATTTATTTTTCTAGTGTTTTAATTAAATTTAATTACTCCATAAATATTTTATCAGAAAACAGAAACTGAATTTATCCTCAAAGTAAAAAGGTATCTCATTGATATTAATTTCAGTTAGTTTCAAAGATTAACTGTGTAGCCGTGGTGGCCTAGTGGCGAAAAAATTAGATTTCACAAGCGTGCGGTCGTAGGTTCAAATCCTTTTCTTGTGCAAATATAGACTCTTTTCATTATCATTGTGTTTTATATCAAATTTACGTAAATTTGACGTAACGTTTTTTACGTAAACACACGTGTGTTCTGTGTGTGTGGTGAGGGGAAACTTCACGAGGAAACCAGCATATTTCAATAAAAACATCTTTCGAGAACATTCTCGTATGTCATCTGCCAATCATCACTTCGTGTGACACTCATCACATCACACAGCTTAGTGGATTATGACCTTGACTCTTCTGTTATGGGATAGAGTGACGAGACGAGCAGGACATGTGCCTGATGATAAGCGACATGCCTGCACATAACAGCACAGCAGCACAGACACGCAGCTATTAGAACATGAAGAGTCCGAATCATAACCTAGCACTTCGCTGCGCTCTTCACCCATAAATTAGATAGATAGATTAACTCTTTATTGCACTTAAAAAAGTAAACAAAGTTACAAAAACTTCATAAAATAAAGTAACAATTGGCGACCTTATCGCTAAAAGCGATATCTTCCAGGCAACCGCTAGATGGAAAAGGAGAAATGAAGAATAATAAGACGGGGAATCAGGATGTTTTATCCCAATGCCCTGAAATTTCAATGAAAACAAGGTGACAAGACTGTCTTCTAGAGTCAAGGTGGTGCCGAGCCACAGTAGTGGAAACACGTAGGTTGTTTATGCAGATTTACTGACATGCAACGAGAGAGCCATATATCTGAAATAATTCATAATGATGGTAAAAATTTGATCAATATTAAACTCGGTTCTAATACCAAGTCTTCCTTGGTTACTTCGTCATCAAAATTTGGAGTTTACTCATAAAAAAACGAAATCTCTCTTTTCTGTTAATTCTATAAACAGCGATCCTTAACGGCCCTGACATTAACAAACGCTTTAGTTACACAGAAAGCAATTGTAAATCAACGTATCAAGTGGTTTACGTGAACTGCGAGTCCATTCTTCAACATTTACGTAAGTCCGCTCGATCGGAATCCAATCTGGATATTGTGGAGTATCTCGGCGATGAGTGCGAGTAGGAATTATTTTGGTAGGTCGGCGCCTGGCACCGGTTCAATCGGCCACCGTCGCCGGCCACGGCACGGTTTCGCGCTACTCGCCTACGTTTTCAATCCGACAGTTTACACTCGACTCTAGGTCACACTTACTCGATATAACGTCACTTATCGAGTTTAAATGTCAACTAAAGTTTCTGAAAAAGAACTTTCCCGTACAATTGGTATTCATTATAACAATGACTTTAAATTATGCTGAACACCCGTCCTAAGCTGAAAGAAACGTGCTTTAATCACCATTATAAATAATGTTTACTTTCAGAGGAACCGTCCGTTGCAAATGCTATTTTTGACAAAAAAAATGTTTGTGACTAGTTGTGTAATGTTTGTACTACTTAGTGAAGGAATTTTAGTGCGCTAAAATCATAGCTCCGTAGTTTTTAAATATTTCTTATTTATTTTAAATCTGTAATATGGAACTAATTGGCTTCTATATGGGCATGAAATTCAGCTAGGTTCGAAAATATCTTTTTAGAGAAAAATGCCTTAACATGAGCAAAATTGTCACTTTCCTGTAGGGCGATTTTCCAAAATGCAAGTTTTCTATCGACCTAATTTGTAAAGTAAGCACATAAATCAAAGAGATTCTATCTAATAACAGTAATAATAAACACAAGTTTGCTAAAACGTAAAAATAAGTGGCGTGTCTCCCTAATTTTAGTCGATTTTTCATCATAGAATAGGGGCGACACAAATTGTGTATCACATTCCTGTCGGCTAAAACATGTGATGAATAAGAATAAATAAAATAATGAGCGCTGTTGTCAGATTTCCGAGACAAAGTACGTAATAAAATAAAGTCACTTCCGCTTAAAGTTTCGCCTAACAGCAAATCAGACAGAGAGTATCTATCTACCTAGTCTGTGCAGTCGCCATGAAGATCTTGGCGACCGCAGACGCTTTCGGGTCAGACAACTTCTCACTTGCATGGTATGTAAAAATAATATTTAGATTTCTTAAAGATTGTTTATCGTTTTGAAAAATATACTTAGTGTAAATATACCACAAAACATTAACATGTCATTAAAACACAGAATTTTTGTATGTTTCACAATCTCACTTTCCTGGTAATTTCTCACTATTCTGGCCATAAAATAACATACACAATATTTTCTAACATTTTTCAGTCAATGTATAAATTACATATAAAGGGTGTCTCAGTAAGAGTACACTTTTTAAAATTGGAATATTTTTTTTTTCATGCAAGTGGCAACTCTGAAATTTTACAACTGTCACCTCTGTTTATTCCGATTATTAAAAATGGAGCGTTTTTTGAAAGAACAACGCATTATAATTGTGAAAACTCATTACAAAAATGGGGAAAGTTACGCTGAAACCGCTCGCAAACTTCGCCAAATGCTCAGCCCAGAAAGTGCACTTAATGTATCAACTGGGTTAATTATGGATAACAAGAATCCTTTGCGTCAACGTACCGGTGGGTCTCTTGAAAACGTTGCTGCTGTAAACGAGAGTGTCGCTGAAAACCCGAAAATATCAATTTGACATCGTTCTCAACAACTTCAAAGTTCACGAAGCACTAGTACAGCGAATTTAGACTAAAGACCTCCACTTTCAAGCGTACAAGATTAAATTAACTCAGGAGCTCAAACCAGCAGACCACGGAAAGCGCCGGCAATTCGTTCAATGGGTAATGGAGCAAAGTGAAGTCGATGTTGATGCATTTTCTCCGATGAAGCGCATTTTCATATGAACGGCTTCGTCAATACACAAAATTGTCGAATTTGGGACTCAGAAAATCCTCATGCAATCCATGAGAAACAAATCCACCTACAACGAGTTACTGTCTGGTGCGAATTTTGGTCAGGAGGCGTGATTGGACATTACTTTTTTGTAAATGAGGCCGAAATTGCAGTGACTGTGTACGGCATTCGCTACAGGAATATGATAACGGACTTCTTGTGGCCTCAACTGGACGGCATGAATCTGGACAACATGTGTTTTCAGCAGGACGGCGCAACCTGGCACACCGCGCATGAAACAATCGACTTATTGCAGCAACGATTTCCAGAACACATTATCTCACAAAATTCTGATGGCAACTGGCCGCCAAGATCGTGCGATTTAACGCCGTGTGATTTCTTGCTTTGGGGTTTTGTGAAATCTGGGGTTTATGCGAATAAACCCAAAACAATTCCTGAGCTCAAATCGAAAACCCAACGCGTCATCGGTGAGATACAGCCATATTTCTATGCAAAAGTAATGGAAAATTTCATGAAAAGAGTAATGGCCTCTCAGTCATAAAATACTTGTTTTTACTTTAAAATGAAAAAGTGCACTCTTACTGAGACAACCTTTATATAAATATATAAATAAAATGAAATTCATATTTGATATATACTAATATATATAATAGTCAAGTATATATACGTCACTTACCATGCATTTTTATACATATTCAAATATGAATTTCATTTTCCTGTGTGTGTAATTTCAATTTCACTTGCCTGTCTTTAAATATTTTTAATAGGCCTGTAATTTAATTACTAACCAATATATTGTCTGACCCACAGATTTAGATTATTTAAATAAAAACCTTTACTTTTTGCCATTTTGCACACTAAATTTAGGAAATAAAAGTATGGGACTAAAACGTCTCGTACTATTCCTTTATAATAAGAACTAGCCTTGTACTCAAAAAGTATGCCTTTCATGGTTTTCCTTCAAAGGCTAGTAGTTTTTTAGGTTTTCTTACATCTACAAAAAATATAATTATCGTACAATAATTATGAGTAAGTATTAAGTTATAAGCAATAGGGTACAATCCTCAAAAAAACTAAGTAGTACGTTAGTTAGATTGGCAAAAAATATTGTACACGTATTTTTTCTGTTGTTTCACAAACAAATAATGACGAAGATACAGCGCTTCGAAGTTTCGTGTGACGTCACTTGTGAGTACGATTTTTACTCACGAGTGACATCGCGACCCCCCACTCTCGAAGTTTGATGGTCTATCTATATCTTTGACTATTTTTAATATTATGAAAAAACAAAAAATACGTCCAATATTTTTCCATGATCTAGCTGACGGACTAATTAGGATGGTGTATTTTTGAGCCAGTCCGGTACCCTATTGCGGCAATCATATGAATTTAGAATTAATGTTAAAAAAATATCGCATTGAGTAATCCTGCGACAAGTAATTTAGATATTATATGTACATTCTAACTGAATCCGCTACTTTGTTCGCACGGACGGGACGGTGTTGTGTACCTACTTGTGGACGTATGCCACTTCCTGTTACGCCTATTCACTAAGTCACTTATTAACTGATACACAACTACATAATATGTGTACAGAGTTATAATTTGATAGATACCATCAAGTGTACAATTTTCGTTGGGTTCGGGATGGATAGCCGTTCCGATTAAAAAACTACTTAACAATTTGTTCCAAAAAAGGAGGAAGTTATTTTTTTTGCTATTTGTTTTTTTATTTTCGTCATTTATGAACCGATTTTCAGTAGATTATTTTAGTATTTGAACTGGTACTATTCTGACTTGTTCCATTTTGATGAACAAAATCTATCTATCTATATATATAAAAATCAATGCCACTTTTCGTTGTTAGTGAACTCCTCCTAAACGGCTGGACCGATTTGAATGTTTTTTTTTTGCATACGTTTGGGTAGGGCCCTGGAAGGTTGAGATTCACAAATCAGCCCGGCAGATGGCGTTGCAGTTGATATCTAGGTTATTATTCGAGCGAAGCCGGAGCGGGCGCTAGTGCTCTATAAGGAGAAAAATTTAGAGACGAACGCCGGTGGTGTTCCCGTCGTTCTCTGTTGCAATATTATGGGGAAACAGTTGTTTTTTTTGTATTTAATACCAAAATACGGAACTCTGTAGTTGCCTTGAACTGTATATTATAAAATAAAGTGGCCAAGTGCGAGTTGGACTCGCCCATGAAGGGTTCCGTTGCAGCAAGTAACATTATATACATAGTACACATAGTTCTTGTAGTTCGTTGTAACTTTGATCGAAGTTTCAATAATAGTGTATTTATGACGTACTAAAAAAAACTACTCATCAGATCGAGTTCAAACTAATTTTCGCTGGTAGTTTACATAGTAATGTACGTCATATATTTTTTTTAGATTTTTCATTCTCTTACTTTAGAAGTTAGAAAGGGGGGGACACACATTTTACCACTTTGGAAGTGTGTCTCGCGCAAATTATTCAGTGTAGACGAAAATGATTTTAAAAACCTCAACATCATTTTTGAAGACCTATCGATAGACACCCCACACGTGTAGGTTTGATGAAAAAAAATTTTTGAGTTTCCGTTCTCAGTATGGGGGGCAACCCTAATTTTTCTTTTTTTTATTCAAATTTTAATGCGGTTCACAGAATACATCTACTTACCAAGTTTCAACAGTGTAGTTCTCATAGTTTCGGCAAAAAGTGGCTGTGACATACGGACGGACAGACAGACAGACAGACAGACAGACATGACGAATCTACAAGGGCTCCGTTTTTACGTTTTACGGAACCCTAAAAAACACTTTAAGTGTGAAGGAACGGAATCAAAACGTAGCAAATAACTAAATATTATTACTATAATCCATTACCCATTTCTATTTAAACTCGGTGCTAAAATTTTGTTTTGACCCATAGAGGCTAGAGCGTTTTGAGACACAAATAAAGGATTTGGAGTCAGATGAAAAAAACAGATTCTCCTTTGAGCAGCGAAGTTTACCAAAGTTGATCATTTAGGAACACCCCTTCATAGTCGTTTAATGGAACATTATAAATAAGAATTTATACGTTGCTGTGTAATAAGGTAAATTATGCCACAATAATTTAAGCTCGTGTGAGTCGAAAAGAAAGTTGAAAAACTCGCGAAAAGTTCGTGTTTTTGTTTTCCTTTTTTGTTGATTTTACCGCTACCGTAACAACACTTATTCTAAAACTAGCAACGCCCCGCGGTTTTACCCGCGTAGGGTCCGTTCCCGTTATTTTCCCGAGATAAAAAGTAGCCTATGTGTTTTTCCAGACTAGGTATATTCTAATTGTGTTCCAGATTTCAACCAGAACCGTTCATACGTTATGACGTGATTGAGCAACAAACATCTAATTCAAACATTGACATTGACTAATATTATAAACGCAAAAGTTTGTAAGTATGGATGGATGGATGGATGTTCGTTACTCTTTTACGTGAAACCTACTGAACGGAAATTTGGAACATAGATAGATTATACTCTGAAAAAACACATAGACTACTTTTTATCCCGAAAAAAAAAACGGAAACGGGAACTACGTGGGTAAAACCGCAGGGCACTGCTTGTTTATAATATTAGTAGGATTGTCTTCTACTTATTTAAATTTTACAGATAATCTCTAACAGACTGTCAGACAGGTCAGAGCCCTAAGCAATGAATCCCAATTATAACACTTCAGCTACATGGTAATTGTGAAAAAAACCTGACGCCTGTTGAAACCTAACCTAGGTAATCATAATAAAAAATGTAAAGCTGATCTTCATAGTCAATACTTGCTCTTTTTTTATAAGGCTGCTCATAACTCGAAAAAGCGACGTTGTTTCATGGTTGGCGTTCTAGACTTGAACAAAGAGATTTGATTCCATTTTCGTATTAAGAACGTCTCAACTGTGGAACGGTTTGTCTGAATGACTATTCCCTAATAGATATTATCTGAGTGTCTTCAAATCATGAGTGAATAGGTAATCCATCGTTGATTAAGCAAGATATTCGTCAAGATAAGCCATAAATAATACCACTTTGAAACTGCAATTCCTCTAAAAAAAACATTTTAATGTTCACTGTGTTTGTTCCACTTTTAAAAAAAAGGTAGATTTTTAAATCTACCTTTCTTTTTTCGGAAGCGTACTCTGCATGCTGGCGGCATTACCACGTTGAATGGCAATGCCGGCCGCAATTTCCTTTCTTTTATATTAGCAATCTAGTTAAGCAAGTTTCCTGCCTAGTACAAAGTACATAATAATATATATAAAATACTAGCGGCCCGTTCCAGCTTCGCTCGGATAATAACCTAGATACCAACTGCAGTGCCATCTGCCGGGCTGATTTGTGAATCTAAACCATGGAAGGGCCTACCCAAACGCATACAGAAAAAATCATTCAAATCGGTTCAGCCGTTTAGGAGGAGTTTACTAACAACGAAAAGTGGCATTGACTTTTATATATATAGAAGATAAGGTATGTAATATCTGAACTACGAAACCGATGGTCTGGATTTAATTCAGTCACTCAAAATTATTTTCTTGGTTGTTTGTTTTTGTTTAAATTATAGATAGAGCTAATTTGCAATTAAATTAGCGCTGTACAAAACTGAAACTATTTCAGGTGGAACGTGGACATCCAACATTACATTAATCAATTTGGTAAGTTCACACAAGAGAAACTTGCCAGCATCGACAACGAACGGGTCGAATAATAACCATAGTCTTAAAATATTAACGGATTATTCTTCAAAGTACTTTCTTTCAAACAACGGGGAAGGAAATAAAGAGAACGTTAATGAATTACAACTAAATACATATTTTAACTTCCATCCGCTTTCCCAAATACCGTTCAAATTTGGATAAAAATATCCTAGGTACTACCTTGGAATATGAACTCAAATCATACCAAGTTTAATTTGAATTGGATCTACAGTTTCAGCATGATTCGGGTATATGTCAGACAGACACGAATGGCAAATGCAGTTTTTGCATCATTATCGATTACAAAGTGCCGTATAAAAATAATCTAAATACTATAAAAAATATCTAAATCTTCATTGTACAGAATTTGACCTGTTACAGTTTTTGTATAAAAATATAAGTAGCTATATAATCGTACAAGATTGACACACGTTTAAATTTTGTTTGGATTATTTGTGGCTATTTTATGGGATAATTAAAGTTTGTAATAAAATGTTGATATTATTTAGGTATCTATGATACAGACAACTCAACAGAAAAATATTTCAAAGGTTGATAAAATCCGTTTCTATAACAAAAATAATATGGTAATATAAACTCACATTTATAATTTAAAAGTAAAGCAAACATAATTATTGTAAAAGTAATATATTGCCATTAAATAGATTGAACATTTGCCTTAGTTCATTGTTAAAAAGCAATTTATTCCTTTGAATAAAGCATAATCTTATTCCCAAACTTTTTATTCTCCTCGTAAACGCTGTCTCCTAATTTAGATTTGTTTATTTTATACCTTAATTAGGAAGGTCAGACTAAACTTATTAAGAACCAACCCTAATTAAAGACATAACTCTTGGCAGTTCTTGTCTCACAACTTTGAACATTCACCCGAAATCTTCCGTTAATTCCAGCTACAAACGAAACACACTATATAGAAGTCTAAACCACTCTAAGGGTCAAAGGTCAGTATCTACTGAAATAAGGACATTGGTTATTAATATTGTTTTATCCAAGTAAAATATACAGGACGACGATAAAGGGAATCCGTAAAATACGCCGTCATGATTGAGCTGCAAAGGAACATAGGAAAAGTAACCCTATGATTAGATTTGAATGCACGCACAGTTGAACATAGGAAGATTTCCATTTTGATGTTTATTGAATTTGTTGATTAGGTACGCATCAGCTACCTCCGCACACGTTTGGCCTTTAATGGAGTTGCGTAGGTTCACACGTGTGAATAGCTTTATAACAGTATAGGTATATATCCCGACATATTTTATGTAATCATGTTCCTACGGCAGGTGCAGATCGCTCGAGTAACTCACGAGTCTAGTTAGTGCACCGAGCTCTTTGAGCTGCTAACACAAACGAAGCTATTACTAACGTATGACAATTCAGTGCATCTGACAGAAGACTAGCTCTGAAGGCTGTTTCACCAGACAATGTAACATGAAACCGAGGTTCTTACTACCATTGAATTGTTCTCCAATTAGTGTAACTGAAATAATTTCTTCGAAAATGTAACTACTTGTTTAAGGCAATAACGTCATAGACATTTTGTATTTTTTTTTTTTTGGTTCTGTAATTATAAACTTAACAGTGATTTAGAAACTAACCTTATACTCTGAATTTGATCCCACATTTAGATGAAATACAAAAATCTTACTTAGTACACTCATGGGCAAAGGTTCAACGTAGATAATAAATAATTAATAAAGCAAGTAACTTGCTATATTTTGAACGACCGATAAATTGTTCGATTTATTTTAAATTGTTTACACTGTACATTGTTTATTGTGTAAATTGTTTACACTGTACAGTATTTAACGAAAGACATGAAAGTAGTATGGAATCCCAGAAACCATTAATCAATGTATTATCAATTGTCAATATTTTTTTATACTAACTACAAATTATAACTAGCCCAAAGGTTAAATTGGAAGGAAGGTTTACAATCGAAAATTGTTTATCAACTTTTTATATCTCCTACTTTAATAAGTAAAATAGGTTTGATGTTTAATTAATAGACGACGATCTAGTCCATTATTTGAAAATAGACCAAAATTTAAGGCAAACGAGTCTCCTGAAATTTACTTTTATAAACTAAAACTTTTTTCTTGATCTACTATTTGTTGACTTGTTTACCGAATTGAAAATTACTCTATAAGTACAGTTCTGATTATGATTGAATGAGGTCCAAATTCAATATCAGTTAAACTGTATTACAAATTGTCCAACAAAGTAACAGAATTCAAATTAGACGTAAATTTTGTTAAAAAAATACATTGCTTGTACAAGCTTACTATGAGTATAATAGATACCTTGCCGCCAATTATGGAATGAGCCCATCCGCTCGGCAAGACATAACATATAGTTATATGTTGTGGACAATGTGATTAAAGCGGGCATTATTATTATTAATAAAGCCCGGGCACTATTCACAACCAAATTGCACATTTGTCACGTAGCGATATAATAATGACCGTGCAATATGATAAATAATGAAGTTTAAATAGCAACTCATCACTTTGCCCGATAGAGCTATCGGGCAAAGTGATGAATTACTATTAAAAATTCTGGATCGGATCTGGGTCCTAAGTAACTTAACCGGTCCAATTTGGTTACTTAGAAACTCAAAAATCTGAATCAACATAGCTTTATTATCAAATTGCACATTTGTCTCGTAGTACCCCGACTCCACCTCCTAGTCTTGTCGCTACTACCTTTAGAGTGTATTAAAAATGCGGCAACTAGAAGCTCTTTGAATTTGATTGTTTGGAATAGTTGTCAAATTGCCCTCTCTTAGTGGGCATTTTTCATAGTGCCCGGTCAATATGAATAATGCCCTATTTATCACTTGGTCCATAACATGTAAATATATTATATATTGCCATAACCTGTCCGGGTCATGGTGGAAATTTATAAGTCCCTCAAATGTACTTTAATGCGAGCAACAAAATTACTAAGCACTTGTTGAATCCATATTAGCTACATTATATTAAGGAGATAGCCGCACCCACTAAATAGTTGCCACATTGACGTTTAGCTTGGAATATCAGTGCACGCAGCTTTATCCATTTCCAGAATGAGATTTCAACTCTTGAGGCTGTCACTCACAATCAGTAGAGCGAAGTCAAGATTTCGGTAATTCTAGATGGTATGGTAGGTCCACTCACTAACGGGTCGCCATTAGCAAGCCCCTAAATGTTTGATTAGTTGCCATAAACTAAGCAGTAAAATTATCATAATTCAAAACGCAATTAAAATTAAAACTACATTGTACATAAAAGCGTGACATAAAACAACAATGTAATTGGCACTCAATTTTGAGGAGATTATTATTTTATTACTCACGCATCCCGCGGTTTCAACCTTTCAACCGCGTCGTTCCCGATCCTATTATTTTTTCCGAGATTGAAGTAGATGTGTGTAAATTTCAGACTATTATCTATCTGAATACCAAATTCTATGCAAACACCATGAGTAGTTTTTGCTAAAAAAAAAAGTAAATAACATCCATACGTGAATACAAATTTTCGTATTTATAATATTGGTAGTATAACAACAAATCTATAAGCCTTCTTTCTAACAATTATGCTACGATTTTAAGTTGCTCGTAAAATAAAACATGTTACATTTAGAAACCATACACTAATATACATCCATAAGCTTACCATTCAACAAACAAAACACAATTAAAGTTAACACATACACCGCCGAATGAATGTCTGAGAAGATGTTATGCCAAAACATTTTACACTGAAATGTCGAGTCTGATATTTGATTTCACAGTTTTGGGAGAAAATTTATTAAATAATATCTAATGCGTTTGGGTTTAATTCTAGCAAGAGCGGCGGAGTTTCTGCAGTTAGAATTCGCGCGGCCATCCAGACACTCCTGCGCAGAGCGCCTTACCAACTAAAACGATTTCGTTTTATATCTTCGGTTAATATGTACGTTAAGCATAAGCGTCTTTAATTAAAAAAACGTGCTAATAACACAATTATTTTAGTTAAGCTTATTTACATATTTTTTTCAATTCTTTGAAGTGACCAGTGATAATTTTATTACAAATTTTGACAAGATTTTCAAATAGTTTCTCTTGGTTTTATAAGTGGATTGTAATTATGTCGTGAATTTGTGAGAACTATTGGAATGGTGTGCATACGTGAATATGTAAATACATCACTGAGATACAGTTGTAGACTTACTGTTATAGAAGAAGAAACTATTTAATTTAAAGATTACATACGATCATGACATTTTGGCAACATAAATGTAACTGTGTAATTTAAATTCTTGCACAGTTTGTATATAAACGTATAATAATCTAAGTCAATTAATTAAAATACCATTCGTTTCGAGCATAGCCTATATCGATGGCGTTATGGCTATATCAATAGCATTATGAACATGTGGAAGTGACACTAATCGAAATGACATAACATATCTCACCCAGTAAAAGATTTAATTTGGCACATAATATTCTAAAATTAATTTAGTCATTCTTTCTCTCGAAACATTTATTTTTGTGCCGACTGCTGACCTTAAACCAGAAACTAGTGAAGTAGTCTAGAATGCGAGGGTATGGTTCTGATATAGATTATTGAGTAGAGTTCTTCTTTTTGTTACTTATTTATTTAATTTCCTTTTTTATGGTTCTGCACCCAAAGGGGTCATATTACTAAGCCTGTTGTTCATCTGTCTGTCTGTTTATCTGTCACCAGGCTGTATCTCATGACCCGTGATAGTTATAGACAGTTGAAATCATCACAGATGATGTATTTCTGTTGCCGCTATAATAACAGTTACTAAAACAAAAGAGGAATAAAATAAATATCAAAGGCGCTCGCATGCAACAAAATGATTTTTGCCCGTTTTGCTCTATATTACAACAGTACAGATAAACGAAATACTCACAGTATACTTAGTAACACATTTACTTTTACGATAAATAATTATATGAAAATAAAATAAATATTTATGGGAGGCTCACCTACAACAGGCGTGATTTTTTTGTCGTTTTTATTGATATTAGTACGAAACCCTTCGTGTGCGAGTCCGTTTCTCACTTGGCCAGTATATAAACTTTTAATTTTAAAAAAACTTTCTTAAAGACTTATTTAAGTACTGTCTGTAATAGTATTGTATTATTGCAAGGAAAGGAAAACAATATAATATCTACTACTCTGCTACTAAACTATTCAAAACGTATTCAACATTTGAGAAGTACTCGTACCTACATATAATATATTGATACAGATTAGTTGTTTTTTTCAACCCGGATGAGATCGGTTCGAGAATTAAGTTTAAGGCATTTTTTATGAATTAAAACGCAAAAAGCAGGCTAAAGTAATACTCAAGTAGGTACATATTTATATTTATTTAACGCATTGTATTACACTAACCTCCAAATATTTATTTTGTAATAGATTTGCGATAGTGTTCAAATCATAGATTTAGTTATGGAAACTCTTGGGTTCAAATGAATACGAGTTTCTTAAAGACATCTTTAAGTACTATATTATGTATTAACATTATTAGAAAAGAGAACCAATTTTTGTTTTCATCATCAAATAAAATTAAACAGATTTATGTATAAATCTGATGATGTGTTCAAATGAAAACGTGTTGGCACTATAAATTTCATTTAGCTATTCCATTAATACATTGAAAATGTTAAGCTAAAATGAAAAACTATCAAGCCCAAAATAGTCAAATTAACTTTAGATATCTTTTTTCGACTAAATCGTCTGCAGATTTACGTGGGCTTTTGGATATAAGCCAAATTTTTGTTTTCGCTATCGATATTGATTTCTAGTGAAGAGCAACATTCAACGAACATTTACGATTTTTGTTCGACTCCACGATAGAATCCTTTAAAATGGAACATTTAAGGATTCGACGACATGAAGATAATAACTACAGTTTCAAGGAAAAGGAGGCATGTTTTTGCATGATCTGTCTATTGAATTCTGGAACTTTATATCGTGTTCATATTTTATCGAAAGTACTTATAAGCTCTAATCAAATCATAAATAGGTATTTATTTTCTTAAAGTTTGTTGAATGCATTGTCATTGTTTTTTACCGTTGGTGATGTGAAATATAGAGTGAATCGATTTCTCCTTAGAGAGCATCATCGTAGAACAAACACATCGTCGCTTAACATCATGCGAGATGGCGATAAAGTGCAAAATAATCATAGTCATAAAAAGTTTGAGAAACTTGCAATATATGTTGAAAACACTCGGTTTTCTAAATTATACCCATAACGTTATGATAATATCGACCATGATAGCTATAGTGTGGATTTATTACAAACCTAAAATGATGCCTTCAAAATCAGTTTCATTGTAATTTTAACCAACGGATGTCAGTTTATGTGTAAACCACACATCCCTCGATAAAAATTCCACTCGCGGTTGAAATAATTTTTACTGCCTATAAACTTCACAAAAATACCAAACACATCGCACAGAGAAACGTACAAACGATAAATCTAAATACTAAATTAATGTTGTATAGCACCAGTATTCTAACAACTTCAATGGCGAAGCATTTATTAATTGACAAACTCCTAACAAATTCAAGTTTCTTTGCTAGCTTTCGTGCTATCCCCGATTATCATCTGTGTAAGTTCCAATTTCAGCTCGATCAGTACAGCTGTTACGACGTGACTGAGCTAGAATCATCCAAATATTCACATTTATAATGTGACTAGGAATTTAAATTAGCATTAAACGAACATCGATCAATCAAAATGTTTTACTGAGAAATAAATAAAAACGATAGGTATAAAACTGGCGTGTTGATGCTCAAATCATATAAATCTGGCAGTGGCATATTCGTGCCACAGTGACCGTTCCTAGATATAAATAAACCCGGTGTCCGGCCGGCGGAGCCCGCTCCCGCCCGCGACATTTAAATTCGCTTGCACTTTCTATTTGCAACACGCGTCTAGAGCTTTTATACCCACGTTCTATAAAAAGAGAGTGCTAATAGTGATTTTAGAAAGAAATAATATTTATTTATTGTTATCAGTGTGGTGAGGAGCCATGGTAGCCGGGGACGTGACGCGGCGGGCGTCGATCACCGCGCCCTCGATGCACCGGCGGCCATCGGCACGACGCGGCTCACTCATAAAGAATCCGCAATCACAATCACAGGTACTCTTCTACAAATACTTGGCACGATCCTCACGATCCCAGGAAAGGTCACACAACTTATTTATTGCACATTCGGCTCTAAATATCTTCATAGGTTTGCTTACTAGAGATGGGAGCACAGTGACGTCTGTACATGGAATTGGTAAATTAAACATTATTTTACCACAAGTATTTCTTTATACTTTGATTTTACGCTGTCATGGTTGTTCACTATGCTAGTATTGTTAATTATGAAATATTTAACGTAGTTATTTGGTGGATCAAATATCGGAGGACTCGCTCCGCTTTCTTGTGGTAAATTAAAGTTTAGAAATACTAGCTCAGTGGGAGAGTGCCATTTTCGATCGAGGGAGCCGTTTTAATTGTTGCCGTCCAACTTTTGAGTATCTTTCCAATTGCTGCACGCCAGTATCTGCTGTTTTGATATCGTAGATTTTAAAAGTAAATAAAAAATAGGCAAAGAAATCGATTTGTAGCAGAGTTAACAACATCAAAAACTTTTATAATCAATAAGTCCAGTGAAAAAGCTGACGTCTTTAATGCTGAAACTTAAGTTTCGATCCACAATAGTCTAAACTGAATACGAATAAGAGATCCGAGCCCAACAGTTTGACGTTTGTATTTTGATTGCTTACATTCTATCAAAACTAAAGTGGTTACTAGTCTACAGGTTAGAAACACTAACCAGCTAACCACAGGCCAGTGGCTGTAAGTGCTCAATCAATGCCATTCAGTATCGGCCCATGTTGACACAGATGTAGGCGAAGTCCAAATACTGGAATCTTCGTTATCGTTGCGTTAACGTCAGATGATGTATGGACTATGGAACATTAGAACAGCGGATATATACCTAATGTAAGGTTTTCCAAAACATATATTAAACTAATAGCCACGCGGTTTTAACCGCGTAGTACACGTTCCCGTTATTATCCCAGGATAAAAAGTAGACTATGTGTTCTTCCAGACTATAATATATCTGTGTTTCAAATTTTAACTCGACCCATTCAATATGTTATAACAGGATTGAGCAAAAAGCATCCAAATATTGTTATAGCATTAATGAATAGCAGAACGTTTTCATACTTCTATTGGCCATTTAATTAACTTAAAACTGTTGAATGTTTTTGAACTGAATGTTACAATTTTGCCGAATTGATATAATAATAAATTTCAAATTGTATTGTTTGTGGATACGTGATCAACAATTCTACACACAATAAAATTATATCACGGTTGGTGAGCGCGAACTCTATCATTCTTGTTTGTGCCCTACATACTAACAATACATCACAAACATGTACCGTCACAAATAAGCTTTGAGACAAATGGTTACATAACCAAAAATAGATTGAAAGACACGAAATCGTCTCGAACCCCGCGAGAATTCTAATCACCAGAGTAGATCTCCGTTAAAACAACGTAGATTATTCGGTGGGCATGTGTAGCGCATTGCTAGCTTTTCAAAATACAAAGCGGATGCTTCACTTTAGCACACTCTTTTAAATTTTCCACGCCTATTTCCGCTATTGTTTTTGTTAAAACGCTTTTAAAAAGCAGTGAAAAAAGGTCCGCAGTGTTTTGGTTTTGCTTAATTTTACGTTAGGACATTGTTTTGTTTAATCAGATTAGCTATTATAAATAACTAGCGGCCCGTTCCGGCTTTGCTCGGAGCCTATGACACTCAGAAATTATGTGGCTTTCTATTGGTGAAAGAATTTTTAAAATCGGTTCAGTAGATCCCGAGATTACCCCTTACAATTTAACAAACACACAAACTTTACTTCTTTATAATATTAGTATAGATAGGTATGACTCAATAAGTAGGTATTATGGTTTGCTCGAGTAATAATGATATATTGAGACCTTTGTGACCCCTTTTACATATCCCTTTTATTTTTATCTTAGAGCAATTATAAATTCATAACGGTTTAAAGATCTTTCAAATCAGGGCCTTTTCTGAAAATGAACCCTCTGAAAATGGTAAAAAAAGAAAAAACATTAGAACAGGGTAAAACCTATTGCAAACGTAAGAAAATAAATAAATACGTACGATTTCGATTCGGGAAGGGCATGGGGGTGCGCATTTAAGGGTGGAAAATGGTTTATTGCCATTTCCGGAATAACAACAATTTCTATGGAAAAATTAAAAACTCAAAGTTGTAGGCATATAAGATTATAAGATTTATAACCTTTGTAAAAAACTTTTTTTAATACTTACCTAACCTAAACATAACTGCAATAAATTAATACAATCGGCTGTTTGATTTTTATTTTATTTCAAAAATATCTAACCTTACTTCTAGCTTTATTTATTTACTTACTTCCAATTACAATAGGTATCATTCATTCTGTTCTACAAATTGTTAGTCTCTATAATTATCAGCCCTGGTCTTTTTATCCAAATAATACAATTCAAAGTTCAAGTTTGTGCCTCCAGTCAATCGTTCAATCGTTCAACGTATGCAACTACATGTTATCTATACTAATATTATAAAGAGGAAAGATTTGTTTGTTTGTTTGTTTGTTTGTAATGAATAGGCTCCGAAACTACTGGACCGATTTCAAAAATTCTTTCACCTTTGGAAAGCTACATTATTCCCGAGTAACATAGGCTACGGCAGATGGCGCTGCAGTTGATATCTAGGTTATTATTCGAGCGAAGCCGGAGCGGGCCGCTAGTATAACAATAATTTGTTACAGAGTTTTTATCAAAAGTTACTGTAAATAGTTAAGTTTGTTTGATTTCACCGGAAAAAGTATGACCCATTTTTTTCTAGTTTGATTGACAAAAAGATCCTCCTCATTATGCAAACAACACAGTCTGCAAATTGCAAACAAATCATTAAGACAGTGTTCGTTTCAACAGCCAAGTTTAGTGATGTGCAAAATCGTGACCTTGAACGTTTTATTTTCCTTGTTGAATTTCCTCATACTGTACAGGAAATGAAAGGCCCGACAACACCACTTACATTTACATTCCCTCGAAATAAAACCGTGACTGTCTTCTCGAGCTTCAATTTAAGCAAGTGGCCTAATATAGTTTTTTACGCTATTCCCCTATAATGTAGGTACTCGTTTGAAGGATTCAAATTATAAATTTTTGCAAATGTCAACCCCGTGTTTTTGGATTTTTGTAAATGTGTTCTAATATCATAATTTTTGAAGTGAAAACTTCTTTAGGCGCGCTATAGGCAGAATTTTCGTGGACTGTGAAATGGATTCATCAATCGTCACGCTCGGATATGATAAGAAATCTTCGGGTAAACTCGGTAAAAACGGCCAGGTAGGTACCAGGGCAACAGAAACAGTAAAGAGTTTCGATTACCTACCTCCAACAGCCCAGCGTTTATCTCCAGATACCAGGGCAACAGAAATATAAAAGAGTTGCAATATTTTGTACAACTTCGTTCCATCAGAATGTCCCTTGACACCTCCCACGTATTTTGAAGTGAAAACTTCTTTAGGCGCGCAGGCGCGCTTTTAGACAGATTTTTCGTGGGGTGTGAATTGAATTCTAGCGCCACGCTCGGGTATGATAAGAAATCTTCGGGTAAACTCGGGGCCACGGGCATTGGCCATCTAGAAATGCGTCAGCCAATAGGGCATGCTGAAAGGGCGTGGCCTAACCATCACGGCATGACCATCTAGAAATTCGTGAGCCAATGGGAAATGCTAACGCATTTCTAAATGGCCATACCATGATGGTCAGGTCACGCCTTCCGGTACACCCGTGTAGTTTCCAAAGTAAGCTATCAAATTCTGAGTTATAAGTTTTCACTTCTATCGGCAGTTCCTATGACTGCCATTTTTTTTTATGGTTTCTGAAACGACTGGTACTTTGATGTGATCCGTTACCAAAGCTAAGCAAAACGGATTAAAGGTCATAAGCAAGACAAGTTAGTTAGTGCGTGTGTAGTCTCAAAAATATTGTTTAACATCTCTTTTTCCTTGTTATAGTCAATTAATAAATAACACAACATTTTACATCGACAACTTTTTAATTGGATTTTGTATACCCACTTACTCTCCACAGAAAAAGTCAATTTACCATGTGAGGACATGGTAAATTGACTTTTTCTGATTCTGATTCTGATTTTATTGTCGACCTGAATAAAGTTGACACTATCGATGAAATTATGACGTCTATCAGGAGGTGCCATGGGACATCATCGACCGGTGCGCGCTGCCGATCGTGCTGTGCCACGCTCTAGCGGTGGTGCTCTCGACGGCTGCCAATGCTCTCCACATCAGCAACATATCAGTCTTCACCCTGTTCCTCTGGTTCTCCATCTCTGTCGTCGGCTCTCTCTGGTTCTACCATAACTTGCAGGTGAGGTTTAGTTTCAGTTTTATTCAATGATTTATAATTACCGGCAAACATCTTGACACCAACACCACCAGCCAAACACCAGCCTTCTAACCACCCTCATCCTTCCACTCAGCACGCACCACTGGCTATGCTCGTGTTGCAGCTCCGTTACTGATCTCGGCTATAATACCTGCCACTACCGTTCATTTTTACTATGTTTGCCGTCATTGGAACATACAAACCCATTTTTGTATTTTAAAAAGGGTATTGAAACGATCACAATATCTGTTTATAACTCAACTTTCATAAGTGCAATGTTTACAAATCACTTTTTTGTTTTACTCGTGGACATGTCTGATTGCTATATTAATTGTATAATATTATGTTACGTAGACTACATTTGAGTGGTACTCCACTCAAATAAAGCATGTCGGTTGGTGTGGAATAAGCTAAAAATATAATGTGTTCGGGTAGAGGAATATTTTTTTACTCTTTTATTTATCGAAGAACAAAAGTGGCCTTTAAATACGAACTCTGTATTTAAGTTACACCCACAATAAGTGACACCCAAATCCATTCAGCCACAATTAAGCTGAGTGGGTCGGAAACCACTTTATATACTTTTACACGCAAATCTCTTATACCTACTTCACAGTTCCCATGCATACTACTAACGTATTATCACTTTGAATAGATTTTCATTAAAAAAGCTGCGTTTGACGTCATTTACTAATCGATCGTCGCTTTGCGCTTCACCGCCATCTCGCGTAGAGACCATGTACTCATTGGTGGACCGCGCTCACTATATAGAAGAAAATGATTCAATGTAAAACTGAAGACACTCAGATTATATCCAACATAAAACCCGCTCAGGTGACGTATTCCAAATCTTAGATGTTTTTATTACGTAAATGGAGTCAAAGCTCTTCGTTCGAGTCTCATATAATGATTAAATTTTGCGCGTCAGAAGTTTAATTTCATCGCAGATAATTAAAATATCTTATTTCTAAGCTATATAGCAGAGGTGTATCATAAAATTGTACAATCTCTCGTCATTTACAAAATTAATTCGTTCGTACCATTGTGAATATTATGGATTACGCGAAATATATATTTTTTTGTAAATTCATTGGTGAGAAACTGGCATATATTTAATTTACCTTGAAAACCCCGCCCGTAAATACGCTTGCCTTTGAAAATTAACATATGAAGCAGCTCATAACGCTAGATTCTATAAAGAAGAAACCAGGCAAATTTGTTAAGGCGTCTTCACAATGAACATTAATTTAAATATAATAAACTTTCCGATTCGCTTCATATTTGTTATATATGAAAGGAAAAACGTAGGGAAACGTCTCAGCGCCGCATTACCGATAGATATGTCTAATAAGGCGACTTATCTCTATTATGTAAGCTTCGAATTCATTTGACATCACAAATATCAAAAATTTCTATACTGATATGATTTTGCTCCAAATCTGATAGGTTTTTGGCTCGCGTAGGTAAGCTTTGGGCAAATAATTGGAATTAATACCTCAAAAATGTGCTTTTCATTGAGAAGAATGATAGCTTTAGACATTAGTAAGTGTAGGTGTTTGCGTAATCTTGTACACGTACAGCTTAGTTTAATTCATATTGGGGTTTGTGCCCATGTCATTCTGTTAATAAAGACAAAATAACATTGACATCAAAGTATGAGAGAGTACACTGAGATTAAAAAATATACGTTGGCGTGTTTGTCTTGATTGCGTAGAAAATTCTGCATACACATTGTTTTTTCCTTGTGTGTATTCTTTTTTTACCGCCTGATATTCACCACACATTGAACAAGATATTATACCTTTCCGATTCCTTTCTAATGACATTATTATTATTTACAAATAAAATACTTGTAAGAAAGTTTACACCAAAAATTATGTAATAGTTACCTTTTAGATCATTTCGCTCCATCGTAGCCTTTCATCATTTTGAATAATTTGATCTTACATAAAGCAAACACCTTCATATATTTTTTTACATTATTTCAATATTTTACTATGATACCTTGACTCTTATGTTATTACACGTATTTTATAATAGTAAAAATGTATATTATTGTAATAAAGCACAGCATACAATAAGGATGCTGACTGTGTCAAAAATATACCATTCTAATTAGTCCGCCAGGTAGATTTTGACAAAATATGGGACACGTATTTTTTGTTTTATCAAATTATTAAAAATCGTCAAAGATATAGACCATCAAACTTCCGGAGTTGTGACGTGAAGCCTACATAAAATTCGTATATAGACGTGACGTCAGTCGAAACTTCTAAGCACTAGGTATATCTTCGTCATTTTTTGGTTTTGAAACAAATGAAAAAAATATGTGTAATATATTTCGTAGTAATTTTACTGACGGACTTATTAGTTTTTTTGAGTCACTACGCCTATTGATGTTTGTTATCATTATTTTCCATGTCATTTGAACATCCAATCTTCTAAACACAATTCTAAACACATTTCACAATTCTTTTTCCACTCCAAGTTTCCTGGAATTCTATATTATATAGATCGGTTTTAGCGTTAATGGTGCCCTTTGTCGCATTAGGTTTAAGTGTATAAAAATTATATCGACACATTCATTATTTTTAATTTGGTGTGTTCAATAAAGTGGACCTACCTATCCATCGAATACTTCCATATTAGGTAACTGATGTGCTGGATGATGGTAACTTTGGTTTGTAAACCTCTGTATAATTTAACGAGGAGAAGCGGCTTTGATGTGTAAACAGCCTTATACGTCATGCATATTCATGTGGCGGCTCGCGGCTTCGCACGGAACAAATTGAACTTCCGCTTCATATATAACTGCTCCGAGTGCGGGCAAACAATTACACCTGCTTCGTTCTACGGAACGATTCAATTATACTCACGATCTACGGTGCTACGATGACATTCATATTAGTAACTTTGTTGCACATATAGTATTTTTGTCGTAGAATAGCTGCTACGAAATCATAAAAGGACCTTGGTAGTGCTCAGAGATATGCTTTACCATTCATAGACTTAAAGTGGCCAAGCTACCTCCATATATATAACACATCATGCGTTTTATGATGGAATACTCTTACCAAGATCATCTTGCGTTCTTAATTTTCTGGTAACAAAAGCTATTTTGTTGATGCAAACGGGTATCTTTGACATTTTATCAGTCGATTTATTGACCCGAACAGGAAAGTAGAGACACAGACAAGCATGTCTTGACTTCAGTTTGAACATTATATCGGCATGCGTAACATTCGTACAGTTTACTTTTTATCCAAAAGCGTAAGCGAAAGGTTTATCATATGAGAACATATGGATACTCCTAGTGCTGGTCAACAATTACGCTAGCTCTATTCTATGGAACGATTCCATTAAGTACTAATTATTTAAATATTTAATATACTCCATGTTACTGAATTAGTCTTTATTAGGGACGTAGCTAAATCTTCAACTAATCATCCTATTGTTGATTATCTGCTTCTGAAACCCATTTTTAGTTTCATCATTAATATTGCAACAATCGTAATAAGTATTAAAAAATACAGACAAATAAAGTTACGCCTGTAACTATAAATAGGAGTCAACAAAGACAAAAAAACAAAATATCTCGTTCTAAAAAAACAGTAAATGGTGTCGTACAAGTTTTTGGGATTAACTAACAAAAAAATTGGATAAATCGCAACAAGAAGCGGTTAATTTTTGTTTATAAAATTTGCGTCTAGAATAATCCTGGTTTCAATTATACTTTATGTTCAGCGCTATATGACCCACAGACGGAAACACCTAAGGATAACATTTGCAGGTGTTGAAATGTCTGTTATTTATGTGTCCACATTTTGCGTAGCCGTGCAACAAAGTGATCACACACACAAGAGTGCACAAAGTAATCAACGACAGTTCATCATTGCATGTTTATAGTTACCCTACACTCATCACCATAGCTCATAGCAGTAAAAGTACATATTTCAACGAGTATTATTAGAAATAAATAGCTACTACGTGAATAAAGTAATAAGAACCCTAAGAGAGATTAAAAACCACATCGCTTTGCATTATGCTTTTACGTTCCTTTAAGAAAGTCGTTAACACCCACACCACTATTTCCTTGGCGAATCTACTCCCACGGACAGGGATTAAATGCCAAAACAACCTTAAGCGGATTCAGACGAGTCGCCGCCATTCTTTGCGTCATGATCCCTTGATGCAAGGACTCTCGAGATAAATAAATCTGAGTGCGGGGACATGTCGCGGGTTAATCCTAATATACGATTCACTTTATTTATCTCACTGATATTATAAATTCGGAATAGGGTTCACACAAGTTATATGTTTTGAATAAATGTATTTAATTCCGTAGGTACGCGATTTGTTACAAATTACATATACCTATTTCGATTTTTTTTTTATCTAAACACTGTATAGTACCTATATATATGTATTGTATTCGATTTCATACAAATTTCGAATAAAAATACATTTTAAGAAAATATAATTTATTCCAAGAATAGGAGAATTTGAAGAAATAGTTTGAATAGTGAATTTGTATTATCATACTAATAGTAATATTATAAATGCGAAACTTTGTGAGTCTGTATGTTTGTTACTTCTTCACGTCTAAACGGCTGAATCGATTTTAATAAAATTTAGTATGGAGTTAGCTGACACCCTAATTAACACATAGACTACTTTTTATCCCGAACAATAACAAAAAAAAAGGTAACTACGCGGGTAAACCGGGGCACGGTTAGTAATAAATAAATATAAAATAAAGAGACACTAATATTACTTGTTTAAACGGGCAGAGCTTTTATTAATAAAATTAATATACTACAATAAGAACTACACCACACCTACATTCCTAACTAATTACACTAAGCACATCTGAATTATCCATAGACCAAAAAAGGTCTAAAGATAATCAAGCCCACTACCATTCCGATGCGTGCCCAACATGCAGGTGGCATTACCACGCTAAATGGCAATGCTTACCTATTTGCTTACCTACGTTGGGCGAAATAAATGGTAGCATTTTACTCATACGTCGCGTCAATCAAGTCGGTAAATTATTATTACTTCTACTCTTTCTTTTGTTATTATTTTTTATTAATTGACGTGTACCTAAATTGTTATTTTATGAAAAAAGTACTTTGAATTTCTATGTATTTTTTTTTTGCTTATGTTACAAGAACCGTTTTACCGATTTTTATAAAATATTAATGGGGCCGAGAACAGCTGTTGGGGAATGTTGAAATTCATATGGAGTCTACCGTTTCGACGAAAAATAACAATCAAAATCGGTTTAGGCGTTCTCGAGAAATCGAAGAACATACATATTGACCTCACTATCAGCGCCCCGCGATTTCAACCGCGTAGTTTCCGATTTGGTTATGTTCTCGGGATAAAAAATTACTTATGTGTTATTCCAGACCATTAATCATCTATGTACCTACCAAATTCCGTCCATAGAGGCTAAATATTATGTACTCCGGCCGAAGCCGGGACGGACCGCTAGTTAGCTATAAATTAGGAGTGGTTCTGGTACATTGTTTTAAATGTCAATAGTTTTTTTTTAATAAGCAGTATTTCTTTGTTAATGTTTAAATCAAAGATCGACAATGTGCCAGCATAGCACAACTATTTATTTCCAATGTTCAAATCAAACTTAATGTCAATACTAGTCCAGAGATTCAAGAGAAAATTGCTATAGCAAGAAAGCGGAATGCACATAAATAAAACATAAATTAGCCATTAAAATGGTTTATGGGTTCAATATAACTTAATCGGAAAGTACGTAAAACGTCAAAGCCTGTTAAAGCTAAATTATGTAATATTACAGTTAAACAAACGTTCTTAATTTAACTGTCCCAAATAACCAAACCATCTCGTTTACCTTACTGTGCTACAGTATACTATTCTGTGCTTACCTTACTTACTATGATAACCTCTGTTAACATAGAGATAGCTAGAGGTCTTGTTTACCTTGTGGAACCCAATGTAGCCTCATAGAAGCAAGTGTGCGTCACTTAGAATCTAGATACTGTAGTTGAAACTGACTCTGTCTCTCGAAAGTGATTACCTGCATCTAGGACACGAGTCCACCGGCGTCCGTAAGGATTGCTAAGAATAACTTATTAAATAAATACGTCATATTAAAAACATGCGAGCTCTGGGAAACAAATAATGGAAGCTTATTTTCTTTGAAGTATTTTAAAACTAGATTTTATTACTACAATAATATGTTATTATTTTTCCAACTCCTCTCACTATTTTGTTAGGTACGTTAGCATTCCTCCCACAAATCTGCCATAAATTTGATTGATCACATAAATTACCTAATGGCTTTAATTTTTATTGAAGATGTAAAAGATGTTTATGGTGTAGGTGTAGACTGTAGGTGGTAGTAGGGTGTGCTTATGCATACTGAACGAATTCTCTGTCGATGTTATTTACGAGGCTTTTGGTCCAAACTTTTAGTGGGACTTTCCTACAGAGAGATCTACAGGGCAGCTATATCAATCCATATATGAGTTACAAAGAAAATCACAGAGTAAAAGATAGGGAAATTATGTAGGTACAGCTAAAATATCTCAGAGGACGAAAATAGAATGAAATAAACATTATTCATAGTTTGAGTCTGCAGGAGTTAGAAAGTTTCGAAGCGTGTTTGGATCCCCCGCCCCTATCCTGGCTACGACCATGCATATAACCTTTGGTATTATCGGAAGCGTCGGATTTGCAGACAGAGCAGCGCCATGTAACGTCACCAAGACGGCCGCCCACGTTGCGTTCCCTCTGCTCACACCACACTATAAAATAGTTATTGTATCATACTGAATAATAATGCGCCTAAATGTCTGCGTGAATACTGTCGCGTTATATATTGCCAAGGAGATTGTAACAATTGTACCATTGTGCCAGCCTCCATATTTGCGTCATCAATCCATTCGAAAGTACGATTTAAAATAGGTTAATCGTCATGTTTTTAACGAATAGACACAGTTAAATAAAATATTCATATAAGTGTTTAAGTTAAGTGTTAAGCTTTGGACCGTTTTGCGTCTCGTCAAATCTTAACTTTTGAGATTATCAAAAGGCCATGAAATATTCATCTGTTGGTCCTCGTTTGCACACAAATGTTTACTTTGGGTTCTATGCCTCACAGATTTTTATCATAGCGATGAGCAAGGGCTAATTGTTGGCGTAATGAAGTAATTTATGCAAACTTGGCCGTGATTAGTGCGTGACTTTGAACAACTAGAAGAGTTGGGATTAAAAGTTAACGATCAGGAAAACCTGAAATAGTTTACCTCGAACGTGACGCCGTCACGCATACTGTGTACCGAAACCGCTTGAATAAAATATTCACTCAGCAGTTATTATAACGGACATCCATCAACCTGTCGCCGTACAATTCCGACGAAACTTAATTTCGTCGCTTGCCGATAGCACTTCGTGAATAGAAGCGTTTATTCGCTGATATTATAAATTTACTTGTATAACATTTTACTTGTGACAGTAAGATATTTTTGTAATGTCTACCTCTACTTATCTCAGTAGCTCTTCGACTTAGAGTATTATACTTTGTCTGAGCATTAGCACACATTACACACTCGCGTAGGTTGCAATTCTAAAACTTCTAAATTTAATCATTTTAAACGACTTTTAAATTCAAAAATAAAATTCATAAGTGCTGAAGCAGTCTTCAATTTCTTTTGAACTTTTCTTCTTGTTTTAGGACTGAGTGTGCAAAATAGAGATGTAATTATATTTTTACAATTTTAGAGTTTGAAGTTTGAGGCCTTTTAAACTGACTTCGAAAATTTGGTAGTTAGGTAAAAAATAAATTATATCCGTACTCCAGTTCTAGTTTATCAAGATTAAATCTACTCAAGATAGAAAAAAAATTGTCAGGCGTAAAAATAAAAAAAAAATATGTATACATATGTATAACCAGTTATAAGTTAGGAGAAAAGTTTACCAAAATTATATTTGTTTTAACTTTTGTACCAATTTTGTTTAAAAACAGTAGGTTGCACACTGTCTGCACAAGCAGACATTTTTTAGCAGGTACATTTTTAGTGCAAATAAACAATAACAATTTGAAAAAAATTACTGATTTAAATGAAAATATAAAATAAAGAAATATTTTTGTTTAATCTTTTATTACCCGACTGAAAGAAGGGTTATGTTTTTCGCGCGTATCTTGTACGTTTGTAAATTTCTTTATCGTATCTTCCAAACGGCTGGACGGATTTTGACGATTCAGATATCGTTACATTCGTCTCAATTACCCAAGTGTCCTTAGATAGGTATTAAATAAAATAAAAAATATAGCCGATTTTTGAGGCATCATTGTGACTAGTTGAAAAAAAAATGTTATCTAGCATATCGAGTAGGGTATCAAAATACAGAGAATTTAAAGAGCATTACAAATATGTTATTATGTTGTGTATTAAATGCAATTTGGAATAATTTCAAGCATTTTAATTCAATGAACAGTGTTTTTCTTACGTGTTGTTTTTTAGTCGGGTTTTATAATTTTTTAAATTATTCTTGTTTAATAATTTAATCTACTTGAAGCCAATAGGCATTAAACTGAACCCATAGGACATATTTACCTAAGTAGGTAGCGCATTTGTCAGTCGGTATTATTGAGTACATAAAAAACCTATCAATACATTTAGCGTTTAACTTTTATTAATTGTAACTTGTTTCAATATTTATTTTGAACAGGTGACTGCGGCGGGTAAGGCTGTCCTGGTGACCGGCTGCGACAATGTTCTCGGTAACGCCCTAGCTCGGCGGCTGGATGATATGGGATACCACGTGTTCGCGGGCTTTCAGAACAAAGCTGGCAACATCGATGCAGACATGCTCAAGGAAGACTGCTCTGGAAGGCTGCACACTCTACAGCTTGATATCACTTCTGAGACACAGGTATATCCGTAAATTTTGCATTATGATTTATAATATTTTTTGAAAAAATTGTAAATGATGAACAGTTTGTCTAAATACTTTAATTTAGTAATTATTTCTTCGAAATGATAGTCTGACTAAGATCCGTATCATTTTGTAGAATTATTTTGTTAAATTGTAAGTATCAATTTCGTGAAAATTAAAAACTTTATGCACAGGGGAAATCACAATTTAATGGAGTTCATACCGCGTGTTTAATAAATTAGTACATTATCGTTTTAAGGGAATGCGAAACAATTTCATTTTCAGCAATCGGCTAATACTTTTTCGTTCATTTAGGTATTTCATTGACACCAAAATAACATAGAGATAAGAATGCGTTGAACCAAACTCTATGGAGGAATCTTGAAATACGAATCAAGGATTAATTATTACTATTATTCCTAACCAATAACGTTTAATTTTTTTGTTGAGAACGTCTACATTTCTCTAAACAAAGCAATTTTAAAACAGACGAACAACAATAATAGGCCAGTCATCTAAGACAATCTAGGTCGCAAATAATAGCCGGGTTCTGAATTTTTGGGATGTTCTTAGGATAGATACCAGTAGTGTAAAACCAAATTTGCAACCTCGAAATACCGGTGCTAACTTCGCGGTGCTCTTAATTAACCTCTTAATTTTCGGACTTTATTCAGTTTTTGGCTTACAACTTCTAAAATATGTATTTAACAGCAAAGTTACCTATGACACTTTTAAAGAAAACAAAATAAGCAACAATATGAGCGCAATAACAGGTCTGTACGTTTAACAAATCTCAAGATTTAACACTTAAAAAATGGGAGGCTTTTCCAAAAAGTTGTAATTTTGTAGTTAGCTTGAATTTCGAATAAAATGTTGTCTAAAATACTCATTCTACGAGGAAAGTCATCGGAAGTTAAGTTATAGAGCAGTTATATAACTTTAATTCAAGTGTAAAATAACCTGTGTACAATCAATAGTTCTCATGTTATCAGGTAAATAAGGAAATCAGATTTTTTTAAATGAAGCTTGTACAAATATGTATGTATGTCTGTATAAATGTTACTTTTTTTTAAATATAAGAAATACATCACTCAGTAAAAACTGTTTATTTAATCAAATGAAATTTAACACAAAACTCTATGTAGTTTCTTGCAGTGAACGTTGCAAAGCGATGGAGAGACTTCAGCTAAAACCTACGACAGAAACACGCAATTTACCTATTGTATATTAATTAATTATAACAAAAGGGTAGGTAGGAATGTAACGCAAGCTTACTATAGTTATCGAGACAGTAGAACTCTTTTGGAAGGCTTTTTAGGTTCATCATACGGTACTCCTTGAAGCTCCGGCGACCTCTGCTGTGTATTTGTGTCTGAATCGAAATTGACAGACGGAAGATATTATAACAGGGGGTCGTTGAAGTCATCTTCTTCATCGGACTCAGTCATGTAGGCAGGAATATTGAGGCAGGACATCACCTCCCCCGACAAATAATACAGAGAGCAGATCATTTCAGCCTTGCTCTCTGGCAGGAGCATCTCCCTGCTGCAAACTCATCTAGCGGGCAGGAGTCGGACATCTTGTAAGAAAAAAGACACTCTAATGTCCAACAATAAATGTTTTACTGAACAATCACATTTTTATCCAAGTCTCTAGCCGACTACAAATTTACAACTTTTTAGGAAAAATTGCCCATATTTGAAGTCTTATGTCTTGCGACTTATTAGACATACAGACCTGGGGTTACACTTAAATTAACTGAAAAATGCATATTTTAGAAATTGTAATCTAAAAACTGACAAAAGTCCGAAAATTTAAAGGTTTAAAATTTGGTTTAACACTACTGGTATCTATCCTAACAACATCCCAAAAAATCAAAACCTGGCTATTATTTGCGACCTAACGCGATTTTTATGTCTACGGTGACTGGCCTATAAACCGTGAAGCTCTCGTTTCTTTTGTTTGTTTTCAAACTTGCTAGCATTGTCGTTAGTTAGTCAGAATTTCAAATAACTTTAATTAAGATTTCGTCGACAATGTTTTCTCTCCATTTTATTATAATCAGAAGAGGATCAGTGGTGAGTTAATTTGACAAATTACGGGTATCTAGGTCATATTCCAGTCCCACAGGAACGTACCTTCTACCGTAGCCTACCCTTTATTATAAAGCTAAATCCTTGTAAATTAATTTCGTACGAGTATCGCTCGCAGCTAACACCAATCTGGGGAATGTACTGTGTACACGTCTCTAATTAATTCAGGCTAGCAACGAAAAAAGAAAGTATTACAAAAGTAGCCACCCACCCACGTCTGTTCCATCATTTTTAATGAATCTGTTGTAAGATCTTTTAAAGCTAAAAAGTATATTTGAAAAAACATACTTTAAAATATTAAGGATCCATTTACTTTATAGATAGACGCGTTATCTATGTTGGAACAAACGTATCCTCACAATTCACACAAAAATATTATATTTCTTATGAGCTTTTTTGCTCGTGACTTCACATTTGTTATTCCGTACTATAGCATAAGCAACCCACTGGATGTTTCCACTACTGGCACTCGGGCTTTCTCTCCCAAGGGGAGAGCTAAGGCCATATTCCCCCACGCTGGCCCAGTGCGGGTTGATGGATAAAACAAGAATTCGAAAGATTTTAGGAAGATATCGGTTTTCCCAACGTTTTGTCTTTCGTCGTTTTTTTAGTTAACAGCATTACGCACATCACTTCGAAAATACAATAGTGCGCATGAACCAGAGGCTTCGGATCGCCATTTGCCGTTATCCCGACTGGCCCAGCGGTAACGGAATTTTAAATAAATTACAGATTTTTTTATCATTTCGTACAATAATCTACCTTAATTCCAAATTTCAGACTGATCCGTTCAGTTCTTACAACGTCGATTGAGCTAAAAACATTTATGACTTTCACATTGATAATATTTATAAACCAAAAAAAATCTATAATAGGTAAGTAACTTGAAATTTGAGTAATGAAAATTATACCTCTATATCTCATTGTGTAAAAACAATGCATATATTTAATCTTCAAGCAGACTTGGGCAATTTTATCTTATATATAAAATTCTCGTCTTATATATAAAATTCTCGTGTCACAGTGTTTGTTTCCTTACTCCTCCGAAACGGCTTTACTGATTTTAACCAAATTTTATATGCATATTCTGTAGGTATGAGAATCGGCTACTAGCTATTTTTCATACCCCTAAGTGACAAGGGTTGTTCACTAAGGCAAAACAACGTTTGCGGGGTCAGCTAGTGATAGCTAATTCAATAAAAGCTCTAAATCACAAAGTAGCCAATCAAAGACTGTGTTTAGTTCACATGAAAGAGAAATCAATTCTCAAATGTGGTCAAACCACAAGGTTCTTGAAGGGTAGGTAGGATATCATTATTGGAAATCGTCCTACTGTGGTTGTTACATTCGACTTTGATCAGTGATCTTGAAGTAACTTCAACTACTCACATGTGTCGTGTAACGGATAATTCAACTTACCCTCGATCAGATAAAAGATCGAAACTTGAACAAATAATTTTGCATGGTGAATCATTCATTGCAAAAAATTTGGAAGAAATACTTAATCATTTCATATCTCTGACAAAAACAGAAACCTGATCACAAAAATAATGTTTGTGCCACTTTTTCTCTAGATTAGACAAACCCTTTTATCAAATAGATTTAATGATATAGCTTAAATCAATAATATCACATTTTATGTTTTGTTAGTTTTAATCTCCGATATTACAAGATTTTATTTTCTCAAATTCCATCAGGTACACCGTTAATGTCATAGGTGTAAATATAATATATATATATGCGCGCTACTCAATTTAATTTCTTTATGTGATAAATTAAACTAGACTTTCAATGACATCTAGGGGTAGAGTACTCAACCTTTTCTTGACTATTTTGTCTGTTGTAAATAATTTGAATCTGTATTAGATTTTGTCGGCGTCCCTGTATATCGTGGACCACATGCCAGAGGGCGCCCAGGGGCTCTGGGCCATCGTCAACTGCGAGTCGTGGTGTGCGCTCGGGGAACTAGAGTGGGTTCCCTTCTCGGTCATCAAGCGAGCTATGGACGTGAACCTTTTGGGTAAGTCCTGCTATGAAATTTCGCGTTACACTACGAACCTCCGAAAGTCTACGGTTCTCGTAGCCGTCTTATTATTGCGCTGTAAAGGACCTAGATGGCGTAAGGTGTGGGTTTGCTGATTTTCAGATTTATTATATTAAGCTATTTATTTACAGTATTCTTCAGTATTAATAGTAGTTTACGGATGTGATTAACATCTACATTAACTTCTTTTTTAATAATCAATAATAATTTAAACAATTGTTATTATACGGATTAACTATTTGAAACAAAATACAACCTAAGACAAGAATAAACTGAGTCTGAGGAAACCTAGCTTTAATTTTTGTAATGCCTTATCTTATTGGAGTAAAGATTCTTACAGATTAAAGATTTGAAAGATTTTTACAATAGGGTTACAATAAATAGCCTTGTTTAGTCGGGTTTGAGTAAAATACAAATGATTTTCTCTATAGCAAAATTTTGCTAAAAAGAGTTTAAGAGAACGTACCAATATTTGACTGGCCTCGTCGCTTAATTGGTAGTAAGTCTGCCTGCGAAGCCGAGGGTCGCGGGTTCGAGTCCCAGAGTTTAAAACCCAGTGCAAATATGTCTTGTTGCATGTACTGTTGTACTTGTACTGTGTCTGTCTGTGTGTTTCTATATATAATAAATATGTATTTACAAATAAATAAGTATTATATAAACTTTCTGGATTCCTTAGTACAAGTTGCTTAGTTTGGGGTCAGATTGTGGCGTGTGTGAAATATCCACCAATATTGATTTATTATTTAGATAATTTAGTAATGCATATAGTTATTAAAATAATATAAAAGATACCCTAGTTATAGTTAGTTTTAAATATCACAAGTACAGTAATAACTACGCTCATTGACGTCAAAACTCTTGAGATGAGTTTTTCGACATACGAAAATATTTGTAAACATCTAATTTGAGTCCAGCGGCGAATGATTCATCTATTCATCTGAATACTAAAATAATTCCAGAGATTTGTGAAGTTATAAATATTTCATTGCATATTACATTTTATAGATCATTTTGAATTTCTTAAAGAAGTTGTGCTGTACGAAATAGGTATATGATAAAAGAGAGCATTGTTTACCAAGTTTACTTAGCTTTTTGCTAACGTAAACAAGTATGTATAACATTTAAAAACAGTCATTAGTTACTATACAGGAAATCGAATTATATTGAAATGAAAATTCCATTTTTAGATTATCTGTTTTCATATAAACAATTCCAAAAATAAGCTTATTACACGTTAAATACCATTATTACAAGTAAGTTAAATTCACTACACGATGTTATGCGAATTCTCCGCTACTTTTACTCTCCTTTGAGTGTTTTTTGTTTTCAATAACAAAATCACGAAACTTTAATTTCCTTTTTGTATTTGCAGAACAGTTATTTAATTTATAATGTTTAACTTATAACGACGTATCTGTAGTTACTTTGTATTTAAAACAAAGTCTAAGTCTTAATTGATAGAATCCAGTATCTACAAGCGAACAAACCGCTTCATTAATTTCGTCATTGTGTGTCGAATGTAAAGTAGGCACGTAGCAAATTCAGCGAGAATTCAATTAAGGTCTTTCAAACGATGACCTTGTAACGAGCAGACACAATTACAACGTTGTATTTACTTTACGAGCTAATTAATTTTAGTTAGTCTGACGCCAAAAGCCAAGTTTTAATCTCCAATTTTGCATGTCTTGGAACCTAACAAATTAACTTATCAGAGTATTTATTGCCTAAAATTGACACGAATTAGAAAAGTAATTCAGAGTTAACTGTCTCAAGATGAGGCCAAAGGAAGTGGCTACCTACATTTATTTACTCTAATAAAGTTGATGTAAATAACTGGGCTAAATACCTCTTACAGTACACCAAGTAACAGAATGTTATAACGAAATCTACATTAACTTACAGTGTTCATATTTCAGGCGTGAGGCAGGGAGATGTTATATCTCCGAAACTGTTCACTGCCGCGCTGGAAGATGTTTTCAAGTTACTGGACTGGAACGGACATGGCATTAATATCAACGGCGAATGTATCACTCACCTTCGGTTTGCCGACGACATAGTCATTGTGGCGGAGTCGCTGGAGGACCTCGGTGCTATGCTCAGAGACCTCAGTAGAGTATCCCAACAGGTAGGTTTGAGGATGAATATGGACAAGACGAAGGTCATGTCAAATGTTCATGTCTCACCTGTACCGGTTATTGTTGGGAATACCACACTCGAAGTTGTTGACGAATACGTCTACCTGGGTCAAAAGATCCAATTAGGTAGATCCAACTTCGACAAAGAGGTCCAGCGAAGGATCCAACTCGGATGGGCAGCGTTCGGGAAACTACGGCACATCTTGGAGTCCAAAATACCCCAATGCTTGAAGACGAAAGTCTTCAATCAGTGCGTGTTGCCAGTGATGACTTACGGAACTGAGACGTGGTCCTTAACTGTGGGCCTCATAACAAAGCTCAAAGTCACACAGCGAGCTATGGAGAGAGCGATGCTCGGAGTCTCTTTGCGCGACAGAATCCGGAATGAGGATATTCGCAAAAGAACGAAAGTAGCCGACATAGCTCGAAGAGTAAGCAAGCTGAAGTGGCAATGGGCAGGCCACATCGCTCGCAGAACTGACAACCGATGGGAAAGAAAGGTTCTCGAGTGGCGACCACGAACCGGAAGACGCAGTGTTGGACGGCCTCCCACTAGATGGACAGATGACCTCACAAAGGTCGCTGGAAACCGCTGGTTGCAGGTTGCGCAGGACCGTTCGTTGTGGAAATCTAGGGGGGAGGCCTATGTCCAACAGTGGACGTCTTGCGGCTGATGAATGAATGATGAATGTTCATATTTCAGTAAATGACATAAAAAATACCTCTCAATAGACACACATTAATTCAAACAAAACATTAATTCGAAATTTTTCTCAGGATCTTACATAAAAAGTTGATAAAGACGAGAGACTTCAGCGTTATTATAGTTGATCAATTTCTGAAAGTCCCTCATATTAGTGTGATTGGTATTTACTTAACGGGCAGAAAGTTTTTACTAACAAAACAAAATTACTATGAAAATCACTCTATACCTGATACCTATCCATAGTCTTCAAAAACTAAATGGAGCGCTTTTAAATATTAGACATACGATATATGTATTCTGTTATATCGGTTAACACGACTAAAAGAACATGTTTTTAAATACTTAATGTATTTAATTATTATACTTTTTTAATTCTTTCAATTCCTTTCAATTTCCAAGTTGCATTCTAGGGTCTTTTTAAATGTCTAAATAAGTTTTATATTCAGAAGATTAAATGTACCGACTTAATTTGAATTATCCATAGGCATGTGGCCTATGGATAATTCAAATTAAGTCGCGTCGAACACGCGCTCGGTAAGGTTTTGTAAATTAAATATGTTCTGATTATATTTATAATGTAATAATAATAATAGATCCTTCTACCTTGGCATTTGCTTTACTATTGATGTCACCATAATTCAAGCGAAAAGAAAAGAGAGAGCAATATTAAAGCTAAGACCGTTTTCCTGAGACCCCCCGATCCCCAAGGGCCAAATTTCTTAACACACATTTTAGTGAGGCGTGACCTCTCCATCCAGATTCACAAACAACGAAAGATAGTAGGTATTGAATTATTACAAATTTCGTGTGGCATTGATTTTGACTTAACCTTTACGTCAAAGAAGCACAAAAGACAAATCTTTTATGTGCATCCTTTGACCTTCAACCCACATTTACCGCAAGACGACGATATACAACCGAAAGCAATTGACCTGATACTATCATCTTTTTGGATAATGAGCATAAATTAGCGCAGCACAAAATTTGGGTGACCACACTACTAATCAGATCAGATAACAAAAGGTTGGCTAAAATAGTTCGATCTCTAAAAAAGGACTCGCCTACCTCACCAAACCAAATATTTTAGATGTTAAGAGGTTGAACCAGACCATCCAAGCCAGCGACTAAGACAAAAAGACAGATGTAGGAATAAAATACATACTGGGAAATGGCTTCAATGGTCACGTTATCCATTTCAAGATTAGCTGCCGCAGGTGGATGTTTATCGCGAAGTGGTTATGCGCAACAGTTTCACAGGAAAACAGAGTCGTGTGATGCCATTGAAGTCGCCATCGCTAATTTTGTTCCCTGCGACCCTGATTTTAGCCGAATCGTCACTTCTTCTAGAATTTTGGCTTCTATTAGATAGAGCTGGGTTAATTCCGCCGGCTGGACGGGTGGGTTCCCCCTGTATAGATATAGGGTACTAGTACTGGCTAATATTTAGCATATTCAGGTACAGATTTTGAAATATGACATTTCATCGACTCCCTCTCCTTTCTTTAGCCTACAATATAAGTTAGAAATGGTCGTTTATAGTAGGTGCCTCTTAAGGTTTCTTAAAAGGTCAGCTTCGTAGGCCAAGTTTTTTGACGTTATTACCCATAGGTAGTTGCCTAGAGGCAAGCAGAACACACATGTCTGATACAAACATTGAGGCGTGAAAAATAAATAATATTGATTAGCAATCGTATGAACGAGGAATCTGTGAGAAACCAGTGACGATTCATCGAAAGCTTCACATACATCTTTACAATTTGCTCAAAATCAAGCAGCTAATATATTGTCTTATTTCTTATCCCCCATTCATCTAAGAAAAAGTCCACAAACAGTGACGTTTGTAGTAATTAAATGCGTGTACTGGACAGGTCCAGCGCGACTGGCGCAGGTAATGCTCCCCCTGGTGCGCCGCGCGCGCGGCCGCATCGTGCTGGCTTCCTCGATCCTGACGCACGTGGCCGCTCCGGTGCGCGGCGTGCACGCGGCCTCGCTGGCTGCGCTCGACGCACTCGCCGCCTGCCTGCGCCGCGAACTCAAGCCCCGGGGAGTTGATGTTGTAAGCTTACTGCTAACCTTAAGATAACCTTAACAGATTTGGATCACACCAGTGTGAAGATCCAAGCCGGCTCAAACCTGCTTGGATAAAGATATCTTGCTGCCGTATTTCACCCTCACCAGCGTGGAGCGATCTTGACAGATTTGGACTACCACACCAGTGCGAACATGCATGCTGGCTCAAACCGGCTTGGATAAAGTTCTCTTGCTGCTGTATTTCAAAACTTAGCGTAGGCTCAATCTTTAATGCTTTGACTTCATTTGACTTCATAAACGTTAAAAAATTCCAAACTAATTTTTAAGTAAATAGGTACTAAAATTATGGCAATTTTTTGGCTCTCGTAACACTCGAGTAATTGTGTTGTAATACGGCGGTTAGAACTTACTTCGTCAAATAAGTATCAGGCTGTTATTCATTTGTCATTTTATAATTTGTCAGGTTGGCAGTCGTTGTGTTCGCTAATATTAATTCATTGAATGGGGGTGTGAACATTTGCACAATTAAGAGCGAGTGTTTATTCTCATAACCATTTTGACCAAAATATTTACAAAAACTCATAGTTTTGGTGGAGGGGTGGCGAGAAACAAAAACTAAGATTTGTTAACGAACAAAAATGGTAGATGAGCGTCGTAAAATCCCAATCAATTGCCGTAGAGCGTGATACGTTTATGTTCAATATCTTAACGCATTAAAGACTAATAATACCTACTGAACTGTGGCGGAACTATAATCCATCAACATTATGGGTAGTGAAGACGAGATGCGTGCATCTCTCGTTTCCAACGCAACAGAGTTTACGTCAGCACTACGCTCATAGTACGAAAATAACAACTACTTGATCAATGGTGCTGATAAATGTCTTGCTATTTTCGATAGTCGGGGTTACATCTTTATTAAAAATTAGTAGATACGATTTGAATAATTTACAACAACTTATCATTCAGAAAACTATCTTTGAAATGTGTTTTTTTTTCATCCGGTGTTTTTAGAACGAAAAACGTTTTTTGTTTCAAAAAACGTTTGTGACAATCCGTATTTATTTATTTAAGTATTATTACGTCACATTTATACACAATTGGCAAAATCAGTATCGTCTCTAAATAAATTATATGCCGGAATAGTTGTAGGTAAATTAAAAAAAATACAGCAATTTTTGTTTTGAATATAAAATTTCAAAACTAAACCAACTTCAATTGAATGATCGTATAAGTAAATTACGAAACAAATGTTCTGTGTTTTACGTCTGTAAGATTTAAAAACAAAGAGTTACATTTTATTCGATTTTGTAACCTCATTTAATACTAAAACCATAAAAAAATCGAACAAGTACTTTCACAGCGTCTAGAAAAAACATCCTGTTATTATCAAAAGCTATCCACAGCTAACGTAAACAATAACAAGAAGGAACTTCGTCGATTTACTGACATCAAAGTTGTGGTATCAGTTTCGTTTGGGAAATCTTCATTTAATACTAAACATCGATATTCACACAGTAACGAATACCTTTGTCAGAATCCGATTTGATATAGATAGGTAAAATGTTTCACCTTCATAAAATTAATTGAATATTTCACAACTTTTGTAAAAGAACGTAAAGTCACGTATAATAGATTAAATATTACACAAAAAATGAAAAGCTATTTGGTTCGGTAAGTCGTGAGTAAATGTTTGCAATACGATGGTGAGCCTTAAGAAGGTCAAGTAAGAGACTAAGATTATTTTACAATCCCTGGCTTTTATTGTGACGCTAAAATCCTGAGAAAACTGATAAATAGATACATAGACTGGCCTCGTGGCTTAGTGGGTAGTAACTCTGCCTGCGAAGCCGAGGGTCGTGGGCTCGATTCCCACCCAGTGTAAATATTTGTGTGATGAATTCAAATGTTTGCACTGTGTCTGGGTGTTTCTATGTATAATAAGTATGTATTTAAAACTTTACAAGTATTATATCAGCTATCTGGCCGCCATAGTGCAAGCTTTGCTTAGTTTGGGGTCCGATGGTGTTGTGTGTGAATTGTCCACCAATAATATTTATGTATTATTTAATATACCTGTGTCACCGTAAAATTGTTAACATCGTCAGATTATAGTCTAACGCGTAAGATTATAGTCTAACGCGTGAGATTATAATCTAACGCGTGAGATTATAGTCTAACGCGTGAGATTATAGTCTAACGCGTGAGATTATTTTCTAACGCGTGAGATTATAGTCTAACGCGTGAGATTATAGTCTAACGCGTGAGATTATAGTCTAACGCGTGAGATTATAGTCTAACGCGTGAGATTATAATCTAACGCGTGACGTTATAATCTCACGCTAGGGTAGGTTAGGTTACTTTATAATCTAACATCGGTAGAATTTAAGACGTTAAGTTTTACAATTATACGGTGATATATACCTACTTACACTGAAAATTCCAAGCTAATATCCGTTATCCGCCCATTCGCACTTGGCTAGCATGGTAGGCTATAGCTTTGACTCCCAGCTGTGGGAATATGAAACGGGCTTTTTATGTTATCGTAAACTATTTTCACCTTTGCAATAAAGTGACTAAATTTCCAATATTTTTACTGGTACACGCCAATAAAAACAAATTATCTAATACTAGCGGCCCGCTCCGGCTTCGCTCGAATAATAACCTAGATATCAACTGCAGCGCCATCTGCCGTAGCCTATGTTACTCGGGAATAATGTAGCTTTCCAAAGGTGAATTTTTGAAATCGGTCCAGTAGTTTCGGAGCCTATTCATTACAAACAAACAAACAAATCTTTCCTCTTTATAATATTAGTATAGATTTTACCAGCTGCTCTAGGAATAGGTATTAAAGAAAAAACTTTCTATAGTACATGTGTAATTTTATAACCAGCTATCAAAATAGTACGTGGCGTTGCCGTTCCAGCTTGTGGCTATAATAATATTGAATATGAAGCTCGCTGCACTCTCACTGTCTATTTTATTCAACAGCTTTGATTGCGACACTACCTATGAATACTCTAGCGATGAGCCAACTGACGTCACGTTAGACGTGTTTACCTATATTGTCTTATCTGCATCGACGCCCATTTCATTTCACTCGAAAAAATAAATAAAAATAATTTAGCCTCGTTCCAAATAACGATGCTCAGTCATATTGAATCAACATTTTATCACGTAAACATCATTACGTGTAGGTATCGCATAAACCTGAGAGCACTCCAATATGGCCGAATGAATGCTCGCTAAAAGCAACGGCAAAACACATCGCTTAGGGTATCATAAAATGACTCGCTATCTTGGGAATTGTATTTATAAAACTAGCGTAAAGTCGGCTCGGAATGGAACATCTCGTTGCTTCTTCGCGATAACGGCGCAAAGTTTGCAAGTTGGCTCGAATGGGCGTTCGGCACACGACCTCCCAGTTCGTCTAATACACCTCCCGATTAGATTAGCATCAGCACATGTGGGAGGTTTTGTCTGAGGCTTGTTGTAAGCTTGTTAGCAACAAACTATTTTGTAAACTTATTACATCCCAGAAGATGAGGAGGGTGGGTGTTTCAGTTGTTTATTGTTTGTAATTAAAATCGATACGTTCTATCCATCAAGCTTGTGATTCGTTGTAGATTAATGAGATGAAACCGACAGATATAGCTCAACGTAGAATGTACATTTAATATGAGCGTAACTGTCGTTAAACCGACATTTTATCGGTTTATAAGCTTATGCATAGATAGCTTATATAGATTTGTAGCTTCCATAGCTTCATAGCTATGAACTACAGCATGCATATTTAAAAATGTAAAGTCATTTTATTGGAAGGAATTAATACGAGTTTACGCAGTTTACATGTCCAAATCCAAAAAAGTCACGTTATGCTCATAATGCATAAGCTAGCGTTATATTTTTTCGGTAGGTATAAATTGGTACTATCAGTTGCGCATAGTATGGACGGTTCAGTATTTACAAACATTTAATTCATATCTTTTATTCCCTAGAGATAATAAAATTTCTCCAATATTACCTAGAGAGTCACCCTGAATGACTTTGCAGGTCGTAGAATGGGTCAACCCAAAATCTGAGCGCCAAACGCGTAATGATCATTAAAAATACTGTGTTGTGACTGTTTATCACTTTTTATTATCATTGGTCTGTACAATAACGCAATGGACTAAAACTCAGTCCAAGAATTCATGGAAATCCAACGAGGAATCTGTACTAGATATGTCTTCTCGTCATTCAATGCCACTTCCCACGCAGAATAGGATATAACTGATATGTTTTCGGAGTGTAATGTATTTAGCTCATGCTATCGGTAAACAATAAATATAGTTATAGCATAGAATAGATAATACAGATGGTTATATGTTTCTTAAGTCTCAACCTCAGACATATTTAAAGTGAACATAATTCTCGTTATCCAATGTAAACTTCTAAGTTAATTTTATAAATAGAGAAGATTTGGATGTTTGTTTGTAATTTGTATGAACACAAAGATTTAAATTGTAAATAGAAAAAATGTTACATTATCACTGAGTAACGTTTCGTGTAATGTGGTTAATCAATTTAGTCAACTCTACCAATAATGTAACTCACAAGCATTTTAAACAGCCCGCTAAATGTTCCCATTGCTGGAACTCGGGGACTTATCTCGCAAGGAGAGAGTCAAGGCCACAATCCACCACGCTAGCCCAGTGCGGGTTTGTGGATGACACATGCTCGAAAGATTCTAGGTACACATCGGTTTCCTCACGATATTTTCCTTCGCTGTTTTAAGTTAGCAGCATTACGCACATGGCTTCGATGTGACAGTGGTGCCCGTGGGATTTGAACCCGGGGCTCCGGATTGGCAGTCGCCTTTCACCCGACTAGACCAGCAACTTACTAAAAAAAAAGTATAAACAAAATATCTATAAAATAATTTGCGTTGCGTATCTACTCTGCATGAACTATTGATGACAAAAAATAATGTAGGTACTACTTTGTAGAATATACATCATATCATTATACAAATATGTACACTTAAAATATTAGGACACTATTTATGTAACAATTGTAATTATGTCACAATAAATATATTTGTAAATTGTAAAATGTTTGATATTATTGAACGTTTACCCAAGCGAAGTCAGGACGGGCCACTTGTCTGGTGTTTAATTTTGTAGGTGCGCAAAGCGTTACGCAAAGTGGACCGTAGATAATATTCTCTGGTATATTAAACGTAACCTAAAACAACAATATTACAAATACAACCTCTAACAAAGGCAAGGCTAATTTAATTTGATAGCCGACAATAGAGAAGATATATACATACAACAATAGCCTAATGGACGAAACTTGAACCGTTTCTTCGGAACAAAATGATCTTTGTCCTGCTAGAAAGCTTTGAATATTTCATTTACCTCTTACTAAAACGGCGCGGTAGAATTTAATATCGTAGAGCGCAGTTATTTTTTCCTAAAACATTAAATTTCATGTCTGTTTTAATAAAATACCATCTTATTTACGAACGTTAGATCAAATAAACGGCCCGTGCGTTGTCCTTACAACAAATATACAAATTGCGAATTCATTTTCTATACCTACAGACTTTCATTCAGGCATTCATAGTACCTAAGCGTCGAACGAAAGTAACGAGAGTAAAGAAAACATGATTGAGAATTTAATATTGTATCACAAAAAAAGTAGTTATATTTTTCTTCGGAAATTTCTTTTGCTTCTGTGTTCGGTGGAAATTTAAAATAATTGAAATCGTTCCTTTGAAAATATAGTACTGACAAACAACTTGCTTAGTTTGTTGTGTTGCGGAACTAACTGTCCGATTTTATGTTGATGCCGGTAATATAAAGTAGGCTGAAATAAAATTATACTTTACTAGCGGCCCGTTCCAGCTTCGCTCGGATAATAACCTAGATACCAACTGCAGCGCCATCTGCCGGGCTGATTAGTGAATCTAAACCATCGAGGGCCTTACCCAAACGCATACAGAAAAAATCATTCAAATCGGTTCAGCCGTTCAGGAGGAGTTCACTAACAACGAAAAGTGGCATTGATTTTTATATGTATACTAGCTGACCCCGCAAACGTTGTTTTGCCTTAGTGAACAACCCTTGTCACTTAGGGGTATAAAATAGCTAGTAGCCGATTCTCATACCTACAGAATATGCATATATAATTTGGTTAAAATCAGTAAAGCCGTTTCGGAGGAGTAAGGAAACAAACACTGTGACACGAGAATTTTATATATATATATATAGAAGACTAGCGGCCCGCTCCGGCTTCGCTCGAATAATAACCTAGATATCAACTGCAGCGCCATCTGCCGTAGCCTATGTTACTCGGGAATAATGTAGCTTTCCAAAGGTGAAAGAATTTTTTAAATCGGTCTAGTAGTTTCGGAGCCTATTCATTACAAACAAACAAACAAACAAATATTTCCTCTTTATAATATTAGTATAGATATAGATAGATTAGATACAGAAATTAAACTTTTTGTAAAGTTATCCTGAAAAAAAAGGAATGTTTCTAGATTTATAATTCTTCTTATGAATTTAGTCACATGAAGTGGTAAAAAAATGTGAGAGTTTAAACATTTTCTTGCACTGAGTTGTCAGATTTGGTAATTAAATCCTCATGAAAATGTGTAAAAGTGTTAACGTTTTAAATTTTAGGTTGTCGTTGCCGCTGGCGAATACACGACAGGAAGTGCGTGGCTTTCCGAAGAGAAGCTTCTAGAACAGGCACGTGATATGTGGAAACGACTCAGCGACGAACAAAAGGGTGCCTACGGAGAAGACTACTTTGAACAGGCCTTGAGAAGCCTCGAGAAATACACCAAAAGTGCTGTAAGTAGACTTATAGGTACAGGACATACATACATGTTTGTGTTGATTTCATTTCAAATTAATTAGGTTGTAAGAATCTAACTTTTATATGATTTATGGACTTGTTTGGTAATTTGGTAAAAGGAGTAATTTCTCCCACATTTTTTTTAGATTTTATAGGGTTAGACTTGACCGCCATCTCGCTTGATGTTAAGTGACGATGCGGTCTACGATAGGAGCGTGTTTACCTAGAAGAAATTCGATTCACCCTCGGTTTGAAGACACCAAGATTGTTACCACCGGAAAAACCGCATTCCACAGTCTAAACATTCTTTTCTCAAGAGTAGAGTCAAACCTCTTCGTTCCTGTCTTTGGAACATCAACCATGAAACCATGCCGCTTTTTCAAGCTACTAGCAGTCCGATAGAAAAAAGGTCAAAGTGGTATTAGATCTTGCAGTTCAGTTGCACACTCTCCGAAGTGTATCCGATAAAAACCGTTTGAGGTAGCAATGTTGCGGCGATGTTCAAAACTTTTAGAGTGTCGTTGGCTATGAGCCTTTTGGCAAGTATCTTGGTCGGCTTCAGGGTCTCCAGCTGATACTTACCTTATCCATCCCAAAGATGCAAACAGTAGGTACCTACTCCAAACAAGAGTGAATCTGGATCACTATTACATAATAATAGTTTTGGCAAAAAAACAAATGGCTTAGATTCTTCGTGTTTGAGCGTTTAAAATACCTAGATAAAAAAATATTGTGTACCTATATTAAACTCAGACTTGGTACCTACAGTTTCCAATACATATAAAAAGAAAGTCACGTTATTTAAAACATACATCTACCTAAATAATTTAATGAAATACACCAAAATGTTTGGGCATGAAAAGAAAAATCAACTTCATAATTAAAATGCCAAAGAGAACCGTGCCTTTATTAGCTAACTTAATTCCTTCGAAGCTCGGAAACGTGACAACGCTTAATTTAACGCCATTACGGGTTTACATGAACGAGCACGCCACATCAACTTCGTTATCAATGACACGTCACTTAGAATAACAATAATAACACCTACACTTACTGCTCAAATCATTAGTTCGGGCCGAAAACATTGTTCAAAACAAGAAAGGCGTAAAAAGGTGACCTTCTCTGACGCCCACACGCCAAGAAATTATAATGCGGGGGTTTTATATTACACAGAAAGTAACTCAAGTGTTGCAGATAACATAACAAACCAAACAAAACCATAGTATAAGTCAAAACATTGCCCATTCACCAAATTTTCATTAAGCTAACTTTGTGATCTTTTTTAATTTGCATTCACAAAACCTTTCTCAGAAAGATTACCATTAGTTACTGTCAGAATATTGAAATCGTATCTTGCTCGAAGTGAGCTTATAGGCTTCGCGACCTTGTCAGTTATTTAATATCTCTCGTCTATTATGCTCTGATTAATTAGTTTTTAATTGACCCCAGGACGCAGACCTGACTGCCGTTACCAGGGCGCTGAGCGAGGGAGTGACGCGCACTTTCCCGCTCGCGCGCTACACACCGGTTTCGCCCAGGGAGAAACTCAAGTCCATTCTCGCCGAGCACATGCCGAGGTCACTATACGAAGGACTTTATGCCGACTAAACGAAACTTGCTGACGTCAGTGTACTACTGCCACTAAAAAGTAACCTAAATACATATATTTTGTTGATTTTCATCAGGACATCGAACGATAATCAGGTTAAAAAACGTCTTAAAACCTATATATGAAACATTTTAATACAACAATAAAAAAAAAGATGTTACATTTGAGATGCAGTAGTTCGCAGTGCTTAGAGAAATACACAAATTTCTGTCACTAGTCAGAAAAGTGTCCTTACCAAAGAAACAAACAAATCCTTTGTGTAATGGTATAAAATTCAAATTCGGTCTTCATTTCCCGTTTTCATTACACGACGTTTTAATCACAACGATGTTTCACTAATGAATCTCACGAAAAAAAATGAGTAACTCCGAATTTTATTAAAGTCCATTGGGTTTCTGATCCCTTAAGTCGATTCAGAAATGCTATTTTAAATTTGCTGACCGTCCGTGATCAGATCGGACTGTAAATGATTCTACGCTGATTAGATAGACAATGTAGTTGGGTCAGAAATGCGGGTAAGGGTTGGCTTTTATATCATTGAAGAGATATGGATCCATTATGATAATCCAAATTGAAACAGTATTATCCGGAATCCGAATCGCGTGGTTTGTTAAAAATTAATAAAACGCTCGATTTCGACATTTCTTTAAAATGAATCTTTAGAATAAAATAAGTTCTACCTACCTAAATATTTACTACAATTGATTACTTTTGCTTCAAAATAACAAATCCACTATATCAAAAATAATACAAAATTATTAGCTAAAATTTCGTAGATTCAGAAATCTTTGAGAGAACAACTTATATATTTTATTAAAGTACGAATATAATAAAAGGGTCCGCAAACAACTGCAGCACTCTAAAATAAAATGAACTTTTCTCAGCTGAAAGGTCAAAAGCGAACAACATCAAAAGTGAAATCAAAGGCAATTACCCTGATGATAAAACGACGTTTCGCTGAAAAATAACTTTCGTAATAATACTTTCATTTTGATTGACGACTTTCCCAAGAGATGCCTTCTCTCGATAAGCAAATAACCAGTATTTTGAAATATTTTTAGAAGTGATTCAAGTTAAATCTAACAATGTATAATTAATGCAAATATCACACATAATAGGTTAGCCATTTAGTTAGGTCTGTAAAGGTACAGTTTACCTCAATAAACATGCAGTGAAACATGTGTGTTACGTAAGCTTCGTAGGAAGTTTGTTCATCATTTGGCAACATTTCCCCACTCGAATACGAATGGGAGACTCGTTATCAAAACTGGACTCAAACCTTATTCATTGGATTTAATAACATTCTTAAAAATCCTATTTCAATTATTTCGTACACATAATAGCTAGTAAACAAACTATCAAGAAATGTCATCGTTCACATTTATCGTTATCTTGAGGTCATCGTTGCTGAGTTACTTTTATGGATAACTCCAAATTGAAACTGTACCTACTCTCTAACATCAGTTTCTTAACCAATAAGCAACTTAGCTATAAATAAATCTGTTGCAGAAGTTCAGATGTTATTTAAAGCAAGATTGTAGGTGGGCATAGTAGTCAGGTCAGGCTGCCCTCATTAATACTTGGCACTCGATCAAATCTGTCATTCACATGTGTTACTCATCCATTTTCGCGTTTGGTGATAAACGTTTATTTTACGTGATCAAACTATATTGGCATTTGCATAAAGTAGTTATTTTTAACTGTTTTGTATTTATTTTAGTTATTAAAAGATGTTGAAATATCTTGTTGCTTCATAAATTTAAATCCTTCGAACTTTTGTCGACCTACTACTTACTTTGTGTTTTTCGTAGGACATAAAAATATTATTATACAATTTTGTATGTTATGTCCTTATTGTTTTATTACTTTATTTTCTAGTCATAATATTATGTATTTATTTTGTGTATAAGGCTTGTTTGTAAAGTATATAGTAAGTAGATAGTCAATGTAATAAGCGAGCAAACAGTGTCGTTGTAATGTCGCTGCAAGCTTGTTGCATTTTATATGCATTTAAGAGCGACTTACTGTAATTCTGTCCAAAGTTTGTTATTTGTAAGTAAATTGTGTGACGCATGACGTATTAATTACTCTGAAATATGCCTTTTGAATCCTAATAAAGTAAAGTAAAAAATTACCCCTGTTTTTATTTATTTTCTATCAAATAGTGCCATTATTAACTTCGAATGAGGACAAATTCTGCTTACAAGAACGGGCTTGAGAAAATTTAATCATAACATATCGTAATATATGGTTCCACTAAGCCTGACCGAAGTTTGAGAGTGCTGTACCGGCCAAGTTGTCACTATTTCCCTAGATACCTATTGACCTACTTTTCTAGGCTTCATTTACTACCGAATTCTATTTTGCTCATATCTTGGAGAACTTTACACAATTGTAAAGGTAAAATAATCGATTGGTAGGTATGTAACCGGGTGGCTAATAAGTATAATTTATTACCAGAATTCGACATATTTATGAATTCTTGTAGCAAGCAAGAACACAGATAGGTACTACGACCGTAGCAAGGTCGTTGCTACGAATAAAAATAAAAACGAAACAAACAAAGATAATATTTGCTAGTCAGTGCGCACTTGGAGTCCATTTGTGACTACAGCTGTTTTTGATCCACAGATCAGCGTAATGTTATCGTTAATGTATCAGACTATCCTTTGCGTTACCTATTACAATACATACCATAATCTAAGCAGGTACAAATGAATGAGAGAAATTCAAAATTTACTTTTTTTTTCATAGTATAGAGCAAGGGTCAGCAACAGGCGGACCGCGGTCCGTATCCGGACCGCGAAAGGTTGAACCTCGGACCGCCAAATTTTGTATTGTATACCAAGTATACATTTTAAAATGTAGATAAGGTACACTGTACCTTTATTAATTGTTACAATATTTTTTTGGCACGTAGAATCTAACTTCAACCTACAACCAGTTTTTTTTCTGGACCTCGTTAAAATTTTCGCCCAGCATCCGGACCGCACCTAAAACTACTTTGCGACCCCTGGTATAGAGTGACGAGACGAGCAGGGCATGTGCCTGATGGTAAGCAATATGCCTACCACATAAGAGCACAGTAACACGAAGCTATTGAAACACGAAAAGTCCAAATCATAACCCAGCACTGTACTGCGCTCTTCACCCAGAGATCTAAGATATTATATCTCTGAAAGCCCTGTAATTTCTCTGGAAACATTGCCTTTCAAACCGGAACACAGTACTGTTTCCACATTACAGCTTAGCGGTAGAATAACTGGTAAAATAAGGTGTGGTACTTCCCCAGGCGGACTCAAAATCAATAATTTGCTGTCTATCATTCAAGTAACTTTACTTCGTGGTTTCTGTCGCCGATTGAATCTATTGACACTGTAATTATAAACTTGAAGTGAGTTTAAGAAAAATCAATGCCGTTAAGAAATGTATTCCGTAAAACTGCAAACATTACTGTGTTCCGGTTTGAAGGGCAATGTTTCCAGAGAAATTACAGGGCTTAGAGATATAACATCTTAGATCTCTGGGTGACGAGCGCAGTGCAGTGCTAGGTAATTATTTGGACTCTTCATGTTCCAATAGCTGCGTGTCACTGTGCTGTTATGTGGCAGGCATGTTGCTTACCATCAGGCACATGACCTGCTCGTCTCGTCACTCTTTATTTAAAAAAAACACTTTAAAAAAGATTAACAAACGTTATCGTTCGATTTAATATGAGTTGGCTCATATGGCTTTCAGTATGTTACCTTTAAGAAGTATTTTTTTTTTCTTAGTACATCTATTTTAACAACTCTTGAGAAAGTTTTAGTGCAAAAATACCTTAATTGTCAGAAAACCAGATCTGTTAAAATTACGCTGATCCGTTTCATCATTGCTGCGTAAAAAATATCCCATACGAGAATATTCTTTGCACTCGATAAAGTATGCATGAAACTGTTTTGTTTTCACAATTTAATAGTGTGACGGAACCAAAACATCAAACCAACAGTGTGACCAAAACATGCGCCTGAGCAACACGCCTGTTTATATCTAGCACAGTTTAACGCAGCTTTAGTTTGGCCTTTAATGCAGTTTGCAAAGCAAACAAAAAATAATAATAAAGAACAATGACAATTAAATTTTATGTTTATAGTCATCACATAACCCATTGTTGCACTGTTCCTGGCGCAAATAATTAAAAGGATAGTGTTGATGATTAACGCGAATTATTACTACATTGCAGTACATTCATTCCTCATTTTAAAGATACATTTTCATTGAGATTACACTATGTAATCCAAATCTCAATAAGGCATTATTTTTTATTAAGTAAGTATATCTGGTCTGGTCTGGCCGAATACAGAAGCGCGTTGTCATACATAATATGTAACGGAAATGAACTGCTAACTGGCAAATGGCCAATACTTTGGCATTAATAATCTACTTATATGTTAAAAAATATTTTTATTCCACGATGTTCATTTTACGTGAAAATGTAGGAACATGAAAAAGATGTGAGAATGGCTTTTGATTGGATTGGAAGTTTTTCGACAACTTTTATTCAAAGAGCAAACCCTATAACATTCCTTGTAGATTCAAAAACTTTTATTCCACGAAGCTACCTCGGGAATTGGATTCCTAAAATTTCATCCTTATCCCAGATCCAAGCGTCAAAGAAAAGTATACACTTTACAGATGTTTGTTTTTATGAGCAAAAATACATCTGCCTTATCTTACCTTAGCGAAAATATTAACTAGTGTTTAAACAACTTTAAAACATGCTTAGTAAACTTTAAAATAGCCAGTCTGACCCCGTTAGGCTTACATTTTCGGGATTTTCTTTGTTAGCGAGTCCCTACCTTTTATCTAAGTACTAAGTCGTTACTTATTTTTAAGCTATGTGGAAATAAATGTACATCTACATTATGAATACTAGTACTACATCATACATGTTTAGACTGACTTAATATGAAACAGCGAAAAAAGTCCTCGATCAACATAGGGATTTCGCGGGCACCTGCGGTGAGGTGGTCGATCCGCGCTACATGCCGTAATGCTAACCTCGAGGTCGAAGCCGAGACCTCGACCCGAATACCGGAACAAAGGTCACGTAACCTGCATCACACCTACTACACAACACTAGTCTGAGCTGCGCCTTCTGAGTCTGTCCCGTCTGTGACAGCCTTCTATGAAGCCTGTCAGCTGCCCAAGTTCACGATGATGGACGGCCTCCTCTCTAAAGCCCCTTCCTAAACTAGCGTTAATAGCTACGCCCACCTACTGTATTGTACCCATCCTGCTAAGATTTATGTAAGACCAAGTGTAATGTGATACGTAGCTTTGCTTGGCGTGGCTTAGTTATAGTCTAAGAATATCATCATCAGACAGAATTCTTAATCGAATAATTTTGGGATTATTTACTCTATTTCATTATAATTACTTGGAATTCTATTTGTTAGAAGGGTAATACTAAAAATGAGCTATCTGGTTCAGAATTTTTTTCTAGGTAAAATAATCAAGTGAAGCTCGGCATAAAAGTTCCGCAAACTAATTGGAAAGTTTCCCGTCGGGAAGTTAGTTGGTCGACCTATCCTTGACGTCAACATTTCTATATTAATTAATAACAAAATGTCGAATCTATTCAACAACCCAATTATCTTTTCTCATAGAACCTCGTAGCTTTATACTTCACGTGAGTTCCATCTGTGTACTTACCTACTACACGACACCAGCAAAAGACTCATGTGTACATTGTACAACCTACAGAAATGAAAACCGCTTATTTCTACTGCGAATTTGTAGGATGTGGAAAATTCTCTCTACCAAATTATGTTCACAAAAGCTCGGCATAAATAAAAATACCTTCAAACATCTTTCTTGGCTGACAATAGACGGCAGTTACCGTTTAGCATTATTTTGCTTGTTTTTCACCCTTTGTACAGAAAAAAAATCACAAAAATCAGTTTACAAGGAAAAAATAGTGTTTTGAGCTGCCGTTGTTCATTACACAATGTATTGTCATGTTTACAGGATAAAACATAATGCGGGTTCTACGGTGGAGCAACTATCCGAAATAGGGATGCAGTTCAAACACCACTTTCATGGGTGAACTGGCGAAACCACTGTAGATCAATATTAATGACTAATAGTGCCCCGCGATTTTACCTGCCCCGACCAGACCAGACCAGACTGAGCGGATTAGCCGCTCAATTCTCACAACTTGCTTGAGCAATAAACATCTACACTTTTGAATTTATAACATTAGTAGGATGTTAATGTACCTAAAATCAATTTCTTAAGCAACACATAAATAAGTCGATTAAATAAAAAAATAATACCTACTACCTAATATGTCTACATACGAAATGTTTTCTTTTTTCTTCTGTATGAGGAAAAAAAAAACATTTTCCTGTGGTCGTTCATGAACTGCGTTCGTTGTTCTACCGAATATAGGTGAAATACCTGCTTGGACACGTGTATGTGTTACACGTGTAGTGTGATAGTGACGTGAGTGGATCAAGTACTACGTGTCGCTGTTTCTGTGTTTCTTGATGCAGGAACCGTGTTAGACAAGCAAGCACACCGCTGAGACCTTGCGGCCTCGGGCACGCTACGCTCTCGCATTTCATAAATGCACTACCCTGTCTAGGGATAATGCTCATTTTAAGTTCACAAAATTTTCTTAGTGTCGCTTGCATTTATTTTCAGTCGCCTTTTATTATACTGGTAAACATTATCGTAGCTCGTAGCATTATCGTAAAAAAAAAACTCCAGTGTACAACGCCAGCTCGGTTTAACCGTGGGTAAGCGTTTCGTATAAAAAAGGAAAATCCTTTAAGACTAATATAACCTCAGCTAATTAAAAATAAACATCTCTTATGGCAATTACGAAATACCGTAAAACTTACATCAACACTGAAAACGTAGCAAAACTTTTACCTACTATTACCTATTCGGTTCTTTTTAGGCTTAGACAAATTATATTTTAGGTATTACGAATATCTATTTCATAATGTGTTCTCCACTGAGCCACTGAAGTATAAAAAAAATGTGTTTATAAACTTTTAGTAGCCAACCACTACTCTAACGTTCTAATAGAATAGGCACTATCTCTACAAAACATTATTTTAACTACAGTCATTACTTTGAGAACTCTTATGTCCCCGTGTTATGGTCCTAAATGGCCGGGCAAGTCATAAAAGCACTTTCTTCTATATTGGTTATACTAACACCAAGTACGGAGAATACTTTGTTTGTATTAAGATGGATACATTTAACTATGTGTTCAACGGATCACAATTTAAAATTACTTGTGAGTATCAAAAGATAAAAGTTTGCTTTCAGAAACAAATTATATTAAAATAGCAAAAAACCTTTGGAAATTATGTAGGCATCATAATATTAGCGCTTCCCAAAAACTTATTAAACTGAGAAAAAAGGCATGTGGAGAAACGAAAGTCCATGGAGCTCTGGGTACTGAACGGCTCATTTTTAGGGTTCCGTTAAAATGTAAAAACGGAACCCTTATAGATTCGTCATGTCTGTCTGTCTGTCTGCCCGTCCGTATGTCACAGCCTCGTTTTTCCCAAACTATGAGCACTACACTATTGAAACTTGGTAAGTAGATGTATTCTGTGAACCGCATTAAGATTGTTACAAAAAAATATTAAAAAAAAGAAAAATTAGGGTTGCTTTCCATACTTAGAACTGAAACTCAAAAATGTTTTTTTCATCAAACCTACACGTGTGGGATGTCTATCGATAGGTCTTCAAAAATGATTTTGAGGTTTCCAATATAGTTTTTGTCTACACTGAATAATTTGCGCGAGAGACACTTCCAAAGTGGTAAAATGTGTTCCCCCCCCCCCCTCTAACTTCTAAAAACTAAAAAAAATATATGATGTACATTACCATGCAAACTACCAACGAAAATTGGTTTGAACTCGATCTGATGAGTAGTTTTTTTTAGTACGTCATAAATACATTATTATTAAAACTTCGATCAAAGTTACAACGAACTAAAAAAACTATGTGTACTATGTATATGATGTTACTTGCTGCAACGGAACCCTTCATGGGCGAGCCCAACTCGCACTTGGCCACTTTTTGTTTCTGTTATTCTAAACGGATATGACAAAGACGAAGAGGTTCCATTCCGTGCCGAGATCAATCCGACTAGGTTCAGAATCAAACTTCATACACGCCTGTTTGTTCTTGTTTTTAATTTTGTTCGGATTTTTTTTTAAATAAAGAGTGACGAGACGAGCATGACATGTGCCTGATGGTAAGCAACATGCCTGCCACATAACACACACATACAACACAGTGACACGCAGCTATTGGAACATGAAAAGTCCAAATCATTAACCTAGCACTGCACTGCGCTCGTCACCCAGAGATTTAAGATGTTATATCTCTAAGCTCTGTAATTTCACTGGAAACATTGCCCTTCAAACCGGAACACAGTAATGTTTGCACATTACTGCTTGGCGGTAGAATAACTGGCAAAGGTGCGGTACTTCCCCAGGCGGACTCTGCTAAGAGTCCTACCACTACAAACTTATTGTTATAACAGTTGTTATTTTATGTTGTCTGTAACGCTACGGTAGTCAAATCGAAGCGTGCGAATCGGAATCATGGTGATAACAGAGCTACCCGGTTGCTACGGTGCCGGTGATACAATGAATTCGCTCACGAGATATACGGCTAAAAGGACTTTGATTCACTTTGAAGGATTGCTCCATATTTAACGTGTGTGCAAATTTAAAATGACCTATATATTCTTCCAAAAATATCTATACATCTATATGGTATTGTGTTCATAATTTACTAATCTTTTTAATTCTAAACGAGTTTTAGAACATGTAAATTACAAACTTCCCTCATTTCCACTTAATTAGTAACACCGTCTGAGACCGTCACTCGTGTCAAATTTGTAGCGTGACCTCGCGGATCTACTGTGAAAATATTTATGAAGGCACCTCCGAGGCGAGACCTTACATAAATTATCAACCGAAGAGTCCATTTTATAAATTGAAACGCTACAGGAATTCAGGAATAGCGTAAATGGTATGCAGACACGTTTGCAGGTCGTACCTACTTTTTGGGCATTCGGGAACAGTGAATACTAAAACGAAGTTTAGCTCATTTAAAATTCGCAGGGAAAATGTACTATAATAATCTTAATTTTCTGTACAAAGGATAATACTCTTCAGAAAGCAATCACCATAATTGTGAAAGCTTTCTCAAATAATGAGGTCTTTCATAGTAGTCAAATTACGTTGGTAGGTAATTTATGTTACGTCACGAACGTTAGGACAACGCCTGTGAGCGAACTGCTAACATCGCGTAGCATGAGCAGCCTTTATGTCGTAAGGCCGTAATGCTGTAAGCTGTAATCATCGCCGTCTTTTCAAATTACAATCAATGGGACAGAGACCAATGAGTAATGCAAGGGGTGACATATAATCCAGATTTGGATTTTTGAAGTGAAAACTTCTTTTGGTGCACCACACACAGATTTTGCGTGGACTATGAATTGACCTCAAGCGTCACGTTCGTAAATGAAAAAAATCTTCGGGTGAACTCGCGAGGTAAGCACGCTTCATCGTAGATCGCAACGTCGCTTAACATCAGGCGAGATGATGGTCAAGTGCGAACCTATAATAGTTTAAAAAAAAACTCGGTATCCATGGTTACCATTAGGTACACATTTAGAAATCTAACCATGACTTTCTAGTCTAAATGTGCATGCTCAGAAGAGGTGGTTATAAGTTTGGGGTGGGTGGCTCGGGAACTTCCACGTGGGGCACCCTGGTCATCACAAAACAACTTGCCTCGGTGGCATCTTGTTGTGTGATGGCGAATCCCGGCCGGGCTAGGAAATTCTACACGCGCTCCTCACCCCCTTGAGCAGTGCGTGTAGAGGTCGAGGAGATGGACTGGAAGATTTGGGAAGTTTGCTCGGCCGACATATCGGCCAAGTCTTCCAGATGAGGGTCCTCCACGAGCACTCTGATAGCAGAGTGCTCAGTGGAAGGACAAGGGCCGCTGTGCGGCCATAGAGGCGGAACCGCAGCTATCCCTAGCCGGGGTGGTGAGGGCGGACCTCTCACTGCCGACCATCTTCGCCGTGGTGTTCGACAGCGAGAGGTCGTCTGAATTTGAGAAGCGAGAGTTGTCAGCCTTTCGCTCCTCCACTGAGGCGGAAGCGGGCACGGGAGCGAGTCTGGAGATTCCGACTCTAGGCTCGCATCCCGTCTCCACTGGAAGGCCTGGGGCGTCGGACGTTGCCGTTCGGCACCCCACCTGGGATAGGCCTTCGAAGAGGCGACGCGCCGCTGATTTCCGGCGCGTCACTAGAGCTAAATGCGGGGGTACTAACAACCCCCGCGAGGCGTTACCTTAAGGGCGGTGGCAAGGGTCAGGATCGTTGACGAGAAAACGAAAAGTGGCCCCGCGACCCTGACTCCTGACCATGCAGGAGAAATCTGTGGCGGTTTTAGTCGGTAGGGCGGCACCATGTCTGTCGTCGCTATGGTGTCGAGCCCAACATACCTCACCATGTATCTGCATGGTGGGGATACGTAAAAATATTTCCCCCTCATATAAAAGATGGTTATTAGTTTTCACTTCTATCGGCAGTCCCTGTGACTGCCATTTATTATCTTTAGGATGGGTAGGTTAAGTACCAGCTAGAAGCCTTGGGATCATTCGAGAGACGCGCCAAAAGGCTAACAGGCAACGACAACATTGTTCGAAAAAGACTTCAAAGTCTTGAACATCGCCGGGAAATTGATAGTTTGCCTAATGGTTTCTTAACGAGGTAAGCACGCTTACCGTCGTAGACCGCATCGTCGCTTATCATCAGGTGACGTGGCGGTCAAGTGTAAACCTATAAAAGCTAAAAAAAAGACAAATTCTCGACAGATGTCTTTTTTGGAACATTCCGGTTGCCTCACGATGTTTTTCCTTCACCGTTAAAGGCAGTGGCAGTGCACCCTCACTTGCTCAAGGTCGCGCGGTTTTAGCCTACCGCTAGACCGTTCCTTCCAGGCAACAAGTGACAGTCGGTTGTCGTACGCACGGCTGAGCGCTCGCGCAAAACGTTTCCCGCGCATATTGTTATGAGATATGTCGTAAACCCTCCGCGCTAGACAGGGACAGAGTTACGCGTTAGAAAGAGCGCAAATGTTTATTTGAAAATCGCGACAGGTATTGCGAGCTGAATTAAACTTTGTTGTGTCCCAGCAAGAGTCGCTATTTATATAATTGTTTTTGGTAAGTGTGGCTTCTGTACTAATATTTGTTCTGTGGCAGTGGTGACAACAAATGTACTGAGACAAGTAGACAACAACTGAGAGATGCATGTGGGATTGGAACAGACGACCATACGATTCGGATATCAGACGATATCGCCATTACCCTGACCAGATCACCACGACTTCCATCTAATGTACCTACCGATAAGTGCTTTTCCGGAATTGTCCCGTAAATATTTTTTGTAAGATAACATTTAAAAAAAACGGCCCTAGCCGACGTAAGATTAACCGTATTTTCTCACACACACACGGGGTGAGCGTAAAGTAGTGGATTACCTATGTCCTTGACTCTCTCCTTATGAGAGAATGCCCTGAGCCCCAGCAGCGGTAATATAAAGTTATGCTAATGTTACTTTAGATGTGATGATGTTTTGCAATATGTTAGCATACTCAGACCTTTATTCCAGAACATTACCCATCAGATGTCATATCTGTCCTGCACTCGGATTCACTTCATATCTCAGACAATCTGAAATAGCAGTGCATTGCATGAGATATCTCGTTTATTTGAGTTCTCCAATAGATTATTTTGTTGCAAACTTACTTAACTCTTGCATAACTCTACGGACTAATATATTTTATACCTTCCATTGACCACGTTTCAGCACCGTTGCTTTGATGCCATGACAGACAGAACATCATTGTTTCAACTTTCGTTTTAAGACATTGTAAAGCGAGTTGCGAAAAGACACGGCATTGTTTCCCAAACTCTGATAAATTGAATTCTTCTCACGGCCTCTCTCAAAATTATTCCAACTTAGTTACTGAAGAACTCTACTTAGTTCGGTCGCATGTTATAAGCAAGCATTACTTAGTTCTGAAAAAAGTCTAAAGTGTTATTTTAGTTATGTATAATATTAGGTTTATGATGCTGTTATTATCACACTGATAAGATCTGTGTAGGTACCCCCAGAGATTTCGGGCTTTATTCATGTCAAACAATCAATCAAATATTTCCTCTCAAACTAAAACAAATAACAGTGTCAATTTATACAAAGCACCACCAGGTGAGACGGGGTTGCAAACTGCATCGCAGGATAACGACCATCTCGGGTTGAGGGGGGACTATTGATCTTCGAGCGTCGCGCCGCGTTGTGACCGATCGTGACCCCGCGTCCGCCCTTGTACTTGTACCTTCTATCATCATTATTTTTACGTGTTAAACCTTGTTCTTAAATACCCACTCGACATTAGGAAAATCTAGCTTAGTTATATTTAAACATAATATTTTATGTGAGTAGCACTTACAAACGTGCAGATAGACCTACTAAGTAATTACTTATTAAAAACAACTCTTACCTACTCTTAACTATAGGTAAGGACTGTTTGTACACTGTTACTGTTTGTAATATAGGTACCGAATGTATTTATTTCCAGGTAGGTAGAAATATTATTTCGACATTCTTGTATTACAATAGTCTATAAATAATTACATAATTAAACGAAATTTTCAATATTTTGATGTGTGTTTTGCTCAGGCCAAACTGCCGAAATTAAACTCTATGCTTTCTTATTCTGAAATGCATAATTCAATGAGAGAAAGTCTCACAGAATAAGCTCCATTCGATAAAAAGATAAAAATGTAGGTACCTTTTGTGTGCCTGCCAATTTAATAAGTAAGAAATATGTTGCACAGTAGTACCGACGTGTCTACATATAATTACTCTAGTCTTTCCAAGTTATCGTGCTCGCATGATGTCCGTCGCTGCCTACTGTCAGTGGCTGGGAGAGACCGGAGTCAGTATCAGGAGGTTGTGGGAGGCAGTCGTTTACTAAGCATTATCGCCCTACGATTTTAAAAGCTCACAACAGTTATTTTCACGAAGGCAGTTTAAAAAACTAAATATTTTTTGTTTCTGGTAATATTATTTCGTGACAATAGTTTGACAATAGATTTTTTTATCTGTATTTTTATCTTGTGAGTTGTGAATCCAACAAATGTGAAAAGTGTACAAAATTGTGGAATTATTTTTAAAATACAAAATACATTTTCCATAGTTACAGGATTATCCCTATAAACAAAATGGAAAACGATAATAGCAAACCATATAAAATATGTGACGTTAATCGGGACAAAAAGAAAGGAGTTGTGTCTACATCTTTGGAAGACTTGCTGACCAAAGTACCAGAAAAATTGGGACTGCCTTCAGAAAACTTGACTGTAGTGTTGGAATCCGACGGCACTGAGGTGGATGATGAAGAATATTTCTCTACTTTAGACCCAGACACGTCACTTATGATACTACACGGGAACGAAAAGTGGGCGCCGAATATGCCGAAATGCCAAGTTTCGCTAGATCAAACCGATGATGTAGCTTTGGGAGACAAAGGGCAAGTTGCTAATTTGGTTGGTCGCTTGCAGCACAACTTGTGTCATATCTCACTACTGGGGGGACAAGACTTGGAACTGCTATCTGACATGGATCCTGACAGCCTTGCTGATATTGTAACTGACAGAGATAATAGAATCATACTGGAACACATCAAAGAGGCTTCAGGCAGGTAAGGAATAGCATCTAAAAAAATGTATTATTTCAAAATGTTAGATAAGATATCAAAATGTCTCAATTATTGAGTTATTTTGGTATTTATTTCCAAAAGTGCTTTAGCTCATCATCAGCTTATCATAGTCATCTGTTGGACTTAGGCTTGTATCATAACAACCACTTATATGCAACTCTGCATTAACTGTGTTAATGCAAACAATTAACTTCCTTAAATTTTAGTAGTATGTCTGAAATTGCCTACATTATATTATTGTAATAATGTAATAGGCATTATTTACAAGTACCTATAGCTAAACAAAAGCAATGAAAAATTTGTTTTTTGATTGAAAAAAATGTTAAAAAAATAAGTTTATTACCACATAAATATCTAGGTACTTATGTAGTTTTAATGAATGTAAAGCTATAACACAAATTATTGCTTCGAATATTTTGTTGCAGTACAACATTATCTGAAATCCAAATTGAGAATGAAAAGTATCTTCTTATTTTTGCAAGCTCAATCATAGAAATAACATAAACAACAAAATTTTCAATAAAATTACAATAACTAGAATTACAACACCACACTGTTGCCATGTTATATATGCAGAAACTAATGCCTATCAATTGTTTTCAGAATACTCTTAGAAAAACGTCAAGCGCAAGATGCGATGGAACTTCTGAAACTTTACCACCAAAGTGTTGCCACAAACGGAGCAGAGGATGTATCCCCACCTAAACAGGAGCGAGTGTGAACAATCATTCACTGAACATTTCAGTTGTAACCTACTAATGTAACCCTCAGTTTATTTTAAGGGATGGTTCATCTCAAAAGTTTACAAAGATCTTGATTCATAACATTCATTTTTACAACATGCATGATACTCCTTTATTAGAATTGAGGGTATTTTAAATATTGAAGAATGCTTTTAACACCAAAATATTGAGGCCTTTACAATAATTTAGTATGATTAAATTGTAATTGTTTTTGCTTTAACATTGAATACATTATTGTAGAATTTTATTTTGCATAAATTAGAAAACTAGCCTAGGTTTGCTATCCTTATTTTAATGTTGGCTCACTTGGCCAGTGATGAATCTTCTCTATAGGTTTAGATTGTTAAGAATATATATAGTAAGTGCTTAATAATCTTATGATCTTACTGCATAGGTAAATTGTGATTGCTTGTACTAATAAAGATAGATAAAAGTAGATCTGTACATTTCTACAAGAGCAGTTCTAGAACAAGCATTAAAAATTATTGATGGGAGATCTATAAACAGGTAAATTAGCACTTAAAAAAAATATCTAATGAAGACACCATAACATATAAATCTGATCTTTAAATTGACTGTTTAATGTTATTTTATCCCTTTGGATTCACATTAGATTGTAAAGCACTTACTATACTTAATTGTAACCAGTAAGTATAAAACACTAATCTTATGAATATGAGCTAATAATGACATTGGAATCATTAAGTGATGTTTTGTGGAATACTTATGATAAGATAGAGATGATTTGGACTATGAGTAAGTGGATCTTGTGTAGAGAGATCACATTTCTGCTGTTTTTGTCTTATTTTATGTATACCTTTTCACAATCTTTTAAATTACTGTGAGTCGGGAAGTTCTTAAAATTGTGATTTGCACATTTTAAGGCTTATATCTATTCTCCTTAAATCTTTTTGTAAACTTTTGAGAGACAAATTGCCACAAGGTTGATAAACAACATCAATTTAAAAGACTGATAGTTGGTAATCTTATTTTTTTTATATAGTTTTACCCCTAGAGTAAGGTTTATTGATTTAATTCCAATTTGCTCAACAATTGATATAAGTTTCCCTCATTATGTTTCACTGCCAATTTGAAAGTAAACATGTGACATGGTGGTGAATGCCTGTGATGTATTACAGTCTGAATTATTAGAATCATAAATGTCCACTTCATGATTCATTTCGGCATCAACACTTCAGTCATGTTTGTAACAATTTATATGAAAGGTTTTTTGAAAATCATAGTCAGTTTGGGAGATGATATGAATATCATAAATAAACCTGTGGAATTTAGGCATAGATTTATAAATAACAATATTGTTTAATCCAAAATAATGTGTGATGGTAATCCCTTGCGATCGTGACAACATTGGTGATCCTTGCTTTTAGACCATTTGAGCGATGTATTGTGTGAATGATCCTATGAATTAGGTACTATTAGCTAATGTATGCTAGTATTATTAACTCGAATTGCTGTGCTAGTCATAATTATTGTATACTCTAAGTAGTACACTAATGTTTAAGCTGTTGTAGTGCACCATGTATTAAAAAATAATTCCCAAACAACAAAACTATAGTCATTCCCTTGTGCACTTAGCACTAGTGCAAAAACAATGTGTATGTTTGGATATAATTATGTGAAAATGAATGACATACCCTATTCTGAAGACATAACCAATCAAGAGTTTTGTCCTTTTTATTAACTTTTTATTACAACACTTAACCAGCTTGACTTATAACAGCTGCAGTGATTCCAGATATCTTAAACATTTAAACAAACACAAAATAGGCATTATCTCGATACATATAGTACAAATTTAAAAATGAAATTTTAACTTTCTAACTATAGAATGTCTTGAGACTAGGGCCTATTAACTGATTCAAATCATTTTATTAATGTTACTATTTGCTGACAGCTGATCCTTTGCTAAAACCTACTTAAAATTTAGAATTTTTCAAGACACATCTTTTATCTTGCAATTAAAAAACATCATATACTTCAGTTTTGATGTAATTAACAACCACAGTCAGTAATTCAATAGTGGAAAAACTATGTAGATTTAACTTATGTGTGATGTAATGTTAGATGTTTTGATTATTAATAGAAGGAAGTTATTATAAAAAACAAATGGCTGTTTGTATTATATCTTAGTATAAAAATGTTTCCATCTTTTTTACCTATTATAATTTGGTTTGTTAGGAAACATTTTTGTGCTGAACTTTTACTGATGGAAAGGGTATATTGTACTGTCTATGTAAATTAGCTATATATTTTACATTAGTGTAGATAATTTAAAGAAACTCAATTGATTTGTGAAATGCTGCATTAATTAAACATACTCGTGCAATGAAAACCATGGCTTTGTTGGTAAACTATTAAGTATGCAATTTCCACTCCTTAGTACATTATGTAAATCGCTCAAGTGTAATTAAAATTTTTGTATTTTATATATCATTAATTATAGTACTAGTTTGCTTTAAAATATCAGATCTTATGAACAATGCTGGAATTGTATTGAGTTTGGTTTAGAGTGGAATTGATATAAGTACATTTACTACTTAAGTTATTTGGCACAAATAAACAATTAGTAAATGAATAAATGTTTTATTTAAATAATCATTTTACAGAAATTCTAAGTTTTAGTTAAATACACTGAAAACGTGAAGAATACACACACCAGAATGATTGCACTGTTATACACAATAACATCTTTTGTTTTAAAATAATTTACAGGACAGTGCATGAGCTCTTTTCACGGAATGGATTAACCTTCTGACTCGAAAATCCCACAAGAAGACAGTCTTCCTGTTCGTGTTCATTGATGTATTTTACAATGTCTGATACGGCTACCGAAACAGGAATTCTTTTGATGGCAGCCTCGCGCCTCAGTTGTTCAGTGACAGCGCGTTGCTGCTGCAACGTTGACACCATCATGTCCATCACGGCGGTGTCTGATAGGCCTATGTTGAAAGCAAAATCAAACAATTCGTGCAGCGCAAAACAGGGCGTAGCCTTGCACCTTGGTTATGTTCGACCTAAAAAAATGCATTAAATGTTAATATGGTGAGGACAAGTAACATTTTACCTGATTAATAATAAGGTATACTGACGTAGAACACAAAGGTGCTGATTATTATGAGCAATTAGAATCAGTTAGTGTGTATTTTTCTATATTCGCAACAAGCACAATGGAGGAAGCCAGCAGTCAAGTCAAATGTCATAATATACAATTTAGAAATTTATGACAGATCCATTACTCTTTGACGTTGACATATTAAAAAAAGTGACTAATTTTTCGGGTTGACAATAAAATATAAAGGACCCCAAGTTCCGCATTATCGATAAAAAAAATTGTATGCATATAGGTCGTAGCTAGCACTCGTAGCAGCGTAACCTCTCTACAGTCTCTACTTAGTCTGTGGTCGTAACCCACATAAAGGACTTCGCTCCCACCCAACAAATAAAAAATCACTCAAATACGGGCTACATGGTACTATAAATTTAATATCAGACAGGAATATAGTATTACAAATTACAAATGATACAGATATTGCCATCCTGCAGGTTACGGGAATATTGAATTACCAGGTTGAAATTTTAGAGATTGCCTTGGCAACATTTATAGAACCAAAACTTAAATCGAAAAATGGAAGGTGACGGAAAAGAAACCAAACCAAAATCCTACTCGGGTATACCCGAGGCAGTATTTGTAGTAAGTTATTGCGTATATAAATCAGCATCTATAACTTTTTTACAATTTTTGATAAAGTTTTCATTGTTGATACTTATTTTTAGAGGTTATTTTCGTTAATGACCGCTTCAGCACCTGCTGAAAATATCACTCATAATATATGAAAAACCTTAACTTTGTTAAATTCCTGAAGCTAATATTGTATATATTCATGTAAATATTACTTAGGATTGCTTTTATCCATTCTGGTGATTACAGGATAATGTTGATGAATTTATGAGTTTACCAGATAACTCTGACGGGGCTGACAAAGTTTTGAGAAGTCTTGACGAGCAACATGGGAAATACAAGGTTATGGAGTATTCCCTGGCTACGAAACGAAGGCGTTTACGCCAGCAAATTCCCGACTTAGCCCGTTCGTTAGAAATGATTGAAAAACTCAAAATTCAGAACAACGACATGGAGACACAATTTCTTCTTAGTGATCAAGTATTTTTAAAGGTAAGCACATAGTGCAGTTAAAATACTTAACAATAGTTTAAATAATTATAAATGATTGGATGCTGTTTAACAAATACAGCAGTTAACTGGACTAGTTATTGTTGTTAGTCATTTGGAAAATCGAATGTATGAATAAAGGTTTGGTTTTGTGCATTCATTACTTCAAGTATGGACACACTAGCAAGTTTGTGATAGTGGATGTTTTCTCAACCAAACCATGCTGTTTGATAGATATAATACAATGGCTATTGAGGAATAGTGTCATTTTTTTTTCATTATCTTAACTGCAATACTAGAAAGTCATAGAGGTCATGGTAGACCATGTACAACTCTCTAGACGCATTTTGTCCCCTTTCTTAAATATGGGAGTAACTACTGATTTTACTGCTTCCAATCCTGACGCAGACATTCAGATTCAAAATACACATTCATGAGAGCTGAGAGTGTAGAGACAAGTGTGTAAGAACAATTTTTTAAAACACAGACAAAGTTGATCTGGTCCTGGAGATGCATGCAGTATAGATGAAATTGTCAAATCATGATCAAGAGTAGGTTCATTTGAATAAGATTTTTCCAATTCATCAGTGAAAGCATTAGCTATTTCACAAGGTCTCCATTGTCTTAATTGCTGGAGGAATGCTAATGAATCAATAATATACTAAAATGATGTTTGGTCCTCGTGTCACGGGATCCCAGAGCTGGCACCTACTTTGCCCAAAAGGAGTTTAGCAATCCAAAAGGGCAATGCTGCATTCTGGGTGCCATACCATGCTGTGGTGATCTCAATAGCATGTCTGTTTTGTGCATTTAAATATATACATATGTATATTTTAGTCTTAATTGCTTTTTATATATTTGTAAATAAATGATGTGTGGTTTAATGATGATGGTTTGTTACAGGCAAATGTACCACCAACAAAAACTGTTTATCTTTGGCTTGGTGCAAATGTTATGTTGGAATATTCATTAGAAGATGCAGAACAGTTACTCACAGCTAACATGGCTACAGCTAAGAAAAATTTATCATGTGTGGAACATGATTTAGACTTCTTAAGGTATTTTTTTATTTAGAAATCAGACACCAATATACAGATAGTGCAATCCACGAAGATGCGCCCCACCAATTTTTGGTTTAGGGGATCGCATTTGCTCCCAGCGTCAGTCGCGAACGATTCACCAGTCATTGTAGTGTGCGTGTGCATTCATAGGTAATTAGTGTGTACCGATAACACTCAAACATTGACGGAAGCTTGCACACATATACTATAAACGGTTAGGAGGAACAGTGGGGTATCTGTATTTATTTATATGTACACCCCAAGCAAATCCATTTTACCTCCCAAAAGGAAAGTTTGTGCTTAGTAGGGTTAATTTGAATCATCCTCACCAAGATTTAGAAGTTATTGATTTAGATCTTTTACTTGTGGTTACAACATTTGGAACATTAAATTTGATCTTATTCTTTTTGTGTTGATAGGTTTACCCTGGGTGGCCATCTCCTGATGTTAGTGGTCTACAATGCAGAAAACCTGTATTGGTCATTTTTATTCAGAACAAACTATCTGAGAGAGAGAATATTGTTAACAAAAAAAATGAAGAATTTGATTCCATTCAGATTTAGAACATAACAATGTATACAATCTCAGTCTTTGTTAAAATGTAGAAAGCACAATGTTATTTTCAATATAAATATGTATGTTGATGTAGAATCTCAAGTTTGACCCCAAAAATCGGGATGGCTCACTATCCCATCAATTTGAATGCCAGAATAATTATTTTTTTTGCTTATTGCAGAGATCAGTGTACCACAACAGAGGTGAATATGGCTCGGGTATACAACTGGGATGTGAAGAGGCGCCAGGCTGCGAAATCATCATAATCATTATTAGTATTTAACACTCACTTTTACCAATACTGCTAGTTTTAATCCCAGAGATTCTTGTGCTGGTCCACATTGCTAGCACATAAAAGTTTACACACAAGTGTGAATGTTTTATCAAAGAACAACTGTGTATTATAATAATAATTATTATATGGCCATGTGTCATTTTATTGTAGAAAAAAAAGTTAGAAAACAGTTTGCTCAGAATTCTTAGGACTACCTGGGCTCAGGAAATTATATAATTATCCTGCTAATAGTTGTATTTTTTTGCATTCTGGTAAGCATAAGGGCCGAAACTGTGAGACGCGGGCGCGGTTTCATACAAACCCCGCGCGGGTATATGACTCGTTTCTGTATGGACCGCGTCATGCAGTTTCGGCCCTAAATTGCTTTTTAGTGTATTCCTGTGCCAATATCATAATTGCATAGGTTCATGCTTTGTTTGAAGCACACACCTTGGGCCACATAAAACAAAAATGTTCTATCTGTCTTGAAGAAATAAAACTAACAATATTTAAGCAGTCCTTCAAATATAAAGGAAGCTAATTTTAGTTATTTGTGACATATAACAAACTCTTTTGCTAACAATAGTCAGCATAACTATACCTCGCCTTACCTCTGCATAAGTAAGCATTTGTATTTTTTCAAGATATACTACAACTGTATGACAATAGTTTTATACTGACATTGCCACTCAGATCCCCCGTCCTCCATGCTAGAAAAATAAGTAAAACTATGAAACCCTGCTCCATTTGGTTCATGTAATATTGAATGGCCTAACTTACATCACTCTGCAATGTAGACTTGGCTACAATTATTTTATTCAGGAGCATATTCCTGAGTTTTATTTATTTAATTAACACTAGCATACCTAGAAACAATTGGATTGAGTATGGAAATAAACCAATTTTATTTTGTGCATTTGCCATTAGTGCACATGAGGAGGTTGCACATTATTAATATACTTTTGTTATTTAAAGAGATGCAACTCTTCTGAACTCTGTGGAAAAGGCATAATTTATTTAGTCTATTAATTGCTTCTAATACTGTCTTTATATTGGCAAGCCTGCTGAATTCGTAAATAAACGTTTCTCATAAAATATCTTTTATTTTTCTCATACAACATGAAGTTCATAAAAAAATATTGTGTACCTGAGGAAACAATTTGATTAAAATAATGTAGTTACATACTTTCAAATCATAATTTGTACAACTTTTAGTATTTTATAACATTATTACTTCTGTTTCTTAATCTCTTGAACCATGTTCTTTAACACTGGGACTTCATCTTTAAGCTTTCCTTCTAGTTCTTCTCTCTGGTCATCAGATGCGGTTAGATATTTTGTTACTAGTTCTGAAAAAATAATTTAATAATAATAATTTCATAAATAAATAATCATTCAAAAGACTTCTATTCACAACTACTTCAGCAACAAGTATAATTTAGAAAATTATTACTCTGTAAAACTCAGCATTCTGTTTTTGCAAGTTGAATAGGCTATGTTTTTAGATTATAAGCTTTCAGAATTATAATTTTAATAAGGCATACCAATAAGTAAGCTGTCCTAAAATATCTTATGTGTATCACCTAACACAACTACTTATGTCTTGCTATTGCTGTCTCTTTCTTTAATTTATGTTTTAAATTGATGAGAAAACAATAACAAGGATATTTGGGCAGTATAAGTAGAAGTGCAGAAGTAGAGATGTAACAGGAGGGTGGCTGATACCATCACCATATAAGAAACAGAATAAGCAGTCTAATCTGTTTCCACTGCTGGGGCTTGGGGCCTTCTCCCACAAAGATAGAATTAAGGCCATAACCCATCATGCTGGTGCAGTAGTGTAGTGCAGGTTGACAAATGGCACATGTCCTCGAAAAATGCTTTTTTTGTAACACACTAGTTTCCTTAGGATGTCTTTTTTTACCGTTAAAGCCAGTGGTTATGACAAACTCATATATTATCTGCATACGGAATAATACTCTATAGGTATGAGCTCCAACAACCTCACAATAATTGTGAAATGGAATATTCTAGCACTTAGCAGCTATTTTTACATAGACAAAATAAAAACCATCAGTAATTTGTTATTGACTTGAAATTACTCACCATAGCATAGTTGAAGTTTAGCATAGTCCTCTACCTTTAACTGAGTTTTCAAAAACGATATTATTACAGGCACCTGCCTTCCAGAAGCATGCAACATATTTTGAGTCAAGATCGTGAATATTGCCAGAACAGCTAAATGCAAGCTCAATGCTGGATCTTCACATACCTCCAGTTCAGCAATCAATTTTTCTCTATGGTTTAGTATTAGGAGCCTGCAAAAAAATATGATGTCATTTCTATTATTATCACACAATTTTTTTTCAAATAATCTTGCAAGGCTATTTGTAAAATGGAAAAATTATCTTAAATTGTTCAGACGCTGTTTAAGTCAGCCTCCTGGTACTGATAAGTGTATAATAAACTTCAAGTTAAAAGTTTAGGAAGTCATATCACATCTAAATATCTGTAAATAAACTTACTTATCTTTTTTCTTGTCAATCTTCTTCAAAATCATGCCAAGTTCGGAGAGGCATTCATCGACAGCTTGATAAAATGGTTCCAAACTCTGCTCATTCAAAGTACCATTTAATGCTAGAAGGGGTTTTTTATACTCATCAGTGAGGTCATGAAGTATTTTGTTTCTTAGTTCCACAGACAAAACATCTACTTGGATAGATATGTTGCACTGGTTTGCTGCATACTTGCAAAACTCTGCTAATATGTCGCCACCTAAAGACTTCAGCAAGTATTTGATAAACTGATTCTGCTGTTCTGATGGGAGAGACTTGAGACCTTTCTCATACAGTTTGATATCATTTACTAAAATATTGATTTTATCCTGAGCAGAAGAGTGTGTTTGCTTTCTGTTCTGTCCAGCATCTTGAAGTTGTTTGGCTGCTGTTTCTTTTGCAATAGCAAGACCAGTGGTGTTCAGATACCTAGAACAACATTGCAAAAAAAGTTATGGTGTGAAAATTAATGCCTACCAATACATATATATTTATATTTGTTTATTTATTTTATAAAAAAATGAGATATTTTAAAATTAAAATGTGTTTTTGTATGAAACTGAATACATAATCTAAAAAATGTGATATTAGGTGACATGTTTTATCACTAGAACATTTGTATGGTATGTGGGCTGTAATTCAAGGAACCTTACCCTTGAAGATATTCTGCAATTTTGGTAACCAAGTCTTCAAAGCCTTCATTTTCTAATGTATCTTTAATTATCTTTTCAATATCTTCGACAGTGACTATTTCAAGGACAGCAGGAGACTTTTTAGTTACGGTAGACCCATCATCAGAATCAGAGTCATGGGAGGCTTGCTTAGATCTGGGATGTTTCTTCACTGCTTTTGTTTTTGTTTCTCTTCCCTGAGTTCCACCACCACCCTTGCCTGAGGCAGCTTTCCTTCTGCGCTCTTCTCTTCTTTCAGCTTTATGGTCTACATGGCCCAACTGTTCAGGTATTTTAGACAACTGCTTCTCTAAATAAAACTGGTGATACTTTCCAGAAGTCACAATCCCCTCAGCATTTTTTTGCACCATAGGCATGCATGCCTGTTTGAGATTTTCAATGTATTGACTGCTGAAAACTAAAATACAAATGCTTAGTTAAAATGAAATATCATATTACAATTGACTATAATACACAATGCTACTTAGCATAATAACATAAGCAACCCACTAAATGCTCCCACTGCTAGGAATCCAGGCCTTCTCTCACATAGAGAGAGTCAAGGTTATAATCCACCATGCTGGCCCGGTGCGGGTTGGTAGATTATTAAATTATTATTATTATTAAATATTGGTGGACAATTCACACACAACACCATCTGACCCCAAACTAAGCAAAGCTTTTGTGATGACTGCCAGATAGCTGATAAAATACTTATATACTTATTAAATACATACAGTAGATGTCGCATTACCTTGAAAGATTCTAGGTATAATATGTTGGTCTCATGTTTTCCTACACTGTTTTAAGTTAGCGAAAATGGTACTTAAAGTACTCAAATTAAAAATATCAATTGAAATTTACCTGTATTGTCAAACAATATTGTGGATTTTGAGTTTTTCAACAGAGTGTCAAGTACATTTTCTATGTCAACATCGGACAGTATTGAAGGCAGTAGAGTCACTACGTCTAAGTAACTCTTAGATGCTATACATTCCTCTAATGCAATTTCAAGTTGTTGTTTGATCTGAGAGCCAATGACACAGCTGCTGAGGAATGTCAAGTCTTCACTAGGTAAGACACGTCGAACATAACCCTTTGGGTCCGACAGGCCCAGGCGAGAGAGAGCATCATATTCCAAGTAATTATTTTGCTTATAGAAATTCATAACCCATTCATTTTGTGCTTTAGTGTAGCATGACGGAACATAAGAGGCTCCAGCTTGCCGTCCTGTCAATACTCCAGGAGCATTTACTTGATCGAATAATGACATGAACAGGCGCTCTGCCACATTGCAATGGCTGATTATCACAGCAACAGGTGTAGGCTTTAGAAGGCCCATCAGAGCTCCACGAATCCGGGCTTTAGTCCTCGTGATAAACTCTTCTGTATAGAATGTCCTAGGTTCCGATGGATCTTGCTTGCCAACAATAAGTTTACCCAAGTACTTCTCCAACACATTATGCTGTAATAGTTCAGCAGGCAAATCATATTGCAAGGTCAATTCTCCTACAGTTATTTGTCCCTGTAGCTGAAGTTTCTCATTGATTTCTCTTGCAATTTTTTCTAGATAGTAATGGGCAATTAGATATCCAGAGACTAGCTGCACTTCCTTCCCTTTAACTATTTCTGCTACACAGATATTAACCTGGTTGAGATCAACACATAATTCTTTTGCAAGATCAACTGTGTTGATGCGTCCTCCATGCACGTAAAGTTCATCCTTTATCTCTTTGATAAGTTGTTGTGAAGTCAAATACTCTTTACCATCAGTGGTGAAGATGACATCAATGAGTTTGAGTTCAATTAACTTGGTCACAATTTCAATGCAGTTTCTCTCGGAAAGTCTGTGAGTAAAACAAATAAGGTAACATGTGAAGCATAAGTAGCCAACTATATATTCACACTAATGGGCCTCAGGGTCTTCATTTACAAAGAGAGCCAAGGCCATAATTCACCACTGCGATATGATGGTGATGTGCAGGTTGGGGTTAACCTGTGTCCTCAAAAATTATTTTTTGCTAAAATGCATAAAGTAAGGGAATTCTGGCTTCCTTCTGATATTTTCCTTCACTGTTAAATCTAATGATGACAGGCTTGTAAATTATACTTGGAAAAATACTCAAGAGGGACAGTTGGATGACTTTATATTTGTGAAATTGGTAAATTGGACATGCCAACCACTAAGCCATCAAGGCTTTTTAGTTCCAGTCATGTGAAACATTAAGATTTTAAAACAAATTTGTAAAAAAAGGCTTCTTTCCATAATATCCGGAGACATCACATCATCTACTAAGGAGAACCAATGGATAGCTATGATACTGACTGCATTTTCACCAAATACAATCCATGCTATACTATATCCTTTGCTTCAAAGATAGGTACAAGCAAGATAAATAATCCAAATCAATCTGCAACAACTGTCTAATGTCTGGGTAGGAACCCAGACATTCTACCCCTGGCATGGTATATACCCCCAGATTTTTTTACAAGGGTAACAAAGAACTTAGAAATCAGGTTCATAAAAATACCGAAAAACATTACAAAGCGCTCATCGTCGCTTCGCCTCCTTACAATCCTACGATGAGGCAGCTGACGGTGGAAGTGAGAAAATAATAATTTTCCTCATGGGTCAGAGGGGTGACAATATTGAGAAAAGATCTGGTCTAAGGAAACCAGAAATGTATTTATCCAGAACCCAACAGTTGTGTCCGTATGGAAACATAATTCACCCTTGTTTTTGATTTGGATTATAGGATTGATGATGCCTGATTTAAGACTGGTAGTATAATTGCTGGGATTCTGATATTTTTATTATACTGATAATAATATATGGATTCTGTAATTGCTAATTATTTATGTGTTAGGAAAGCTGAAACGTCTCACCTTTGAGCTGTAGAACTAAGCTGAGCTTTTTGAAAGTCGGCTGCTAAACGTTTTATTTCATCCCAATCTGAAGAAGGAGCCATGACTATAGACAGAAAGATTTTCTATATAAAATGTTCTTCAAACTAATACGTATTTTAAGAGTAGTATCGGTACATAGAAAATCTGTATCGTTGTTATCAAAATCAAAGAGAATGTTGAAATCAGTGCTGCCAGTCGCGTCTTGTCAGAAATAACCTAAAATATAAAAAAATGTAACCTTTTGGCATAAAGAGTAACCTTTCATATTTTTTTACTAAAAGGCAGCTACTAAAAGTTAATAGAATAGACTATTAGTTGTATTGACTAACAGAAACATGTATTTAGCACTTCATGTGCAATATTTTCATTGCTATGCTTCATTGCTATGCGGGCAAGTGCTTAAATACGGAATTTAAGCACTTGCCCGCATTTTGTGTTTTATTCATATTGATCCAAGTCGTATGTAACAAAATTGATGGGTTAAGGTCGTCAGGTCGTCAAAGATGTAAGTAGCTATAATATTACATATTTTCGTGACGTCAGCAACATATACCACAATATATTCATATTATGGCATATTAATATAGCAAGACATATTTTGAGTGTAGGTACAGCATGTTTCAACATTGAAAGCACGTCACGTGTCATTTCTTATTTTTAACCCCCAACGAAAAAACGACGGGATGTTATAAGTTTGACATAACTGTGTAGGTGTAGTTACACCTACTGTGTTATTTTGATTTTGTGTGTGTGTGTGCTTGTAGCATCGTAGCTCCCAAACGAATGAATCGATTTTATTTTTGTGTTTGAAGGATGAATTAGTCGGAAGTATTCTAAGCTAGGTTTGATATAAAATTATTCAAGATGGCCGCCGCCACAAAATGGTGGTTAACATATTTTTTTACAGCCTTCCTCAAAATTAATATCAAATGAAAGGGCTTGACTAGTAGAATACTAATTTCAAATCCAAGATGGCCACCACCAAAATAAGGGAGAATTTCATAGTTTAACTGTGTTGTTATTAATACATTCATGTAATCCCTATTCCAGCTTTATCATCAGACCCCAGACTCGGTTACTATCGAGCACCAAAGTACTGGTGCGAAAATAAGACCAAACTCGACAAAAAAAAGACGAATAAAATAAGACCAAACTCGATGGGGTCAAGTAGTTAATTTAATGAATTCCTATGGCTTTCTTTCAGTTTCGTCATCAGACCCTGGTTACCATCAACCACCAAAGTACTCGTCAAAGCGAATAAAACGAACCCAAACGCGATTGTGTTTTGTCATTTAATTACAAGATTCCTATGGCCATTAGCTTCATCATATGTAAAAGCTTGTAAAACAAATCGTGAGTGTGCTCGGAAACATGCTGCACATTCGCAATATATTTGGCTATTCCATAATTTATATAAATATGCCTTAATATATATATTACGGCACATTGTGGTGGCGTCACAAAATATATATTATAGATGCGTGTGTGGACACTCGAACATAATATATGTATAGAAAATATACGGAAATATTTCCAGCTATGACATATAAAAATGTGTATTAAAGTTACGTCTGTGACGGCCTTAAAGATCTGCGGTTATAGTTCTACTGTTATCGAAGCATACCAACATGAAAAATTCTAAAACGACCATTCCATTTCACGTTACTTTTATGTAAAAAATCAAAAGTTAATGCTAATTAATAATAATAATCTTAAATTCAGAAAAATCACCCAAAAGTAACCTTTTCATTAAAGTAACCTAAAAGTAACCAAAGCAGTTGAAAAATCACCTAAAAGGTTACAAAAGTAACCTTCTGGCAACACTGGTTGAAATTGAAAGTTGAAAGTAAATTACTCAGTGCTGCCAACATTTTTTTTTTAAATGTGCTAAGTTAGTTAATAAATTTAACGGAAATACATTATAACCAGGGATGTAACGGAGGTGATCTTATCGGAACCGAAGTCGGAGTCGGAGTTTTTAAATTTGATTTATCGGAGTCGGAGTCGGAGTCGGAACCGGAGTCGGAGGTAGGGTCAGAAGTAGTGGTAAGAGAGATATTTTAGGACAAATAAAACATTCATTCAAACTTTTCATTGTTTTGTTTCATGAAATATCACAAAAAATGAAAAAAAAAAGTGGAATATTCAAAAATAAACAAAAAATTCAATTAATTGAATTCCAAAGTGTCATATAAAGTATGTTAAATTAACAAAAGCTTTTAAACAAATTAAATTAAATACATTAACACCAAAAGTGTGTACATGTACTTCTTGAACATAAGCTTTGAAGCTGTCTCAGTCTAAGATATTTCTTAAGACTGCGCCTAATGCCAGGAAAAAATCTAATTTCACCCGCGCGAGGCCCTTCTTAATATGATATGAGTAATATCTTCATAAAGTCGAGAATAGCATGACACAGTTTGGAGGGGAAATCAATATTAAATCAGGAGTCAATTTTTGACCAAGTTTTATTTAATTACTCAATAATTAAACAAACATTTAAAAAGTGTTCGTTTTAATATTTATTCTCTGGTTCTGTTACTTTAATAGAACGTAAAATTAGAATTTTTATTATCAAAAAATAATGTGGGGTCATCGCTGATAATTTCGAGTAGGTACATGTATTTGAAATAGTTTTTTCAGGTGCCATTTAAATTTTTAGCTGTAAAAAAATCTGTTTTATTTTTTTAAAATTCTATTCGGTTATTGTGCTTTTTCTTGATTGTACCTACACGTCAATATTTTTTTTGTTATAGTTTTTAACATCAGTGAGCGGCGTCGAAAATGTCCTTTTTTCGTTTTCTGGCACTAGGCGCCCCCTTGTAGATTAAATCGACGCCACCAAAAAGGTATTCGCTCGCTACCGAGCCTGGTGGACACGATAATATTGGCGGAAATTTAATATAAGGTGCTGGAATTTTGCGTTTTTCTATGTTGTGCTCATTTAGTATACTTTTCGTTACACTCGTGCGCGGGAGATTCCCTGCGCGACATGTTCCTGCGAAACTGTTCGTTACTGTCGGCGCAAGGCGCCGTCGCTAAGTTATGCTTCGACCTCCGATTAACCTCCGATTCAAAAGTTTCGGAACCGGAGTCGGAACCGGAGGTGTAAAACTAATCGGAACTTCCGACATAACGGAGTCGGAGTCGAAGCTCCGTAACATCCCTGATTATAACGAATAATGTACATAATTCCGTAAAAAAATTAAAAGCCAATAATAACCGTTAAATTTATAAAATTATTTATTTACAGGTACATCTATCAGATTTCAGTATCCTACTAAAGAGAGTCGTGGGAAGTGAATGGATGCGGAGTTGCGGAGAGCCGCGGACTGGATTTGGTGGCGCAACATTGGAAAGGCTTATATCCAGTAGTGGATGACCATTGACCACGGGCTGGTGCTAATGATGACGATGATGCTAATGACTTTATCAATTTAAAGTTAAGTTCAGACACTCGACTTAATTTGATAAGAAGCCCTTTAGGCCAGTAAGAATAAAATTTAACTTTGCACTAAATTTCCATTCCATTATTTTTTAAATTGAGGTTTAAGATTAGTGATTTTTGTGTTCAAGATTTGTTTATAATAGTGATAGGAGTTTTGTTGGTATGTAAACCAAGTAATGTTTCTCGATAAAATACAATAAATGTACTGTAATCGATCCGAGCCTGATTGACCTGGATTAGACCAGGCCAGACCTGGCTTGACCTATATGAAAATGTATAGTTTAATGTTTAAATCTAATGTTCCTTTTAATCCTGGTCGTAGGCGCCAAATTGAAATGCATCAAGCGCCTAACAAACCGATTTATAAAAGCTGAAGGCTTCAGAAGAAAAATAAATATTGAATAAATGTAATGACCCCAGTTAAAAAAGTTAATCCCACCAAAAACATTGTGTAAAAAACTAGCCAAGTCTCGATGAAGCTGCATATTTATCTCTAAAAAGTTATGAAATCTAGACAAAGCCGTGCCAAGTCTAAGGTTCCTTACTGCGATTTCTTTATTATTATAGTTAATGTTGTGTGAATTGGCCGTTGAAGGGTACACAAGGGTACAAAACCAGGTGCTCCATGACACCATTGCACCAATCTGTCGCCAGAACCGCTACCATTGACGCTGGAAAATGGCCACTTGGAAAACGTTGATTCAATAACCAGTCAATTATTTTTGTTTTACTATTTACCTAAATTGTGTGTATCCTATATGGTGTGAACAATAAAGAATTTCAATAATACTTATGTGTAGGCGAGCCGGAAACAAACAGTTTAAAATAATATTTCCAGTCTAGACGGACTTCTATTCATTGATAGAAGTCCGTCTGTACAGCAGACGACCGTCTGCAGAAGTCAGCATTCGATGCTGAATTCAGGTGCTTGCTGTTGATTAACAACAGCCTATTAAGAGACACTAGCGTCCAATTACCAATACCAGTATAGGGTATTATCTCGCTTAACAAACATAAGTAGTTACAACAGATACAACATAACGTGGAAACAAAATTGACTATAACAACTCATTTATTTCATTTAACCACATTCAGTTTTATCTAACACAAAGTCGACACAAAAAAAAACAATAATACAAAACCACGTAACAAGACAAATCATATTACTGGTCAAATAAAAACTCCCCCACGCGCCGAGTGTCGCTCAAAGGCCCCCATAATACTGGCCGCATTGCCCCGCTGAATCGCCATGGAAATCCGCTGAACCAGATACCAGCCTGCCCGGGAATCGCGCCCTCTTTCACGCAAACGCCGTCCGAGGTCCAGCATAAACTTTCGAGCCTCTACACACCACGGCCCTGCAGTCTCAACGGCAAACGGGACGAAATCATACGCCGACCCCAAACACGAGTATTTGAGGTGCTTGGCTCTGGCAGCCGCCTCCGCCCCTGCGCCGGCACTTTGCTCGGTAGCGGCGAGATGGCAGGATGCAAACGTGCTTACACACGTTGCATCCCACACGAGACAGCGTCCCCTCTGCCAAGGGATCAAAGTAAGGCCATCAGGTCGCTTGCCATCCGAGCGCGATAGTCCAGCGGGTTCCAAAATGCTGGGTATCTCTGCCGACACAAGAGCCCGCCTCAGGATGTCGTTGATAGCATGATGTCTCGGTCTGCGACCCATGCATCGAGTGCAGCTGAGGCCATGGTGACCGTTACTCTCGACTTTGGCCCCGCAGACACAGCTGTGAGGTTCACAGACGGTACAACCGAGCCGCAGAGCCACCGCAACTCTCAACGAATCGTCATCCATTAAGGTGCCCAAGTGTGGAGAGGGTAAAGCATGTAACCATGCCCCCGATTCAGGCCTCGCTACAGCATTTAAACGGGCCAAATCTGCCCCTGAGGCATCCGCTTTCAGCTGCAACAATAGTCCCTCGCAAACCGAGTCGCTCCAAGCCCTCTGAACCATTGGCTTATCCGGCGCGCCGACACCTGGACACAGAGATGACCAAAACTGAAACGCCTCCTCGGCATACGGAATGCGAATCAAGCTACCATTATGAAATAAGATGCTAGTAACAAGCTTCGCAACTCCGTGCGACGAGGCGACGAAAGCCACAGGACCGGTCTCCAGTAGTCGACGAACCCCCAAACCCCCGAACCGAACAGGCAAACTGGCCTGACACCATTGCTGGTCATCGAGCTGTACGTTAAGTATGTCCTCCAGAAGACTTCTCAAAGCACCGTCGAAGCGCGACACCCCCTCAGGGCACCTCCAACATGGGGTTGCTCTGACAAGATAAGTCATCTTGGGCATCGCCAAACAACTCCTTAGAAGTACAGTCGCGACATGTGCAGGAAGATGTTTCAAATGGGTGGCTAGTGACATCATCACCCGGGTTCTATCCTCCAAACAGTCAGCCACACCCTCCGGAAAAATGGGAGCACCCAAGAGACTGAAGGAACTCAGATCCATTATCCTAAGTCCCGGTATGACAGTGGCAAACCTTTTGCTGGATTCCTCCGCCGTTCTGCTGCAAGAGAAGAACTCGCACTTAGCAGAATTAATTTCCAAAGCCAGCTGTTTAAGTGCCGGGAAAAGGATATTCACATCCCTCTCAACGGCATCTGGACTTCCTCCGATAGTACCGTCGTCCAAATACCAAATATTAAGAGGAGCCTGGAGCGAGGTAATTGTCTTGTGGATCGCCACACTGAAAACCAAAGGACCGAGAGGATCCCCTTGCTGTGCCCCTGCCTGAGAGATTATGCAACTATTGTTAAAAAATAAGTTGCTAGGATCCGAATAGCATTGGTGTAGGAATGGATAAATGACAGGAGCCAAAGATTTTATCTCTGACAAAAAAACGGACCGGTCTACACTATTGAACGCATTTTTAATATCAAGCTTAAGAATAACGTCAGTGCTACCCTCACGCATAGCAAAACTACGGGTCGCGTGAATAGCAGCCTCACAGCCAAGTCGAGTACCAAAACCCAACTGATGGGGCTGTAAGTACTATGCCATTGAGTCCCTAACAGCTCGACAACAGAGTTTGGCCACGAGTCGACGAAACGTGTTGCCAACCGCTATGGGTCTAATACCCCCGTCCTTCTTCCGAAGAGCGCACAGAGTGCCCCCATACAAATAGGGACAAATTTCCTTGTTAAGGCGTCCTTTCAGTAGAAAATTGCAGAGTCTGGTTAGGGACTCCAACAGCCTTGGGCCGTTATCGCCGGCCGAAGGCGAAACCAATTCCTGCAGATGCTCCGGGCGTAGCCCATCTAACCCCGATGCCGAACCCCTTCCAAAAGATTGAAGGGCTATCAACACCCTCTCAGAATCCACGCTTAGCCCAGGAAACGCTGGATCAGGAGCGGGGGGAATGTTAGGTGGTCCCGGAGAAATGGGATGCTTCTCTCTCAAAGTGGTATACGTATCCTGAGTGAAAGGTGCAAAGGAGCAGTCTGAAGTAAGCAAACGCGCTGCGCCCTTTATATCACCGTCGTAGACCTTGTTCGTTACCGCCCTATACAATGATGGCGGTTTTGAGGGTATATCCTCAACTGAGAAATCAGCTAAGACATTTTCAATGTTAGCTTTAACCTTTGCCGTAAGAGATACTTTTTTGTCACTTAGATCCGGCAACCGCAAGGCTGTGAACGCAAACGACAGCAAAGACAGCCAGTCCTCCACGCCATTTGATTCCAGACAACTGTCAATCAAAGTCGCCAATTTTCCAGCCGCAAGACATCTCGCACCCTTTGGCACGTGTTTGAGAACCCGCGTCTTATGCTTGAGGGAAGCCTTGAAGCCTTGCTGGAAGCTGGAAGCCTTGGGAAAATTGACTTGTATCCACTAACGGGCTAACGTATAAAGAATGTTCAACGGCCAAGTCACACAACATTAACTATAATAATAAAGAAATCGCAGTAAGGAACCTTAGACTTGGCACGGCTTTGTCTAGATTTCATTACTTTTTAGAGATAAATATGCAGCTTCATCGAGACTTGGCTAGTTTTTTACACAATGTTTTTGGTGGGATTTCACTTCTTTTTGTAGAAACGTGGACTTATTGATTTATTATATATGATGTATTATTTGACACATATTCTTTTTTTCCGGTTCTGATTCTTGTACAGTAGCAATTACAGTAGCAACAGTTTTTCGTATTGCCCATTCGCGTTCATTATTTATGTAAGTGGACTCGCCAGAATAAGCAAAGAACTTTAGAAGATTGGAAGAAGACTGCAAATAAATAAAAGCCAGTCTAGCTTTATCCAGAGTTTTCCTTTAATTTTATTTATATACATATATGCGTATTAAAATTTTGACTCTGACCATACATTATATTGTTATCCTAACTTTACAAATGTTTTTTTTCTTTTTTTCCGGTTCTGATTCTTGTACAGTAGCAACAGTTCTTCGTATTGCCCATTCGCGTTCATTATTTAAGTAGACTCTCCATAATAGGCAAAGAACTTTAGAAGATTGGAAGTAGCTTGCAAATAAATAAAGGCCAGTCTAGCCTTTTCCAGAGTTTTACTTTAATTTTATTTATATGCGTACTAGCTGTTACCCTGCGACTTCGTCCGCGCGAAATAAATACTAAGGTGGCACAGGCAGTACCTAACCTAATTGTATATCCAGACACATTTACGGTTACTCAAAACAGCTTGTAATAAAACAATTGTAAATAATTTCATCAAAATCGGTTCAGTTGTTTAGAGATCTGAAAGCGTAAGAGACATTCGGCCCCCAATTCACCGTACAGTTCGAATTTACAAAATTGCAAGAACAAACATTCGTTTGCTTCGTGTCGCATGTCTATACACAGAGTTTCATGGTTTTAACTTCAACGGCTGGGAACTTCCATATTGACATTCATCCCCCCATTTCCACCCCCGTACAGTTCGAAATTACAAAATTGCTGCAACAAACATTCGTTTACTTCGTGTCAAGTGACTATATACAGTGTTTCATGGTTTTATCTTCAACGGTTGGAAATTTCCGTATTGACTTTCATCATGGCCTTTATTATGGCCTTAACTCTCTCCTTGCGAGAGAAGGCCCGTTGAAGAAGCAGTGGGAACGTTTAGTGGGCTGTTGATGTTGATGATGATTGATGATGACTCTCATCCCTCATTTCAACCCCAATTTCACCCCCGTATAGTTTGAAATTACAAAATTGCTGGAAAAAACATTCGTTTGCTTCGTGTCAAGTGTTTCTATACAGATTTTCATGGTTCTATCTTCAAAGGTTGGGAACTTCTATATTGACGTTCATCCCCCATTTCAACCCCAATTTCAACCCCGTAAAGTTTGTAATTACAAAATTGCTTGAACAAACATTCGTTTGCTTCGTGTCAAGTGTCTATAATATACAGAGTTTCATGGTTTTATATTCAAAGGTTGGGAACTTCTATATTGACATTCATCCCCCATTTCAACCCCAATTGTATCCCCGTACAGTTCGAAATTACGAAATTGATGGAGCAAACATTCGTTTGCTTCGTGTCAAGTGTCTATATACAGAGTTTCAAGGTTTTATCTTTAACGGAACTTCCATATTGACATTCATCCTTCATTTCAACCCCAATTTCACCCCCGTACAGTTTGAAATTGCAAAATTGATAGAACAAACAATAATTGCTTCGTGTCAAGTGTCTAGATACAAAATTTGATAACTTTGAAGATCACGTTTCATACAACCGTTCATCCCTTGTTTCACCCTCTTAGGGGTTGAATTTCGCAAAACCCCGTCTTAGCGAGCGCCTACGTGCTAAAAGAGACCTCCATGAAAAATTTCAGATTCCTAGCATTTGTCGTTTCTGAGATTCCTTGATGAGTGACCTTTCGCTTTTATATATATAGATTAAAAGCAGAAAGGGAGGCCAATTCGCCCAGTAGTGGGAAGCAATAGGCTAGATTAAATTAGAAGATGTACGCTACGCTGGATTTTTGCAATGACAGTCGATTTTTTATGTACCAATAGTAGAATGGGGCATTACTATATCTCTTATACAGCTGAGACAAGCTGAGGGTTCTTCATCAGATACTTCAGACCTTCGATTTTTGACATCAAATGAAGAGACAAACAAAGTTGAATATTTTTTGTAAAGGCGTTTTTGCAAATAACCAGGTATACCACCAGGTACTCCAGATTTTCGATATTCCTAGTTTTTATAGTTTTCCCTTTATGTGGCCATTAAACCCTAAGTCTGTACCAAATTTCAGCTCTCTGAGTTTATGGGAAGTACTAGTTCTATTTTGATGATCATGAGTGAGTGAATGAGTGTCGTAAATGCGAAACTTTGCGTTCGCTTAACTTCGGAACTAAATAACGTACAGACTTGAAATTTTGGATTTTAAATACGTGATTATAGCTTACTAGATGACGAAAATTTCAGCGTTCTGGTTTTATCCAGAGGTTCTCAAATAGGGGCCTGAAAATGCGACGAAATGGTTCCAGTAAAGGATGGTACGGCAGTGTTTGCTTCGCGCTCGACTTGGCGGGGGCACTGCCGTGCCCCCAGATTACAGAGCAGAATTTAAAGAAGATAAATAGATTGTTTAGTTTGATAGATTGGCCAAAGTGATTGTGTCGTCTAGTGGGACCTATAGGACCCACGTTGTATCCGCATTACCCGAGGTTCTATGAAAAGACCGGATTACCTATATGTACCTAAGAAATAAATAATCGAGACAGATCTTATAATTTACTAAAATGCAGTAAGAGATAACTTTGATAAATGCGTAGGATCCTGAAAAGAAAGTGATAATTCTATCTACAAAGAGAGTATAGGGAGTGTAGTTATTTTAATTATAGATCCAATTTACAAAGCAAGAGGTTTGAGATAATAGGTATCGGAAAATAAAAATCACAGTTTACCATATATACACATTGATTAGTTTTAACTAACATGCCTGCCTGTCAGTGCCGGATCTAGGAGTATGGGGCAAGCTGGGGCCCGTGCCCCGGGCGGCAAGTCCAGGGGGGCGCCAAAACTCGCCTTGGTACGTACATCAGGATGGCATGAATGGTGTGGCGCGATGTTCTGTAGGTGTGGATGTGGCCCATAGTCTGCGTAGTCAAGCATACCGCGTGCCAGACTAACTACACCTCCACCGTTTCAATGTTCAAATCTTGGGCGATCACATTTCATGGTATAGTCCAATTTCAAGTACCGGCCGGCTTTTGCAATCATCCTCAGGGCGATATTATACATTACTTGAAGTCTATTTTTTTGACTGGTCGCACTATAGGTACGAATGTAGGTCTAGTGTATGCCAAGTTTGAATCATAGCAGCAGCTTGGAGCCCAAGATTGGCTTCAGCAATACTCGACCCGCCTTCGCTTGCTAGACCTCGTAACTGGTTAGAGAGTGCATGCTCAAGTCTGCGTTGATGTGTGCGCTTATTTGACTGTGCGTTCTCACCTGATGGCCTGTTCTCAAAGTTACAGTAGTAGTGGTAAAGATGATAGACTTAGATTCTATTTGAGCCTATTCGTAGTGCAGCCGTTTTTCCTACAACGCTACAACATTTACAACACTGCGCCATCTGTCGATCCATCCTGGCTGTAAATCGAGAAGTTTCTGTGTTCGTGAAGCTCTGTTAGCTGCAATCTGTGGGTTGCGTGAGTCTGTATGTACGGCCAAAAAGAGACAGGATCTTTGTTAGATTTTGGTAGTACTATTTACATTGCAAGTGTTCCATATTGAGGGAAAATGTCCGGTTTGAAGAATGCATTTAATAGCCGGGCCAGACACACCAAGTTTCATATCGGCATCCTTTTACTAGCAGCATTAGGTATACCGTCGTGGTCTTCTTCATCTTAGACTCGTCCTAACTCTGATGACTTCTATTATAGGGCTGATCAAATTATTTCCTTTCAATGGTGGTGCCAGAGACCGAAGGTCGAATGCGTCTTACAACTATTGAAGTCGTACTGCACTTGGGCGACTAAACAGGTAGCAGCGCTGCGGGCCTTTTAAGAACATTTATCAACATTTTTTTTTAGATATTGGATAATGGTCAATATAACCGGCATCCTCAATATAACACAAGCCAAAATAACAGAAAGGAATAAGATGGCTGAGTCCGTGCCATGTTTGGCTCATTTCAGTATCGTAGTAGTCATTTTAGGGCTTTTTGCACAGTCCACCTGGGGAAATACTACACCTGAGCCAGTTATTCTGCCGTCAAGCAGAAGTGTACACAAACATTACTGTGTACAGGTTTAAGTAATCTATTCTATGGTTTAAGGGCAATGTTTTTAGCGAATTACTGGGCTAAGAGATAAACCACTTTATATCTCCGAGTGACGAGCGCAGTGTAGTGCTAGGTAATGAATTTGAGTCTTCGTGTTCCAATAGCAACTATGTCACTGTGCTGTTCTGGGCAGGCATGTCAAGCATACTTGTGTCCTGTTCGTCTTATCACTCTATACTAAAAAAACCTTTTTTTTTGGAGGGAAATGGATTGACGCACGAAGTGTTGGACTTGGTCCCAGAATGGCACCCCTACTAATTAAGCCCTCCACAAGGTTTCATCGACATGCCGCAGTGTCAGAGTTGCGGAACCGCTTTCACCCTTGCTCGCGCAACTCTGACACACCGCCGGTGGGCCCGAAAGGTCACCGTTTCGGGCCCACCTCACGGGGGTCGGAACCCCCGCATTTGGCTTCAGAGACGCGATGAAGCCCAAAAACAACGCGTCCCTGCCTCAGGAGAGTGGGACGCAGGCGTTGCCCTATGGCCCGGGCCCTCCAAGCGGAGATGGGGTGCGAGCCCTAGTGGCTTGCCCCCTTGTCCGCTTCCTCCTTCGTAGAGGAGCTCTCGCTCCGTCAAGGAGCGTCCTCCATTCGCGTCGGGTCGACCTCCCTCTCTCGCTCCTCTGTCTCCCTCCGTAAGACGAGAGTCTCACAGAAGGAGACAAATGGTTCCCACGACCTCTCCTTGTCGAGCATCTTGGACAAGATGTTCAGATGTTCGGCAATGAGAGGTCCGTCCGTCCCCACGACCGTGACTAGGGATGTCGCAGCTCCTCCTCTCCCAGACATGCCTCCAGAGTGTGTTGCGCAGTATCTTCCGCGCAACCGCATCGGTAGCATACCGGGGTCACTTCCCTTCCGGGAACCCTACACATACCTCCCGAAACAACCATGTCCCGAGAGCATCTGTGTAGTCCGGACGGTGAGGACCCTATGTTTTCTCTGGACTCACTCAGTGAGATTGGGCCGTATCTCTTCGAGAACCCGTCGAGCGCCAGCTCCCCTGTGATACTAAAAAAAAAATTGCCAGTCATATGAACTGCCGATAGAAGTGAAAACTTATAACTCAGAATTTGATACCTTCCTTTGGAAACGACACGGGTGTACCGGAAGACGTGGCTGACCATCATGGCATGGCCATCTAGAAATGCGTTAGCATTTCCCATTGGCTCACGCATTTCTAGATAGTCCTGCCGTGATGGTTAGACCACGCCCTTTCAGCATTTCCCATTCGCTGACGCATTTCTAGATGGCCAATGGCCGTGGCCCCGAGTTCACCCGAAGATTTCTTATCATACCCGAGCGTGACGCTAGAATTCAATTCACACCCCACGAAAAATCTGTCTAAAATGTGTCGCGCCTGCGCGCCAAAAGAAGTTTAGCATCAAAAACGCACCTATACTTCGTGCTAGTACTCGAAGATTTAATAATATACGGCTTATTTAAGGAGTTATCATCCGCTCCATGGAGAGAAGAAAATAAGAATGATAAAAAAGATGAACATAAGAGATTGATAATAGTTAGGCTTATTTAAAGAGTTATCATCCGCTCTTTATAAGGAGAAGAAAGTAATTAAAGATGAGCATAAGGGCTCAAAAGATAGCATGAGCGGTAGGGCTCAAAAGATATCTTGAACGGTAGGGTTCAAGATAAGAATATTAGTTTAGGGCTCATAGTATAAAAAATCCAAGAGTTAAGTACTCATTGGTTAAAGAGTTAAAGTGATTTAGTAAATGAATGATCGAGTGATTAAGTGGTTTAGATGAGGAGAGAAGTTATTAACCAAAGAGTGCCGAAAAGGAAATATTACGTATATATACTAGTGGAAGTATTTTTTTGGAATTTAGAAGAAATTCAGGGGTTGAGGGGCCAGGGGTTGTTTTTGTAAGGTTGGGCGCCAAATGTCACGGTAGTGAACATAAAAGTATTTAGTAGTAGATAGGTGAAGGTGAAATAATAGGGGGTTAATAAATACAAGTAGATATATTTAAAAAAAAATGAGATTAGATGGGATGGAATGATAGTAAAAGTTAAAGGGATGATAAAAAAAGGTAAAGTAAAATTAAGAAACGATGTAAAAAAAAATCAAAAGAACTGAGAGGGTTCAGTGGCTTGCAGCAGGGAATGGCTCGCGGGTTCAGCAGCCCGCAGCAGGGAATGGCTCGCGGGTTCAGCAGCCTGCAGCAGGTTCAGCAGCCCACAGCAGGATCAGTAGTCCGCAGCCCATAGCAGGATCAGTAGTCCGCAGCAGGGAATGGCACTTTTTGTATCATTTTCTTTGTACCTTTCAAGGTATCTAGATGTTACTCTCTTCGAAGCCAAATGCTGTCTGACCATCTCAGTTTCCTAGATTTTACATGAAAACTTTCAGTGGTTCAAATCTAGAATAAGAGAACAGTTCATTTTATTTATCAGGTTGCTTAGCGATGATTGATGTTTGAAGTATGATGACATGAAGTAAATAAATAAATTTTTACAGGTTAGTGAAATAAATACATAAAGAATACTACTATTATAACAAGAAAAATATGCTTTATCGTGAGGACACGATTGAAAAGGTATTAGTTGTATTAAAATTTGGTATGTAGGTATTCACATAGTCTCCTATGAATAAATGGTGATTTTGGAATGAAATAGGGAGAAAATGTACGCTTACATATTGTTTAAAGCCAATATGTAACGTTACAGCTTTCACACCTAAACAACTGAACAGATTTTGATGAAATTGTATAGTAACCGTAAATGTGTCTGGGTATACAAATCGGTACTGCCTGAGTTGCTTTACTTATTTTGCGCGGGCGAAATCGCGGGTTCAGCTAGTTCAGTTTTATAATTTTAAGGTGTATATATCTTTCTTTCCTTTTTTTTAAGGATATGTCATCGTATCAAATCAAAATCAAATGCGTAGAATGTTTGCTATTTTAGTGCTATATTAGCTGCTAGGTGCTATATGTTAAATATCAGTGCTTTACTTTTGAACATTTTGCCAAATTTAGCACCGAAAGTGCTAAGTTGGCAATGCTGCGTTAAATGCAGGTTTTGACTGACAGTGACACTACAACGTGGACTGTATGTATGTAGCCTAACAAATGTCTGTGACATGGCAATAACGTAATGTGATAATCTCATTATTGCCAGCATAGTGGGTGTTTCGCTAAAATAGCAAAAAAAAATATTGGCAGTCATAGGAACTGCCGATAGAAGTGAAAACTTATAACTCAGAATTTGACAGCTTACTTTGGAAACTACACGGGCGTAACCGGAGGGCGTGGCCTCGCCATCATGGCATGGCCATCTAGAAATGCGTCAGCATTTCCCATTGGCTCACGCATTTCTAGATGCCCAATCGCCAAATCCCGAGTTCACCCGAAAATTTATTATCATTCCCGAGCGTGACGCTAGAATTTAATTCACAGCTCACGAAAAATCTGTCTGTGGTGCGCGTTACTTCAAAAATTGGAGTAATATTAAATATAATATGTGGACTATTCACACACAAGTCACACAACACCATCTGACCCCAAACTAAGCAAAGCTTGTATGATGGCGGCCAGATAGCTGATATAATACTTAATACAGTATGTTTAAATACATACTTATTTTACATAGAAACACCCAGACAGTGCAAACATCGAACCACGACCCTCGGCTTCGCAGGCAGAGCTACTACCCACAGATAATAGGGCGTTTTCAAAATACTAAAATACCTGTCAAAGACAGTTCCCAATTTCAGCATAGGTAGCACGTGGGTAGCACTAATGTTTTATTTTGTTAGAGGAATTTCACAAAAAAAGCCGTGTGCCATACTTGGCAAAATGTTTAACCAGCTTCCCGACTCGCGACGCGGCCAGCGTCGTGACGTCACACAAAAAATCATAACTAAAAAATGAAACCAAATTTTGTGTGTCTGTAAACGACAATGTACTGATAAATATTATCACCTATCTCTTAGGCATCAAAATAAACTAATAATCGAGTATGTTTATCATGAAAAAATAAGGTTTTAAAGTCTCAAAACCGGTTTTGCCCAAATTTGGCCTCTTGGGGCTCAAGTGATTAGGTCAATTTGCATCTACAAGATGCCTCAATTTTCATATTTATAATTTTTGTAAATATTTATAGTTTTAGATTTACAGTTTGCCAGAAAAACTTTACTGACATTTATCCCACTAATATTATAAATGTCAAAGTATGGATGTTTGGATATTTGTTGCTCAATCACGCCGTAACGTATGAACGGATCAAGTTGAAATTTGAAATGCAGCTAGATTATAGTCTGGAAGAACACATAGGCTACTTTTTATCCCAGGAAAATAACGGGAAAGGGAACTACATACGTTTTTTTTTATATAGCATAGAGTGACGAGACGAGCAGATCATGTGCCTGATGTTAAGCAACATGCCTGCCACATAACAGCACAGTGACACGCAGCTATTGGAACATGATAGTCCAAATCATTACCTAGCACTGCACTGCGCTCGTCACCCAGAGATCTAAGATATTATGTCTCTAAGCCCTGTAATTTCTCTGGAATCATTGCCCTTCAAACCGGAACACAGTAATGTTTGCACATTACTGCTTGGTGGTAGAATATTTGGCAAAGGTGTGGTACTTCCCCAGGCGGACTCTGCTAAGAGTCCTACCACTACTAATACGTGGGTAAAACCGCGGAGCACTGCTAGTGATTACATAAAAAAAGGGTTAGTGAATATCTGTAGTTTTGTAACTAATAAAAGATTGATCAATATTGATGAAGTTTGTTTTATTAGAATGTAGATTTGATAGAGATGGTGTTGGGATTATTTTGAAATTTTTATTTCAGCCTTGTTTTGTCCTAATCTGGTTGAAAACAATTTACTTATTTCTATTAGTTTTTTTAAAATAAGGATTGACGAGACGAACAGGACATGTGCCTGATGGTAAGCAACATGCCTGCCACATAACAGCACAGTGACACGCAGCTATTGGACCATAAATAGTCCAAATCATTACTGCACTGCAGCACTGGACTGCGCTCGTCACCCAGAGATCTAAGATGTTATATCTCTAAGCCCAGTAATTTCTCTTGAAATGTTACCCTTCAAACCGGAACATAGTAATGTTTGCATATTACTGCTTGGCGGGAGAATAACTGGCTAAGGTATGGTATTTCCCCAGGGAGACTCTGCCTCTCTGAAGAGTCCTACCACTACAAAAGGTGACTGTTTTTCTTTGTTAGAGGAGGGAATGCATTTATACATACCCTTCCGCCTTCCGTCTGGGGGAGATGGTTGATTTATGTCAAAGTTGACATAATGAACCACGAACGGACATGGTGCTCATATCGACTAAAAACTCCACCCCGTAATCCATACACCACGCAACCTGCACGGCTGCATTGTTTTCGGCGTGGAGCGTGGAGGCAAAACCTATACAAGCGCCCCCACGCCCTACCACAGGTGCCTCTCAGCTTTTCCGTGGGTGACTAGGCCACGGCTTCAAACCCCTCCGTTCTCGTAAATGCGGAAAACCCCCGACTCTGGCCCCGAGGGGTTTTAGGGTGCCTCTTGTACAACATTATTTATTCAACCTCTTAAGAAATAGTTACAGATTTGAGCAATTTTTGTTTTAACATATTGCATAATATTTCCTTGCATAATAGTTCCCCTTGTTATTTAGTCTTGTAACTACTATTTAAGTATATTAGTAATACTGTACTACCATAGCTATGGCAAATTAAAGACCTGGCGGAACCTATGGATCGCCCAAATTTCCTAATGGAGTCGTGGAATTCATGGATCATGGGATCCCTAAAACCCCCAAACATATTCCTTTGATAATAAAATCAAAATGTAGCTTTACACCTTTAAGCCCCCTATATACACATGTAGCATCCACATTCCACGCACTGGCCGAGCGCAGGCCATTGCGAGTGCCTTAGTTTTGTGCACTAAAACCGACACCGGTCCGAATTCGCCCGAAGTCCGAATCCGAGGCAAGTGGTCACGATCGACGGCAAGCGGAGACGAGTCAAGGCAAATGAGCACACGAGTGAGTGCGATGAGCCCTATAGTCACGAGTGACGGCAAGTGGCCAGCCACTTGCCATCACTCGGCGAGCGACGGCGAGTGATCACAAGTCAAGGCAAATAGCCCCTCCACACACTGACGTTGTGGCGTTGACCTTCACTCGCCGGCGCTCGGCCAGTATGTATAGGGGGCATTTGGGGGTTCTTACAGACTTCACACAGTGAGCAGCGAGAGCTTGGGCTTTGCCTAGTACCTACCTACCCACTTAGTTATCAGCCATCGCTTGCGCTTGCCCGCTTGCGGTATTTCGTACCATTTTCAACAGTTCATAATGTCTTTTCGGCATAAAATAGTTGGCAGCACTGGACCACAGATCACTATATCACTGGACGTCTCTGCGACTCTAATCAATCACATTCATATGTCATGACTTACTACGTTACTACTACTAATGAAGTAAGTACTAATTTAAATTTATTTAGTAGTGTGTAGTGTGAGTTTAGAACTTGCGTAGAGAAGTTGTTAGTTGTGTAAAACATAAAAAATACTTTTAAAATAATCAGTATATTTACGGTTTACCATTTACTCAGCTGATGGAGATTCAATAACGAGCTATGTATTGTTTCTGACAACCGTTTCATTTATACAACATCAGCTCCTTTTGTTTTTACGATTCGTAGCGAACACCATGTGCTTATGAAACAGGGAGCTGCGAAAATAAAACGAAGATGGTCCGAGAATTTCACGAGAGCTCAGATTTGTTGGGTGGAAAGACCCGATTTGAAAAGAATGGAAACTCTGTACACAGTCCGCCTAAGCAGGAACAGAGTCCGCCGCCGGACGGCGGACTCCGAGCTTACATGGTTTTGCTTGCGGCTTTTTTGACGAACGGCCTAGTATTCGGTCAAATCAACTCGTATGCTGTTATACACAAGTTCATTAAAAAACAATTGGAAGACGATGGGATATCTAATGCAGACAGTCGCGCTGGTAAGTAATTAAGTAACCTAGTTTCATATTTGAACCATAACAGTACCTGGTAAAGGTATTTTACCTTAGTGATTTTTTTATTATACCATTATTTATTTTTTTGCCAATTGCAATAAGTATACAAGGTCATTGGTAATCAGTCTGCATTCTTTGAAGGGCAAGATAAATACATTAAAACATGTAAACTTTTGGTATACAGTAGTAAAGTACAGTAAAAATCGTAGGTATATTTTTTCCAAAACAAAAAAAGTGTATAATTTGCCCGGTCTATAAACATCGAACTCTTTAATAAAAAGAGCGCAAGCACTTTTTAACGTTCGAAAAATGCAGTGCCGATGCGAATAGAGCTGAATAATGCTAAAGTGGACATCAATAACTAAAAAAAATAATTAGGAAATAAATAGGAATAGGTTGTGAGTTTTAACTAAAGTTGTAGAAAAAGAGTTGTTTGTTAAAATTTACAGAACGTATGCCTTTATGCAATGGAATGGGTTCTCGCTGAGTATCAGTAATCCTGTATAGTATCCGAAATTTTTTTCGTATAAAAATTACATTAAGAGCTTTTTTGTCTGCTCATGTAATGTAATTTTTAAACAAAACAAATTTCATACTATACTTCCAAGTTATTTATAATCCATTGTAACATAAACAAAAAAAAAATCTTATAAAATGTACCTAATGGTATCTATTTTGGTCACTACAGTCACTACGTTAATGTTATTGTATGCAGTGTGTGTTTGTTACAAATGGAATGCTACATGTGACAGGTAAAACCACAGGTTATAGCTAGTAATTTTCTATCAATATATGTATATATTTTTAAATTTTCCTTAACATCAACATAAACATGATGTTGAGGTCCATCTCTAAATGACTTTATTTAAAACCAAGCACTTATCAATAATACTGTTATTGTGATTTAAATTAATTATAAATTATTGTAACCAGACCACCAGTTTTATCTGTCTGGTCAGCCGCTTTGTGCATCTCATTATCACTACAATACGTACATCGTACATACCCATAGGTAACATAATAATACATAGAACAAAGAGCTAAACATTGATGTCAATGTTTGGCTTGTTGTTGGGTTATTATTTTCTGTGATTTACATACATTTTTTTATGAATTAAATATAAAATAATAATTGTTGAACCACTTTTGCCCAATTAGATTTTCTGAGGTTTGGATGCTTATTTGTAACAAATTAATAGAAACAAAAATAAAGCGGCCAAGTGCGAGTCGGACTCGCTCATGAAGGGTTCCGTAGCAGCAAGTAACATAATACATAAGTTCTTGTAGTTCTAGTATGAAAACTAACATGGTTATTACACATTTTAAAATTAATGCGACTTGAAAAAGATCGCCGGACGCGATCGAAACTTGAGTCGGACTGGACTGACTATATTAAATGTGTGTATTAATTTTCGTGTAGTTTGTTGTAACTTTGATCGAAGTGAGAGAGACGAACTTATAATAGTGTATTTATGACGTACTAAAAAAAACTACTTACCAGATACCAATTCGCTGGAAGTTTGGATGGTAATGTACATCAAATATTTTTGTTAGTTTCATCATTCTCTTACGTTAGAAGTTAAAGGGGGGGCATACCTTTTACTACTTTGGAAGTGTCTCTAGCGCAAATTATTCAGTATTGCTCTCTCTTAATTTTCACATCAAATTATAGAGAGAGCAATGGCAAAGCATTAACTTATTAGATTTAGTTAGGTGATTGTATGTCGGGTCTTGCTTTCTGTATGGAACTGTTGCTCAACCATATTTAATAAAATTGTCTAATTATATATATATATGTATACATTCCTGAAATCTAGAAAAACATTCCTGTTCGAACCTTTTAGAATTGACGACGTTGTTGTGCAGTAGTGTTGATAGGGGAGCCACGATGCTAAATGGGGATTTACACGAGTTTCCTATAGTGCTATTGATTTGTAAAGTTTAGATGATAAGAAGAATAAAAATGTTACCTTTTCATTAATGTGGTGAGCGGCTATAGAGTTTCAAATAAGTAAAATCAGCTGTATCGACGAATTTTTGTTACTTCGCCTTATGGAAATTGTCAGATTATATGTATATTTTTTGTTATCCTTGAATTATTTCCTTTAAAATAAAACAAAAAGTTAGCCACGTTCGAGAATGTAGAGATGACTTTTTTATGACTTTGTAGCCCTCCTCTTTACGTCACTCTTAAATTGTCGGATTAGTGAAATATACACTTTTGCGTGTAATTAACTGACCCTACCTTAAGGTGCTGACAACACATAAATGAAATTCACAAATTCAAATTTAAGCCACGCCTCTTCAAAACTTCGATAAGACAACGCCCCCACATGCAAACCGCGTTCAGCCGACGACATTATTAGTTAGTATTGATGGAAACAAAAAGCTACCGCGCGAAGATCATAGATGGCGCTTTTTAAAATATTTTGTAATTTCATTCAATATCTTTTTGCACTTTTTCAGATTGTGAAGAACATTATCGAAATTTTATGAGTAAAGCCTATAAATAATAACTAACTTTCCACCGCTTACAGACATAGTGAGATTTCTTTTCGCCAGATTGACTAATTTTTGTCTAATGATTTTAGTGAATGTACGGTATACAATTACAATAATACACAATTACTAATTAATTTATTTTATACACAAAATTAAACCGACTTCGAAATCACCAATAGGCACTCGAAAAATAAATTAATTTAATTATTATAAGCGCTACTCACTCATCTATTTGAAGTCAAATAGATTTATTCGACACGAACATTAATTGCATAAAAGTAGCTACAGCAAAAAGCCAACATTACATAGTGTTCCCATTCCCAGGCGGTCACCCATCTAAGTACTGACTACGCCGGCCGTTGCTTAACTTCGGTGATCGACGAAAGCTAGTGTTTTCAACGCGCTATGAACGTTGTCAATCATTAAATACGTATATTTAAATACAACCATAATAGTTATCATCATCATCAATAGAGGAGCCCGCGAGTTAATAATCCACAACTATTGCTCATTACAACACGAAAAACAAGATTTTACAACAATACCATTTTGCTGCTTTGTAACGAAAGGTCCACAAACAAAATTTTACAAAATTATTTTTATTTCAAAAGTTATTATTATGTTTTAAAAATGTAAAACATGCGAAACGTTTGTAAAATGAAACATTTATAAACTGTAATGGAAGAGGTTTTGGAATAGGCTTTTGTACTAAATTTAAAAAATTGGTTAATAATATAGCTTAATGTTGATAGTATTCCGACACATCTATATTTTTGAAAGAAACTTACATTTACAATAATATGTGTTTTGCATTTCAAAAAAGCAAACAAATTTCTGCACAAAAACGCTCCAGACTGTTATGGCGTCTTGAATGATGTCACGCCGGGGCAAACATATGTGTTTGTGTAAGGACTTAGTCAACGTTTTTAATTTAAAATGAATCCCTCGTATTACAAGAACTGCATAGTGCCCCAGTTTACAAGCACAAGTATAAATACGCCAAACAAATTATTCATCTATGTTCCAAACGATCCACGAATGCGAAAAAAGTGGCAAACGCTTGCGAGGAGGAATGATGGCCACTAAATCAAGAATGTATTTTTGTGAAGATCATTTTGATGAAAGCATTTGACACAGTATATATAATCTTAGTAATGTAAATGTTAAAAAAACTGTCACTTTTCCTCAAGAATAGTGGTAAAACAATAACAAACTAGTTCAGTTAAGCGGCTGAAGAACTAGTATCCATGGCGAAGAATAAATAAAAATAAAAAATAATAATATTAGTACTATAAAAATGTCAACAACATTAGTAATGTCTAGTGATGTTTAGTACGGTGTGACGTCACATTTTCTGATTGGTGTTAACTGTCACGTGACTCAATGCCTGGTTATTCACTGATATAATAAAGTGATAACAGATCTTTGGCCGCTAAAAAAAAAAACAACGCCACTAGTCCATACAAACGTACCGAAAACCGAAACGCCTTTGTTGTTGTCCAATTTCACTGATTATGTTTATATTTGAAGAAAAAAAATGTACAATAAATTGTACAAATGTATCTAGAATAAATTATGGCTGGTCTCACACGCCACACGCACCACTGTAGTTTTGAACTTTAAAAAAGTGATGAAGGAAAACATCGTGAGGAAAGATTAAGTGTGGTGGATTAAAGCCTGCATTATCCTTGCGAGATAAGGCCCCGAGTCCCAACTGTGGGAAAATTTAGTGTATTACATGGGAGTGTTACGGCTAGTTGGGATAACGGCAACTACTGATTCGGAGCCTTTCGTTCGAATCCAACGCGTGCGCACCACTGTCTTTACGGAGTCATGTGCGTAATGCCGTTAATTTAAAAACAAAAAAAAAAAAATAGAATGGTAGAGAAAATAGGTAGGTAAATAATGATTAACTTATGTTGAAAGTTTGATTGACACTTCTTATATATGCACTTGATTACCACGGATTATTACCTAGTTTAAAACACCAAAACTTTTGCCTGTCGACTATTGGTAAATTTTATTAGACTGTCCGCGCACTAATGGGGATTAGGTCATAGTCTAAACTTTACGTCAATTTTATTAATATAAACTTCAGATTCAGATTCTTTATTTCAGACCTTAGGTATAACAGATATACTTGGTAGCGTCATTTACAAAATACAAAGAATAGTTTAAAAAATTCAACAAATTTAAATTATACTATACAAATTTAAATTATATTCAAGTTATAAAGAAGTATATAAAAGAAAATAATTTAAAAATAAATAGCGGCCATTCAGTTGGGCCTAGTCAGTTCAATGCAGCGATAGAGAGGCGTTGTCAGAATGTATGAAAACGACAGAATTATATTAAAACTTGAATTTTAAAAAAATATATACATATAAAAGAGATATTACAAAATGTATGTCAATGTACGTGTAGAAAATGATTTTGTCCAATTATTTTTGTCCTTTAAAAATTGTTTGTCTTCATAGTAAGCCCTGCATACCAGATATTTTTTGACTTCATTTTTTAAACTTTGTCTCATTTAGGCTTGTTACCTTTTCTGGAACAATGTTATAATAACGAACACTGTTTCTTATGAAAGAAATGTCCGTCTCGTGTAATCTACAACGCGGATACACATGTCTATTTTTATAATGCGATGCATCGGACTTATTAGCATAGTGACATCTATTTTTTCTAGCATACATGATACACTCATATATGTAAAGCGATGGCACTGTGAGGATTCCAATTGTATTAAATAAATCTCTCAAAGATTGTCTCGGGCCTAACTTATAGATAGCGCGTATTGCTCTCTTTTGTAGCACAAATATTGTATTGCTGCCGCCGAACCCCACAATAATATACCGTAAGACATTATGCTGTGGAAGTATCCATGGTAAACAAGCCTGGCAGTTGCCACATCTGATATTCCTCTTATTTGGCGAACAGCATGTGCAGCTGAACTAAGTTTTTCCGCCAATTTATTTATATGAGGACTCCATTGGAGTTTGGAGTCAATGATTATTCCTAAAAATAACGTGGATTGGATTTGTTCAATTATTTGACCTTTTATAGCTATTTTCACGTTAAAGTTTTGTAAATGTGACAGTGAAAAACGTATGCGTTTTGTTTTTCCCGGATTTAAAGCTAAGTTGTTGGCGTCGAACCAGTCGCTCAAAATATTTAAATTTTTATTGATACAACAGTAATCCATTTGCCCCCCTCTCTTAACTTTAAATAACACAGAGGTATCGTCTGCGAATAAAACAATTTAAACTATGATAATAGTGTCAATGCTATACGTCACCACATTCGAGATAGTATTAGCACGAAATTTTGGTTTCTCTGCCGCGAAATCAGATTCTATTGCGTCCTTTCTAACCTACAGCGCGACCGCGTCGTAGCTCGTGACGTCACACGGTGAACGCGCCGCGCGGCTTTTTGATTTTTAATTAGTAATTTTAAAATGTTCACAGATTCGTCATTTATTGAGATATCCAAGTATTTTTTGCAGTTTGTATAATTTATTTCTATTATCTTTAAATCTATGTAATCATTTTTTGATTTTATCCAATTGGAAACTTCCTTATTGTAAAAAAGTGTCATAAATACAAAACTTCGTCGATTCGACGAGTCATGGTTGCTGGTCTGGCTCTCACAGGCCTCCCATATAAGAAATATTACCGTGTGTTATGAGGGCAACGGCCCAACTAAGACTATACGGAAGCAGCAATGGGTGCGACAGCGCACTTAAAATTTAGATAATTTTTTTTCACATTCGCATCGTCGATCCGACGAAGCTGGGTAAGGTTAATGGGTTTTAGAGGGCTAAGAGACTAATTACACGGTATTTTTACATGATACATAAGATATATCAAATGTATATAAAATAAGCCAAGTGCTAAGTGCAAGTCGAATGAACGAATGAAGTATCCCGTACCAATATCTATGAAAACGGTAAAAATCATGTCTATTTTATACAAACCCCGCTTCCACACATTTATATTAATTTTATTCTTATGATTATTAATTTTAACACAATGTAGAAATAATCAAGTAATAGCCAATTAAAATACATAGAGAATGGTAGAAAATCGTCAGAAGTAGGAAAGTTGAAAAATAAAATAACTGAATTTTGAGTTGTGGCTCTTTTGTCTCAAAGCAGCGATTAATTTTCAATACATCGCCAAATCTAAAAATGTAGTATTAAAGAAATGACGTCTCTTGCAAAATTAAACTACGTAGGGCCATCTTTCCGCTTAATCATCAGACCTGGTTACAATCTGCGTAAGCAACCCACTATTTATTCTCACTGCTGGGACTCTGGGCCTTCACTCGCAAGGAGAGATCTAGGCTGGGGCTAGGTTATAAATCCACCACGCTAACCAAGTATGGGTTGGTAAATGTCACATGAGGTGTACCTACACTCTAGGTACAAGTACCTAGTAAGTTTACATGTCAGTTTCCTCACGATGTTTTCCTTCATCGTTTATAAGTTAGCGGCATTACACGCTGACATCGAGTGGTGCGCGTGGGGGTCCGAATCGGCAGTCACCGTTCTCCCGAATAGATGAGCCATAACGTAGACTTGAACAGCGTCTTAGAATTTAACACCAATGTACTCGTTTAATTACTGTCATCCCTTAACCACCTTCCAGCACCTTCATCAGACCCTGGTTGCCATCTAGCACCAAAGTACTCGTCAAGACAAATCAAATGATCCCAAGCTCGATGGGGTTATTGGGGTTACGTCGTTTAATTGCTGGGTTCCTATGACCACCTTCCAGTTCCATCATCAGACCCTGGTTGCCGTCTAGCACCAAAGTACTTCTCAAGACAAATCAAAAGAGCCCAAACTCGGTGGGGATATGTCGTTTAATTACTGAGTTCCTATGACCACCTTGCAGCTCCATCATCAGACCTTGGTTACCATCTAGCACTAAAGTACTCGTCATGACAAAGAAAACGAGTCCAAACTCGGTGGAGCTATGTCGTTTAATTGTTGAGTTCCTATGACCACCTTCCAGCTCCATCATCAGACCTTAGTTACCATCTAGCACTAAAGTACTCGTCAAGATAAAGAAAACGAATCCAAACTCGGTGGAGCTATGTCGTTTAATTGTTGAGTTCCCATGACCACCTCCCAGCTCCATCATCAGACCTTGGTTACCATCTAGCACTAAAGTACTCGTCAAGACAAAAAACGAGTCCAAACTCGGTGGAGCTATGTCGTTTAATTACTGAGTTCCTATGACCACCTTCCTGCTCCATCATCAGACCCTGGTTACCATCTATCACCAAAGTACTCGTCAAGACAAAGAAAATAAGTCCAAACTCGGTGGGGCTATGTCTTTTAATTCCCGAGTTCCTATGGCAACTTTCCGGCTCCATCATCAGATCAGCATCATAAAATTTTCATACCATTGTTTGCAATAAAATTTACACACGTACCTATAATGCGAGATTTCAACTTTTTGCAAGATTTGATAATAAGCATCCGGTTTCGTAGTAACTATTTTCTAATCTGTGGCTTCGGGACAGGTGAAACTAAATTTTAATACCTATAGTATAAAAGCTTGAAAACATCGGAGAAAGAATCTAACAACAATGTTATGAAAAAAAAACATGCAAAAAGATTTCACAGTGGTGAGGTTCGATCTCAGTGTTACATCCGTCCACCGCTGCTGACGTACGTTGCTCACTAACCGTTGAGCCAAACTTCCTGATTACTAAGGTGTCAAATTTTTAGACCATATGAACTCAATTAACGTTTGTAAGAATTGATCATTTTTATTTATTGAATATTGAACGGCGAACGGAGCAAAGAGCGACGTGCGTCCGTGTAGCAAGACGTCTCTTCCGACACTGTCAGATCTTATAAGAGTGAAAGAGAAGGAAGATGCGATACGTTTCGACTTTTTAAAAACAATTAAATAAGTGTGAGTTTTTTAATTAAACCAAAATATAAACCAGCAATGTCCTTTGTCAAAATATAATACGTCATAATTTAAAAAATTACTAGTGTCCGTCTCCTAATTACACTGATATCTAAGTCTGAAACTAATTTTTAGAGGTTTGTTTACGAATTTTTTCTATCGTGATTTTTTTACCAAATCTTGTATTTATGACCTCGGGTCACTCATAAATATGTTCAAGAATAACATATATTTTACTCATTATCTCAAACCATACACATTTTGCTAAATTGGTATTGAAAAAAGTGCCATTTGGCTGTTGTCAGCGTCTTAAATCTGCCGCGTTCGCGAATGTCTGATGATCTTTTTCTTTATCTGCCTTATTTATGGGACTCATATTTGGTTGATATATCCATATCATATATATGAACCGATTACAAAGTATCCATCTGAATTTACACGCTGCAGTAAATCCCGAAATCCCCGCTCGGGCTCCCCTACTATGCTACGGGAATATCTTATTTGACAAACTTCCGGTCGTAGGTTCGAATCCGGTCTGTAGTCTGCACCCCTGAGTATTTCAAGTGCATGCTTATAGCTTGTTTAACCTTACGCATTTCACTCATAACGGACTTTCGAAATCGTAATCTTTTCGAAAAAAAAAAAAGTGATCGTTTCGTCTTTTCAAATCCATAGTTTAAATTACCTCCTTATCAAATACGATCAGCGATTAAAGCGTGAAGTAAGTAGCTTGGATAAATGCAACACAAATCTTCGTCTTTATAACATTGAAACGCTATTTTCGTATTTTCATATCTACACTTTGATTGAAATTAAAATTAAGAAATCATTCATCCACTCCACTTTCGTAGTAAGAACATCTTAACTATGCTATACATTGCATAAGCAGCCCACTAAATGTTCCCACTGCTGGGACTCGGGGCCTTCCCTCGCAAGGAGAGAGTCAAGGCCATAATCCACCACGCTGGCCAAGTGCGGGTTGGTGGATGACACATGACTTCGAAAGATTCTAGGTACATGTCGGTTTCCTCACAATGTTTTCCTTCACCGTTTTTAAGTTAGCGGCATTACGCACATGACTTCAAAAAGACAGTGGTGCGCGTGGTTTTGAACTTTGAACCCGGGCTCTCCGGATTGGCAGTACCGTTCTCCCGAGTAGACCAGCCGTAACTTATACTATGCTATACTTATGCTATACATTGACTGAATGGGTATTCCCGATGGATTAATAATCTTCACATCGAGATCAATCGGATTCTCCCATGTACGTAAGCACGTTCCTCCAAAGATTCAAGGGTCGGTACTCTCTGCAAAGCGCTTCCTGCTACTCATCAACGATCTGTTGAATCACGGTATCTTTGGGTACGCAGATGATAGCACCGTTGTAGAGAGTTACTTATCTAGCGCGAGAGCCAGTGGGCAGCAAACTCAGATACTGAGAGAGAGTTTGATCGAGCGTTTGAGCTTGACCCTTGAGGCGGTGTCTAAATGGGGTAATGCCAATCTGGTCAAGTTCAACGAGAGTAAGACGCAGGCGTGTCTGTTCTCCGTTAAAGGGATTTCAACTGACTCCAACATTTCGAGGTGTATCCGTGCCGGTTTCTGACCGTCTTGAGCTTTTGGGCGTTACTTTGACCTCTACGCTCAACTTTGGCTCGTATATCGAGTCCACGGCTAAACTAGCTGCTAATAAACTAGGTGTCCTCTCAAAGGTGCGAATGTACTTCAAGTCAGAACAGTTGCTTACAATATATCAAGCACAGACTCGCTCCTGTACGGAGTACTGTTCGCACCTTTGGGATGGATCGGCCAAGTATCAGCTGGAAGCTCTGGAATCGATCGAGAGACATGCCAAAAGGCTCATAGGCAACGACACTCTTGTGCGGAAAAGACTGCAGAGTCTTGAACATCGCCGAAAAATTGCTAGCCTATCGGTTTTTTATCGGATACACTTCGGAGAATGTGCGACTGATTTGCATGATCTAATACAGTCCGCGAGGTATAAGCTGAGCTTTGCATTAGTGTGAGTGATCACCAAAAGTACAGTTCTGACTGTACGCAGGACGCTGTGACCATGTTCTCTTAATAAGGTGTTTCTTCAAACCAGAAGTGCTGCCATCTGAATATGATTTTGATGAAGTGTGAGTGGTGTCAATATATGTGTCGCTTAACATCAGGCGAGATGGCGGTTAAGTGTAAACCTATAAAAGTTTTAAAAAAAGACCGCATAAGCGTAAACTTATTATCGATAAGAAGAATTCCTTGATACATGGACTGTACTAATGAAAATACGTTAAATTCAATTTAAAATATGGCTCAAAATAAACCTGTCACTCGTAAAAAACATAAGTAATTTAATTTATCACACTAACAAAATACTAATAAATATTAGAAACGTTTCAGCTTTCAAATCATTTTAAGTAGGTACCGAATTTACTTTTTGTTGTAATACATATCTTATCTTCTTAATAAATATAAATCTCCTGTCACGATGTTTGTCCGCGATGGATTCCTAAACTACTTAACCGATTTTAAATTAAATTGGGACACCGTGAGCAGTTTGGTCCAACTTGAGAGATAGGATAGTGTTTCTTTCGATTAATAGTCTTTAAATGACAATATCCGAGCGCAGCCGTAATGGGCCGCTAGTCTTCTTAATATATATAAATCTCCTGTCACGATGTTTGTCCACGATGGATTCCTAAACTACTTAACCGATTTTAAATTAAATTAGCACACCGCGAGCAGTCTGGTCCAACTTGAGAGATATGATAGAAATGACAATATCCGAGCGCAGCCGGAATGGGCCGCTAGTTTACTTATAAACGATTCGACAGACGGACAGCCAAGTCCAGTAATAGGGTTCCGTTTTTACCCTTTGGGTACGGAACCCTAAAAAAGATGAAGAGTAATAAATATTAGAAACTCTTGAGCTTCTAGTATTTTTATTAGTCGAGTGAATCGGTTCTTCAAAGTTTTTTCTACCGTTATTTCCTTTTACACCTCGTCGTAACATAAAGTAGTGTTTTTATTAACGCAGGAATCGCATATTGTATTTATTTGTGATTTGTTAAGTACCTTAAATTGAATGCTGTTCCATTGTTCATGCATATGCTGTATTCTGTGTTATAGCTTATTAGGTTATTTATGATAACTAAAGGCTACTTACTCAGTTCGCTGACAACAGAATGCTCCATTGGGTTAAAACATAATCAGTACACACACGTTGCAAACATACATAATAAATATATGTTACCGGAAATGTATGAAATCAAGGAATTGTATACAAATCCTAGGAAATGTGTACAATTCTGATACTATTTAGGAAATGTATAAAATATTGTTTGAAAAACTATTTAATTCATAGATATCCTAGGAAATGTATAAATTTCCTCGGAATTGTATATAATTTCAATGTCGTATTAGGAAATATGTAAAGTAAATGCTTTCTGTAATAAAACTCTAATCTAACCTAACCTATTTTGTTAATTCAATCCAAAGCCCAGGTCCAACAATCAAACGTATCAAATATCGTTTGAACTGTTGGGAAACCATGGAATCGGGAAACAAAACATAAGTTGTGAGTCAATAGCAATCTGTAAGTTTTCAAAACTCGAAGCGAACAAACTAAATTTAAAAAAAAAAAAACCTAACCTAAAGCAATACCCTCCCCTCGTCCCGCTGTCCCCGCGTACCCACCAATATCTTAAATGTTTTACATTTCCGATTGCTATTTAGGAAATGTATAGATTTCCTAGGAAATGTGTATAATATAATTTATTTCACACATTTCCGTGCGATTTTAGGAATCACATACATTTCCTAGGAATTGTATACAATGACGGATTAGATACATTTCCGTTAACATATACATCGCTTATGGACATGATATCTTTGAACAGTAAGAGTGCGAGTAACAACCGCGTTCAGATATTTGTTTTGTGGGTTTTTTTTGCAAAGGTGGAACACCAAAAATCAATCATACGAATGTGTCTGGGTGTTCCTATGTATAATATGTATGTATTTAAAACTATATAAGTATTATATTATATCAGCTATCTGGCCGCCATAGCACAAGCTTTGCTTAGTTTGGGGTCAGATGGTGTTTTGTGTGAATTGTCCACCAATATTTATTTATTTATTATAGTAAGGGGTTAAAAATAATAAAGATTCATACTCTGTCCAGATAAGAAATAAAAGTGGCCAAGTGCTTGTGGGACTCCCGCATGAAGGGTTCCGTACCATTAGCAAATAAACCGACCGGCGAAAAACTTTTTGGCTTTATTCCGAATTCCGTATACATACTCGTAGACTATCACGGTTTCCGCCGACAGGCATTCATCCGAAAAGCTTTATTAAAATTTTGATTTTACCTTATGGTTGTAACGACGAATTCGATACCTACCGTGTTTTAGTATTCCAGTGGCGCCATCTAGTTTGCTTGGGACGGACTAATCGAGCAAGAAACTGTAAAAATCAAGTTTGATGTATGGGAGCTCCCCTTAAATATTAATTTTATTTTATTATTAGTATTTGTTGTTGTAGCTTATATAGCGGCAATAGAAAGAAGTATATAATCTGTGAAAATATCAACTGTCTAACTATCACCGTTCTTGAGATACAGCGTGGTGACAGACGGACCGACGGACAGCCAAGTCCCACTAATAGGGTTCCGTTTTTACCCTTTCTTTGGGTACGGAACCTTAAAAACATACGAAAATAACAAAGATTGTGGAAAGTACTTAACCTTGAGTATTAGACATGCGTATTAAAAAGGCCAAATATTCAATAACTAGCAGCGCCCCACGGTTTTACCCGCGTAGCGGGAACTTATTATTTTCTTGGGATAAAAGTAGCCTATGTGTCCAGACTACATAATATGATCTAACTATGTTCCAAAATGCCCGATTTGTTCATACGTTACGACGTGATTGAGCAACAAACATTAAAATATCCAAACATTGACATTTATAATCTTAAAAGGATATTTATTGCGTTTACCAAAATACAAAAAAAATAAATTAAGCCACTTAAATTCTTAAGGTGGGAAAATATCACCTGGCTTTGCTGAACACTTGTAGTCAGCGCAGCGTTTAAACATGAATTGTCTCTATCTCTGGATCTCTAACTCTATAATCTCTTAAATTTCGTAAGGCGGGTATCTTTTATGGTACCTATCTATACTAATATTATAAAGAGGAAAGATTTGTTTGTTTGTTTGTAATGAATAGGCTCCGAAACTACTGGACCGATTTCAAAAATTCTTTCACCTTTGGAAAGCTACATTATTCCCGAGTAACATAGGCTACGGCAGATGGCGCTGCAGTTGATATCTAGGTTATTATTCGAGCGAAGCCGGAGCGGGCCGCTAGTGTATTATAAAATAAATAAATAAAATAAAATAGCGTATTTCAATCTCATCTAATTTATATTATAGACGTCATGAAAAGATTCAAGCTGTTTCAACTCTAGAGCTGTATGACGTAAAATGCTAATAAGTTGATGATGCAAGCGACATACAATGTGCCCATGTAAAAACAATAAAGTACCGAAAACTGTTGCGCACAATAGTATATTTATTCCTTTTCTGTTAAGATTACGAATGTTACGTGCGTAACTTGACCGTATGAGCGAGTATTTTAATTATTACTGACTAAAATAAATCAGAAGTCACAAGTAAAGTCGCGGGGAAAAGGCCGAAATAGGGGACATTTTTTTTCTTATTAATTATTTCTAGTGCCATACCTAATAACCTTCCGTTGCTATGTATGCATATGAGAGTTTACTATTCAATAATTAAAAAAAACGACCGCAGTAAATAAATACAATTCAAACCAAAGCTAATTAATCAAATGCGTTTTGCAAAGAGGCGGCTTAGGAGGTTATCCTCCTACATGATATGATCAAACGCATACTTATATAGTTTATATAAAAGTACTCACAAGTACTTATAAATAAGTAATATATTATAGGCTATAGCACTCAGGCATCACGTGCATATCTAACGGTGAAAAAAATAATTGAAATAGTTTCAGTAGTTCCTGAGATTAGCGCGCTCAAAAAAAACCTAAACTTAATACATACCTACATATATATAGATAACCAAATTTTTTAGTTCCGACTTCCACCAAAATACCTCAGGCTAGGCTGACCTCAGCTCTGCTGTGGGGTACGAGAATGCGTAGCAAACTCTAATTCAGAACTCTCTTTTACCCGAAATTCTCGTACGCATTTCCCATATTTGTGTTTCTGCACGTATTTAATTTATGAACCCTCGCCTGCTCTAGCAATGCTAAGCGAGGCAAGAAAAATCAATGGGTTATGTGGTGGATATTTTTGTTATGTAGCTTTTTCTGACAACTCCAGACAATCGACCTTACTTGAATTTACCGTTTTTGACGATATGTTCTCATAAACACACCACTGCAATATAATCTTCTTTTCTCGTATAAGTATGGTAGAGATCGTCATAGCTTCGTCATTAAAAAAAATGCCTAAAAAGTATGATGGACTTGAAATTAAAATTACGCAATCTCTTCTGATGTCTAACGTTTGAAACAAGTTTGAAAAGATCAGCAAAATTACTTTAAATACGGCTTACGTCACCATGAAGTCCATTTCACATAATATTAAACAAAGATAACAAAGAAACTAAGTAATTGTTGAACTAAGAAAATTTGATATACTCGTAGTCTATATCTAAATAATATGAATATAGTCGCATAAAAATTAAGTGGCGTCAATAGAAGTGTACCTAGAATCTAATATGGCTAGGTAGATACTCGTAGCTAGGCGGCGCGGCGGTCCTGAGGGTCTACCGCCTAACTAAAACTGTGTTAGCTTTGATATTGCTCTCTCTTTTCTTTTCGCTCGAAATGATAGAGACAGCAATAGCAAAGCCATAGCCGATTTAGTTAGCCGGCGCGACGGTCCCGGCGGCGCCCGCTTCGAAGGCCACCAACGATTACGTCCAATTTCATCATTTTAAACGCACATTTATTGCAATCATTCGGCGAAATCAGTTCTAGCACGTGCCCTCGATAACCTCACTTGCCTCTATTGTTGTTATCGTCTTAAGCGGTCCGATACGAAAATAATAACAAACCTTGTTTTAATAATATGGAAATTTTGAGCAGATTTGATTTATCTTATTTATCAGGGATCTTTTTTTTTATTTAACATGCACGTTAAAACATGTTTTTTTTTTGTAATGAGGATAAATTGCGATCAAAATAACTACTTATACCTATACAAATGAGCGAGAATTTTCAAGGACGTTTTATAACTGGATAGCGTGATTCTACAAGTCAATAGTGAAAGATACTAGGTCAGAGGTACATGTCTCTATTGCCTGGTATCTATCACTAGTTTATTTATTTATCTCAGACTATTTATGTACCAAATTTCATCCAAACACCTTCCGTAGTTTCTGCATGAAAAAGTAACTTGTAATAAATAAGTAACTTAGTAGTATAAACTTTTCCATGTACTGACTTCCCGTCTTCCATTATTCATATCTTCTTTACCATACGGTTGCCTGGAAGAAATCGCTCTTAGCAATAAGGTCGCAATTGTTACTTAGTTCTGTAATTTCTAATTTGTTATTGAAATGAAATATTCGTTTGCTTTTATTATTTAAATACAATAAAGAGTTGATTAGATAACGAGTAGTTTTCGTTTTCAATATTAGTATTCTCAGTATTTCTGATATATTTTATAAATGCAATGCATCTGAATAAAATGACAATAAATGTTTTGCTACGTAACTGAGTATAGTAACATTTCTTATCCATAAAATGCGTAGTGCGTATTTGTTTTGAAAACAATATCACCGACGCCGTAAAATTATCATGATAATTTGGGAAATAATGTGGTATCTAAGACACAACATTATTTTTTCTTGAAATACGCATGTCGTTCCAAAAATAGCAAGATCGCACTTCCTGCTCGCTCAATTCTAACGCTGATGAGTTCCTCTGAAACCGAGTTTCCAGGAAGGTAATAATCTATCCATCTCGTCACGTGACAAGTTATGTAGAGATAGTGAGAATTCTAACAGGCGGCCGTGCTTTGCTCTGGTGGAGTGCGCCTGACCCGATTAGATTACGGAGACATTGTGTGTCACTTGTCAACGTACAAAAAACTGTATATGCGTTCAGATGATTCTATTTTTGTATTGGTAGAGACATTCGATTTGAATCTTTGGAGGATCAGTTCAAATGTGACATCTTAGGTGTATGCCCCGTCTACTAGCAAAGAAGACAAACAAGGACGGTATGACGATCAATCAAGACAAATGTTTACGGCAGGAGTACCCAAGGATGTTGAAATTATTTACCTATATATTATTTACATTGTAAAGCTGAAGAGTTTGTTTGTTTGTTTGAACGCAAAGATCTCGGGAACCACTGGTCCGAATTGAAAGATTATTTCTCTGTTGGATAGTCCATTTATCGAGGAAGGCTATTTAACATTACGCTACTATCAATGAAAAATATAACAAAAACGGGAAAAAATATTGCTTTTTGAGAGCTTTCGTTGCGTGACAGCATGTTTGTGTATATCTTTTAAAGGTTGCCTCATTACAACCTAAAGTAACCGAATTTGTTCAAAATTTGAATTGGTACTACCAATTTTCGATAAATGGCGTAGCAACGCGCGCACGGTTCAGCTAGTTTGCCTATATTTATCATAAAAATACTAGATACTCACGTGAAAATTGTATTACTGAGATAGGAATAGGAAGCAGCTACGCAAAATTCTTGGTCCGTTTGTTTTCATCAAATACGTAATGATGTTGTACTTAAAAACCGTAGTTATCTATTATATATTATTGCACATTTCTCATACAGTCACATCACACAACTAACTAGCCCCAAACTAAGGAAAGGTTGTATTATATAACTACTTGATAACTGTTTGGGTTCCGGAGTGGAGACCGCAAATCGGTAAACTGAGACTAGATGTAGGGACGGCTTGGAAACCATGGATCGCGCTGATTGGCACATTATGGATGAGGCCTATGCCTATCGGTGAACGAGAGTATAGTCTGAAAAAGTATTACGGCTACCCAGCAATTCTTGTTTATTTTCTACAGTCTTAACGTGGCTGAAACCCTCATCTAAATCCCGTGTAGGTATTGCCAGGTTTTCATCTCTTTAGAAATTATCGTATTGGTCCTTTACCTTCGTTCACACATTCCTTTTATTACGCTTAGTACCTAGGTGTCTATCTGTCTATGTCAGTGCAGCTGCCTCCGTCATCAGACGGAGGCAGCTGCATCGGCATCAGCCGATGAACATATCTTTACTGAAGTCGTCCTGCATCACACTAAAGTTCTCCTTGGAGTTTTCCACCATCACTATTGTAATGTTAACTATTTTTTTCCTTTGAAATTGTTCTTTCATCGGTTAAAGTAGCCTTTACAAAGCACATTTTGTGAGTAGAGCTTTTCAGTACAAGTTTGGATTTATAGTAGTGTTTGATGGGATCGTCTTTGAGTTAGTGTGTTATTGCCAGTTTTTGGTGAATGAGATGATCATTGCGCTCAAATTAAAAGAGTTTAATTTTTATAGTAGTGTGTATGTATAGGTATAGTAAGGATTTATAGGAAATTTATGTTGGAAGTAAAGTTGTTGATACAATATGAATTCTAGTCAGGATTCTGTCAAGATTCAGAAGTAATGAAGTTATGTATAATTATATATGAGCGCTGTGAAAATGGTTTAGGAATTAATTGTAAATATAACGGGATAAACGAAATGCAAAATGCAAGCGATCCGATTGTCATGTGGTATGATTAAAGGGGCACACTCGAAGAACAATTAAGACAATTTATTCATTTAACTGTACGAAGTCGCGGGCATCAGTCAGTGAGTCGATAAACATAAGTTTCGACTTCAGATAATGATCAAGAGGTAGTGGCGCCGCACTTATACGTAAATATACCTTATTGCCGAGTGTTTATTTCGGAATAAATTACTAGTTACACATTCGTTCGTATCGTGTGTTGACACTGAGGAAGTAAATTATACGACGATCAAAGCCTGTTTCTAGATTTATCCCAATTTAAGCAAATTGTCGGTAGTACGTAGGCGTAGATTGGACTGATTAAAGGCAAACAAGTCGGTTAGTCGACGACGTTTTGAAGATAAACGCACTTAAGATAAATTAACATGCCTAGTTTCCCGATCTTGCAGAAGAATCAGCTAAACTCGCCATACCGGTCGCGTAGTCAGGTGTTGTGCGTAGGTATATAACATATAAAGCAACATATTTTCATAAACATGTGTGCAATGTGCAATATTATCTACCTAATAAATTCTGGAATGTACACAAAAATGTTGGGATTTATCGCCCTGAATAGATCCCACATACAGGAAAATGAGGCCTACATCTGCGGTTCGCTGGCTACCTAACACTACTATATGGATTTCTTAATTTCGTCTGTCTCCACGATTACATTAGTCCCACGTTCCTTCTCCGGATGGATAGCCATTCCGATTATAGAGCGATGTTAACCGACTTTATTTCCGATGTTTCATTTCATTGATAAAAAAATATTGGTAAAAAGCTGTGCGTGCCTAATTTTATAAATATGCCTAAAACTTGTGAAAGAACGTACTATTTGATGTCTAGTAGTTTTGGCATACTATTAAGTACAATACAGTTTGTATACAAAGTACTTTTTTATTGTAAAGAAACACTAACAGTATGATAAATAAAATAAATAAAAGTCTTCAAAAACTTAAGTAAACTCTAAAAAGTAATTGGTAATTAAATAATGCTATACTCTATAATCTATTTGGTGTCAGTGCTAACCTAAATTAACTCATGACGAAATATATTATTAGAAAATTTGTAGAGTAACTTAATTATTTTTTACAGATTACAGGATATTTATCGTGGTTACCTATATGGCGCAGCGAGTCCCTGCATAAAACTGCATCGAAATATCAGAGGCTCGTTCCACCATATAACCACGGCTAATGTTTCGTAATCTATATAAAAACCAGGGTTGCAAACAACCGTGAAAGCTTAAAACAGTATTAGAAATATTTTAATTTCATGATCCATTCCAAATACACGTATTATACATCAGTACCTATTGTCGTGGGACTGAGATGTCTCAGTTTTGCCCTATTAACCTAAATATGTTATATTTCCAGCGCTGGTGGGTTCGCTGACACTCGGCATGGTGTTTCTGCTGTCGCCAGTATCGGGAGTGCTGACCAGTTTAATGGGGCTACGGATGACGGCTGTGCTGGGTGGAATCATTGCTGCCTCAGGGCTAATCATCTCGTCCTTCCTTACACACAATGTTAGCGCACTGTTGTTCACGTACGGCGTCATGTATGGACTTGGTTCGTCTTTCGCCTACACTCCCTCTCTTGCGATTCTCGGGCACTATTTCAAAAAACATTTAGGCTTAGCCAACGGTGTGGTAACCGTCGGTAGTTCAGTCTTCACAGTTTTCATGCCAACAATGATGGATCACATGCTCAGTAAATATGGTCTGGAGTGGCTCTTTAGACTTCTGGCCATATTCGCTTTCGGGATAGCGTTATGCGGTTTACTATTTATACCGTTATCGTTCACACCGAAACCTCCTAGAGAAGATAACACAGTTAAGACGTACATTAAAGATATAATAGATGTAGATATTTGGAAAAATAGAAAATATCGATTCTGGGCGTTATCTATGCCCATCGCTCTTTTTGGATATTTCGTACCTTATGTTCATATGAAAGTATTCATGGAGGGTTTATTCGTCGGTGATGATGCTTATTTCAATGTGCCAATTCAGTGCATAGCGTTCACTTCAGCTGTAGGGAGGTTAGTTTTCGGCTTCTTGGCCGACAGACCGAATATGGACAGAATAATGCTTCAGCAGATTTCATTTTACGTGATCGGATCACTCACTATAATTCTTCCCTTTGCCTCGTATTATTGGCTTGTGATCGTTATATCTCTGGGAATGGGAATATTTGATGGTGCTTTTATTGCCTTGATAGGACCTATAGCTTTCGAGTTGTGCGGTAGCAAGTTTGCTCCCCAAGCGATAGGGTGTATGTTGGGGTTGGCTGCACTCCCGATATCAATTGGGCCGTTTATCGCCGGTGCAATATACAGTACGACGAAGAGTTACACACTACCGTTTGTGCTGGCCGGCCTCTCGCCTCTTGTCGGAGCGACGCTAATGTTTGCCGTCCGCATCGACAGCCACTACAGCAAACGAAGAGCTAACGCTAGAAATGGACATGTTGTCCCCTCACTAGATCTAGGTAAGTAAATCTATTAAATATTTGTTCAGAACGCTAAAGTTGGTGGCAGTTAGGGTTTCCTATTATGTCAGCATTTAAATGCTAGCACGGCGACACACTAAACAAAGTACAACGATACAACACTCGTTCTAAAAGAAAATCTGCACACACTCAAAATGCGAATTCGTTTCGAGCACAGTCTTTTTTTCTCGCAAATCACTTTTCAAATGTTACTGGTTCTAGTGGACGCCCTGCTTTTCTGCCATGTTCCCAAAACTCCACAAATATGTGAAAATAAGATCTAACTACGAAAATTTGTGTTGCGGCTGAGTTCCAACTTCTAATTAACAGTAAAAACGTGACTAAAAGTGAAAATTGCATTTATTCAAATTGCAATAAATTAGAAAAAGAAAACTGGTGGCCATTTCTCACACCCTCAACACCATCTCTATCTAGTCCCAAACTAAAAAACTTGTACTATGATGATGGCTATATGATGGCAGATCACATCGTTAATCATTCTTGTAATACGATAAAAGTCGTAAAGTAATTAAAACTAAACGTTAGTAACATAACGTAACATTTTATTATTACGTTAAAATGTTTGTTGAGATTTTAATTTTTTTCGACAAGATAAATATAACGAGGGAAACGCTATCAAAATTTCTCGCAATTCCCATGGTAAAATGCTTTTGGGAATTCCTGCCTGCATGCAAAATCGTTAATAGTATTAACTTAATACCCTCTTTTAAATTACGCCATCAGCTTTTCATTAGTGCTAAACTCAAGTATCTATTGTACTATCACATTTTAATTTACATCAAATGGATTTATGATATTTATGGCAACAGCAAAAGCTACTGTCTTAGCCCAACCATCCAGCGAAAGCCTTTTAAGATGTGGATGGAAACTTTTCGCTATAGGGTTGTTCACTGATTCCATACCATGATTATGATCGTCGATTAATTAATTGTACATGGCTGTAACCTTGCGAGCTAAGTGAAGGTTCTTATTGAGCCTATCCTTCTCCGCGTTCACGAGTTTCTCATCATGTGGTTTCGTGACATCGATAAGATCAGCCCGGCGCGGCGCTTGGACCGATCCATCAGTATAGTATCAGCTTATTGGCGATAATAATCCTGGTTTACTACAAAAGGTGAAATAACGATATAGAGCTCTACTCTCGTTAATTCACATTACAACATTTTCCAGAATTATTCTTAGTCAACAAGATATATTTTATTTTACACAAAAGTATATCTAGTAAATGTAACTAATTGTTCAGATTACGATCTCGTCTGGATACGTCTCTTACATTGCTCTATTCTCAACGTCACAAAAATAAAATATCTTGAATATCTTGAAAATGAATTGGCACGAAAAAGCTTTTCCTTGAAATGTCTAATCTTTAATTTATTTTGAATTCAGCATTAAAACTCATTATAAAATTTTGTTTTTTTTAGTTTAAAGAAGAAAGTTGAAATAATTATAGTGTCTACGGTATGTGCAATAAAATTTAATTGTTTCCTGTTTCAGAGAAGAGTCCGGCACCGTTACTTACAGTGAATAACACAAAAAATGAACAGACAGCTTTATAACGACATACAGAATCATACGGTGTTTGAAATTACATGGAGGATTTGGGAAATCTTGACCTACAAAGTAATTGCAGAACGCAGGTAGAATTCTTATAATGTGATAAAAGCCGATAATCATAATCTCTAAGTAAGTACATCATTCTCGCATTTTGCAATGTTACTTGTCTAGGGTCTGACGTGCAATGCAATATCCGCTTTTTAAATCAATGAATATTAACACCGTGTATAAAAGTTCCTAATTTGGCAAACCTAGTGCAAGTCACTGGAAGATGTCAAAATCTCAATGTGAACATTTTTGTTTGATCATTGTATGAAGTAAAACTGATGGAGAGAAGATTTTAACAACTTCCAAAGACTGAGTAAGCTAATTCTGTTAAGTTTTTTAATCACACGCCTGTTATGATGTCGATTCTGCCGTGTTAACTAATTAAAATCATAACGTAGCTTAATTTTACTAAGCTGAAAATACTGTGAATACAGATTCGGCAATATCGACATGTATTTACATTTTAAAGGTTCATTAGTGTTAAATTTACTAGTAAGTTAGTTCCTACATCTGTTAAAATTGCGCCTACCTACGCAAAGATTACGCATCATAGGGAATTTGTTTTATAGTTTTGGAATCTCTTCATGCCTTCTTCGAATCGTAGTTCCTATTTACTTACAATATTCCTTATTAATTATTACTCCACTATTTTAGTTATTTCTCTATTTACTTAGTAATAAGATTTAAATGAATTATTCTGCATAATTATTTGATGACGTAGGTATAGTATATTGTGATAAGGAGTTACTATTTTTTTACCTATAATATGGCGTTATGAATGAATTTGTAATTTAAGAAAAATCTAAAAAGGTCTAAAATAGTATACAAATGTATACTATGAGAAAAATAAATCATCCTATCGAGGTTCTTAATTCTTCGGATTTTTTAATTGTTCGCTGAACCGATTTGGAAAATTATTTCTTGTTTCAAAGGGTGTTTCACCGGTGCGGTGGTCCCATTTAAATTTTATCGATGATCTTTTATTCGTGCCCTCCGAAACTTCGATGTCTTATTGGAGCAGTGAGCTTATCTTACCCAAATCTACAAAAGAATAATAGTAGATTATGCTATAAGGTAAAGTTGGTGATTAATGCCATTAAGGCCTGAGCCGAAGGCCTTAAGAGAGCCGGAACGGTTATCATTAATACACACGTGTATCATACGACGTTTTTCAAATTTCAACACTTGTGAATAAACTAATAAGAAAAATTCATTTCAATAGTTTATGAAAATTAATGTATGAATAAATAACAAAATATTTCATATTATTCTGGGGATCTAAAAGCCCGCTTTAAAGGTGGACTATAAAGGAATCTTGTGTGTTTCTAATTTAATGCGATATTTTTGATTTCGTTGTCTTGTTTTCGTATTCTACAATTAAAGAGAACGAGTTCGTTCGTATATAAAATAGCGTTCTTGATTGCAAGCGGCTAAGAAGGCACTCTCTTAAGTTGAGGTATAGCTGTCATAAGAACGTTTATCGGTAATATTATCGGACACGTTTTTTTTTAATTTTACTATTTTTACGGGGCTTTGTTGAAATCCCTGCCTGGATTTACCAGACTAATCCGGGAAAATTCGGACGAATAGCAACACTGAGCTGTGGTTTTCGGCTAAGTTTCGGTATAACCTCACTCATCAACGAACAGGTTAACATAAGCCGCTTTGTACCTACACATACTTTATCAATTATTTATATATTTAGTAACATCAGAAGCATTTAAGTAGGTATATTGTGTGTATCAAATCACAATACAATAAATTGTCTTTTATAAAACGCGCCATTTATTTGTGCGGGTTAGTGTACTTACTATGTAGAATATAAATAACGACATGCAATAAAAGTACAATAAACCAGGATAATAAGATAACCTATTATAATTGCTAAAAACAAATGAAGTACCAATTAAATTAAAGAAAACATATTTATTAGTCCAATATTAACTTTTGTTATCAATTTATTTTGCGTTGTTACTGTTGGCCTATAAATACATTATTAATGTCAATTTAAGTTTATACATGTATTCAGAATAATCTAGAAAATATTTATATTCAATATAACGAAAACGACTTTTAATGGTATTTTTATGATAATAGTTATTTTAACAGACATATCTACTCACGTTACAGTGTATCGAATTACTATTTTAAGAAAAGTCAATTTAATATACACATCGCAAAAACATGAATTGATAGTCGTAGGTGTATTCGTTTTAAGTGTATTTTTTTCTGTCTAAAAAATAATCAAAAATGCTGTCGAACTACCAATTACAATTTTAAATTATAACGTAAAATCAAGTCGTGGTCGTTCGCCGCCATTATTGTTACTTTTTATATCTGACAAAGATGGAGAGTATTTAGTTATAAGTAAGTATAGCATTTATTTGTTGAGCTCAATAATTTGCTTAGTGCTAAACGTAATACCCATTCAAGCTATGATGCTGTAGCTACTAGTTGTAGGTGTATGTATATTATAATAATTATTTTATACATACACATAATAATTATGTGACTGTAATTTATCACAGTTATCGGTTACGCATCGTATTTCAGAAACATTAATTAATTTTTACGTACAATAAAACATTGTACCTAATCATACTAATATGTAACATACTAATCGTCATAATTGAGGAGGTTCAAACATCGACACCGATATAAATCATCAAATTTCCATCGTCGAAAATAGGTCGTGACGTCACTTCTAAGCATTCGTCTTCGTCATTTTTTGTTTGTGAAACAAAAGAAAAAATACGTGTGCAATATTTTTAGCAATCTTAACTGACGGGACTAATTCGTTTTTTTAGTCTTCTCGCCTATTTGTGGCGAATACGTCATCCAAATCATTTTTTTTTAAATATTTCTACTATAGCGCAGAGTGATTCAAATCATAGCATTTTATTTGCTATAATTTTAATAAAGCTACTAGTATATATTTATAATTACATCGATTATGTCGTACTGCTCTCTTTACGTTACATAGAACCTACCTACTAATTGTCCATAATAATTAATTAATAAGTAGGTAGGGTGTACTCCTTATTCCTTTCTTCCGGCTTAGTACAGTTCTGTGTAACTACATTTTTGGACAGGATTAAAAATGTATGATATTCTTTTGATTTCTCTCTGCGCTCTGCGTTCGCACGTTGCGACATGATTGAGGAACAAACATCCCCACATTGATATTTAGGTGTAGGTATAATATTAATACGATACATGATCATGCAGAAAGTGTGTACTACTCGGAACGATCGAAGATCTACTTATACCCTTAGGTATATACATATGTCTAGAAAGTACCGGGATCGATGGTCTATTAAGCATTTTGATCGCCTTTATAAAAGAAACCAAGACTAATAAAATGTTAACGGTGCATTAAAAATATAAAATGTGCATTGTGCACAAAATGTTTGTTATAATTATGAATTGAACGTGATATGTAACTTGTATTGTCAATTAAATTGGCAGATTTATTGTGAAAACCATCGGATAGACTGTACTGGTCAAGTTGTGGAGAGCTTAAAAGGTTGAGAGTGTTTTGTTTCGTTATCAAGATTTATGTTTGAGACCTGCTAATATTTTTGTAAAATTGTAAACATTATTATATTTAAATTGTGATATGAGTTAATTTTTGTAATGAGTGAACTATACGGATCAGCGGCCCGATTATCAATGACCTACAAGCTTAACACGCGCTTATCAAAGAAGTTGGTCTTAACCGCCGCATTCCCAATATTTATTGAAGGTTTACATGAGCCAAAAACTTACCAAATATAAATATGATCGAAGTGAATCGGCATTGGAATTTTCGACCGTATCACACTATAAGTATGTTGATAAATTCGTTCTAAAAATATTATAATCAGCTGAAAATTCCTGTTTAACTTTTGTATTCCTTTTAAGTAGGTACCTATGTAATTTGGAACATATTCAATCGTATTTTTTTTGGCGGGAGATGCAGAAATTAACTTTAGCCCAAACTAATACTTGAAACAAAAATTTATTCATAATATTTCTGATTTCTGAAATCTTTATTTCAGAAAGATTGTTTGGAGAATTCTACTCCATGTTTGGCAGTTTTCATGATTATGCATTCAAAAAATCTATCAGATCCGTTTATTGTTACCAATAATAGTACCTAAATAAAGTAAGTATAAGTACTTAGAAAATATATAGAATTGTTTATTTATTTATAAAAATATTTATCTACAGAAATCACTGTCTGTAAATAACAAAATATATCATTATTTTATAAGTTTTGAAAATAAAACAACAATAAAAATATATATTAATGTAACATCTTTTATTTTAATTCTTAGATATGCATGAACTACTTATCTCTAAGATAAGTTATTTTAGATATATGTATCTCAGTAAAATTGTTAACACCGTCAGTCAGATTGTAATCTAACGCGTGAGACCATACTAATCTCACAGTAGGTTAGATTTAGTTTATCTGAAGTCGTTATATTATAATCTGTAATATAAATCTATTAAATTTTAGAGACACAGATACATACACTATTATGCAGTTACCACGAAATACGTAGGTATGTACGTAGGGCTGCAAGGGAAGAAGGATGCCGGTAGGTATATGAGAACTGAGAACTGGTCAGTGTCTTCTGCAACCGGTTGGTGGTAGGCGAAGGGGTTCCAGACCAACCCGACCGTTTCCTTTAGGCGGAAGTGCACGCATAAATGCATTTACTCCATGTAGAGAAAAGGAAGGGAAGTACGTACGGACCTATTTATAATCGTGAGCTACGTAGGTCCATGTAAAAAAAATCCATAAAAACAAACTATAGTGCAATAAATCTAGAAAAACCATCGATATAAATCATGAGATGTGATTTTGCACCTTGAAATTGTTAACAAACTGCGGCTCTGTGTGTAACTTGAGTGGTTGACTAGGTACTACCAATCTACTTGACCCCTAGAATCGCTAATGGCGAGGTATGTTGCGGTTCTACTTATTTTGGTTGTTGACAACGAATAGCGATAGGTATAAACGTCCGGCGTTCACCGCTTCCTACAGTCGACTAAAACGGAAAGAGTGAGCTCACTCTTCCCAACGATAATATAATTCCGTGCGCCTGAAGATCCATTGATTTATATCGATGAGAAAAACTAAGTATTATTTTCAACTGAGTTGGAAAATGAGGTTCACAATTCGATTGCAGGTACCTATTATTTTAATGTTTGTAACCGCTTGTCATCGCTTGTAGATTGTTTATAAGTGATGTCTCGCAGAATTTTCAACAAAATCAATACTGGTAGTCGTTTATTTAGTTTTTCCGAGAAAATAATGATTGTCGAATATTAGTGGAGTTTATGACTCATGTTGATAAAAAACTAAACTTGCCGTACCTACCTTTTTTTTTAAAATAAAGATTGACGAGACGAGCAGGTCATGTGCCTGGCAACATGCCTTCCACATAAAAGCACAGTGACATGCCGTTATTGGAATATGAAGAGTCCAAATCATTACCTAGCACTGCACTGCGCTCGCCACCCAGAGATCTAAGATGTTGTATCTCTAAGCCCTGTAATTTCTCTGGAAACATTGCCCTTCAAACCGGAACACAGTAATGTTTGCACATTACTGATTGGCGGTAGAATAACTGGCAAAGGTGTGGTACTTCCCCAGGCGGACTACCTATCACTACAGTAATACCACCTAATGTGGGGTGTGTACCTATTGCGTAACATCCAGTTACTTCCTCGTAAACCAGCGTAAATAGTGAGCGGTTCGCCTCCGTAACGTCGCGAAACCTATTCTTTGAGCGGGTAGACGGGCGTCTGAAGTAGGAGGCGCCGGTCCACTACCGAATGAATATACCCTCATTTCGATCTCCTCGGCTGATGGGGAATTCGTCTTCTGAGTTGCCCAACGTAGCGGCTTAGATAACCTGAAAAATGTAATCATTTTAAGGTTTGGGATAATGTATTTCAATATGACCATATGTATATATACCTACATGTAGATTTTTACTGTAGACCGTACCTACACTCCTCCAACTCTACAGACTCCTGGGTCCGTGCTTTTGATTAAAAACTAGCTGTACCTTGCGCGCTTTGCTACGCCACCTGTCGAAAATTGGTCGTACCAACTCAGAAATCTTTTACTTTCAATGCACATCAACGTCAACAACTTTGCTACAACAAGTGCTAGGAGCCTGAAATTTTGCATGGAGGTGCCATTTAGCACGTAGGCGCTCGCTAATACGGGGTTTTGCGAAATTCAACCAAGGGATGAACGGTTGTATGAAAATTCGTAATTTTTAAAGTTATCAAGTATCAAATTTTATATCACGTTTTTGGTTAATAGGAAGTAAAAATTTGTGTAAGGGTGTTTAGAAACCACCCTTCTCGAAGGTGTAATATAAGGGTTGAAGTTTAATATATGATGTCCGTCATTTTTAAAGATAAAACTATGATACTTGTTATCTAGGTAATAAATGTTTGTTCTGGTGATTTTGTAAATTCAAACTGTACGGGGATGAAATAGGGGTAAAATGGGGGTGAAAGTTTATATCGAAGTTTGCTATAGTTAAAGATAAAACCACGAAACTATGTACCTATCTCAACACTTTATACGAAGCCAGTAAATGTTTCTTCTAGAAATTTGTAATTTAAAACAGTAAGTAAGGGGATGAAATACGGATTTAAATGGGGTTTGATTCTGATTGGTTCTATAATTATGAAAGTTCGGATAAAGCCATGAAGCTTTGTATTTAGACACTTGACACGAAGCCAATAAATGTTTGTTCTAGCAATTTTGTTATTATGAACTATACCTACGGGGATGAGAGTTCATAAATATGGAACTTTGGCATTGTTGAAGATTTATTATTATTAATATTTGTATGGATTGGATTGTTTCATATCTAGATATGAAACAATCCATACAAATATTAATAATATGAAAGTAGCTCTGTCTGTTTGTCTCTTACGCTATCACACTTAAACAACTGAACCAATTTCGTTACCGATTAACCGATAAGCTGTTAGTTAGCGTAAATTTGTATGGGTGTGCAAATAGGTACAGGCTTCATTTATTTCACGCGTAGGAAGTCGCGGGTCGCGAGTAACAGCTAGTTTTTATATTTAGAAGATTACAAAAAAATAAGAAAAATAGTTATGTAGGTCAATATTAATATGTTATCAGGTTACTGTCTTTAACTCTCTGATCACTCGGCTCTTGGATGTTCATGCTCCAATACGTGCTATCAAGATCAAGCATCTTCCCGCGCCTTGGCTAACAGACGAGATAAAAACCTTGATGCATAGAAAATCAATAGCTAAGTCCAAATATAAATTTTGTCCTTCTGACGACAATCAAGCCAGATACGTAAAGGCACGAAATCGCTGCAATAAGATGTGTAGGGATGCAATACGCCGCCATATTCATACCTCAGTACATAACGAAAATCCAGCAAAAGTCTGGAAATTTCTTAAATCCATGGGAATTGGCAAGTCTCGTTCAAATTTCACATCTGATGCCATCGACTATGATGCGCTTAATCGACATTTTTCTACTGCTTCTGCTATGTCAGCTGCAGAAACAAATTCAACGCTCAGTTATCTTTCTACTCTGCCAACTCCTGATTTTGATACCTTTCAATTTAATCGATTTACTGAGTGTGATGTTAAGAAGAGCTTCATGTCGATATCCTCCAATGCGGTTGGCAGTGACAGTATAAGTCGGAACATGCTTTTGCCCATCCTAGACATTATCCTTCCCATCCTTTGTTCCATTTTTAATAATTCTATAGATAAAGGAATTTTTCCTTCTGCTTGGAAAGACGCACATATTTTATCGTTGCCAAAAAAACCAAACCCCACATCTTTTTCTGAATTTCGCCCAATTTCAATCCTTCCTTTCCTATCCAAAATCCTAGAGCGTCTTGTCCATAATCAGCTTAGTGTTTTCCTTAACAGGCAAGACCTTTTCAACCCTTTGCAATCCGGTTTCCGTCCAGGGCATAGTACTGTGTCTGCTCTTGTTAAAGTCACTGATGACATTCGCTTGGGGATGGATGACGGTAAGCTTACTATTCTAACCCTGTTAGATTTCAGTAATGCTTTCAACGCCGTCAACTTCGACATTTTACTTGCACTATTACGCTCCATTAACATATCTCCACCAGTAGTCGATTGGTTCCGTAGTTACCTACAAGGACGCCGGCAACGGATTCGCCTTGAAGAAATCTTTTCTTCTTGGTGTAATACAACAGCCGGTGTTCCACAATAAGGCGGCGTGCTATCTCCTCTTCTGTTTGCTATTTTTATAAATTCTATCTCTAAGTATCTTACTTCTTCCTACCACTTATATGCAGACGATCTTCAAATTTACACTCATGCTCCTCTCCATGAACTCGACGTAGCGATTGCAATGACTAATGTTAATCTGGATTGTATCTGTAAATGGAGTAAGTCCTTTGGTTTGAATGTCAATCCTACGAAATCTCAAGTGATTGTAATAGGTAGTTCGTATTGGGTCTCGAGAATTGACTGGTCACTGATTCCTCATGTAACATTTAATGGTGTCATAATACCATTTAGCGATTCAGTCAAAAATCTCGGTGTAACACTTGATCAAACTTTATCTTGGGATAATCACGTCAAAACAATAAGTGCTAAGCTATATGCGTCAGGGGGTTCCCTTAGACGCCTTCGAAACTTTTTACCCACTGCCACTAAAATTGCCCTTGCACAGTCTCTACTTTTACCTATCCTGGACTATGCCGATGTCAGTTTCCTTGATCTTAGAGAAGACCAGCTAGATAAACTTGAGCGCCTTCAAAATTACTGTTTGAGATTCATATTTGGTTTACGGAAATATGATCACGTTTCTCATTTTCGCGTCAAGCTCAAGTGGTTGCCCATTCGTCTGCGTCGTAATGCTCACATTCTTTATCTTCTATACAATATTCTCTTTAATCCTTGTACCCCGCGCTACCTAAAAGAAATGTTCACGTTCTGGCAGGACTGCCATGCTCGGCCGCTGAGGTCAAGATCCAACTTGACCCTAAAGCCCCCACCAGCACGTTCCGAAACTTATTATGGAAAATCCTTTGCCTTTCAGGCAGTTAAATTGTGGAACGAATTGCCTGTTGGAATTAGAAAACTGTCATCGCTAGATTCTTTTAAAGCTCATGTTAAAAATTATTATTTATCGAAGCTGTAGTCACAACCTCACATATTATATATTTATTATATTGATATTTATGAACAGCTATTTATTTATTTATTTATTCTATATGTATTAGTATATTTTACAAATATTGTACGTATTGGTATGTAATCCCTATTAGTATGTATTTATTAATTATTATATATATTTATAGGTATATATATATATATATATGTTTTATATATTCTACTGTATGTCACTACATTTATTCGTTTTAATTCTATTTAGCACACCCCGCTTTTTATTACTTCTAAAAACATTTCCATCCTAAGGTTGCCTGGAAGAGATCGCTTTTAGCGATAAGGCCGCCGATTGTAACACTAGTTTTTATTGCTCTGTTTCTTTTATTGTATTGTTTTGGTGTGTACAATAAAGAGTATCTATCTATCTATCTATCTACTTACTACAATGTGTAGGTCTGTAGGTGTAGGTATGTAGCTATGTAGACACATGTGGGCGATAAAGTGTTTCTATGTATAAAGTTACTTGGTGAGCTCCACCGTAAATAGGTAACTATAGGTAGGAAATTTGAGAACACATTGTGTAAACCACAAACGTAACTTTGTGGTTTAAATATACTCATACCTATGTTAGTAGGTGCTTTAGTTTGAGACTTTCCTAATAGTAATTGAATGGAATCAAAATAAAATTGAAGAAACCACTTGCTTTAATATGAGAAGTATCTTACTCTGAATAGTAGTCCATATCCTCCATTACATCAGGCAGTTCCCTGCCATCCACATTAGGGAGAACTAAGCTTAGACCAATCAGTGCGATAGTGGCTCCAGTCACCACCACCAAGTAAGTGATCTCACTCATAGGTTGGAAGAGGAACATAATGTAGCTGATTGAGGAACCAAGCTGACCGCTGGCGTGGCAGCAGCCATAAACTATGGCTCGGATATTGGTAGCGAACAGACGAGGGGTAATATTCAAGATCAAGGCCTGGACTATGATCCCAGCTGAGAGTGCTATGGATGTCGCCACGATGTGGACTGTACCCTGAAATTGAAACAAGCTCAGAGAAAGAATGTTGTAATTATTTATAGGTCATTGTGTAATGTGTTAACTTTTTACGGATGGCACGGCAGGTAGAATATTAACGATTTGATCCTTATTTTAGTACAAAACTCAAAATTTAATTAGGTGTAGGTAAGTGTAATTTTTTTAAACATTCTAATATGAGAACGAGATAGGTGCCCCCAATTCTATAAATCGATAAATATTACGACGTTGCTACGGCCAAAGCTACGCTAATAGTAAATCATTTGTACTGTACCCAGGTACCTATGTCAATTAATTAGACGCCGTAATTTAATAGAGAAATAAAGAATTTCTTTTTAACAACAATATACTCACTTTACGAACGTACACAACGCTGATAGTAGTGGCGCCTGTTAAAACAATGTGTAGTATGAGTAGATGTTTTAGCATCAGCTTCTGAGATGCTATTACTGTCAGGCACCCAAGGCCTCCAACGAAGCAAAACACTTTTAGTAAGAGCACACCGCTTCCTTCCGAACTGTATGACTCGATGTACAAAGAACTCCATAGGAAGTAGAAGACGGCCCAAAACGATGACGTTACTAAGAATATAAACCGGGTATTAGGAGTCGTTAGAACTCCTACACAGGTTGTCGGTTCGTCCAAACTGTAATACGCCTGAAATTATAGTCATTGATTGACGCAGTTTGCTCAATTGTGTTTATTTGTTAATTTTAAATCTATTTTTGTAGACATACCTACTCTGTGGTTCACAGGTCTTATTTTAAATTCTGTACAAAGCTGAATTCCATTCATTTTCGCTGCTTTCTTTAGTGTTAACTCCGCTATGTCTATTCTTCTATTGTGCAGTAACCATTGCGGTGATTCAGGGCACCACCTGAAATGAATTGTAAAAGCAATTTCATCGTCAGTAACCACGCTAACTTGTTGTTATGTTTATTATTATTAGGATTGCGTGTTCCTGTTCACTTCGGTAAAGCTCCTTTAGACTAAGCTTCAATTCCAGTGATGCCGCATTTTCCGCATGTTTCTTTCTAAGGCTCGGAGTCTAGCCCTACCTACCTAGTGGTAAGTGGTAGGAGTAGGACTCTTGTAGAGTCCACCTGGGGACTTCCCCTGGCGGACTCTGCACCTTTGCCAGTTATTCTACAGCCAAACAATAATGTGAAAACATAATTGTGTTCCGGAAGAGCAATGTTTTCCGAGAAATTACAGGACATAGAGATAAATCATCTAATTTATTTAGGTGACGAGCGCAGTGCATTGCTAGCTAATCATTTGGATTTTTCATGTTCTAATAGCTGCGTGACACTGTACTATTAAGGGCAGGTGTGCTGCTTACCATCTGACACATGTCTTGCTCGTCCCGTCACTACCTTTTTACCATACAAAAGTCAACTAATATTACCACTGGGTGGGGATAATCGGACCCACGACCAAGGGGCCGTTAAAATTTTACGTAAGCAGATTTATTGCAATTATTGTCCCCCCCACTCTCCCCTTGTCATCAAAAGTAAGAAAAGCTCCCCCTCCCACTCCCATGCTTACGTAAACATTGGTACCCATTCCCCCGAAAATGCTTTCCGTTTTCAAGTCTGATAATGTATGGGTTCCATCTGTGTAAAAACTAAATAACTATTGCTAACGTAATCGCCATATAGACCCCCCATACCCCCCATGTCATCAAAAATAACCAAAACACATAGGTATCCCACCACCCTGTAGCGCTTACGTAATACTTGAACGACCCCCTACGGCTTCGCAGGCAGACTTACTACTCTAACCCAATTTTAATTAATCTGGGGGCACGGCAGTGCCCCCGCCAAGTCGAGCGCGAAGCAAACACTGCCGTACCATCCTTTACTGGAACCATTTCGTCGCATTTTCAGGCCCCTATTTGAGAACCTCTGGATAAAACCAGAACGCTGAAATTTTCGTCATCTAGTAAGCTATAATCACGTACTTAAAATCCAAAATTTCAAGTCTGTACGTCATTTAGTTCCGAAGTTAAGCGAAAGCAAAGTTTCGCATTTACGACACTCATTCACTCACTCATGATCATCAAAATAGAACTAGTACTTCCCATAAACTCAGAGAGCTGAAATTTGGTACAGACTTAGGGTTTAATGACCACATAAAGGGAAAACTATAAAAACTAGGAATATCAAAAATCTGGAGTACCTGGTGGTATACCTGGTTATTTGAAAACACGCCTTTACAAAAAATATTCAACTTTGTCTCTTCATTTAATGTCAAAAATCGAAGGTCTGAAGTATCTGATGAAGAACCCTTAGCTTGTCTCAGCTGTATAAGAGATATAGTAATGCCCCATTCTACTATTGGTACATAAAAAATCGACTGTCATTGCAAAAATCCAGCGTAGTGGGACGCATCTTCTAATTTAATCTAGCCTATTGCTTCCCACTACTGGGCGAATGCCTCCCTTTCTGCTTTTAATACGCTTATAAATAAAATTAAAGTAAAACTCTGGATAAGGCTAGACTGGCCTTTATTTATTTGCAAGCTTCCAATCTTCTAAAGTTCTTTGCCTATTATGGAGAGTCTACTTAAATAATGAACGCGAATGGGCAATACGAAAAACTGTTGCTACTGTACAAGAATCAGAACCGGACAAAAAGAAAAGAAAGATTTGTAAAGTTAGGATAACAATATAATGTATGGTCAGAGTCAAAATTTTAATACGCATATATGTATATAAATAAAATTAAAGGAAAACTCTGGATAAAGCTAGACTGGCTTTTATTTATTTGCAGTCTTCTTCCAATCTTCTAAAGTTCTTTGCCTATTCTGGAGAGTCCGCTTACATAAATAATGAACGCGAGTGGGCAATACGAAAAACTGTTGCTACTGTAATTGCTACTGTACAAGAATCAGAACCGGAAAAAAAGAATATGTGTCAAATAATACATTTAATATAATAAATCAATAAGTCCACGTTTCTACAAAAAGAAGTGAAATCCCACCAAAAACATTCTGTAAAAAACTAGCCAAGTCTCGATGAAGCTGCATATTTATCTCTAAAAAGTAATGAAATCTAGACAAAGCCGTGCCAAGTCTAAGGTTCCTTACTGCGATTTCTTTATTATTATAGTTAATGTTGTGTGACTTGGCCGTTGAACATTCTTTATACGTTAGCCCGTTAGTGGATACAAGTCAATATTGTTTACACGTTATGTTGTATTTGTTGTAACTACTTATGTTTGTTAAGCGAGATAATACCCTATACTGGTATTGGTAATTGGACGCTAGTGTCTCTTAATAGGCTATTACAAATACAAATACAAATACAAAAATCTTTATTGCTGTTTGTAGGTAAGATAAGATAATACAAAACATTTTAAAAATTGTTCCATACAAACTGGCCTCTGCGAGAGGCATGCAATATGTCTGGCAAGACAATTTGTTACTTAATTTTTAAATAAAAACAAAAAAAAAAAAATTTTTTAAATAATAGTCAGCTGATTAAAGTCTTCTTCTTCCTCATCTTCTATTAATTTCTGGTTTTTATTTATGTCATCTGATTCTTCATCTTCGATTAATTTCTGGCTTCTATTTGGTTGTGATATATATTTGTGTGAGATAAATGTTTGGTGAGCACAATTTCGCTATTGTTAATCAACAACAAGCACCTGCATTCACCATCGAATGCTGACTTCTGCAGACGGTACAGACGGTCGTCTGCTGTACAGACGGACTTCTATCAATGAATAGAAGTCCGTCTGGACTGGAAATATTTTTTTAAACTGTTTGTTTCCGGCTCGCCTACACATAAGTATTATTGAAATTCTTTATTGTTCACACCATATAGGATACACACAATTTAGGTAACGAATTTGTACCTGTGGCCGTGGCGAATTTGTACCTGTGGCCGTGGAGACCTTGGGTTGTTGGGGCGCAGAGGCTAAAGGGTTCCTCTCAGAATTGGGGCGCAGGCTCAGGGAGAATACGGGTGACTCCCGCTCTGGTGCGTTCCTGGAGCAAAGGTTGGCCATTGCCATTCAGCGTGGGAACGCGGCGAGCATCATGGGCACTTTTGCGCCGGGAGCAGTTAGAGGTGGGTTATTCGGAGATTAGTTTTTTCATTATAAATTATATAAATAAATCAATTTTTTTTTACTTTTAAATTGTATTTTTTTAATAAAAATTTTATTTAGGTAAATAGTAAAACAAAAACAATTGACTGGTTATTGAATCAACGTTTTCCAAGTGGCCATTTTCAAGCGTCAATGGTAGCGGTTCTGGCGACAGATTGGTGCAATGGTGTCATGGAGCACCTGGTTTTTGTACCCTTGTGTACCCTTCAATGGCCAATTCACACAACATTAACTGTAATAATAAAGAAATCGCAGTAAGGAACCTTAGACTTGGCACGGCTTTGTCTAGATTTCATTACTTTTTAGAGATAAATATGCAGCTTCATCGAGACTTGGCTAGTTTTTTACAGAATGTTTTTGGTGGGATTATTTTTTCAAAAAGCAGTTCCAAAAGAGGTGGACATGGCAAAACCATTGAATGGCCTCGTGGTTTAGTTAGTAGTAAGCTGACTGCGAAGCTGAGGGTTGTGGGTTCGATTGCCACCCAGTGCAAATATTTGCGCGATGAATACAAAATGTGTATTATTAATGTACTGTAATGTAATTGTGTGTGGGTGTTTCTACGTATAATAAGCATGTATGTATTTACAATAAATAAATAAGGGCATATTATAGTAAGTTACGGCTGGTCTAGCCGGGAGAACGGCGACTGCCGATCCGGAGCCCCGGGTTCAAATCCCACGCGCACCACTGTCTTTTCGAAGTCATTTGCGTAATGCCGCTAACTTAAAAACGGTGAAGGAAAACATCGTGAAGAATCCGACGTGCACCTAGAATCTTTCCGAAATCATGTGACATCCACCAACCCGCACTTGGCCAGCGTGTTGCATTATAGCCTTAACTCTCTCCTTGCGAGAGAAGGCCCCGAGTCCCAGCAGTGGGAACATTTAGTGTGCTGCTTATGTCATCATCATCATCAGCCCACTAATTGTTCCCACTGCTGGGACTCGGGGCCTTCTCTCACAAGGAGAGAGTTAAGGCCATAATCCACCACGCTGACCCAGTGCGGGTTGGTGGATGACATGACTTCGAAAGATTCTAGGTACATGTCGGTTTCCTCACGATGTTTTCCTTCACCGTTTTAAGTTAGCGGCATTACGCACATGACTTCGAAAAGACAGTGGTGCGTGTGGGGTTTGAACCCGTGGTCTCCGGATCGGCAGGCGCCGTTCTCCTGACTGACCAGCCGTAACTTCATGCTTCTTCATCACTGCTTATGTACTTATGCTAAATAAGTATTATGTCAGCTATCTAGCTGCCATATAGTACAAGCTTTGCTTAGTTTGGAGTCCAGATGTGTGTGAAATGTTCAAAAAAAGCTCCATAAGACACGAAGAATCAGATTGACTTCAGAATTTAAAATAAGACCTGTGACTATGTGTACGAGTATAAGTAGGTACCTATACTCGTATTTCACCTCCACGGACTCCAAGGTCCTTTATGGTATGCTTTCTTCCCTTCCGGTCTTTGAGGATTATAGTTGGTCTGAGCTCCCGATGACAAAATAATGATGGTGAAAACCTCACCTCAAAAGCACCAAGCAAAGAAGACCAAACAAACACGACACGAAGGCGTAGGTCTCCATATTTGGCGCAATATTTGCTAGGGGCATCGTGCATACTGCTGCGAGCAGGCGCGGAGTCATCACTATGGTATTCAGCGTCGAGCGCCACCGATTGCTTGCTACCTCACATACTGAAATCACGGAGGAAACGCGGAAAAATATAATGGTGATGTCATTTTAAAGAATAAACGAACCAATACATTACGAATACTAATGAGGATAAGTGTCTAGCATTCATAGGTACATGTGCGCGGAAAAGTTATGAATAATTTATTTTAGTTGCTCCAAATAAATCCACCTTCTGACGTGTGTAAATGTTTGACTATTAAATCTGTTAAATATTAACTAAGCAATGGTAGCAAAGTCCGCCTGGCAAAGCAACACAACTTTGTCAGTTATTCGGTCTCGTCAAAGAGTAATGTGGAAACGTTAATGTGTTCCAAGTTGAAAGGTTGAGAGGTATACTTATTTAATGTTTCTAGAGAAATTACAGCCAAAGAGATAAATAATTGTACGTCTCCGGGCCAATGACTGATCAAGAGTTCTGACCGCCCTAGCGCCCCCGTCAGAGGGTCCACCGCCTAAGGAAAACTGTCTTAGCTTTGAAATTGCTTTGTCTTTTCTTTTCGCTTGAAATTATAGAGACGGCAATAGCAAAGCCAAAGTCGATTTAGTTAGGCGGTAGACGAGCAGGTGTATTAACATCAGGATGAAGCAGCTTGGTAGTCCTTTATCAGTTCACAACGCATCTAGTTTTTTTTTAAATATAATAGGTTCGCACTTGACCACCATCTTGCCTGATGTTAAGCGACGATGCAATCTATGGTGGAGCGTGTTTACCTAGAAGAAACCGATTCACTCTCGATTTGAAGACACCAACATTGTAAATATCGGGTAAAACCCACTTAAGCAACGCATTCCACAACCTAGACGTTCTTATCACAAACGTGGAGTCAAATCTCTTCGTTCGTGTTTTTGGAACATCAACCATGAAACGATGTCGCTTTTTTGAGATACAGAAGTCCAATAGAAGTAAGAGCAAGGTGGTATTAGATCATGCAGTTTTGGTACATTGCCTCGGTCTAGTTGAAATATGTAGGATAGATGCAATGATGCTAGATTATGCGAAGATGCGATTTCAGCGTGTGCCCTCCACCCTCCAGTCCTCGCGCTCTAGGCTGCAGCCTAATTTGCCCAAGGGTTAAGGTCTGCGCCCACTAATACGACACCGCTTCCACCCGACAAATAAAATACATAATTATGGGATTTATGTCATGACTGTTAAGATATAGATTAGATTAGCAACATAAGTTAGCAGATGGCTGTCAGCGAGCTGTTTCGGGTGACTAATCCAGTGTAGTGAGTGGAGTGATTTGAGCCTGTGTTCGAACAGATGTGCGATACTATGTTGTGTTGGGCATGCTTGTTGAATAGTAGCAGGCACATATCTTCCATCTTTCGTTGCAGTTAGGAGCGGTCGGTTCAAATTTTGGAGGGGGTCACTGATAATAATACAATATGTCGCGTAAAAAAGACTACTAGTAGCGCCCAGCTATTTTTCTCGCGTAGTTGCCGTTCCAGTTATTTTCCCGCGGTATAAAATAGCATAGGCACCATAACATTGTGAATACTGTCAGATCTAACGACGTCTAATCTTCCGTGGGATTATAATATCATACGTTAGCATGTGGGGTCGCAGATTCAAATTTTGGGGAGGAGGGTCACCCCAGTTTAGTATTAACCAGCTCTAGAGAAGGCCCAGATAAAAGTACTACTTATATTCTAATACATATTATATGCAATAGATACATACTTAGTATCAATCCCATGTATAGACTAGCGCTCGCACAAACTGATTTCAAAAAGACGAACAGCCGAAACCACCCTTGTGAATCGCAAAATGTCAGTATGAGTTCCAAGCACAAAGACATGGATACGCCTATTAACAAGGCTGTTCTGCGTCCAAAACTGAAATGAGAAATAGGTAGTTACTATAATATTTATGTTAGATACTAGCAGAGCCCCGTGGTTTTACTTGCGTAGTTCCCGTTCTCATTATTTTCCCGGGATATACCGTTACCCTGCCTAGGCTGTGTTATTCCAGACTATAGGTAATCTGTGTTCCAAATACCAGCCCGATTCGTTCAGACGTTACGATGTGATGGAGCAACAAACATTGACATTTATAATATTAACTAGCCACGCCCCGCGGTTTACCCGCGTAGTTTACGTTCTCGTTGTTTTTCCGTATCAAAAATCAGCCTGTGTTCTTCCAGACTATAATCTAAATGTGTTCCAAATTTCAGCCAGATCCGTTCAGATTTTACGACGTGATTGAACAACAAACACCCAATCATTGACATTTGTAATATTAATAGGATAGGATTTGGCGATCCCACTCGGAAACGTATCAAACCTTTGTTCCATAATCAAACAACGCATAACATCACTGTTTGTTAGTATGAAAGTCAATGTTTCCAGAGAAATTAACAAAGGCAAAGGTGTAAACCATCTCATACCTGTATCCAGATGATGAGTAGATACGTTGAACCAAAACGTATTGCTACCATATAAATATAGCCGTTGTTTTCTCAATCTAGGTTTAGTTGTACAAAAATTAAAATCAAAAATGTGTCTAACACGTATGTATTTTTAACTTATCAAGAATCAATAACTAAAATATTGGATAATTTGATTTTCTCCGAAGAAACAAAAACTTGACAATTTAAAATAAACCCGGACACTAGCAAAAAAATCACATTTTTTTAAATTAAAAAAAACAGATATACAATGAATTGAAAACCTGCTAATTTTTTGAAGTCAGTCAAAAACGGGATAAATAGTCATGAAATAGATACCTAATTACCTGTCGGAAACTGATCCAAAAATAACACATCCAAATACAACACCAAAACGACAGATAATTGCCGTGGAAAGCAACCTCAACTTATGGTCACAGAATATTAGCCACTGTTGAAGAAAATTTCATCATTAGTAATTAAGTGATTACTTATCTTAATTTCTTTATTATTACTACTACTATTACAATATTTGAGATAAATATTGAGCATAATTACAATACAATTTGGTAATCGCAAAGTTAACAAGATCTAAAAAAGCTGAAATAAGACTAGGGCAGTAACTATTTCCTGATCTGTGCTAGGGCCACCAAACTTCCCTGATAAAACAATATTGCATCATTGGTTTGCGTGTTTTGGGATTTCTTTAGACAATATAATACGAGTATACAACACACAAACTAGAAACGTTGAAATGAGTTTACTAACTGATGAAATTTCCGTCTATGTTTTCAAGAAACTAAAGCTTCGGAGTTGTGTGCAAGCAACACTTGAGTTTCGTAACAAAATACATTCATCTACACTTTACAGATGACGCAGTTATAAGAACCAACTTGAGGCCGAACTGTGACTTGCCATTTTGGGGATGGAGACGTATAGGATAGGGCAGAGTGTCTAGCCATGGGAGAGGCCTATGTCGAGCTTTGGACTAAGATCTGATGATGTTAATGATGATGAGACCGAATTCAACAAGACAAGTAGCTACTTTGCGATTTCAACTTTTTATGAACGTGCTCACCGACTTTTTCAGCCAAATAAACCACACCAATCTAATGAACCACTTATTGCATTTGAAATCTTGCTGAGTTCCATTTGCTTGTAGGGTCATAGAGCATAAACTAGAGTTGAGAGCAGCCTGCCCTTGCGGCGGAATGCACGATACGCTGATTGGATTTAACATGAAAATGTCTTCGTACTGGTTGAATAAAGCTGGTGCCATCAGCATCATAGATATAAACGTGACCAGCCATTGCCAGTAGCCAATCTTTCCGACCACATCCGTGGTAACGTCTTCATAGACGGTTCCGATTCTGTGAAAATTACGATTAAAATACCAAATTACGATTGGAAAGATTACCTACAATTGAATGCGATCTAACGGCGACCAACGTAGGTGTTTACGTATATACTATATATGTACGTTATCAAATAAAAGCAGTACCTAAATAACATTCGTTACAGAAGCAGCAGATGGATAATATGTTTTTAAGTCTCATAATCTAATACTCAAGTAATCTTATTGCAATAAGCACAAAGAAAAATAAGCCTCAGTTTCTTTTATTATATTTAGTGCGCCACAACGGTGTGTTGTCTGGCATACCTAATTACCTAACCAACCCTCCAGACTGATATCAGAGTAGGTACAAAAGTACAAATCCTCACTAGGCATCGCGATTGAACTTATCTTTAAAAGAAACAGAAAATCCACTTATTATAATAACTCCACTTTAAAACTAAATAGACTGTGCGATTAGTACTTACACAGACATCGTCACAATATTTAAATGATTAACAATATTGGATTATTTACATGTTGTTAAAATTCTAATAGCCCTTGGCCCTATAGATTGCTAACACTACTGGATTTTCAACGTCGAGTTTGAAGTTTGATAGTGGCAACCTTGACAAGCCCTAATAAGTATCCAAGTTAATAAAATATTCGTGCGTAGTTACTGGGTCAAAACCTTTGTTGCTTATCTTATATCTTTATGCTACCTACGTAAATCACAGAATATTGAGTCAATAATTCGGCTAATTATATTGTAGGGTAGGTACAGTCTGGTAGGTATGTTTTGTGCAAGGCATTTATAATTGTGGGTGTTTCTATGTATAATAAGTATGTATTTAAGACTATATAAGTATTATATCAGCTATCTGGGTAGCGATTCTGAAACCATTCGGTTGCATCCGACACGGAATCTCATCTCTCGGTCTTTGTCATGCTAAACAGATAAGACAAAGACCGAGAGATGAGATTCCGTGTCGGATGCAACCGAATGGTTTCAGAATCCCTACCCTGGCCGCCATCGTACAAGCTTTGCTTAGTTTGGGGTCAGATGGTGTTGTGTGTGAATTGTCCAGCAATATTTATTTATCATTTATTTCATTTATTGAATTACCTAAATGTGAAAAAGAAAAAAGAAATACCTATATGATCGATCATATGATTCGTCGTCCGTTTCGTATGTATTTTAATTGCATTTAAACCAGAAGATAATAGCCAACTCCAAACTTACCTACCTAATGTCGCATTTGATGCATTGCAGATGCTCAAGGAAGTTGTGAATGAATTCCCCTATGAAAAGAAAAAAATATTATCCTCTACCTAACGATACTATCGTGAAATATGAAGGTAACTTTTACTATTAAATAAGTGATACCTAAATGAACCTCAGTAATATTTTCTACGTCGTCAAAACACAGTTGAAAGTGCATTTTCAAAACTTTGGTCAAAACCTCAAAACCAAATGCCCAAATAAGTAAGTAGGTAAGAGATGTCATGAGAAAATAAAGATAGTGATGGCTTGTAGGTTGTAGGTAAGTAAACTGGGCTCCCACACAAAACCGCGATGCGATGTGATGCGACGCCGCATGGGAGCAATTCGCCATCGCAAGTTCCTCCGATGCGGCGTCGCATCGCAGGTTTGTGTGGGATCCTTTAGTTGTTTAGGTCCACTGCATAATTAAAAGATTTTTTGTCGAATTCAACATAGCTTACAACTTAGATGATGGCATATGATGGCACAGATGCCACACACGTGACGACAATCCCAACCTTGAAAAGAAAACGAGGTTCAGTTTATTCAACTGTTACACATTCACTACAAAGGTCACCCATACTTAGATATGGGTTAACAAATTATTCAAAACTCATTATTTAAAGAAAATATTTTCACAGCAACCTATTTTTTCCACAACATCATAATGAAGAGATTGACCCCGCTTGGCTGTGTTTATTTAATTAAATATTGTTACAAAACAATAACAAATTTATCTGTAATGTTGTGGTCTCTATTGTTACTGCTTTTAATAAAATGTATTAACTTTTTTTTTAATCCGGGTTAGAAAAAGACTCGTACTATGGATAGAATAGATACACTATTGGAGGTAGGTACTTTTAATATTAAACACAGAACACAGGTAGGTAGTCGTAATTATGCCCCTTCATAAAAATTTTCTAATGTTCTAAATGTTCTACTACGATAGTCGAAGACAGACATGTTTTTAAGATAGATAATTTTAATTTAAAAGAAACTAGACAAGCGACAGTTGGACTAGGCACCAAGAGTTTCGTAGTCCATACCATTGTCTATAAAAACGGCGAAAAAACCATGTTTCATGTATGGGAGCCCCTTAAAATATTTATTTTGTTTTGGTACCTATTTGTTGTTATAGCGACAACAGAAATACATTTTCTGCAAAAATTGTACAACGCTATAACTCTCACGGTTCATGGGATATAACCTGGTGACAGACAGACGGACAGTTTAGAGTCTCAGTAATAGCAAGATTATGGTCCTAAAAACATAATAATGTAATTTTCAATTTTCTCAATTTTCAATTCTCAAGGCTCAATTTTCTTACTTTACCTATTTTATTTTAACTAGCTATATAGGTAGGTATATATTATCGTCCTTCTAAACAAATCCATACCGCTTCAGCACTGGGTCAAAGCGATGCAATTATCAAAATTTAAGCTTTGATAACAGTCCCAAATCTGATATATATAAATGATCTAGTTTAGATAGGTAATGTAAGGAGTTGATGATACCATATCAGTGTCGAATTAGGAAGCACCGTGAAAACACCGCAGCGGGGACAGAAGCGCTGTCATCGAGTCACGGTTGGCAGGTACGACTGGAGGAGATAAGAGGTTAGGTTTTTCGCGCGGTTGCGGTAACCGAGAAACCGACCCTCGCGGCGCCACGACACGACGAGTTTAGTATCGCCATCCATTCGCTCGTTCGCCGGCACGCACGCCTGGCGCCTTCTTTACACGCCGCTCCGTCGCGCGTCTCTAAACCCAACCATCAATGGTGTTTGTGACCTTTACAGAACTTCGGCAACAGAAACACTCTCAGACGAGACAACGAACCCATCATGGACAAGGATCATGCCCTGGAGGAGATGATGGGGAAGCTCGGTGAGTGAAAAGTTTCAAAATTCAAAACATATGGTTCGCCGTCACTTATCGACCTTTGTGGCGCTTTTACATTTACTTACACGTTCTTTTTGTTCTGTCTGGCGAGTGCGAGTACTCATTGCTTATTGGCCTGAATTTGGCGGCGACCGGTCTTGTCGAGATATGTGATCGATGTCGTAAACCTTCACGTGGTTTAATACACATTAAGTTGTATCGGAGCGCTTTCCTTTCTAATTGATTACCTTGCCGATGACGAGAAAATTAAGTGCGACTGGTGCGAAAAAGATAAACTGCCCAATGAAGTAAAGTGCGGTTTAATATCGATTGACACGCATGTGAGATGGCAAATGTCAAACACCGATAAGAAACGTAATGAACAGTGCGCAAGCACCAGTAAATGATGTAATAAATTGTGGGCAGAACCTACATATGTTCTTGTTAAAAACTATATTATAATTATATTTAAATATCTACTTCTAAGCATTAATTGCCAGTTGCATACATATTTTTTTCGCCTTACCCCGAATCTGAAAGGAATGTGTACCTATCTGTCGCAATTACTTAGGTATATTATGAACAATTTATATGTACCTTGCGGAAATTTGAAAAAAAAATCAAAAAAAATCAGCTGATTCATACTAAATTTATTTTTCAATGCACATTGACATTTCAATGGACATTGTAGTATGAGGTTCATTTGTTCAGCTGATATCTTCGTCGGTTTGTAAGTATTATTTTCATCCACGTAAAATATCTATTTACATTATTAAGTCATGAGCAACGAACAACTAGGTATGTTTTAGCATTATAACCTTGTTTTGTTGTTATTAATAGATATTTTTGTCATCAATTTTCATATATTTACGCATTTAGGTCGAAGTCGTTTGCCAGAGTAAATATCTCGGTCTGTTGTTTATAGTTTATACATGTTTGTATTATCTATAATCTGTCGCCTTAAACTATTCCTCGCGGCGATGGAATTACGACGTCAAGGTCACCTCCTTTACAGGTGCTAAAATATTTAACCAGAAATATCCGGATTCACTTTCGGTATAATGTCGGTAGTGTTCGGAAAATGAAGCCATTGTAAACAGTATCTATACACTACTACGAAGAAAAGGTGAACTAAGCAGGAAGAACGTGGGACCACCTTTCTACCAACATACGTAATATACCTATTTGTTTATGAGGTATGTTCTTAGAGCATTTAGCCATAATAATTTGTGTGAGGGGCTGAAAGCTAGGCTCTTCGTCAACGTCAACGTCAACTGATGAAATGATAGGCTGAGATAGTATCTAATGCATAACATTTTCTACTAAATACTAAAATTTGGGTAAAATAATCTTTATGTCCAAACAGTACCTATATAGCTCAGTTGCTAAACAGTAAAAAGCTACGTTGCCCGTGACAAAATATGTACCTACAGCAGCATATTTTATTGTGATTTCAATTTGTCCCTATAGGTACTATAAGTTGTTCAATTTGTCTATTACATAGGTATGTACAATGTTTTCTCAGTACACCATTTATGTTGCCGTGTTTCAGAAGGGTATCGTAATAAATTGAACTGTCGATACGGCATTTGTCTAAGTAGCTACGTAACTGCTAAAAGACTTGAAGGGCAGCGAAGCCACTGAAGTAGACGCATTGACGGCAACCTTTAATTTCAGGGTGATAAAACCAATTAATCATGGACGGTAGACGGTTGATATCTATCACGAATGATAGGTAAACTAATCATAAATTAAACTAAGCCATTAAAGTATTATCTATGTAGGTAGGTATATTATTACAATAAAGTCATGACATTTTGCCGTAGTCTTTTAAAAATATGTTTTTCACATACAATTAATTTTCATCTACATAGAGTGCTCAACTTCTAAATCAAAGGTTTTCAATCAAATCAGTTATTCAATCAAAGTTTTATTAATTTAATAGTTTGGATGTTTGTGGCTCCGCCGTCACGTTGACGGCTAAACGGATTAGGTTGACAACATAAGTTAGATTAGCACATTGGCTACTTTTTTTTCCGGAACGAAAAAAAATACGAGATCACTATGCGGGTAAAATAATTAGGCGCTACTAGTGATTTCATATAAGTTAGCAACAAGTTAGTGCATCTAGGTACGTATTACCTACTTGATAATAACTTGGATTGAATGTATAGGTACATACTTAGATTTAATTTATACACAAGTTCTTCGTAGCACTTAGTTTAGTTGTAATGAGATGTTGAAGGAAACAAGGAAATATGGTTGGCATGATTGTCTTGTCAGGCTAGTAAAGATATAATATTGAAATGCAGACAGAATGCACTAGGGCAGTAGAGTTTATTTAAATTTCTCGCTGTCTGCGTGTGTTTAACGGAACCTTTCAACCCACTTCACTTGCACAGTTTAGTACTTGCTCACTTTATAGACTATATAAATGGTAATGTCAACTCATATCTTTTCTACTCTTCGTTTTTTTCTTTTCGGTTTACGTCGAGGTACAACAACGAAATGTGTTGTCCGAGTGAGCCTTATTGATACCTACATAGAATTTGGACGTCTACAAATCGAGAGGGAATCGGTATCTTCTACGTAAGAGCATATTGGCGTTTGGCTTAGTAGTTTTAATTAACACCGTTCACGAACTTAAAAAGAAAACAATAGGTACGATGAACGAACAAGGTTTTTATTTTCGTGTACTAAGTATTCAATGATTTTGCCAGCGTTGCCGAATAGGTCCATATTCAACACTTCGTGTTGTAATTGTTTCTAAATCCTACTAAGAATCATCCACCATCATCGGCATTATCGCAACCGTATCGTTAAAATAGGCCACTAATCGTAAACGGTATCTAAGTTTTACAAAAAAGGTTTGTTGGCAACAAAAGATGAAAAATTTTATTTTGTACAATATCGGTCATCGTAATTGTTGCCATAAAGTGCATACCTAGTTTCCGAAATTTTAGGTAATAGGTATATTTTATATAGCTATCAGAAAGTTTGTGAGTATACATGGCTGTTTGTTACTCTTTCACGAAAACACTATGGAAGGGATATGGATGAAATTTAGATATAGGCAAATTTTTTTCTCGGGAAAATAATCGGATCAGGAACTACGAGGGAGAAACCGTGGGGCACTGCTCGTCGTAATAGGGTTCAAACGATGCAAAGGGTTCATAATAGCAGTCGTACGACAATTAAATTTAATATGATACTGGGATCGATATATTATGCAGAGGTATAGGAGTTTTTTTCCCGTGTATTACCTATTCTTGTCTCTAACTAAAACACAAAAGTTCCGCCGGAATTTGTCATCAAGCAATGGAACGTAGACGCCGTCGGTCAGTCCTCCAACGTGGGAAGACAAGCTCGGAGCGTTTAAAAAAGGTTTGGGGAGACCTTTGCCCAGCGGGGGAACAACTGAAATTATGTAAAACAGATAATATGTAGGTACTAACGCGGTAACGCCACTACTTAGTCAATTATTTAGAATCAAAGTGTGAATTACGCAGAACACATTGTTTCAGTTTCGCGTGTCTCTAACCGGCGCCGTGCCGGTGACCCTATTTACTGACGATTCGTAAGTCACACAAAGACGAAGTTCTTGAAAACGTTTTGTTACTTTGTACTCTATACTTAATTGTTGTTTTAATAAAGTATGACTATTTTCAAACCGCTAATTTGAAAATTGTCATAGTAAGTAGACTAGTTACGTTTGTTGTTGCAAATATATGTATAACAGATATTCGTAAAATATAATTAATTCCCATAATTCTAAAGTGCAACTACTTATTATAGTATGAAAATATAAATTCATCATTTTCATTTTAAATGGCTTCTTCATTTCAAAGACTTCACCGGCCTGACATCAACTGTTCTGACGATGGAGGTTCATAACCCGTGGCAACTGCTTACCACTAGACAGACCGTCTGGTTTCACACAAAACACATTATTATTTCAAGCTGTAGGAGAGAGATTAAACTCTTAGACAGTTTTTTCAAACTAAACAGTAAACTTAGCAAATCTAGAGGTCACATCAACGACTGTATAAAAAAAAAAAAAAAATATACGGTCGAATTGAGAAACCTACTTTTTTTTTAAAGTCGGTTAAAAAAGGGAAGTCTAAGGTACTCGGCAGCGCTGCAAAGAAAATAGGTAAATAATTCGAAGGATAGGAAGGATATAATAGGAAGGATTTTTTTTTTTAATTGGTGGACAATTCACACACAACACCATCTGACCCCAAACCAAGCAAAGCTTGTGTGATGGCGGCCAAATAGCTGATATAATACTTATATTTATAGAAACACCCAGACACAGTGCAAACATTTGAATTCATCACACAAATATTTGCACTAAATTTGAAAATTACACATGATATGTCGATAAATATGTTACCTATTCAGTTTTCCTTTCAAAATTAGTTGAGCTATGAATATTTTGAATAAATAGGGAAAACCATTATTACACATTTGGAACGGTTTTAGCGACTTGGCTTAATGCCATAGCTTCTACTGCAGTACGTACGTAGTGCATAAAACTGACATAAAACTATTCCTGAAATCTAAGGAATATAGGCATAGACACAAACTATTCCTGAAATTACGTTAGCTATTCCTGTTCCTAACTGGACGAAAATAAATGTATTGTTGTTTCAGATCTTAGATTTGTGGTCAAAATTATGTAAAATGATAAAATTAATACATAAGCAATAGTTTAAACAACTAAAAACACGCTTTCCGCCACCTTGGAACGGCCGCCATGTTGGATTTAGGTTACGTGATTATTTTTTTCGTATCCCATTCAGCAAAGCCTTTCATTTAATACCCATATCATGGGGTGCATTTCAAATAGCCAATCCGCCATCTTGGATATCCGCCATGTTGGATTTAAGTCACGCGACTATTTTTTCGTATTCCTGAAAGCAAACTCTTTCATTTGAAACCCATATCATGGGGGTGGATTTCGAACAGCCAGTCTGCCATCTTGGGGAGGCCGCCATATTGGATTTGTAATGACGTTTTTTAGCTAGTCATATATTGTCATCAGAACTCAGAGTGTGCAAAATTTCTTCCTAATCAAAGACCGGGAAGTGGGTCAAATTAAGATTCCAAGATTTTCTTACATACCTACATACTATTACATTCTAGTTAGTTACAAGTGAAGCTAATAAAACCGTGTTAAAAATAATGAAACCCGTTTTAATTTAAAGAAAATTCAGAATACTCAGACGAAAAACAATTGAAAATTAATTATACTTAATTCACTGTTTTAACAGTTGAAGTGTCAAGTGTTAATTGGTCTCTTTCATACACTGGCATTTTGTAAAAAGTACGTACCTACATAATTAGTATTTTTTTGTTTAATGATCGCAGGTATTCATAATAGGTACACTACTGACTTTATACAGTCACTAGCGGCCCGTTATGGCTTCGCTCGGATAAAGTCACACTTACAATAATCAAATAATTTGAATTATAAAAATATATCGACAATAAATTGAGCTATAAACAATCATATTTCTCTATCTGAATCAAAATGCACACAGTGTGTAAAATTTGATTAAAATCGTTTCATTAGTTTGTAGAATTTTTTGTAAATAAAGAAGATTATATTTTAACAAAACAATTTTTTTTAACGTGCAATTTTTTTTTCTAAATTTTATAACTTTTTTATGTTATACTAGCAGCACCCAGCAGTTTTAGCCCCGCAGTTAATGGTTCACAAATAAAAGTAGCCAGCCTAAGATGTGCTATTCCAAGCTAGTGTTTCTAATGACACTTTAAAAATGTTTATTAAGTGTTATACAGTTGTAGTAAAAAAACTACCAAATTAATGATTACTTCAACAACACATTTTCAAAATCGTTACTTTGTCAGTTGCAACAATACCAATATCCAATATTGTTTTGGATCGTCTATTGTAAAAGTTTAGGTACTAATGTGTTTAAACGCGGTCAAGGAAGTGCGGTTATAATATAATAGCGTAAGTAGTTATTTCTACTATTAATATAATCGACCCAGCAATTATATACATACTACTAGCTGACCCCGCAAACGTTGTTTTGCCTTAGTGAACAACCCTTTTCACTTAGGGGTATGAAAAATAGCTAGTAGCAGATTCTCATACCTACAGAACATGCATATAAAATTTGGTTAAAATCAGTAAAGCCGTTTCGGAGGAGTAAGGAAACAAACACTGTGACACGAGAATTTTATATATAAGACTAGCTGACCCCGCAAACGTTGTTTTGCCTTAGTGAACAACCCTTGTCACTTAGGGGTATGAAAAATAGCTAGTAGCCGATTCTCATACCTACAGAATATGCATATAAAATTTGGTTAAAATCAGTAAAGCCGTTTCGGAGGAGTAAGGAAACAAACACTGTGACACGAGAATTTTATATATAAGATATACACTACTGTTTGTAGTATAGGGTATATGTATATCATATACCCTATACTACAAACAGTAGTGTACAAACAGTAGTGTTAAACCCTTGATTTAGCCATAAACAAGTTTATATTAATTAAGGGCGTACCCCGAGCAAATGGCCTTGAGTATTTCTTACCTTATCGCACACCGCAAGAAAGAGCAAGAGAGAAACAGTAGGATTTGTCGCTGTTTTACGCTCAAATTTTAGAATAAACTCTTTATAAAATCAGATTTTGGTCTTTTTAAAAAATAAAACTACCAAAATGTTCGTAATGGAATTGTCTATCCGTTTCTGTAAGTACAAAATCAAAATAATGGACGATTTTCGAGGAGATGCATGATAACTACAATTATTTAATTTTTTCATGGTTTCGTTGTGAGACGATTATTTAAACAATAAGTTCACAAAAAAATAAAACTACCATTTTGAAGCCAAGAAGTTGTAGAAATTTAATGTATTTTTTACCAGGTGATATTTGTTTTGGCTAATGAGTAGATAGCTCTTAAAACTGGACAAAAAACTCGTTTTGCTGGGGGACGCACCTTAAGGTAGGTACAGCACGACCCGCATACATCAAAAACGTCTTCTAATATTTTTTTTCGTTTTCACGTCTCCTACTTTTAGCGCATTTTCATTTAGATGTGATATTAAATCTATGCTAATGTTATAAAGAGAGAACGGTGATTCAGTCAGTTGTGTTTTATATGTGAGGTAACCTTCGTCAAAAAACTTCCATCAGTACGTACGAGGATCATTAAATCTTATACAGGTAGGTACAGTTTTAACCCCCCAAACGCAATTGTTTCAAACTGTTTGTCCCATTAATGTTTGTAAGTAAAGTAAATACCCATTAGACGTCTAAAATTGGTACCGATTACAAAACTAGCAAAAAATATGTTAACTTTGAAACGGCTGAACCGATTTTGATTAAAAACAACTAAGAACCCTCGTATCAAATTCACCGTTAAAACATATTTTTTTTTTTATTTAATTTAAACACTCCACAGACTCCGGGGTCCGTGACTTTTGTCATTACAATAATCTTTTTTTATTTACATAGTTCTTGGATTAGGAGAAGAAGAGGAAAATAAGGGGGGGAGTAGGGGGGTGGTGAACATTTTAAACGTAATTCTAAAGCTAGTCAGTCCGATTTCGTCTGTTGAGCCGATCACTACCGGTTGGGATTCCGATAGTAATCGACTCGACATCGTCTTTTGCCTAAGCCGCCTCCTCCTGGCCCAGAGCCGTTAAAACATATTAAGCTACGAAGCCACATATACACACACGTAACGCACACATCCAGACACCCTAATACACGTTAAACTTATTACACCGCGTCGTTTTTAGGGTTCCGTACAAAAAGGGTAAAAACGGAACCCTATTAGGTACTGAGACTTGGCTGTCCAGCCGTCCGTCCGTCTGTCACCAGGCTGTATCTCAAGAACGGTGATAGCTAGACAGTTGAAATTTTCATAGATGATGTATTTCTATTGCCGCTATAACAACAAATACTAATAATAAAATAAAATGAATATTTAAGGGGGGCTCCCATACAAAAAACTTAATTTTTTACCGTTTCTTGCTCGATTAGTCCCTCCCAACCAAACTAGAAGCGCCACTAGAAGACTAAAATGCGCTATCGAATTCGTCGTTAGAACCTTAACGTGAAATCAAAATGTTGGTGGAGCTTTTTGGATGAAAGCCTGTCCACGGAAACTGCGATAGTCTATGTATACGGAATTCGGATTAAAACCAAAAAGGTTTTCGACGGTTATTTGCTTTAATACAAAGTTATGACAACATTCGATTTAGACTACTTATATCGTTCCGATATATGTAGTCCGTTTCGTATCGCTCCGCATAAATTAGAGAACAGTTCTTGTCCGCTAATCTAATATTGTAAGTACCTAGCACTGTGAAATGCATATAAACCCACGTTATTTTTTCTTAAGCAGTAGTTACATTTAGCTACATCTCTTGCATTCTTTTTGGATAACTTAGCGGAATAAATTTAACGTAGTCATATGACTTTGAAATGTTCGACACGGCTAAAATATATTATTGACGAACTGACTAGAATAACAAAACATAATATTTGCTTGAATTTACGAACAGTGCAAACCAAGATAGACAGGAATCGTGACTTCTTTGTGTAACTAATATTATGTGTATTAGTTTATAATACGAAAATACGTAAGCAAATTTGCAAAGTAAAGAGTCATACAGAGGACTGTCTACGTCAAGATATCCTTGAATATTTGGAGGTGTGTCGTCGTCGTCGTAAGACGTAGTTGCCAGGCCCACTTTGTTTAACTTGTAGTTTCTGATAAAAGAAAAATGAGTCAACATTGTGTCGGTACAGCAATTACATCAAGAGCAAAGATAGCGTGTAACTATCTAGAGAGACTGATAGATTGATGAATATGCTTAAAATTTGTGACAAGTTTCTCCGCGATAGATCATGTAGAAACATTTATATAAGAAAATAATTCTATGTTTTTCAAGATTTCAATGGTGATATAGAAACTACTTTTACATGATAAATCTACAAACGTGCCCAGTAAGTACCAATTAGGAGGAGAACCTCGAAACTGGCCACAAGCTTCTTGAGGAAGTGCACGAACCCAATGACTATTTTTATTTGGTATATATTTTTATTTTATCTGATGACATAAGATTATAAATTATAAAACTCATAATAATTATAAACAATAATACTTATAACTGATTTAGTACATTAATAATATAATTTATCGATACTTAGATCAAATGGCCAAACATATATATTTTTTTGATAACCACAGTTAAATATAATATATTTTTAACCAGTAAATAATAAGTGATGTAAAGGTGTTATTGCGTTCTAAGCCGGAATTATTAGTAGGTACAAAAAAATCTAGTAAACAATCTTGTATTTTTTTTTAGATTATGACCAAATTATTTCAACACATTTCGACATACATTTCTGAATCCTACCAATAAAATACTAGATATTAACAAATTCAATCTAAGATCACTATGTAGATAGCAAAATATGTAATTATATTTTTATCAGGCATTATTATTGTAACATCACTATTATATAGTTAGCTTTCGAAATGATAATTGAATCGAATCACGTCAATTTATTATGTAACTTGGTTACATGAAGTTACAATAGCTTTTTATCTTTACATTTTGCGTGTCTACGTTCCGTTTCACTGGTTGGCACCGGAATTTTTCTATCATTCATAGAAAAAAAACGCAGTTTTTTACTATCTGTCTACCAATTACGGAATTTACTAAGTGATCAGCGTTTATGATAAGATAAGGCTCTATAATCTATATTATTAGTTAATTGATAATAAGTTTTGTACCTAAATGAAAGTCGAAAATAAAATCGAATTAAATTAATATATATTATGGTTATTTGACTAACTCAGAATCACAATAAATTATTAAAAACTTTTAAATTGATAACATGCCATGTCCGACATGCGAAATCAGTGCTCTATCACTCTACGTATATTATTTTGTTTCAGACATACCGTTCCATGTGTGTCCCTTTTAAATTTTTGTGTCGTTTATATCTGAGTCGCGTATAATTGGAACATTTTCTGGGCCTTGTTCTACTTTGACTGCTTTGTCCATGCGCGTGTACTACCTAGGTATATTTTACTCAAGATGCGTTATAAAGAAAGGATAATAATAGCTCACCTAATTATGTGACTGTCTGAAAGTCTGAAGTAAGCACCTGATTAGATGCTAGACAGCGATAATGACTTTACTCCAAAATTATCAAACAAACAACAGAATATTTTTTTAAAAGAGTATGGAATAAGAAATTTAAAATCATGCAGAGATGCGCATCGTGAGTAGCAGTTTCGAATTCCAAAATATATCACAGGTCATTGAACGGAAGAGCGGACTTATAATGGGATTTCTTGCAACCGTGAGCGACTTCTCGTCGTCAGCGAGTACTCGAAACTTTGGAAATGTAATTATTTACAATATTCTGTTTAAACAACAAACTTTGGACAGTAGAGACATATCAACGTTAGGTACCTACTGTAAGGTACCTACTGTACTAAGTATAATGTTTAAAAAAAAAAGTACTTAGTACTAGAGGCCAGTCTCCACTTCGGCGCCTCTACCGCCTAACGAAAAACGCTTTGACGCTTTCACATTGCCGTCTCTTTCATTTCAAGCGAGAAGAAAAGAGACAGCAATATCAAAGCATCAAAGCGTCAAAGCGTTTTTCGTTAGGCGGTAGACCCCCCGGAGGTGTCCACCTAAAATTGTATTGGCTTTGGTATTCGACTCTCTGTATTTTCACTACAAACGAAAGACAAAGCAATAGTAAAGCCACAACCGTTTGGGTTAGATGGTCAACGGACGGGTCATTATTATCATCATTCATTTGTTTCCTCTGTCTAAAGCTTCGAATCCCAGCAGATCCAAGAATGTATCAGCTAAATTCAGAATGCGCCTAAAGTAATGTAACGATAGTAAAATGTTTAACCGGCGCGGCGCGGTAAAAAATAAATCAATATCTACTTTTGCCATGATTAGCTAAAGTTTTTTTATTGTAGAGGACGATGGTGACGATATACAACACGTTCGTCAATAACAGCATAGTACTACGGTACTAATAGAACATGAAGAGTTCAGATCACTGCTCCGCATTATACTGCGACCGTCACCAAGAGATAAAACATGTTTTTCTTAGCAACATAATCCCTTCGAAGCTGAACTTTTGACGTATTTGTTAATATTTGCATATTCCTGCTTGGCGGTAGAATAATTGTTAAATACCTATCTGGCATTTCCCCAGGCAGACTGTGCAAAGAAAGAGTCCTACTACTACTGAATAAGGCGCATATTTCAAAAAGTAATGAATGAATGCTGCATAATTTACGTTGTAATGCTCATTGCCGTAAAACGTTTCCTCCGGTGACCTCTCATTTCCAATTACAACCTGTAAACTGCTGGAACTAGTTAACAGCCCATTGCATTATAGTGCAACTGCAAGCTTGTGTCACACAAATGTTAGTATGGTAGTTGACTTTCATATAGGTAAAACGAGTATTGAAAAAAAGCATAAACCAATAAATATCATCTTACCTACAAATATTATAAATAAAAAATGTGGAAGTATGGATGTTTGTATCTAGGTATGTATGTATGTCAATTACGTCGTAATGCCAAAATGTGGTATATGTAAAATAACTCTTTTAAAATTTTCAAACATATTTTTGTTATGTCGGCAAAAAAGACAGATAGCACTCTGTAGAAATAAATGAAAAATAAAAAAAATGTTTGTCTGTAAAGTCGGTTTACTGACGATAGAACGTGACAACGTCTTAAGAAAATACAGATGGAATGGTAGCATTTTTCAAAAGAAAATTTTAATTTCATTTGTAGATTTGTAGATTTTCATTTGTATTCATAGATTTGTATGTAAAAAGTAATCAGTAGAATTTAGTCATTTTCAATCAAAACAATGCAAAAAAGCTTTTAGATGCCGGGGATCGAACCCGGGGCATTTCACATGCAAAGCGAACGCTCTACCACTGAGTTACATCCCCGCTTGAACTACTGGTCGAAATAATTAATACAACTGTAACAAACATGCGGCGAGGTAACGACCAACGGTAACGACCGACGGTAACGGTACATGACGTCATGTTTTGTAGGCGTGCAGCCGGCTTCATCGAATTCTAAGACGTTATCACGTCAAAACTATTTAAATTTTGAAGGAAAAAACGAACTCTAGTTAATTGGCATAATTCATGCACCATTTACCCAGTTTATTTATCTATGACTAGCAGCGCCTCTCGGTGTTACTCTCGTAGGTCCCGTCGTTCTCTTTAATTTTTCGGGATAAAAAATAACCTATTTGTTATTCCAGACCATCTTTCTATGTTCCTTTCATTCAAATCCCTTCAGTAGTATTTTACGTGAAAGAGTAACAAACATCCACCCATACTTACACATTCGCGTTTATAATATTAGTAGGATAGTACCGAGTAATAACAGGGAGCAAAAATCGCTACCAGAAAATAAGGAATTACAGTTGTCCGGAAGTTTCCGACGTACAATAATAATTTAAAAAAATAGTTCCAGAGATATTAAATTGGCTTCCAAGATCCATTAATTTTATGCCGAAGTCGCGAGCAACAACTAGTACAATAGTGAAATATTCACATTATTAAAGTTTTTACGATATGATGCTTTCTAACGCTTTTAGGCCCAATTTTCACGACGCGGTTTCAAACAGCGCCCGCGCGCGGGCGCGGCGCCGCGTTAAAGTTTGTTTATTTTTTCTTTCTTCGTACTCTTTGACAGACATTTAAAAAAGGGGCACAATAAAATATATAGGTTAATTTAATACTTAATACCTATATCTTATATATAAAATTCTCGTGTCACAGTGTTTGTTTCTTACTCGTCTTACGTCTTACTCCTCCGAAACGGCTTTACTGATTTTTACCAAATTTTATATGCATATTCAGTAGGTCTGAGAATCGGCTACTAGCTATTTATCATACCCCTGAGTATTAGGGTTGTTCACCCCAAACATTTTTTTTTTAATTTAAGGTCAATTTTTTTTGTTTTTATTTTTTTATAATGTGGCGTTAAAAAATACATACAACCCTAAATTTTTACCCTTTTATCACCAACCCCTGTTTTTTTATAGCCATTTTAGTAATTTAATCATTTGACAGTGAACTCCTAAACGACGGGACCGATTTGAATGTTTTTTTTGTGTGTGTATTCGAAGATGGTTTAAATTCACAAATAAGCCGGGCAGATGGCGCTGCAGGCAGTGTCTAGGTTATGTCCGAGCGAAGCCGGAACGGGCCGCTAGTAATATATATTATTTTGTACCCTTTAGTTAACGCACACATCCTTATTGAAAAGAAATACTAGAATTATATTTTCAGAATATTCTGTATCATTTTTCAGATCATAAACTTTGTCTGTTTTCACCTATCTCTCATTGACCTATTAATTTTGAACTATCACAATGTTTCAAGGTACATTACATAATAGTAATATTCCGGTAAATATAGGGCGAATTGCGAATTGGAAAAATATAGGGCAATACTTTCCTAAGCGCCATGCTGTAAATACCTAACAGCAATTAAAACAAATCGATTAAATTGTCATGGTTCACAAGTCGCAGTTAACTAATTGGAATGGACTTTAATATTCTGGTTAATTCTGCTTTCTATAATTATTAGTCTCGACGGTTTATAGTCATACATTATTACTCATATATATTATTTGTGTAGGCATAACTTTAAAATATTCAACACCGAAGTGCCTTTTTTTCTTAATTACCAACTTATATTTATTACAAAAGTGTTTGTGTTGTTAAAAAAGCCAAAACGTAAGGTGGAATATTATAGTTTTTACTAGCGGCCCGTTCCGGCTTCGCTCGGAAATAACCTAGACACTGTCTGCAGCGCCATCTGCCGGGCTTATTTGTGAATTTAAACCATCTTCGAATACACACACAAAAAAAACATTCAAATTGGTCCCGTCGTTTAGGAGTTCACTGTCAAATTATTCAATTACTAAAATGGCTATAAAAAAACAGGGGTTGGTGATAAAAGGGTAAAAATGTAGGGTTGTATGTATTTTTAACACCACATTATAAAAAAATAAAAACAAAAAAAAAATGTTTGGTGTGAACAACCCCTAACATTTAGTGGTATGAAAAATAGCTAGTAGCCGATTCTCAGATCTACTGAATATGCATATAAAATTTGGTAAAAATCAGTAAAGCCGTTTCGGAGGAGTAGGGAAACAAACACTGTGACACGAGAATTTTATATATAAGATATATTATGTCCTTGAATACATACCGTTTGTATGCTAACCGCTGGAGTATAGAAATAAGATAAAATAATGTAAATAAAATACGCGCGGCGTTATCATTATATTGTTATCGGCCACCGATGTAAGCATGCCTCATTATCGACACATCTGAGTAAATACACATAATATGTATTATATGACGCGCGACATGAAATGCGCCCTCCGCCTTCGTATTACAGATCTTATTTGTTGGATCAGTATTTCATAATGCCCGTTAGTACAACTATATTATCCAGTCGGATTGTTTTCAGTCGTGGTTACACGTAATTTTCCATTATACTATGACATGTTTACAGGATTACTGTATCGGTTCAGTGTATGTGAAGGTCATAAGACAGTTAGATTGCATAAGTTGTATCAGAAACTTTTCATAAAAAACAATAAATGATGATACCTACTAAGATAGTTGATTAGAATCAAGGTAACAATCTTGATACTTATCAAAAGCAAATTGGATATTCCCTAAAATTTCGCTCTAGTCACGGTGAGCTTGTAAGGTTTCTAATATTACCAATATAGGTACGAACTGATAATGCGAACGTACCTATCTCGGTTTTATCATGTGCTAAATATAATGAGTTCAAGTCGGACAAATGGAGCACATTCGAAGACGACGCCACGGCAGGTCATCACAGGCCACTAGATACCAGCGTCCATTCCATTGTATACAACGACCGATCATTATTTAGATTCTAACGCTTACTCAACTATTAATAAACCGGCCAAGTGCGGGTCATTCACTCACACCGACGATTCCGTACCACCACAGCTATTTGTTATTGATGGAATTTTCACGAACCTCGCAAACATTATTATTTTTTTATTATTTATTTGTTTACTAGCAGTGTCTCGCGGGTTTACCTGCGTAGTTCCCGTATTCGTTGTTTCCCCGTGATAATAAATATAGCCATATGTGCCATTCCAGACTATAATCTGTGTTCCAAATTTCAACCCGATCCGTTCAGACGTTCCGACGTGAATGAGCAACTAAAATTCAAACTTTGACATTTATAAAATTAAGTAGTAGGATTAAATAGTAGCCTATCCCGCTACTTCGTTTGCCAAAAACTGTGGCCACTGCACCATACACAGAACTTTGTCAAAAGAAAATTAGATTTTTTGAAAGATCAACACTCCACTGGCAAAAATGAAACAGTGAAATTGAGAAACGCAAAATTGGGCAGCAAACTCTGAATAGTCTAGGGGCGGCGAATGTGTAAATCCGCCACTGCTCCATCGGGTGAATTCAGGACCGACAAGAAAAGGACAGTCTCAGTCACTGCTGTGTCGCTGTGTTTACTATTTTGATTTGTATACAATTTAAAAATAATAACTTTAATTTCTGACTTGTTTCACGTCTATCCTACTACCTAATAGATAGGTACGATATATAATAATCCTACTGGTCGTAACGTCTAAACGGATCGGGCTGAAATTTGGAACACATATAGATTAGCCTGGGAAAACACATAGGCTACTTTAATTCCGGAAATATAATGAGAACAACCGAATGTCTTTCGATCACCGAAGACCGAAGTTAAGCAACGTGCCTGGAAACGGCGTGAATTATGTTTTTAAAACAAATGTTTGTAAGTAAGAAAATATTTGTTAGGTACCCTACAATAAGGTAAACCAAATTTTAAGCTTAATGCATTTTACCTACCAAAATATTTTTTTTGTCAGCTTATTTTCTTTTATCTCTATTTTATTGCAACCATGACATGCCATAACACCACGTACCGATGCGCCTATGTTGAAATAGTCTCATTATTTTTGTACCTACTCGTATACAGGCATAGAATAGATAAAATAGATACAGGTCTAATAGTCTGAAATACACAGGTTCACTGAGTGATAAGGTTTGTTTTTTGTACGCATCCCTAGACACTATATACCTAACTACGTAGTATTTGTAGAAAAACTTTGTCGCCGGTTACTAGTTTACTAGTTACTAGGTACCCGATGTAAATAGAATATTCATTTTTTTTTCAACTTTTATACGTTTACACTTGATCGCCATCTCACCTGATGTTAAGCGACGATACGGTCTACGATTGGGCGTGTTTACCTAGAAGAAACCGATTCACTCTCGATTTGAAGACACCAAGATTATAACTATCGGGAAAAACCCACTCAGGCAACTCATTCCACAGCCTAGACGTTCTAATCACAAAAGTAGAGTCAAACTTCTTCGTTCGTGTCTTTTGAACATCAACCATGAAACGATGCCGCTTCTCCGAGCTACTAGATGGACTTCTACTAGAAGTCCGATATCCGATAGAAAAAAGGGCAAGAAATAGAGTGCCGGATACCGGTGCGTTCCAAGTTCCAAAGGGTACTTTCAGATACCTGTTCCTACAGGTAACAGGTACAACAGGTACATATATGTAGGTACTCGTACCTCAATAATACAGGGGCGAGTGTCTGTAAAACATTAATTTCTGTTATCAAAAAACAAATCTTAGAAAACCACGCTGAAACTATTGTTCAACCAGAAAACTAATATAATTAATACAAAGACATTTTTTTTTAAATATCGAGTTCAATAAAGGAAGAAGTTCTCAATTCGGTTATATGTGATGGAAAGCAACATGCCTGCCATATAACACCACAGTGACACGCAGCTATTGGAACATGAATAGTCCAAATCATTAACTAGCACTGCTCTGCGCTCGTCACCCAGAGATCTAAGTTGTTATATCTCTAACTAAGCCCTGTAATTTCTCTGGAAAATACTTCAGAGGTGGTCCCATTAAAAATTGTATCGAAATCGGTGTGGCGGCTTTTGAAATAAACATTAACATTAAATTTAACAAAAAACTAAAAAAGTGCTTACATTTATCTGGACAACGCGACGTAGTTGTAGCTTGTAATGAAATTTGGTCGACTGTCTGAATTTAATTTTAAATTCAAGCCGTTGGTAAGTCGTTCATTTTTCGGAAAAAATAAAGAATTTTTCATTCAATTCGCGATCAAGTCAAGGACATTCTCTGTATACAACATCACAAAATACTTAGCGCGTTGTTATAGTGTTATGTCCATCATATTTTATTTGAAAAACTAACCGATGACCTTGTAATATTGACAGAACTACCTACATACAAAGTTGTTCTTTCTTTCCAACGAAAAAAACACGTTTTAATTTTCAGCGCGTGTAGTAAAAAACCGTGGCTAATTTAAGGATAAAAAGTATTTAGTGACCAACCTCAAAGTATGAACTGAAATCATTTGTAATTTTTTTGAATTGCATTAGTAGTTTCGTCGTGATACCTTATCGCCATACAGACATGCATGAAAAAACTAACTGTTTTGTCATCAGTGTCGACTATACGTGGCCTCAAAGAAAAAACTAAATTTCTTCAGTGTACGTACACAGGTACCTAATACAGTTGTATTATAAGTTTAAATATCGATTATTTGATCCGCGACGAGACGGTGCGTCGCGTCGTAGCTTCAAAATTTCAACTAAGTAACTATCTTTTTTTGGGTTCAAATGAATAACTTAAAATAAGTATGGCAGATTGAGAGGTCTTATTAGGTATCGTTTTTGTAGGAAACCTAAAAATAGACTCAGACTTCCTCGCGCACATGGTCTTATGAATAATTTTACGCTAAACGGGTACTAGACCGGCTGACGTAGAATGTCACTTCTTACGAACGTTCCAATGGCTCTATAAAAGCTGCATAATGCGATTTATTCAAGCACGATCCAAAATATTCAATAATTTTAATTTAATTCAAGATATTTCAAGTTTGCAGCATTGTAAACTCGTTTTGATTTAAATTGGTGATATAATCTTGAGTAAAAAAAAATTATGGAAAAATACTGGCCCACGACAGATTTATAATACCTATTTTAATCTGTGCATTCGGTAAGTTACGGCTGGTCTAGTCGGGAGAACGGCGACTGTCGATCCGCAGCCCCCGGGTTCAAATCCCACGCTGTCTTTTCGCAGAAAACATCGTGAGGAAACCGATATGTACCTAGAATCTTTCGAGGTCATGTGTCATCCATCAACCTGCACTCGGCCAGCGTGGTGGATTATGGCCTTGACTTGATGGTGAGTTTTGGACACGAGACGTCTATATTTCTTGACAACTCAAGTTAGGTATAGATAATATTACCACAGTCTATTCAATCATACAGTCGTTCGACGAAGCCGTCTAGACGGGGCAAACGTGCGGGGCGTGCGGGGTGAGACGCGGGAAGCGCGCTCCTGCATTGCCTACATTAAAATGTTAGTATTGCAGGAGCGCGGCTCAAGGCTGACGTCTGCCGTATGTTTTAATTTTATTTTGGTGACACTTTTTTAAAAGCATTTTTGTTTGCGACAACCCTACCCGTATCTAGACATTATCGGCGTTTCTCCCAAGATCAAAGACAATGAACTACTAGTAGTATTTTTATACTGTGATAGGTATTACCGTGGCCAAGGTAAACAATTCAGGCCAATTTAAGCCGTAACATAATGTTGTACCTATTAAAAATGTTGTTTTAATATTGAATGCAATAATCGCAAGCTATATGGTCATACAAGACTGTAAAGCTACTGTTTGCTACAGTCGATATTCATTTACTAGCGCTCAAACAGTGTTTACACAAGTTTTGATAATTACACAATATTTGAAATACTAAGCTGTATATTTACTCTAAAACCATTTTTTGTGAATGGAAATAATCACCTTCATGTTTTGGCTTGGGAGAACACATAATTTATCTGCTTGTACATATTTTTATGATTTGTGAGTAATTTGAATTCAATTAATTATTTATTCATCAATTTGGTAGATACAACTCACGTACTAAGTAGGGAGATATTTATGTACAATGTACATACATTGTATCTACAATTCTACATACATTTTTGAACGTCAATTTATGAAATATCAGATTAAGGGCGTACCCCGAGCAAATGACCATGAGTATTTCTTACCTTATCGCACACCGCAAGAAAGAGCAAGAGAGAAACAGTAGGATTTGCCGCTGTTTTACGCTCAATTTTTAGAATACACTCTTTACAAAATCAGATTTTGGTCTTTTGAAAATAATATTTCTACCAAAATGTTCGTAATGGAATTGTTTATCCGTTGGTGTAAGTACAAAATGAAAATAATGGAGGTTTTCCGAGGAGATGCACGATAACTACAATTATTTAATTTTTTCATGGTTTCGTTGATTATTTAAACAATAAGTCCAAACATTAACAAAAAAATAAAACTACCATTTTTAAGACAAATAGTTGTAGAAATTTAATGTATTTTTTACCAGTTGATATTTGTTTTGGCTAATGAGTAGATAGCTCTGAAAACTGGACAAAAAACTCGTTTTGCTGGGGGACGCACCTTAACATTTTATTGAAAAATCTTAATCATTATCCGTGTATTCTGCAGCGATGACTGGTGTCTGATTATAGAAACAACCCCATAGAATATAATCGATTGAATTAAATGTAATTTCTAGAATCTTTGTCAGTAGTATAATGGATGTATGTATTATTTCTTGTATCGTGTAGGTGTGAATTATTTAATTGATAAAAACACTTGAAATTTTATCAATTACAATTAATTTTGTTACAAATAAACAATAATTACCAAAATATACCTACCTACTAACAAGACCACTAGACATTTGTCTAGACCCACGATATCCCAATCAGTTCTTTGGCTTTTCATTTCCAACCGCATATCGAATGATCTTCAACTTACCCAATGCTTCTGTGGTTTCAGGAGACTTCGGTCGGTACCAGGGTTTCCAGTTCTTCCTCCACATCTTGGCGGCCATGACTGCCGGCATGCACATGCTGTCTCTGGTCACGGTGGCTGCGGTACCTGAGCATAGGTAGGTTCCGCCGACACTCCCAGCATGCCGCACGATTCAACAGAATTAAGATTATCCTTGGTGAACGGCCTACAAATAAACACGACCGGGGTTTTAAAGCCTAAACAAAACGGTCTTAGCTTTGATATTATAAGCTGAAATAAAGAGAGGGCTCTTTATTTCAGTGTGCATTTAAAAAGAGAGCAATAACGAAGCCATAAGTGGTCGAAGAGCGGATGGGGTTGTTCAAGTATTACGTAGGTAAACATATTTTTGGCGTTTATCCCGCACCCTCGATATCTTTGTTGCTGAAAATAAATAATGTATTCTAGAATATCTCATGAAATCAACTTTTTAATTAATATAGGACCTACGACCTAAACGTGTTTCCATATGATCGAAAACCAAAAAAATTGTAATCACCCTACTCTTTGGTGCTTACTTAATACTTGAACGATTCCCATCACATAACCTCTTACTTACCTATTTATAATATTTAATCTGACTTATTGTCAGCACACCCTATCTCAGAATACACATAAATTTACAGTTCATAGAAGTCGATGTACCTATAATAGTGATTTATTGTTAAAAGCTTTTTACTTTTTCCAAGTGATTTTTAACATTCACAGTTGTACTATTAGGATAGACAGTTGTTATGCTATCACGTATCGTGGTAGTCAACAGTCTTAACTATAGATCAATGAAGCCTATGTAACACCTACCTATAGGTATGTAGCCTTTCTGCGCTAGTCTAAAATTCGGTAACTGGTTTAGGCCATCTGAGGTCAACTACCATAGGTTACAAAAATGTAACACCTACATTAATTAACTTCACTTATTCTAATCTGTCACTCGCACCAACACTATCAATATACCTAGTTATAAGCAACCTATACATGTCAATAAGATTTTCATCAGGTTGGCAAAATATTTTTTTTCATTTGGTAAGTATTTTACTGTGGAAAACATAAGAAAGATTTGTCTATCTAATAAAACCGTTGCATGTTGCATGTTGGGATTATGGGTTCTAACGGAATCTAAAATAACCCTTTCCTAAAACCTTTTTAGCAATATCTTTAGTGCTCACTGCTCATAAAATTATTCTTCAGTAATATTAAACTTCCTTTGAATGTTGATGTCATTTACGGTGTTTTCCCATCCTACGGAACTATCTTTTTTAAATTTCTAAAAATGGTAAAACGGTGTTATGGGTCAGCGTTTAACACACACCCGCTTACGTTTATAGAGTGTACAGTTTGGCTTTTTCGGGACAAAGGGAACAACATGAGAGCTTGGTTTTCAATACCTATAACTACCCTGCAAGAAACGAGTGACTTGAGCTGCCCACTATTTATGGTTCACAACAGTGAGTATAATTATTATATTTGTAATATATTTATATCTATTTATTATGCACTTTGGTGGTTGGGACAGCCTTCACAGCTTTTTATAGGATGTGTATGTGTTTGCTATTGTATTAATTCTAAAGATCTATTTGACTCTACTTTTGTGATAAGAACGTCTCGACTGTGGAATGAGTTGCCTGAGTGGGTTTTTCCCGATGGTTATAATCTTGGTGTCTTCAAATCGAGAGTGAATCGGTTTCTTCTAGGTAAGCACGCTCCATCTTAGACCGCATCGTCGCTTAACATCAGGCGAGATGGTGGTCAAGTGTAAACCTATAAATGTTAAAAAAAAAAAAAAAAAAAAAAACAGTATATATCATTTAAATGGTATCTATAACTTTATGTACATTTTTTAATCGAATTTACGCTTCGTATTAGAATGGATAGCAAAGTACAAGTAATGCATATTCTATTTTAAAGTAAACACATATACATTCTGGAAACATATTTGTTTTATATTCATTAACTTAGTACTTTTAAAAGAGAACTGATATTAACATTAATATAATAAACGATGTACTTATGTATGGATGTTTGAATAATATAATGGTTGTGGTATGAATGTATATTGTCAGAAAACACTTTTTACGTGTTAAACAGTTTATATCCTGATATTATTGTAAAGTAGTTCTATATTATTATGTTTATAATATTTAAATTAATTATTGACATCTTAGAGCTAGCTAATTACAAATATAAGAACTCAATATTTAATTTATGCTTAGATGTAGGTACTTACACATGAATGGCAAATTTAATGCACCCTTGCACCTGCAATGCAACGCACGTAAACGCACCGCACGACACTGAATATTTTAATGGTTTCTTGAAAATAACAAACAGTTTCCTCAATTTCAGATGCTACCTGCCGGGAATAGACAGATTGAACTATACCGAGCCGTGGAATTCAACGCTTGTCCTTGATTCTATACCTTTGAATAATCATGGAAAATTAGAATCATGCTTTATGTATGGGGCGAATAAGACGTTGAAGGAATGCACGACCTGGGTGTATGATACCCAGTACTACACGTCATCGCGAGGAATCGAATGGGACTTTGTTTGTGGGAAACGTTGGATGGGAGCAGCAGCACAAACCGCCTATATGTTCGGTGTAGTAGCCGGGTCTCTCATCTTCGGCAGGCTCTCAGACAAGTTTGGAAGAAAAACTGCCTTTGTGTGGTCGGGAGTACTACAACTTATTCTTGGAACATCTGTAGCATTCGCTACCGATTATTACACTTTCATAGCAATCAGATTCATTTATGGGATTTTCGGATCTGGTTCGTATATTGCAGGTTTCGTACTAACGATGGAAATAGTTGGGCCCAGCAAGCGCACCATATGCGGTGTCATGTTTCAAATCATGTTTGCAATCGGCCTGATGCTCCTGGCTGGTTGGGGTTACCTTATAGAAGACAACAGATTCCTTCTACAAATCGTATATGGACTCCATGCAGCAGTTTTACTTCCGCATGTATTTTTGATGGACGAATCTCCAAGGTGGCTCTGGTCTCAAGGGCGCGCGCGGGAGTCAGTTGCTATTATTGAGAAAGCATTAAAAATTAATAATTCCACCGAAACTGTCGACACTTCTGTTTTGGTGTCCCACTGCAAAATTACCTGTGCCAAGTACACTGATGAACATTCTGCCGGAACGACCGATCTCTTCAAAACACCGAGGATGTTACGAAAGACTTTGATAATTTGCGCTTGCTGGTTTACCAATTCAGTTGTATATTATGGGCTCTCACTTAATACTGGAAAATTGAATGGAAACCCTTACTTTATCATGTTTTTAATGGCTGTAGTCGAATTACCGAGTTATATTATAATAATGTACTTCCTCGATAAGATTGGACACAGAGCTCTTATGAGTGCTATGATGTTATTAGGTGGTATAGCTTGCTTAGTCATAGTGGCTTTACCTCATGGTGCACCCCCAACGACTGGCATCGTGATGGTCGGAAAATTATTTATATCTGGATCGTATTCCATAATTTATAAATATTCCGCTGAACTGTTTCCGACGGTGGTCCGTAGTTCGGGAGTCGGGCTAGGAAGCATGTGTGCGAGCATTTCTGGGGCACTGACACCTCTGATAAATTTGCTCGATACCCTTAATCCAAAAATTCCTACACCTACATTTGGTTTGTTGGCTTTGCTAACCGGATTTGCTACTTTTTTCTTGCCAGAAACGATTGGTCGTAGCTTACCACAATCACTAGAAGATGGAGAAGAGTTTGGCATAGGGGATAATTGCTTCACAAACTGCAGTGGTCGCCGACTGAGTGTGTCTTCAGGTGAACTCCCAGATGTAATGGAGCCACTAGATGCATCTGAAAAGAAAGCACAAGAAAAATAAGATTAAATTGATAAAGAAGTCGGATAAAATGAAAATTGAAGTCCTTTCGGACAAAGGAGAGCTGACGATATCACGACGGTAATATCAAAAGTTAAGCTCAGAGAGCTCTATGAGTACCTATACGTACTAATGCAGTAGGTACCTAACAATCCAATGAATGCAAAACAGTTAATAGGCACTGAAGCCGTCGATACATAGTACGGTATATTACATAGAACACGGCGTGTATAATTAGCTATAGATATGGGCCTAATAACTATCTATTAACTCAAAATAAATCCTACACTCTAGAAGTCTAGAATAATCGAACATATTTCGAGCATGCTCAGAGATAGTATACCATAATACGTAGCATCGAAAATCCATAATAATTTACATATTCATTCATTTTATGTATAAAATAAAAAAAGTAAATGTTATTTTAGGAGTTAACCTACTGAGTAGGTACCTAAATACGATTAACAATACAGAAATTAAAAACTGGTTAGCACAATATTATTTAATAATGGGTAGGTACTAATCAAATAAATAAATTCGATAAGTATCGTAGAATTCAGTAATATAAATATTTCATGTAAAACCTTTATAAAATTATACTAAAAACATTTAGTTTTAAGTGTCGCTTATTTTGCTAGTCAGAGTCGAATAAATAATTTGCGTAATAAATGCGTCGTTCACTGTGAACTTTATTTGTTTAGACTGGTATATTGCTATTCAAATTAAAAACCGACTTCTAATCTTCAATTTAGTCATAGATGTTAAGTTTATGTTTGTTAACAAAATGTTTTGGGTATGTAAAAATAGCCTTGTGAAGAACAAATCTTAACTTCGGCATAAGGTTTTGTAAACACTAAATAAATATATCATTTAAATACCACTGGAGGATCATAATTTACCAGTTCAACAAGAGCAGAGATCTCTAAAACTAAAGAAATAAATAAATAATAATTACGATACAAGTAGGTATAAAAATCATTGTCGATGATTTTTACTTTTTAGGTATCGTAGGTAATTAATGGTTTAGTAGATCAAGTTACTCCAAATAATAATGAAATTCAAAATAAATGTATCAAAATTATAGAGGTTGATAAATAGCCATAGTAATTAATATACATATAATCAAGAGATAAAATTTAGAACAATTCAATGATAAATAGCATTCATATAGAATTATACATGGTCAAACCAAGGGCAGATCCAGGGGGGGATTCATGGGGGTCATCTCTCCTCTCTGGGCTGGGTCCAGAACCAACGTGGACCCAGGACCCTAATTAAAACGCACGCATCCACTTATCACACGGTCTTGTGACTTGAAAGTTGGATCCGCCTTTGGGTTCAACACTGTGGTATCAAGTCTTGGATTACCTCAAAATGTGTTCATTACTTAGCAACATTAAAGATTACGATTTTAAATAAAACTTGTCGGTCGTGCGTAAATTTCTTAAGTTTGTGTGTTTATTGAGTCTAAATGAAGTACCTTTATTTCGAGTTTTATAGCTCTCAAATACAATAGCATAGATTCAAAAGTCACAATTTCTAGTCTAATATAAGTTAGGCACACGTATACCTATTTACAAAAAAACCTCTCAGGTCGTTGTAACTTGTTTATAAATCTAATTTTATTTTAGAAGAATAGGCTTGCTGTTATAATTGTGGTTGTTGTGGTTTTATAAGTTCTAAATTATGTAACTAGTGAGGCTAGCTATGAGGCTAGCTATTACGGCTTAGTGAGGGCAGGTATCAGATTTCATTATATCACAGCCAGTATATGTTTACCTACTCATATGTATATCAATAGTTTCATTACATTAAATAATACAAGTTTGTTATGACTAACATCTTCAAAGAAGAAAAAACATCGTGAAAAAGCCGACACACTACAAGAAGCACTTGCCCAGGGTGGTGGCTTCCTTCGACGCTGTCCTTCCTCGAGAAGACCTCGATTTCTAGCATGGTGAACATAAAGTAAATCAGCGCAAAAATTATATTTTAGTACTTAATAATTTTGCCAATTCTAAAAACCGACCAGTTGGAATTCACATTTCTGTTTGTTCGTTATCATTATTTTTATTTATGTTTCAAGATGTTTGCAGTGGTCTCGTGACCATTTAGTTTTTAATTTATATTGAAATTGCATTTTAATATATCAAACTATTAAACACTTCTGCGATGAATTTGTGTAAATTTCCGAGGCCTTATTCGTAGTAGGTACATAAACAGAGAGTTCTTACTAAACCGAAAGATTATTACTAACTAGTATGACAAGTTTCACTTATGTACGTTAGAGTCGTGAAAATTTTGGCGTTTCTCACACTATGTTGAGTTTGTAGAGTAAGAATCGTATTGTTGTATGGAACAGCTTACTTTGTTACGATTTCATCGATTTCCTTTGCGTAACACTGAGTCGCAGCTCGCAGCAATATCTCACGACTATTTTTGCCCTTTAGCGGTCATTGCTCGCCTCTATTTATCTCAACCTTTATAAATTAATCATATCATAATAATTATTATTTTAAAATTTATTCTTTATTTTGCTCTCAGCATAAGAGCAAAAAATATTATGATAAGATAAATTTATTACGTTTATTCCTCTACATTATCATTTCGAACAATAAATTTTATAGGTAGGTTCCTACCTACCTACTTACATAATAAGATGTGTTATGAAGTACTAAGTGGTAATTGACGCATTCCAAAAAAATACTTGTCTTGAATATAAAACTTGTGCCGAATCGTTACGAAATAATAAGAATATATTTAAATATTTAAACAGAAAGATAATTTAAACAGAATATCTTGGTGCGGTTGTTAAAAGTAGTATTGTAATTGTTTAGTGGGTAGAGTTCCAAAAAAGCAATTTTTACAGTTTATAACAAGTTTTACAATCATTTATAATTTTGTTCTTACTTCATTGTAAAAACGTTATACATATTTTAATAAACGTTTGTTAAGTATAAAACATTTTATTTTATTTAAGTAGCTATGTGACCTCAAAATAGATTAAGAATATTTTGAAGTGTTCTTGTTTTTTTAATTATGTACATAAAATGTAGAAAAATATGTATACCTCTACATTGGTATATATTTATACCTATTAGGTGTAGGCTTACTTTGATTAAACAATGTCACGAGTCTTAATGATGGTATGTATTACTGCCTTTCTTCCGGGGGTGTAACAAAAAAAACACAAGTGCGAACTTTACAATATACAACTGCTTACTACTTGTCAGGTTTATTTTTTATAAATCGGTGTTTGATGCTAAAATTAAAATATTATTTAAATATAAAGAGACATACCTACTGTATAAAGCTTGAAAATATTGTCAAAAAGAAATCGGTAAAATTTGGGAATATTGGACTCCTATGCATTAACCTCACTGGAACATACATACTTAAATGTTCGAATAAAGATAATAAAATATTATCTTTATTAAGCTAAGTTATTACAGAAAAGTTTTATTTAAGAATTGAATTTACAGACACACCCATTTGAGAAACTAATTGTGAAAAAACGGAAATGTAAGATTGTAGTCGCGAGATTTATCTGCTGTTCGTAGAAACACATTAGCAGTGACAGTTTTACATTGTAAAGTGATTTGCACTTAGAGCACTTTGATATTTTTTACTGTTGCTGTTTTTGTTACGCCCTGTTAAACTTTATAGGTTTAAATATTGGTTTATACGGAAAATGTAATAACTTACAATGTTTTGGTTTCCAGGTGTTGGATTGATGGTGTGGACACGAACCAGTCGACAGCTGCTTGGAATTCAACGGCGATACAGAACGCCATTCCGAAGACTCCCTCAGGTGGTCTGGAAAGCTGTCTCATGTACGAAGGCAACAACACAGTAACGTGTTCCGACTTTGTCTACGACACTACTTATCGATCTTCTTCGAGAGCTATGGAATGGGATCTTGTTTGTAACCAAAGATGGATGGGTGCCTTAGCACAGTCTGTTTACATGCTTGGAGTATTCACTGGAGCAGTAGTATTGGGAGGAATGGCCGATAAATATGGCAGAAAAACTATTTTCTGCTGGTCCGGTGTACTTCAACTAGTTTTTGGAGTTTTGGTCGCTTTCGTACCCGAGTACTGGTCCTTCTTAGTAGTTAGATTTTTATACGGAATTTTTGGATCCGCCGGTTCTTATATTACCGGTTTTGTATTAACAATGGAACTTGTGGGTGCTAATAAGAGAACCGTCTGTGGGGTAGCTTTCCAAGGGGCCTTCGCAGGCGGTATTATGCTGGTAGCAGGATGGGGTGCTCTAATCGACAACAGACAAATCCTCCAAGTTGTGTACGGACTCCACAGCCTTTTGCTCATTCCTCATATTTGGATAATGGATGAATCTCCACGTTGGCTCTGGGCTCAAGGTCGCGCAAAGGAATCTGTTGAAATTGTCGAAAAAGCTTTAAAATGTAATCGATCAGAGGACAGATTAGATAAGGCTGATCTAGTTTCTAAGGGTAAGGCTGAATCATCAAAAGCTACGAATGCACCGTCTGCTTCCACAATAGATCTATTTAAAACTCCAAATCTGCGTAACAAAACGTTGAATGTTTGCTTTTGCTGGTTTGCTAATTCCATTGCATATTACGGCCTCACGCTCAGCACGGGTAAACTTGAAGGTAATCCTTATTTGATCACGGCTATTATGGGTTTCGTGGAACTGCCAAGCTACGGAGCTGTGATGTATTTCCTCGACATCTGGGGTCGCAGACCGCTAATAAGTTCGATGATGTTGGTGGGTGGTACCGCCTGCATAGCCGCAACATTTATTCCCGCTGGGAGTATTATTTCCACAGGAATTGTAATTACGGGGAAATTATTTATAGCCGGCTCGTTTGCTATTATTTATAACTACTCAGCTGAACTGTTTCCGACTGTAGTCCGCAACTCAGCTTTAGGGTTAGGTTCCATGTGTGCTAGGCTTTCCGGGGCTCTAACTCCTTTGATCTCTTTGCTGGACTCTTTCAACCCTAAAATTCCGGCAGTTACTTTTGGTCTCGTTGCTCTTATTTCTGGTTTCCTTTGCTTCTTGTTACCGGAGACTATGAACCAGCCTATGCCACAGACGCTGGCAGATGGCGAGGAATTCGGCAAAGGTGATACATGCTTTGCTGATTGTATGGGAAAGAAAAAAGTTAGTAACGAAGATAGAGCATATGGGGAAGATGATAAGACCCTTGAAGCAATGGTTCCTTTAGGAAATAACGCCTAAGAAAAGTTATAAAATATTATATTTGGGATAGTTTGTTTTGAAATTAGTTTAATTGATGGCCATCAAGCCATTTGATTGTGATATTAAATTCGCAAGTGCCTAAATGAAAATTATATAACTTCGCGCGATGCCTGATGTTGTGCAATGTGCATTCTTACCTGATTAAAATATAAAATTCTTGAGCGTTAGTGTAGGTATTTCAACTCAATGTAAATACATAATAATATATACATACATATGCTCAATTTTACTCAAGGCGTACCTACCTGATCAGCGAAATACAGATATATGTAACTACCTACGGAATATTTTGTCTTTCGGGAGACTGCCGCTGTCGTTAGTTTGGTTTCCATCTTGGAATAGATAAGATATATCTTATATTGGATAAGAAAAGTTTGATTAGGTAATTCTTTTTTTTTAACTCCTACTACGTATAAGTTTCTTATTATTTTTAATCTATTTATGAAATATTATTTAAATTCAGTACTAAAATGGTCCAAAGTGTAGGTAAGGAGCGAGTCGAATAACCTTTAAGTATTCAGGTTTGCAATTTCCATTTTACTTAATTCATCGAGAAATACAGCTTTCTAGCAATAAACTCTTAAATACCCAATGATTAGTAGTAGTAGTAGTTTTAAATTCTATTCTACATTAATTTTCGTATCTAGGTAATGCAGTCTCAAATAGTCACATTCTAAAATCTTTTTACTGCAACTGGCTAGGCATTTCAACCAAAATAAAGCATCTAAGTAGGTACCTACTATTAATGTTAAAAAAGAAGCATATCATAATTAGGTAGTATTTTATATACTTACCTATGGTTCCTTTATTGTTTAAATGGAGCTAGTGAAATTTATCTAAGTAGATTACCTAAGCATGATTGTTATTCCTTTTCTACGGTTTTGCATATTCATTGAACAAAAATGACAACCATTTTGAAGATGTAAGTTGTATTAAACAGCTCTAGGTATTATTTGTGGATCATATTTGTGTAACAGGTAGGTAATTATATTTTGTAGGTGAAATAAATCCCATCCTTTGTTAGATCATGATCAAATTATATAACTTACCTATATTGTTTAGCTTACCGCAGGGCATTACATAGGTATATAGCCTTCTCCTCATTTGCCAATCTTTTGTATGAGAACACAGAGCAATATTTTTGGAGAAAAAAAAAATTAAAACATTTTTATTGGTACCGTTTTTACGAACCTACTTGATGTAATTCACTTAGTTATTTGTATAAAATTACCAATAAGCATCGCAAAAGTATACTGAATAAACTCAAAATTTAAGATTTTTGGGGAAACGTATTCAAAGTTTTATGCATTTACGCAGATCACACTTTAGTACTTAATTTAAAAGAAATTAACATTGATTCGTCAGTTTTAAAAATAGTTATAGATAGTGTATTTCATTGGCTATTAAGTTGTTGCGAAATATTAAAAAAAATTATTGGAACGCCGATAAGTATACGATTTAAAAAAAAGTTCACAGTTATTACACTTTTGTTTAAAAAAATACTACAAAAATTGTGGAAATTTTAGATTTGGCGCAGTTTATGGCTAAAAAATATATAATTATTTTTGGAATACTGCATCAAGTTGAAATGTAACGTTACACAAAACAAAAAAATCTAGAAAATTGAATAAAGTCGCAAAAAGTGACACAAAAACTATGAAATTTTTTTTATAAAGAAGAAGAACAAGTCTGAACAATAAAAATTGTCGTTATATGCCAGTTAATAGAAGATAAATATATTTAATGCACTGTTGTGTATAATACCGGAAACAACTTATTACGTTTTTTTTTATAAAAGAGAGACGAACGATCTTATATCTCAGCGAGTTATTGGTGGATTCGTTTGGTTTGATCGATGCGTCTTTCAAACTTACTTCACTTTATGCTAAAATCACCCAATTTTGAGTTAATTCAGTATACTTTTAAGGGTGCGACATGTATCTGGGAGTATACACAAAATAATTAAGTACCACGTACATAGGTACTTAGTACAGCTTCAATTTTGACCTCCAGGAAACTTTACGCAAATAACTGAGTTATTAATTTGGAAAGGTAGGTATCATTATTTCAATAATTAATGTTAATTCGATTATTAACTACTCATAAAAATACAGAAAATTGTGCTAAGAGTGCAGTGTTCGTTTGTTTTGATTTATATTTTAGTAGCTTTGAAGTGAGATTAAAAAGTCAAATGTACCTACCTACCTAATCTAAATAGGTAACTAACCTTTTAGGACATTTAAGTCAATATTCATTTAGTACATTTGTAGTTAACATTTGTTGTTGAAATTTTAACTCACAAACATAAAAAAATCGTATTTGTTATGAAAGAGCAACGGTTGTGAAACTTCATAAGTAAGTAAATAAGCAGTCTAAAAGGCCGATGCCTAGGTAGGCCGAGCTGATCAAATAATTTATTCTGTTGGAATTTTAAATCGTATCTATTCAAAATATGAACACTTGTAACGGCCTTTTTACCTTGTTTTGGTAGATAAATTATTATCTGCCACACTCACACAAATACATATTTGTGTTACACAAGGTTATTGGTAATCACCCTGCATCCTTTTAAGGGAATGCTAGTACATACTTAATACTTACATTAAATTTGTCTACTTTCGTATTTTTTTTTCCAGACAAAATAAAAAGGGTATTTGCCCGGTCTAAAATAGTACTCTTGAGCGTGTGCATTCTTGTTATGTAACAATTCGTAACAAGAGTGCACGCGCTCTTCAACGCTCGATCAAGGATGTGCCGTAGTGAATAAACACTAAAAAGCCGCTAAACAGTGCTAGAGAGAACAATAAACACTATTTTGTTTTAAGATTTGGGGTATTGAGTTTTAACAAAAGTTGTTTGTTTAAATATAGTACAGAACATGCCCTTAAACGGATGTAGGCTGATTACCAGATAACCCTGTATAGACAGTTACAGCTATACATGCAGATATAGGTATAAGCAAAATCCTTCACAGTACAATTATACCTACCGTTTCGAAGGGTGTGATTTTCATCAATTGCATTCCATGAAACAAGTTCACTTTTTCAATTATGGGATAACCCGTCTTTTACGCTATTTTGAGTCTGGCAATCGTACAACATTGATAATAGTAATTTATATGTTTCTAATGTTATTGCCACGGTTGTTTTAAGTGAGAGCTTAAAAAATATATCGTTAGTTATTTTTGTAAATAAAATTAGTATTTACACATTTTAACTACTGTTTTATTTGAAATTAATAATCCAAATCTAAAGGATATATCTATATACCTAAGCCTCCGGCAAAATCCGGCTCGCACCTACAATTTTCAATAGTCACCATTGAAAGAAACCCTGCATCTCGGCAAGCGGACCAACGGTTAAACCGAGTTGGTGGCTTTGGTGAGTATGTAGGTACAGTGCTTTACTGTATTTTCTTAATCTTAGGTAAGTACTTAATGTTTGCATAAGGATTAGTACAATATAGTGTGTTCGCCATTAGATTGACGACTGGTGTGTAGAGTCTTTACTGTATTTTCTAACTTTAGGTAAGTACTAAATTTTTGGCACAGTATAATTATGTAGTTTGCTATTCCTTGCCTGGCATAGCATGAAAAACAAAGCAGCCGACCACCAATCCTAATGTTTGTAATTTTGACATCGACAAGAAACCGTGATTCGTTTCCAGTGAACTGTTGCAACTGTAGATTTACAAGATAGAGTTAGGAGTAGTAAAAATGTTTGCTAGTCACACAGATGGAAATTCTTTTATGATCAGCAAATTAGCAGAGCAATTGAAACATGTCATAGATATACACAAAGTAAGCTCTAAAATGTACACCAGCTGTCAGCTTATCAGATGGCAAACAAACTTTATAACTGAAAGACTGGTTCAAACTCAATATTATTTTTTAATATTTACACCAAACAATAATTTAAATCACAGTGAGATTAAGACATTTGAATACACGTGTTAATAGTGAACGTACAAAATACAAACATGGTAGATAATACAAAATACTGGATCGCTTTCAAAAGATAACCCGTGCCAAAGGAGAAGACTGATCTCTCAAAACTTTTTAATATAGAGTTAATTGGTAATAGGTACTCACAAATCCGAGCATAGCTGAACACTGATTGAACTTATCGTAACGTATATTTTGTGACCAGAACTACCTAATAAAAACAGTTTGATTCAAAATAATGAGTTGTTTTTCAACCTAACGTCAATGCCAAGCATTACAAAGAGATAATTAATATCTTAATAATTCAGTAGATACTATTAGATACAAAATTTGCAGGTTCACAAAACTGGCAGTTAGGTAAACTACCTACTTCTCAATAACGCCTCAAGGTAAAAAAAACTATTTTTGATAAACATATAATTAATCAAAAATTAATTTTACATATAATTGACGTAACGCAAAGATGTTCAGATGTTACGATTAGCTTCATCCGGTTTCAGGCTTCATGCTCTACGTGAGTAAGTAACCCGAGTCCAAAATAACTATGAATGAAGATTAAGTAACTATACAATGTAACGTACAAGGATGAGGGAACAAGGGAACATCTAGAAATCCTGAAAACACGAGTAAAAGATGTAAGTATTATAACATCAAGATTTTTTAAAAATGTGATTCCCTTCATTTACGTCAAACATGTAGATAGGTAACTAATATGAAATGTTAGAGCAACATTAGACGAATTCCGTTACAAAAGTAAATGTTATGTTAGAGATAATATTTACTTTTGTATATAAGTGCAACTAGGATAGGTATTAGCATCTTGCTAAAATTATGAAAATATCGCGACGAAAACTTGCAAGAGACTAATAAGGTAATAAGCGATGGCTTATCAAACCACTTTATGACTTGCATAGAATCGTAGGTCAAGCTGTACTATAAACATTAGTTTTCGTCATTGAATCGGGAACACAAGACTCTGAAATCAGTAATCTGAAGTCAGTGAAGATCCTAAATGGCGTTATGCCAGTGTGTTGGATAAATAGCCCACACTGCGCCAACAAATACCTACCAAATTAAGACCCTTGCAAGTGGTTCAATGCGTACAAGATAATCCAGTAACTACACTTCGACTTCAGAATTTCATCATGAAATATGGTAAAATAGTTGTGATTTCTTAAAGAAGTCCAAATAAAAAGCCTTGAATGACACGCAAATTTTCGTCACGTATGAACTTTATCGCTTACTCTGTAAGATATTTGGACACGGTCCGAACAATATTTAATTAGTTTTATCAGGTGTTGAATAATTTCAAAATACGTACAAAGTAAGTAGAGATAGGTTCGTGTTTTAGTAGGTACAGCTTCACGAGATATGTATAAACTTAACTACCCTACTATCTAATAATATTGCTTATGTACTTACTATAGTTCGCTTTTTAATTTCGTGTCCCAATGACGTAACAAAAGCATAATAATACCACAGGATAATTTTCTTTATACTGTGATTATTTTGTCATAAGCAATTTTGTTAGACGGTAGACGCTTCAGGCCATACTGGAAGAAACAACTTTAAATGACGAAGTTGTAAGTTATTGGAATATTTTTTAACACAAAAGATACCTAATATTAAATATACAAATACAATAAACATAATTGTTTTTGATTATTATCAACTAATATTTTCAATACCTATATTATGTTTTTTTTTTTTGATTTTTATTTGACCAGTAACATGATTTGTCTTGTTACGTGCTTTGGTTTTATTGTTTTTTTCTGTGTCGACTTTGTGTTGTATAAAATTGAATGTGTTTAAATGAAATAAATGACTATGTAAGTATTAAAAAAAAATAAAAAAATAACCATAATATAGGTATTGAAAATATTAGTTGATAATACAATGATTATCAATCAAGTAGTCTATCCACTTTTACTATGAGACAACACTGAAAATTTCATGTTGTTGACGAATAGAATGAAAACATTGAACAACATAGTCAAAGATGTTATAAGCAAAAGTGTATCATTCAAGGTTTTATAATACGTTGGTAATAGGTAGGTAGTCTACAACCAACTATTATGTTATATTCTATGACCATGATATAAAAATCGAGTAAGATGGAAATCGTGGCGGTATAGATAACCTTGGTACTGTTATTGGTCCTCGGTAAGTACATACTTTCTATGTTATTTTTTTATTAAAAATAACAATAAATTCCATTTTAGGCCGCTTATTAGTTACATAAACCAGCCGCGTATTTAGTAAATCCTAAATTTGAGTAAATGTAGAAATCAAAGACTAACCTAAGATTTTCGGAAGAAAGTTCCGTGCCAACTGAAAATCATTGATGGCAGTTGCCATTATCGTAATTCAAAATGATAAATAGAGGCTATTTTACAAAAGTTATTCAACCATTTAGAGGCCTCTTGCGGTGGCACGGACTCTGGTAGCTAAATACATAAATATCTATAACAGTGTAATGTATTAATATTAATTCTGTCATCGACATATTTGGTATTTTATTTTTCATTCTCATACTAAAGACACCGCATCGAGGCGTTTTTACAAATTGTGATGAATGCAAAAACCTGTCAAAAATAGTTCTCAATTGCACCACAGGTTTGCTATTTCATATTATAAAATAATTAATAGCATGTCCATGTATTTGTAATATATATATTTGTAACATTTAATTTGTCAATTTTCTCCCATCTGTACCTAAAGTAGCTTTCAGAACCACAGATTGATTTAGCTGTCATTCTGTAAATACCTCATTGGGTAGCCACGTCCAACCACTTCATATTCAACGCGACGGACGCAACTGGTATTACGTTGATGAATTCATCATTTTGAAAACTTTTACTATAGGATTAGACGAACAATTTTTCAAGGCGTCAAGTTGTTGACAACATGTATAGAATAGGGGATTTCTTTTATCGACTTCGGGGATGGTGTCAAAGTAAGAGGTTTTCATTAAGGCGAGTACAGTTACAGCATTTAATACACGCGTTTTGTGTAACCTTGTAGAATTTTTTTCAGCACGTAGTCGTGCTCCCATAAAAATCCTTAATTTGCGACTCTTCATTGGTTACTAGTTAGTTGTTAAGGGTTCTATACCATCTTATAGACAACTAGCTTTTAGCCGCGACTACGTCCGCGCGAAATAAATATTAAAATAACTGAGGCAGTATGCGTACAGCATCCGTACAAATTTACGTTTACTAAAAACAGATAATATAAATGCATTTTTATACAATTTCATCAAAATCGGTTCAGTGGTTTAGGCGTTAAAGCGTAACAGACAGATATACTGAGGTACTTTTACATTTATTTTATTATTTTTACAATAGTCGATAGTAGATTTCAAGTGTCTAGTTGCAAAATTTAACGGTTTTATCTTCAACATTGACGAACTTCCATTTAAAACTATTTCCTCATTTCCACCCCTTCGACTCTATTTCTGTTATAAAAAGTAGCCCTTGTCCTTTCCTGAGTCTAATTTATCTGTGCATCAAATTTCATCAAAATTTTGTTTGCTTTGCGTTAAGTATAGATCGTGTAGAGTGTAGTCGATAGATACGAAGTTTCGTGGTTTTATCTTCAACAATTACGAAACTTTTATCTTCCATTTAAACCCCTATTTATCCCCGTACAGATCAAAATTACAAAATATAATTATTTCAACATTTTACAGTATTTCAACGTCCCCAACGAAACTCCGCCCCGGGGCCTCCACACCTCTAAATCCGGCCCTGAGTCACTTTTCGATTTTATATATAGGTATAGATGACAGATCATTGTGCTATGGACCTGGACAAAATACGGCAACTCTCCATACCGAAAAAAAATGCGATTAAAGTGAAATAAAATTCGCACTATCCGGACACACAGGTACCTACGTTAATTCTCGGCATTTGTAGATCTGTAATTTACTGGAGATCTGGGTCGCGATTCTAAATCCATTCGGTTGCATCCGACACGGAATCTCATCTCTCGGTCTTTGTCTTATCTGTTTAGCACGACAGAGACAGGGATTGTCATTCCTATTCCGAACCATTCGGATTGCGTTTGCGCTACCCTGGGTGTGCCACCGGTGCGCCGGTGAGCGAGCCCTCACAAAAAGCCGGGGCATATACCTAGCACTTATTGTTAAATCATTTATCTATAATCTGTACTTTAAAGCGTTACGTAGGGTCTACGTACTATAATAGGTACTAAGCGGGAAAGAGATGCATACTAATCCTCATTAGGCGCTACTTTTACAATGGGGTATACCCGGAAATCCCGTAAAAACCAGTAAATTTCACAAGACAAAAAAATCGCAACTGTATGGTCAATCCTATAGTAAAAGAGTTGTTTAAATTTATGAGTACATGTCCTCTTTCGGCTTTAATCAAGCGTTTTGCATACACCTTTGTGGCATTCGCATGATACCTTAATAAAATTTAGGATTTTTAAAATTAAAAACAATTTATGGTTTAACAACTTTACACAATTTATGCTATCTAGGTTTACAGGTGCTTACAAATAAATAATATAATAAATATATAGTCAAATGATGAAAATCAACCAAAATTAATAATGTTAATCAACCATCATCATATTATTTAGAAATTCTATTGAGATCCAGAATCTTATGCAGATATACATCTACAGTACAATTTTAATAATACCTACAAAATGTACATTATCATTACGTTTTCATCAGTATTAATTGATTGGAAGTAATTCCCTGTTATCTTTGCTGTTTAGTAGTATGAAAATCCTCTAAACAAATATTAGTGTGAGAAAAATTCAATCATTATACAAACATGTTGAGCAAGCCAATATTAAAAAAAAAACACAAAACAATCAATACATATAAATGTTTGTTTCATTCAAATTATTTTTTTTCCCCAAAAATAAATAATAAAAATTAACGTCATGAGACAATGTGTCGACTTATACAATTATCACAAAATTCTAAGTATCTAGTTTTTCTAAATCTACATAACTACTTTGCAGTCATTCAAGCAAAGCTCATAAATAAATAAATAGAAAACTTACACAAATACTTTTAATTTTATCTTGTAATCTGTAAGACCCTGTCTCACAACCAATGGGCAAATAATGGTTAGGTATTGCAGAGCTAGTGGTCTAACACAGACCAGAAATCATTTTAACAGAAACTTTATTTCTCAGCTGCACAGTATCTTCAAATAATGTAGCAAGCTGGAAAAAAACATGAGTGGGTGATTTCCTTTAAATAACTAACATAGGATTAATCTAGTCTAGTTAAGTGATTAATGATGGGCATAGTAAAACATCATCTCCGAAGAATGATTAAAAAATCATTTTCAATAATTTAATTTATGATAGGTGCAGGATAAGTTGATGGGACTATATACTTTGTTGAAGATAATAAAGTCAATTGCCCTTTAAGTTGACTTAATCTTTTATTATCCATCAGTCCAGCTTGATTTTGAAAGGATTACTGACAAAAAATCTTGTTCTAATTGTATACCACTGTTGCAGAGGATGTGATTTAGTTTGTGAAGTGTTTGACTGTCTAACTTAGATGTTGAGTCTTGATATCTTCTGTTTGAGACAGCTTTTTGTCAATGTGCATGATGGTGCCAATGTGCATTTACTCTGACAAATAAAAAAATACTTTATACTAAATCATAATTTTTTTATCAAGTGTTCTAAGATCTGGCAAGTCAATATAATATTGATATAAAAGTATTCAAGTTACAATATCTAAGAAGATGACAGCAACATGCAATATGTGGTAAGTTCTAGTGTCAAAAGACACTGATTATTATCATCTTAATGCACAATGTACATAGCTTTACATAGACCAGGAGTCACACATATTTTCAGCATTTTGGATTATCAAAGTTTCAGTAAAATATGGAAGTAACAGTCGACAAAGGCATAACATACAAATAGCCAAAAAATCTACACCAAAAGTTTTATAACAATTTTTTTGACAGTAAAATTATGTCAAGATATATTATCCAAAATGTACAGTTAAATTACTGTTAAAATATCGCAATAAAAACTAGAAACTGTGCTCCAGTATCAACAAGTGCTATTTCAAATTTGTTGTAAAATAATAAAGGGTCATGATACAAGTTTTAAAGTTCTGATAATAGACCAATGCATCACCCATGTGAAATTAAGAACATGAATTTATGATTCTGAAATATAGTAGAGTTTGGCGCCTTACATTGTTTAATAACAATTACTTATTGCTGAAAAACAAACCAACCAACTTCAATATAAAGCTTAAACTCACATAGTCCACCAATTTTAATGAGATTAGATAATTAACAAATAAATCGTCAAAATTAAAATTTTGGATTTTTTCAAACAGCCAAATCAATTATTATAAAAAAAATTTAGACCACAAGGCAAGCACCAACTTTCAAATAAAAAAAATAACATCAAAATTGGTTCAACCAGTCAAAAGTTCAGATGTTACAAACTTAAAAAATACTGTCAAATTGAGAACCTCACTCTTTTTTTGAAGCTGGTTAAGTTGGGGAGTTGATACAATAATACTGTCAATATGTACAGTGAATATTAGATTTGAACACTGGACATTTTAATTTATTGAACTAATTTTTCCACTAAATCTCATAATCATTTATTTTAGTTTACAGGAAAGAATTGGGTTACTAAAATGCGACTATTGCAACATGAAACTTCATTGGTCTTTTTCTACTAATTTGTAAACAATTAAAAATGGAAGTTGATATCATTTAACAATTGTCAACATTTCAAAGTCAAGCAACAGTAGGCAGTAATTGCAAAGAGATTCAAATATAGGTACTAGGTAGGTATTTTATTCCAAATTCAACTAAGAAATAGCCTACAACTGATAAACTGTAGCACCGATTCTGTATTAATTATGAATTTTACATCATGTTCATATATTACCAGTATAATCAGCGATCCCATAACTCGACTAAATTTTTAGTGAAATTCTATAAAAGCCAGCTCCAACTCTTTAATCAGCCAAAACCAGCTGCAATCTCTTTGGCCTTTGTAAATTAATCACAAAAATAGGTGTGATTAAATATAAGCTTCTTTTTCTACTCTATGAACTAGTAAATAAAGGCGTTTTTATCAATGCTCTGGACAACGAGTGTGTGGTAGCTGCACGGGGCGAGGCAGCTTGGTCTCGGTGGGTATGGCCGTATGGACTATAATGGCCGGCTGTGTCGGGGTGGGCGCGTGCAGCTCGTGGCTCTCCCCAGGAGACAGGTTGGCCAGAGCAGCCAGCAGATCGTGGTTCACAAGAGGCTCCCCTTCCTCCCGCGGCTCCCACCCCACCGGCGGGCTAGACGGCGGCGAGATCAAGAACTGCTTAAACGGAGCTGGCGGTTTTAAATTCTTCAACGACACTGGTGTAACCGGCTGCGCAAAGTAACAGTTAATACACGAATCATAAAACTGATACTGATGAAGCTGAATTCGAGCGTTGGCCGCCGCCAGGGGACTGTCATAGTTCACACGCAAACGTTTAAAGCTGCGAAGCCATTGAAATGTTATTTTATCCGAAAACGTACGAAACAAATCTTCCATTTCTTTCTTTAGTTTCTCATCAGCAAATATACTGCTGTGAATATTAGTCACTATAACAGACTTTGGTAGGTCGTCGAAATCGTCTACTTCGTCTTGAGTATCGCTTTCGTGATCGAAATTCGCGATATTAGGATGAATATTAGGCATACCATCCTCAGCGTTTATGTAAACATCGTCGTCTTGAAATGAATCCTCGTCTTCTTTGTGAGCCATTCTCTCAGTAGCTAGCGTGTGTAGAACATAAAAATGTCGGATTAATTAAATGGTATCAACTTTATATTGTGTGTATTAATATTAACTAAAAACACTATCGATCCAATTTTTATTGAACTTTCACAGGAAGAAACAGTCGAAGCAAAACAGAAAAACTGAAATGACATTCGAATGACGTCACTAGAATATCAGTGACGTCAGAACACAGATAAAATAGATACTGCATAGGTAATATCTAATTCTATATTTTTTTGTTCGACTCCAAGCAATATTCAAGTGTCTATGGAAACTATTAGCCACAAACGCTCGAATATGGTTTGAAACTATTAAAGCTTCGTAACTTATGATTGAGTTGCCAAATAGTTGTTCTTGTGCTCTCAGCCAACATGTCTTGCGCAATGCCGTATATTTCAACAACACTCGGCAAAAGTTAGCACGAGCTATCCACGAGCACTCTGCTAATCAGAGTGCTCGTGGAGGACCCTCATCTGGAAGACTTAGGAATCTTACTTGGCCGGTCATCAGCCGAGTAAGCTTCCCAAGTCTTCCAGTCGCTCTCCCCAACCTCTACACGCACTGCTCAAGGGGGTGAGGAGCGCTTGTAGAAGTTCCCAGCCCCGGCCGGGATTTACCATCATACAACAGTATGCCACCGAGGCAAACTGTTGTGTGATGCCCAGGGTACACCACGTGAAGGTTCCCGAGCCACGCACCCCACACACTAAGCACACCTGAATTATCCATAGACCAATGAAGTTCTACAAATAATCAAAATGTTCAAGCTCACTACCAATCGAAAACGTACCCAGTATGCTGGTGGCATTACCACGCTGAATGGCAACGCTTATGCGTTGGGCCAAAAAAACGCCAGCATTTTGGTCACGCGTCGCGTCGACCAAGCGCTCGGAAAGGCTTTTGAAGATGAGGTGAGCTCCCGGCCCCCACAGGCCCAATGTCTCAACCACAAAGGGCTCAAATTTGTAACCTCTTCCAAGGGTTGCATATTTGCGCCAAGATGCATATTTATAGACCTGTCAGAGATATTATGCAGTTCTCAACTTTATCTCAGATGGAGCCAAAATTTAATTTTGTTTAAAAAATTTCACTTACTCAAAAACATATGACAGTTCTGTTTGCATCTTGAAAACGCTATATAGTGATTCAGCAGGAATATTTTTTTTTTTTTTATAGCATAGAGTGACGAGACGAGCAGGTCATGTACCTGATGGTAAGCAACATGCCTGCCACATAACAATATTATAAGTAAGTAGAGAAAAATCTTTTTGACTTTTTGACGAAACGAAAGAAATAAAGCGGCTATGAATTTGATGAAACTGAATTACGTAATTTAATTTAATTTAAATATAGGTATATTGTAAAAAACATGTGCTGTGGTTTAGTATAGATACAAATAGGTATAACGTAAACTAAAAAAAACATGCGGTAAAGTAAGGCAATGAATAAAAAGAAAATGAATATTATTTTGATGGTATGTGCTTTATTTTCTTACGTGTAATAACCAATGTATTTTACAAAATAAGCAGCCCTACACATAATCGACACGTTTTTTTTTATCATTTATAGGTTTACACTTGATCACCATCTCGCCTGATGTTAAGCGACGATGCGGTCTAAGATGGAGCGTGCTTACCTAGAAGAAACCGATTCACTCTCGATTTGAAGACACCAAGATTATAACCATCGGGAAAAACCCACTCAGGCAACTCATTCCACAGTCTAGACGTTCTTATGACAAAAGTAGAGTCAAACCTCTTTGTTCGTGTCTTTGGAACATCAAACATGAAACGATGCCGCTTCTTCGAGCTACGGGAAGTCCGATAGAAAAAAAGGCTAGGTGGTATTAGATCATGCAGATCAGATGCACACTCTCCGAAGTGTATCCGATAATAAACCGATAAGCTAGCAATTTTTCGGCGATGTTCAAGACTTTGCAGTCTTTTTCGCACAAGAGTGTTATTGCCTATGAGCCTTTTAGCACGCCTCTCGATCGATTCCAGAGCCTCAAGCTGATACTTAGCCGACCCATCCCAAAGGTGCGAACAGTACTCCATACAAGAGCGAATCTGTACTTTATATAACAAAAGCAATTGTTCAGACTTGAAGTACTTTCGCACCTTTAAGAGGACACCTAGTTTTTTGGCAGCTAATTTAGCCTTGGACTGGATATACGAGCCAAAGTTGAGTGTAGATGTCAAGGTAACACCCAAAAGCTCAAGATGATCAGTAACCGGCTCGGATACACCTCGAAAAGTAGGAGTCTGTAAAAATTGATTCCTTTTTGCGGAGAACAGACACGCCTCCGTCTCTCCCTCATTAAACTTGGCCAGATTGGTTTCGCCCCATTCAGAGACTGCCTCAAGGGCCAAGTTCAAACGCTCGATCATACTCTCTCTCAATACCTTAGTTTGTTGACCACTGGCTCTCGCGCTAGATATGTAACTCTCTACAACGGTGCTATCATCTGCGTACCCAAAGATACCGGCTTCAGCAGATCGTAGCAGAACAAACACGCCTTGAACACGCCTGCGTCTTTCCCTCATTAATTCGCCCCATTCAGAGACGTCGTTAGATTCTAGGTATGCCAGGAGCCTGCGGTTTACCATAGTCTTGCAGTGTATGGACGTGACCGAGTCCAGTATTTCTAATCTCTAGTCTCTACCAAGTTTGTAACATTGTTAAGGTGCGCCCGCACTGGGCGACGCGACGCGACGCGACGCGCCGCGGCCAAATCGTCACAGATCACAATATAGACTCCGCGTCACCACTCGTGACCGTTGGCGAAAGGAGCCACTGTCGTATTCCACAATGACAGATGAAACCTATGATAATATAGTGGCTTAGTTCAATAATGTCGCCAAAGTACTTCAGTGATGGCACGGAGTCTACTACTAGCACAGATAAGTAAATCTTGAAGCTGCCGTCATTTTCGAGATATTATTAAATGTCAGTGTCAGTGAATCAGTGACAAACATTACTGTTACGAACTGTGTTGCCAAACGATACGAGTTAATACGATTTAAATCGTATTTATATGATCTTTTTGCCTCATGTACGATGTACGATTGCAAAGTCGAAATCGTACGCAAAATATACGATCTTTTGAATGGAATCTCACGAAATTAACAATCACCATAAATTATTTTTTGAAGTGTAAACTTCTTCAGGCGCGCCTCGACAAGTTATTTGTGGGGGGGTAAATTGATTTCTAACGTTACGCTCGGGTATGATAAGAAATCTTCGGGTAAACTCGGGACCTTGGCGGCTGGGCATCTAGAAATGCGTCAGCCAATGGGAAATGCTGACGCATTTCTAGACGCAATGCCAAGATGGCGAGGCAACGCCCTCCAGTTACATCCGTGTAGTTTCCAAGGTAAGCTATCAAATTCTGAGTTATAAGTTTTCACTTCTATCGGCAGTTCCTATGACTGCCATTTATTTTTTAGTGTGAAAAGTAAAACAAGATGGTCGAACAACAAAAGAGTTAATCGAACTGAACTTCTTAAATGTAGATTGCTTTATGAATGCATACCGGAATATCTCTACGTAGTTCCTATTTAAATATTTAGCGTTTTAATGTTAACACAGTCGATATATAGTTAAATAAAATTGTGGTATTATCTTGTCAATTTGGCTATGCAACCAGTTGAAGTTGTTATTGATCAAGTTTCGGAATAAACCTAACAGTTTTCTAATCTGAAAAAGTTTGATATAACTATATCTTAATGCCATAATGTTTCATCCTATATTGAGTGAGGCATATGTATAATGCGACAGGATGAGCAGAACATGGATGGTAAGCCATAACAACCTAGCGTCATGCAGCGTTTGAACATGATTTGGACTCTTTAAGTCTAAATCATTACCTAACACTGCAAAGCGCTCAACACCCATAGATAGTTTAGTAGTGGTAGGACTCTTTGCAGAGTCCCCCTGGGGAACTACCATCTTTGCTAGTTATTCTACGGCCAAGCAGTAATTTGCAACAATCACTGTGTTCCGTTTCGAAGGTCACAAAATGTCAAAGCCCACTTGGCCAGTTTTGTAATTTTTTTTATATGGCAGCATAGAATGAATGAGTGAACGTAAAATTACTTATCTGTGACTAGTTGGCCGCGGCGCGTCGCGTCGCGTCGCGTCGCCCAGTGCGGGCGCACCTTTATTTGTGAGATTGTGCGTCTGTGGTGATGTGGTCTGCTGGTCTGTGGTGTGGTGTGTAATCTGTGTTTCATTCGTTCACAATTTACGTCACGGTGGTTTGTGTTTTGCGTTACCCTTGCTTTTTGTTTTAGTTTTCTCAAATTACTGATATAAATTGGGTCTGGTTTGTTTACTATCTATATTTAGTTTCAATAGTCAAGTCCTACATATATATTTTGATTATGGCCGGTATAGAATCTATGGCGATGGTTGTCGAAGAGGTTAAGCCTACTGAGAAGCCGGTTGACAGAGAAAAGGTGAGCCAAATGCAGTTTTACTCCTTTTGCTTTAGTTTTCTGGCCTTTGTAGGTTATTTACTATATTCGTAACGTTGTGGCAAGTCTTCGAAACAATACAAATTCAATTAAGTCCTAGTTGTTAAGATTCTGAGAATATAAAGAATTCTGTGTTAGTAACAGTTCAGTCCTATTGTTTTCATATTTATTTTTCAAGCAAAGTCTTTTCATATCTTAACCGTGTTTTCAGACATGTCCACTCCTGCTAAGAGTATTTTGTTCAACTGGAAGGCACAATTCACCAGGAGAATATGCGAGAGGATCTGTGCCTCAAAATGAGCTTCAGATTTACACATGGATGGACGCCACGCTACGAGAACTCACGGGGCTTGTGAAAGAAGTAAATCCAGAGACCAGACGTAAAGGAACTTACTTTGATTTTGCTATAGTCTACCCTGACCTGCGGACACCTACATACCGCATGAGAGAGATTGGGGTCACATGTTCTGGACAAAGAGGTGCAGATGATAATAAGACACTGTCACAAGTCAAGTTCCAAATAGGACATTATTTAGATATCTCAATCACTCCTCCGAACAGGATGCCTCCACCAATGCGCCGTCCCCAGCCGTACATGAACAACAGGCCTTATTAATGGTTTCAAGTTATGTATGAATAATTGGCTAAGATAACTAAAATTATTTGTCTTCGCTGGAATGTAGCTGTAAGTTATTTTTAAGATTACTATAATAGGTAGGGTGATGTAGAAAGAATAGAAAGGATGTACTAATCAGTTGCTTTATACAAAAATATGTAAGTATCATACATGGCACTGCAGATTTTGATTTGCTGTTTCAAATAAAACATATTTTGTTGGGCTTAGTACATCCTCTCTATCAACGTGTTAAAAAAAGCCATAAGCCTTTATAAAAAAGATAAAAATGAATATCCACATCAATGATGTTGGTTGGATTATGTGGATTGAACATGATTTCCACAGATTTTACACATTTTTCTATTTGAGTAGAAGGACAAATGGTATCAGATAAGTATGTATGTGCACAGTTGCCTTTTAATACTTCTAGACCTTATTGTGGATTGGTGAATGGTAGTGGTGGATTGGCGAGAAGTGATCCATAAGGACTAAAATTTTTGTGTCAAATTGTAAGTTCTGTGAGTTGGAGAATTTCTATGCATATGAATGATGACAATTTAAGATTTTCTTTTCATGATGTTAGTGACAGTTTTGGTGAAATTACTGATAAAAGCAGGAAATTGTAATGCTGTTCATGTTTGTACGAAAATTATGTCAGAGGAATGTAAGTATGGCTTGTATTTTACCAAAGTAACCAGAACATTCAGCTACCTGTAATTTTTGTAGATGTAATATTATACTAAGGTAGCATAATACAGTACAATGGCATGTAATAAGTAAACATACTAGAGTCAAATTTATTGGGTTCAGACTTCAGACATTATAAAAAAATATTGTAATGTAACAAAAACTGCCCTAAACAATTGTAAACGAGAAGAATGTTTGTTTTCTTAGTTTTTTTGGACTCAAAAGATTTGAATTTAGTTTGTCTGTTCTAAAGTTCAGGTTGCATGTTACACCACATGTTCTTGAGACTACATAATAGTTGTTGAGTATAGTGGGTAATACTGGGATTCATTTAGTTGATATTTACATAAACTGCCACATTTTACTCCCACTACAGGGACTTAGGGCCTTCTCTCACATGGGCAGAGTCAGTGGTTCAGAGTTAAGGCCACAATTCAGCATGCTGGCCAATGTTAGTAGTATTGGCAAAAATTGACATAATTATGTGTGCTTAATTTGAACACTGATTTTAATGTGAAAAGTAGTTTGTCTGCACTTGATATACTTCAGAAAACAGGTTTAGCTATTATGCAACAATGCAACATATGTACACAAGAAGTATATGAACCATAAAAAACAAGTCTCCTTTGTTATTTAACATGCCACAACAATGTACTTACTTTGGTCTAATTATATTATTGCATTTTGAATACTAAACACTGAATGTATGTACAATGAGTATGTATTATAATACTTGATTTTGGGTGATATCAATATGACTAAATAGCATCAATAAAACTAAAGTAATTCATATTTTAGTCTTTTATTTTCACAATATCTCATTAACTGCATTAAGGCACTGTAACCAACCGAAGTCAGTGAAATGTTACAATTCTGGTAACATCTTGACTACTATGCTGTACTTACAAAATAGATTTTCCCTAAAATAAATTATAATTAATTCTTAAATCTAGTGATTGGTAGCTGCTCTAAATGGCCTCTTGGATTTTTTGCCCATATTGGCGAGATCTATTGTGATTCCATTGGGCAGGACTGCTTTATTCTCTTGGTAGTCTATGAAACCTCTCTCGTTCTGGGGCTCTTGGGATTTGTCGCAAAGAATTCCGGTCTCGTAGTTGTACTCGCGTTTGAGACCGTCAGGGTCGACGTAACCGTACTTGCCGCGGGTCACGCAGTCTACTCCGATCGTCTCTTCCTTGAAGGAGCCATCGTCATTTTCGAATCCCCAGGTGATGCTTCCGTCAGGGTTCTCATCTCTGTATTTACGGATGATTTGTGCCACTGGTTTCTTTTCCCGGTTATGCGAAGGCACGTATTTCTGCGCGCTTTTGACTGGGGCGCGGATGGGCTCCTGCTGTGGCCTGGTGTACTGACGTACCGGCTGAATGTTCACCTCCTCTTCGTCCTGGAATGGTCTGGGCTCAGGTCTGAATGAAGGTCTCTGGGGCCTGCTTGACAGAGGTTGCAACCTCACCGGTTGGGGTTTGATTTGTTCTACTTTGACGGGAGCGAAAGCTTGCGGCGGTAACGGTCTGTACGGCGCTGGCCTGATTGGCTCAGGTTTCGGAGCGGCCGGAGTCGACTGCGGGAAAGGCGATGAGTTGAATACGCTCGGAGGTTTTGGCTGCGACGTTGTGGTGATATCGTAGAAGTCATTCTGAGGTTCTGGTGTTGAGAAATAATTGGGTGAGAAAGCAGTCGGTGTGTTGATCTCTACTTCGTCTTCTGGTTCCTCCGTCACTGGTTTGGCGGGCTCGTCGAGCGATTGAAGGTTAGGTCTGGGGGCTGCGTCCACGGACTTAAAGGAGGGTCTGGAGAGGCCCGGCCGCCGGATCCGGACACCTCCACCGATAGGAGCGCTCTGCAGCCGCCCTTGTCTGAAGCCGCCCTGTCTTCCGCCACCTAGTTGTATGGCGCCAGGGATTTGCAATCTCGGAGGCGTAGGGCCGTCGAATTGCGCGTAAACTGTGACTGCGCACAGCATACATATCTGAAATATAACAAAATGTGGTTAGGTACCCATATAATATGTTGCTTGTGGTGTATGTTTATCTGTGTTGTTATAGTTAACTCCTATCATTGGCGATATGTTACTCTGATTCCGATGTTTCAAAGTCAAAATATAACTCTATTAAGATTTATTGGTGGTTGCAGAATTGTAGATGCTGCATAAAATGCTGCATGGGAAAAGACCACTCGGGCGTACACCTAGGTACATGTTGGTCAGACCGAGTAAAGACGCTTACTGGCTTATCAATAGCCGAAGCTTTTAAGACCACCGAGGACAGAGAAATGTGGAAGAGCATAGTTGGCAATTAATACTCGTACCTCAGACTAGACACAAATCTTGTACAATGAAGATAACGATTAAGAAGATGATTTATTTTAAGTCTATATAAACTATGTAAACGTAGTAAACGACAATAGTTTCATACGCTATCTCGTAATTTGTACGTTATTTACGAGTACACGAGTATCGAATCAATTTTAAGGTCGTAAAGTAAGCTCAAGTTGTTTGACGGAATGCCAGTGCTAGCGCAACGAGCGCGCACGGCATACTTTCCAACAGACCTTGTTTATGAATAGGTAGGTACGTCATATAACACCTGACTTATAATCGAGTTGATAGTATCGCGAGACACGCCTTACCCAGGTTCTATTGTCACAGCGATGTTGCCTCACGTATGCAATTAACTGATAAAGGTTTAGTTCAAGTTCTAGTTCTTATGATGAACAATAAAACTGTTAAAATAGTATGTAGCTAAAAACTATGTACAAGTCCTGCGTTATTACATAATATTTCGTGGTTCTACTGACTTCAGAGTCGTCTTATTATGAAACCTTTTGATATCCTAACAAACGTAGGTCATTACCTATCCATTGGCCGATAGTGTCCACTGCCAAGAGAAATTTCTTTGGAAATAAAAAATAACGTGCCTGTCGTCCTCAGACAAATTATTCTTGCTATAAGCTATTGTCGAATATCTATAACACTAAACTTGTATGTCTTTTAATTTTTTGTATGGTACTTTGCATTATTATGTGTAGAAACATAGGTACCTACCTATTGTAATCGTGAAAGGTTATATTTTGCTGCAACTTCATTTTTGCGTAATATTTCATACAAACCCTGCCTATACAGGGTGTAAAATACTACTAAGGACATACATAATTATTTAGGAGGTGATTTGAACCTATTCCGCGGACCAAAACCGTAGGTACCTTGACATTCGATTGGAAAATCGATGACTAAATTACATTTGTGTAAAAAACAAAAGACATTTTATGTAGATATTAAGTAGGTAAGTACCTACTCGTAACGCTGCTTCTCAGTCAGTGATTCTCGCGAGTAGTTTCATAAACACGATGATGCTCTCACGCATTACTAAGTGTATGTTCGAGTACGATAACCATTGTTTTGCAAGTCCGGAGAAAAACTTCGTTAAGAAATAAACTAATTGCTTATGTATAATTTTTTTGTTTTGCTATTTTAAATAACTACATATATTTTATAATATCAAGTGTACAGCATACTTTTGTTGTTTGTTTTGTTGTTACCCAAAGTAAACTATATTGTAAAATAATACCAAATAAAGGTAACATTTTACACCCTGTATACCTACCTGCCTATGCACATATAATTCAAACCCATGACGCTGAGAGTTGTTTGTAGTAACAAAGGTGTTTCGTAAATTGGATTACACGTAGAATTTATGCAAACTTTTAATTGTTTTAAATAAGTAGTCAGGTACCGGCAATTTTCATCACTAGTGAAGAAACCATGCTTATTAATACACAATATTATGACATTTTTTTCTTGAATTATCGTACCAATATTTTAAATACAAAAGTTTGGATGTTTCTGAACGTGTCTGAACGGATCGGGGTGAAATTTAGTACAGTCCGGAATAGTACATAGGAACATTTTTTACTATATTAGATACTCTCTAAAATATTTATATGACTAGCAGTGGCCTGCGGTTCCACCAGTGCAGTTCCCGTTCCCTTTACTTTCCCGTGATAAAAGGTAGCCTATGGGCTTATGGGCTATTCCAGACTATAATATAAAGTTGTATTAAATTTCAACCTGATCTGTTCAGACTTTGCCCGACGTGATTGAGCAACAAATATCCAAACTTTTCCATATTTTATAATAGTGGGATTCGTACCTATTAAAGAAACCATATTGATATATTACGAACTAATCATATTTAAATTAAAGTGATTCCGCTAATTTGCAAGTGAGAGTACCTAAATGTAGAGTTGGCTATTTTCTTACTTATGTCATTCAGCTGTGGAATTTTTAAATGCCAATAATATATTGATTGATAGACAGATAGATGACAAAGTAGCAATTGGCGACCTTATCGTTAAGATTGATAGCTTTATACCTAAGATGTATAAAATGCGAATCACAATTTTACGCGCTATCGCTGTAATGTTTTAATGATTAAAAGTAGCCTACATGCTAATTGAGAATAAAAATTGCGTGTTAGGTATAACGAGGAAGGAGTACAACACAAACATCCAGCCAGCAATTTACTGTTAGTGTGATTATACTTGGTTAATCTAAAGCGACACTTCGTCGCTCCTAATTTGCTATTGTTACGAGTAAATTAGGAATCACATTTCCACAAATTGGCACTAATGAGTATACAAACAATACTGATGATTACTAGATACTACGTTTTAGTAATTCGGCAAATCCTTCCGAATCTTACGATTGCAGGATGGCAGGTAATTTTAATAGTAATTTACTTAATCGGTACTTTTGGTAGTCACTTCTTACGCAGCAACCTTAACTACGTATGTAGGTACGTTCCTCATTACATAGAAAAAGCTTTGAGTTAAACATGAATTAAAGATAGGTACTTTAAGGTCATTTTGGCCTTCATTTTTATCTTTTAATTGTATAAATTGAGCTAGTTAAATTCTATTTAAGGGGTCGACCGTTCGGTCGGGATGTCGGTATTTAAAATGCGTATTGCTGCTATAGTTGAGTTCACGTATCTAAAGTTGATAAAACATAAATATTTGGATTTGTAAACGTAAATATATATACGCACCTAATTAATATTCATAATATAAACATGAATTAAAATGCACACTTATATGCAAACGCGCTCTAGATAAGTCACTTGGCGCATTAGGCTATCTACTCACGACCTTGGTTGATTTAACCTATGTTAGTAATCAACATTTTGAATACATACAATCGATCCTTAACATAGTATGAATTATGAATATAGGTAATTAGGCACTTGGACATAAAACTACGTAAAACATAGTTAAACATTACTTGACAATTTTAAAGCTTATATTGTGCACTGATAAACCTGAAATAATAATTTAACCCTGCTTAGAGGCATTCAGTATTCTGTGGCCGTTATCCAATAAAGGACTTATATACCTAAATGTTTCACAACGGCAATATTTTGAAGTAAATAAACTGTAATGTGTGTGACAATGGTCTACTTTTAGTTTTACTTTTATTGTATGTAATCTTACGCCACAAGCCTTAAGGTATTGATCAATTACAACAGTTTACTACCTACGAGTGGTTCATTGACAATTGGGCAACTGTGGCCGTTTAGCTTATCAACGCCACGGCCTGCTGGCCGGCATTGTCGCAACTATGCAAATCTGCGTAGGTATTATTCTGAGATAAATAAATGGAGATTCTAATAAGATTGCCATGCGAAAGTTCAGTCGTGGGTATAGTTTAGTACATTCGCATTTAACTCTGCGATTGTGGAAGGTAAGGAGTGACGATTGGGTCTGTGACCAATAAAACATTATGAAGTGCTTTTATAGCTTCGAAGTGGTCTGAATAACGCCAAGTGCAATTGTTAAACATAATCATCTTAGGTATAAAGATGATTAATGTGATAGTGTTGATACGAGTACTATCCCAGTTACGATCGCGCAAACTTGAAGAGAAATGCGCAAGACTACAAACTCATCGGAGAAAAAAATAATCTAACTAAAGCGGAGAAGATGTGATTCATTATTATTATTTAGATTAGCCAGGCCCATAGAAAAACACCATAAACGTTTCAGCAACACCGCTTTCTCAAACTAACGATAGTTTTGTAACACATGGCCTTTGTTTTTGTTTATGTCTTTCGGAAGCAAGGACTTGGAAAGTTTATTGAACTTCTATTGTTGCGTGCCTTCCGATTTATAGTCGTTGCATGTGAAGGACAATGCCGGTTCTTATAGCAGTGTAATTGCATTTATAATTCACGACATTCTATCATACAGTACACACAACACAGGAATCCTATGACATCGACACACCGCGTAATAAGTTTCTACACAAATCGCACGAGCACTTACTACAACTTGATTGAATTCATTTGATGACAAAACTTTCTTCCCCCTTTTCTATCCCATACAACCCTTTTATCGCTTGAGAAAGGAGCCTTATCTATTTCATAACTTGTGTAAAAAGACTACTAAATTTTAATTGATGCATCAATAGAGTTAATCTCTCTATTTATCTAAATGTGCAGTTGTTATGACATATGATTTGTGAGAAGATTGATTGCAGAAGAAGTGTAGGATGTAGGACACATGGTAGGCATCATTATGAACCGCTTGTCTTTTTTATTGTTAGAGGTTTACACTTGACCGCCATCTCGCCTGATGTTAAGCGACGATGCGGTCTACGATGGAGCGTGCTTACCTATCAGAACTTTAATTCTCGATTTGAAGATACCAAAATTGTAACCATCGGGAAAAATCCACTCGGGCAACGTATTCCACAGTTTAGACGTTCTTATCACAGATGTAAGGTCAAACCTCTTCGTTAGAATCTTTGGAATGTCAACCATGAAACGTTGCCACTTTTTCGAGCTACGAGCAGTCCGATAGAAAAAAGGCCAAGGTGGAATTAGATTATGCAGATCAGGTACACACTCTCCGAAATGTATCCGATTAAAATCCGACGAGCTAGCAATTTGCGGCGATATTAAAGACTTTGAAGACTTTTACTCATAAAGGTGTCTATGAGCCGTTTGCCACGTCTCTCGAATGATTCCAGAGCCTCCAGTTGATACTTAACAGATCCATCTCAAAGGTGCGAACCACTATCGGTCACTTATATGCGAACCATACAAGAGTGAATGTGTGCTTAGTTTAACGTGAGCAGCAGTTCAAACTTGAAGTACCTTAACACCTAGTTCAAATTAGCCAAATTAGCTAGTAAGAAACAACTAATTTGATCTTAGACTCGATGAAAGAGCCAAAGTTGGTGTGTATGTCAAAGTGACGTCCAAAAGCTCTATATGGTCACAGTAATCGAAATAGATTCATCTCGATAAATAAGAGTCCGTTAAATTTGACTCCTTTTTGCAGAGAACAGACATGCCTGCGTCTATCCTTCTTTAAATTTGGACAGATTGGCATCGTCCCATTCTGAGATTACCTCAAGGGCCTCTGCGTTTGAGTAGGTCTCTCAGTGCCTGAACTTGTTGCCCACCAGCTTTTGCGCTAGATATGTAGATATCTTACAAGGGAACCCCGATGACGCGAGAAAATTCTGCGATCGTATGTACATATCGATGTATAGAATTATCGTTCCCATATATCAAGTACTCAGCTACTCAAAAACTATTTACATTCATCTATCGTATTCACACATAATGTAAACACAAAACAGGACTTAATTACAATCAAGATTATTATATTATTATAATTAAATTACCTCGATGTTACGACTGCCGTGGTCACGAGAAGACTGAAGAAATTGTAGGTCGTCTTTATGAAATGAGGAGATCTCCATCTACCCTCATTTGGTCTTCAAAAATTAAGTCATGTAGTGTAGTAGTGTTTACATTATGTGTTTAAATCGCGAAAGTTTAAAACAATATTCGTATTCGTATGTCTAGAACTTGTCATTTATGTATATGTATTTTATTATTATTGACCTGATTATTATTATCGTATAAGCATCGAACATTCTCCATATATATCATTTATTTAGCAAGCCATTTACACCGCTACAGCTTTTTTAATCTTCAAAACTTGTTCATAAATCCATGCACACAACAAAGGATATTTATTTTTTATAAGAAATGAGACCATAATTGCATCAGATGATGTGGAATGCCGGCGAGGGTGTATACCAAGATCTGAAAGTGCTAAGGCCGCCCGGCGTCTCGCTTCCGCCAGTCAAGGTTGGCTCGACAGCGAATCATAGACTAAATACGAGTAAGTAATGTACTTACACGCCGGCAAAAATGTACAAAACATATTCACGAACTTGTTCGTCAACTTATGTAAGAGAACGGGGAAACACGATAATCATGCAACGTCCAGGTGATATGCACTTGCAAGGAAGCTGAGTTCACGAATATTATAGCTGCCTACATACAAACAATGCTTATCTTACCTAATGGGTACTCTTACTCTATCTATAGCTTTATACCGTTTCAAACAAAACGAATGAATAAAAGTTTATCCGAAAAATAATACAAACTTTCTTATTTAATAAAAATTGTAATTGTGTTTGGTAGTTAAAAAACAAAACACTCTCCTGCAGCAATAACTAGTAAATAATTTAAAGAATGTTGTCTCTCCATGCACAACTATGGAGCAAAGGACGAATAAGGCCAATGTTTGCATTCTGTGTATTTGTAAAGAAGAGAAGTAGCTTGAATCAATTATGATTCAGAAAAATAGATGACAACTGAAAGAGCTGTAGTCAGTTTTATTTCGGAAGATATGTAAAACGAGTATTTAATCATGCAATAGAACTGCAAAATTTCAGTGAATCTTAAAGTGAAGTTGGTTTGTTACAGTAACTTCTAAAAAAACAATACATCTTATCAATTAATGATTTGTCAACACAGTTATCTTTAATTAGTTTATCGAGCACAGGTAAGTCTCTCTTCGTTATGCATTGAACGTGAACATGCAACGCTAATTTACAACTATTTTCCCCCGTAATAACATTATCTAATTGTAAACAGTGTTACTAGTAACTACGAACAACACGCGCTATTTTGAAACAAAGTTGGATTTACGATTACGTTACGACTTATTTGTGACTAGCAGTGCCCCGCGGTTTTACCCGCGTAGTTCCCGTTATTTTCCCGGAATAAAAAGTAGCCTATGTGTTCTTCCAGACTATAATCTAACTGTATTCCGAATTTCAGCCTAATCCGTTCATTCGTTAAGGCGTGATTGAGCAACAAACATCCAAATATCCCAACATCCATACTTTGACATTTATAATATTAGTGGGATAGCCAGTAATAGCCTAGTAAAATATTTGTCCCTATTGGTAGTACATAATGATAAAATTGTATTAAAAATGAACGGTTTTGATAATCAAAAATTATGTCCATAATTCCAACCTGTATTTTTTCATTTAACATTATTAACATTTAAGAGTCAACCTCACGCGGCCACGATGTAAAATTACGTATTCAGTCAAATCGTTTTAGAAAATTTTTGATGTTTTTGGCATCAAACTAAACTCAAAGAGACAACACTGAGCTTAAGCTAAGTTTTGTGATACGATAATTAGTTTGTATTCTATAGTTTTAGGTACATATATTTTGAAAGTTTATTCCGTATTCGTAATTTTAAACAATAGAACAAAAGACATCAACGCGTGCGGCCCTAGTTTCACGTTTCCTTCAACTCTGCGTATCGCAATGACCACTCTGATAATCGTATATAATTAAGTTCCGATGCTTTCCTCCACACTTACGAGTAATAAGATACGAATCTTTATTGAGAAATTGTGAAGGTAACGACATCATTAAAGTGCGCAAAGTTAAATTTGCATATCATCTTTACTTATAAAGCAGCTTAAATTGAATCTGATGCGAATATTCATTGGCTATTCTATTCAACAAAGAACAGTATTACAAATGATTGAGATCTTAAATTGTAATCACTTATCAACTGTCAAGTACATAATAAAGGTACTTGAACTAATTCTGGCCAATGGGTACATAGCTCGTTGCCTTGTGCAATAACTCACTAGACTTGAACAAAACGCACAGAAATCTATTTAAAATTTCAAATGATCATTTTTCTCGTTCTCACAAACGCATTACAAAGTTTTAGTTACATGTAGCGCAAAATTTCAAAGCGTTTTATAAATTATTCTACCTTAGTTCGGTACAACTATCAGAACTTGACTTTAGCAGTATATAATTTAACGTTATGTGTTGAAACAGGACAAGTTATGCGTAGAGACGGAGTTGGTGGTAATAGCAGTGGGCCTATAACGTAACTGCGCTCCGTACTCGCGTTATTTACGTAACTCTCGTATTTAATATGACAACGGGTGGTTCGCCAAATTATGCGCTAGTTTGAGAACAAACAATTGGTTCCGCTTTGCTAATCATAAAGGGCAGTATCTCGTAAGACAACTTACAAAGCTTAACACACGGTGAACTGAAACGACCTGTCATCTCATGCTTATTTCAAGGTTTCTGCAGATATCGAATGGCATTTGTCTTATCGACCTGAATTCGATATTATTTTATTACTTATTTACCAGCACGCTTATTGAAACGCAACGTGCAACTTGTCCGGCGCGAGACCAATAAGTCGATTTATATTCACGTTCATACTTCATTTACGTACAGCAACACCGACTTTCACGACACTGTGTCCTTAAAATATTTTAACTCACTTTTTTGTGCAACTAGCTGATATTTAAGGTGCTCTTGTTAGATAACTTTGATTTATTAGCTTAATAAATAAGAGCTGTAGACAGACTGCAACTGTTAGTTAAACTTAAATCTGATTAAGCAGTTGTGTTTCATTACGTTTATTTTTTCAAGAATTTTATTGAAAAAAAAATCAAAATGAATAATTATTGTTACTGATTAATGAAGGGATCGTTTAATTCAAGGTGAAAGATGAGGAAGCGTTTTAAAAATAAGGGTCCTTGATGAGGGCGCGACGTCATTTGTACTTACCAGTAATTTACGCATGATGTCCTGTGGGCGCACGTCACTGCCACGCCGCGAACCACCAAGAAATAAAGGAAACGCCTCCCGCGCTAGCTATATGAGGTCGCCCACTCTCGCCCTGCTTCAGACGCGACTACCATACCTTATTGCAAGGTGACCAACTGTGAACGCATACTCAGTGTGCTTGGGCCCAGCCAAATGCACCACCACGTAAATTGGCGGCGATAAACGCCGAAATACCGCACAATGAGCTAATTAATAAAATTCGGCTGATTTACGTATTCATGTACCATAACTCATAACTCAAATGTTTAGTCCTATTTAATTCAAACTGCGAAGACACTGAATGATAAATTGTAATAATAAACGGTAATGAAGACAGCACCATTTATTTCATTAATAATAATTTAGTCAACAAATTATATCCTACAATATTATAAATGTGAATGTAAGTTTGTTTGTTACGCTTTAACGCCAAAACTACTTAACCGATCGTCATGAAACTTTGTACACCTATTCTTGGAGGTATTAAAAGTAACATAAACTATTTTTCATCCTGGGAAAATAACGGGATCGGGTATTACGCGGGTAAAACCGCAGGGCACAGCTAGTACTTGATAAATGAGATCACAACACAATTTCGTAGTGAATTGTTTACTCACTCGTATCACAACCTTTTGAGTTAAATGTTTTTAAAGTTATCTTTCGTTAATATTATTTATTCGGTCGCTAGCCACCAACTAGACTTCATTTTCATTTTTTCTGTCTGTGTTTGACCTAAAAAATGCCGAATATTTATTTACTGATTTGACTATACTTTGGTTTTTGGCTCGCGGAAGACTTTATTAAATATTTTGCACACGACGGACATTTCATAATTTTCTATTACCTACCATGACTGCTGTGTAAGCGGGCCAATATTCTATCTTTTCTCTCATAATCGACACTGAATAAATGAATATAGAAACGAAAATAGACGAATGATTTGAAATGTTCAGTCAAGTCATAAAAATAACAACGCTATAATTTTTGCGATCTAAATCAATCAATCAGAACTACCACTTACGTGAATGCAAATGTAATGCATTTCGCTATCGCAATCAGAAGATGAGCGAAAACCATGCGTCAAAATCTTCTGTGTATACAGGTTGTTTAATTTATATATATTTAGATTGAATCGTCATAATGTGCTACTTCTCTTAATCCTGAGCCAATGAGCCATAATCCTTGATTACTAAGAAATTCAACTAAGTATATCAAAATAGAAGCTATTATAGCTTTAGTAGGCAGATAAGGCCATTTAAAGCTAACTGCCATAGGCCCAATAAAAAAAAAACATGTTAACTTGATCTATTGATTGGCGATAAGGCCGCCATCTGTCGCACTAACTTTAAATGTTTAACCTGTTTCAATTTGTGAATTATTGTTATTTTGGTGTGTTCAATAAAGTGTATCTATCTATTTATTATTGTGTAGAATCGCAGCGTGTCTTTGGGCAAATTTTTTGGTATATATGGTAAGTTTTCGTTATCTGAAAAAAAGCACTGTAGGTTTTTGTGTTGGAAATATTGAACAATCATCAACAAGTAAATATTAGATATTATCTAATACCTTTCTCCGTAGGTAATATATACTCTTGAGTGGGTTTCCAAACCCCTCGGTAAAGAATTTAAAAAGGAATAGAAATATAAACATTCGTATTATGTAAGTTTAAATACTTACCTAAGCCACAAATCTACTTACTTAGTTACTAACTGGTCATTTGGTCCGTTGCCTGCTCAAATATATTAATGTTGTAGGTAATTATATAGCCACTTTAAAGATAGTTGGTTCATGATACAATAAGTCATTAAAGTTTGTATAATGCCGATATACGTGGTATAATGCATAGTAGTAGTTGAAAAAAGTAAGAACAAGATAAATCTAAAATCAAACAATAATTGTAGAAATTGAAAAAGTTCACACTAAAGTCAAAGTCAAAGTTCTTTATTCATAACATTAAATTTAAAAAAATTACAATTTACACGTCAGTTTAAAAAAAAACAAAAAAGAGCATGCAAACAGCATACATTTTAAAGTTTAAATTGAACATTCCATTGTACGATAATACAAAACAACAACAACAATACAAACACCACAACAACAACAATTTCCAACAACAAAAACAAGTGTTCATTAAGTGTCCATAAGTAAGTGTCAGTGGACACTAACTACTTTTATAGTGACAAAAGTGAACCTTATAACTCGTGAATATGTCCTGCATATTACGGTTACTTATCAATAAACGAACGTACTAATAATATGCACATTTAGTAGAATAATCTGTGTTAGTTCTCAGTTCGCAGTTGTGTTTGTTTTTAAATTTTACAATTTGATTGTTGATTCTGGTTTTATTTCCACCGCCTGCCTCTTTTCGGCTGTAGAGGATGGAGAGAGAGAGAGAGTGGCACACTACAATACCACGACTCTGCCACTATCACCGCCCTTGCAGACTTGTGACACGGACAGACGGACCCTCGATTTGTTTCTAGTGACCCGCTGGAAACCAGCGGCACGTTACCACCTCGGGAAGGCTTAGCCTAGGTGGGTTGCCGGACGGCCCTAAATGTCCAACGCTTCAAGCCCACCGGTGGCAATGGATTCCCATTCGGCTCGTCCCCGTGACGCTTCCACCTCTTCAAATGAGCGAGAGTTTATCTCCTCCTCTTGTTATGTTAGATGAATCTAAGATGATTGGCAGTGAGCCTGAGAGTGAGAGTGAGGATGTTTCGCCTCCGTGGCCACGATGTTGGCCAAGTAACATCGCAGCCCCCACGTGGCCGCTTCAACTAAACTTAGAGAGCAAAACCCTGATGAGCGGTCCCACCTTCTGGAATGACGTTGAACTGTTACTTGGCCAGATAATACTATCAACTGAGTAACGTTCCAAGTCTTTCCAGTAACCCTACGACCTTCTGCATGTAATCCTCGAGCGGGCAAGGTTCGCGCATAGAAATAGAAGTTCGTCCTTCCCCGGCTGGGATTCGCCATCAGATAACGAAATGCTACCGGGGTAAGTTGTTTTCTGATGCACAGGGTTCATCACGTGGAGGTTCCGAGTCTTGCACCCCAAACTTTTCATACCCCTTTTCCACCCTGTGTAAACTCCGACGGAAAAACGACGGAGTGTTTTAAGTTCGTCGTGTCAATATAATATGTGTGTATGTTTGTCTGCGGCATCGGTAGCTTTCTTCCAAACGGATGAACCGATTTTGGTTTCGTTTTATATTATACAAATGGTAAATACTGTTTCACCTTAGGTAGAGTGTTCTTCACTATCTTCGGTAAAAGTCGGTCCAAGATGCCACAAAATGAGGATTTCATGCATTTTCCCAATTCCTTTAATATGAACATTAATCACAATGAAAGGTCATAATTACTAGATTACTGCATACCAAAATCAATTCAAATTCCAAGAAGGCCAAATGGTGTAAATAAATATTTTAAGAGAAAACTTCTTTTTGGAAAAAAAATAATGTGTTCGCGTCACCGACATGCGTAATAGCAGTATACATGTCTGTAGCTATACCAGTTACGTACTTACGTAGTAGGCAATAATAGTACTGTTTAATACTACAATTCTAAGTTATAAGTTTTTGCTGGTATTCCTATGACTTATTCATTTTTCACAATTCCCTCGATATGGGTATGAAATAAAAAGGCTAGGCTAGTACAATACTTTGAGAGTCTGATATAACTCGTATATAATTTTCAATACGTAGTTACTATATATAGAAAACACTCAGGCACAGCACAAATATTTGGATTCATCACTCAAATATTTGCACTGGATGGGAATCGAACCCATGACTTCTCAGGTTACTACTAACTGTCGAAGCCTAACAGACAAACAGACAGAGTTATTTTTGTATTAATAATATTAATAGTAGGAATATGTATCCCGAAAAACCCATATCTATTGGTAGCTGAGTAGAAAATGCCTCTGTGTAGAGCTGTAGAGAGGGTAAGCTATAACATCTAGATTCTCGTATCTATAGGATCAGTATTTCACTCAAATATTCAATATTGCAGTAAATTTAGTAGACAAAAATATAAATCATAATTTCCCTGGGTGACGAGTGTGGTGCAGTCAGTCATTTGGACTCATAGTGTCTGAATAGCTTCTTGGGACAGTGAACGGGCAAGTAAAACTATATTAGGTTAGGCTAGGTGTCCTCTCAAAGGTGCGAAGGTACTTCAAGTCTGAGCAGTTGCTCACGTTATATCAAGCTCAAATACGTTCTTGTATGGAGTACTGTTCGCATCTTTGGGATGGTTCGGCTAAGTATCAGCTGGAGGCCTTGGAATCGATCGAGAGACGTGCCAAAAGGCTCATAGGCAACGCGACACTCTTGTGCGAAAAAGACTACAAAGCCTTGAACATCGCCGAAAAGTTGCTAGCCTTTCGGGTTTTTATCGGATACACTTCGGAGAGTGTGCGACTGATTTACATGATCTAATATCACCCTGCCCTTTTTTCTATCGGAATGCCCGTAGCTCGAAAAAACGACAGCGTTTCATGGTTGATATTCCAAAGACACGAACGAAGAGATTTGACTCTACCTTTGTGATAATAACGTCTAGGCTGTGGAATGCGTTGCCTGAGTGGGTTTTCCCTGTTGGTTACAATATTTGTGTCTTCAAATCGAGAGTGAATCGGTTATTTCTAGGTAAACACGCCCCATCGTAGACCGCATCGTCGCTTAACATCAGGCGAGATGGCGGTCAAGTGTAAGCCTAGAGAAGTTAAAAAAAAAAATACAAATATCAGCCGGATCCGTTCAGACGTTATGACGTGATTGAGCAACAAACATCCAAAGATTGACATTTATAATATTAATAAGATTGGATTAATCGTTTTTTTTTATTGTATAGAGAAACAAGACGAGCTGGACCTATACCTGATGGTAAGCAACATGCTTGCCCATAGCAGCACAGTGTCACGCAGCTATTAGAACGTGGTGAGTCCAAATTCATTACTTAGCACCGCACTGCGCTCGTCACCCGAATATATATCATACCATGCAGCAATGTTAGCCCAGTAATTTTAGGACTCTTTGCAGAATCCGTCTGGGGAAGTACCACACCTTGGCGAGTTATTCTACCGTCGAGCAGTAATGGGCAAACATTACTGTGTTCCGGTTTAAAGAGCAATATTGCCAGTGAAATTACAGGGCATAGAGATAAAACATCCTATATCTCTGGGTGACGAGCGCAGTGCAGTGCTAGGTAATGATTTGGACTCTTCCTGTCCAATAGCTGAGTGTCACTGTGCTATGTGCTTATGTGGTAGGCATGCTGCTTACCATCATTCTCGTCAGTCTATACTATAAAAAAATCTCTCGAAACATTGCCCTTCAAACCGGAACACAGTAATGTTTGCACACTGCTGCTTGGCGGCAGGATACCTGGCAAAGGTGTGGTACTTCCCCAGACAGGATTTATTGTATTTGGCACATGCAAACTTTCTAGGGGAATTTGTAATTAGGTACCGAAGTTGGTAAATATGTAGGATTACAATAAATTCTGACGCAAAGATTAGATTCGGCAAGGCTCGTCTGTAGGTGCTGTTTCGATTTGTAAATCAATCAAAATGCGCGTGGCATGTAATATGAGGCAATGAACACTGACTTTTATTCGTTTTTGGATGGCATTGCTCTTTCAATTATACCGTGTAAAACCTCAATAATCCTGTAATAAATATTGCAGACGGACGCTGCAATCCTGGTCAAATGTCGGGTTTTGCACATGATGTTTATAGAGTTATCAACCCTTTAATGCCAAGGTCTGAAACTTGAAAATATATAAGACAATATAAAAACATAAATCTATTAACTTTTTAGGTTGTACTCATAGTCGACTTTCTTGCAGACTCAGCCAAAGTCCCAACACTTTCTTGTAGGTAAGTACTACAACGTGTTTTGTTGCCGAGTATTAAATGAGGGAGCTTCAATTTTCAATTAAATTCGTTGATTCCGTAGTTTCAAAGATAATTTGGTAAAGTAATTTACAAAAAGGCTCTGTATTCGTAGTTGAAGGGCTATGTTGTTAGATAAATTACCTACTGAGTAAAAGAATAAGCTGTCGTAGGTATATCCCCAGGAAGTCTACTGTTTTACTAAAATTGCTTGGCTTGGCTTGCCTTTCAAAATTTTAATCTGCTTATTTTTGTTTAAGATATACATAATTTTAGTTAAAGAGGCCAAAGGGTGGGTTGCGAGCACAATGCAACGCTAAAGTGACAAGAACTCTTCACATTCAAAATACTGTGGCCCTATGGTTTATCAGGCAGCTATGTTATTTTCCAGCAGGTTTGTTTGTTACTATATCTTAATAAAACATGTTTTCTGCTATCACATTCTTTTTTTTCTTACCTGGTATAAAAGGCTACGGTAGTAGACCAGTGACCAATGACGGCTCATATCTTCAAGGTTGTACCAAAATTATGACGTAGTATGAGAGGTAGTTACGAGTATTTTTACATGTACCTACGCGTATTTTGTACGTATGTAACCTTACACATCATTTTATTTTGATGCCATGTCCATGTAATTTACGTTACGATATAAATCTTTTTAAATACCTAATACTTAAGTTGATAAGCTTATAAATATTGGTTGTAAGGTTTGTGTCTCTGAGGACCTACCTTTACATGCTGCTAGCTTTCATTGATCCTCACTACAATGAATACCAATAACAAATGCTTAATAACTACGAATAAAGGAAAGGTAAAAGAATGGGCGTCTGTGAATGTATTAAATAATTCACAGGAGTTCAACAAAATTCAATATCGTTAAAATAAAAATTTGCGTTTAAATTTTATCAACCGGTGTGAATGCGAATGACTTAACGATTTGGCCGTTGTAGGATGTGTCGATGTTGGTATGCCAGGATAATGCATTTAGGCGGTTACATCATTGCGTCGGTAGTCCGGTCACGCATGCAGGAAAGTGTAGCAGCATCACAACGAGTGAGAGTTACCACAGACGGCTACATCCATAACACTATGCGACATACATTCCGTACGAGCACCGACCAATGCTCTACAATATCGATCGACAAACGGAATCAGAAAACTAGGATCTATATAAGGCACCCCGCCGTTCATACTTACACGTTAAAATCAAATCGATTGCAAAATATTTTTTAAGGCTATGATTATAGTGGAATTCCGATAATATAAAATTTCTGCAATCGTGTTTCTATGATAAACTACGACGATAAAGTTTTTTCAAGATTTTTGTCCATCCCAAGAGTACTTGGCAGAAATCGCTTTCAGCAATAAGGCCGACAGTTGTCTTCCTATTTTCCTAATAGTAAAATTGTAAGTATCATTTGAACAGTGTGAACAATAAAAAATGTCATTCATTGATTCATACCATTATTTAGTCATAGGCAAAGGGTTTACATATACTACATATATAGTAAGAACAAACGCTGTACGCCGAAAGCACGGGTCTGGTCGCTCTTGTCTTGTCGCTTTTAGGGAAGTGTCATACTTTTGTCGCGGCACATCACTATGTTGTCATAGCTAACATACACCTCATCTACGTACGATTGGTACAAAGGAACCGTGCGGAAAAACCTGATCTAGTTACTTATTCTTTACATAAGGTCATAGGTAAACGAAACGCAACCAATTTCGATAATTCAATGTAGAATAAACTTTACTTCAAAGTGTATTCAACATTTGTTCTTATATTAATAATATCAGTTGACATCAATTAGAAACTAAAAATCAGTCAGCTTAAACTTGTGTGGCTAAACAGCAATCTGTTTATCGACACAGCGGTTTAAAAGATTTTTTGTTTTATACAACGCGATCCCCAAATAATAACTCAGCTGACTTCATCTAACGCCAGGTGCGAGAGTCTGCCCGCTGCAGAACAACCTCTTCAGGGAAATTTCCTCCCGGCGCGGCGGCAGCCCAATTCAAGGTCGTGTTATATGAGGTCCATTTGATCTAAGTAGTCATCGTACTAGTTACAATACAATTAACAAAACATTTAATTATACCATAAAACATTGATTAAAAGTAACATCAAAACATGTTGGGCACAAAAAGCGATCTTATCGTTAATAGCGATCTCTTCCAAATAACCTTTTGGTATATAGAACAGTTGGTTTGGTTTTAGTACTTATTGAGTAAATAATAATAAATAAAAGCAAGTTAGCAAGTTTAGTTTGGTAGGAACGTGCGATTTCTGCGCTTTCCCAAACCTCGGTATAACTAGAGGCTATTTGAGAACAACTGTTCACGTACTCGTACGTTAAACAATGTAAAATTTATTGGTCATTATTAAAAAAACAAGAAAGAATTAGAGAGGCGAATACAAGTGCTCCAAGTTTTTAATAATATCAACAGAAAAGAAAGTATTTTCCGACGGCGTTCTCACTGATGTGTGTGTGGAGTTCATTCGCCGCAAACTCGATATGATTTTCCGACGCGTCCGGTCATTTACGAGCAAAATGATTTATCGGACACTGGTATATGTCACTGACACAAATCGAATGAGGCTATTCGATACACATAGACTTATCTAATAGATTTGTTCTGTCTAGGTACATGCACTTAGTGCTGTCTCGCTAAACAATCAGGCTAACAACTTACTATGAATTTTAATAAGATTTACTTACTACAACTTCGACACAATTGTATTACTTATCTAGTATTTAGACGTGGTTTGGTTTAATACTCGTTATTTCTTTTATAAAATGTATTTTGTACCAACACTCTATTTGACGTTCAATCATAAAATCCTACTAATATTATAAACGCGAAAGTTTGGAAGTATGGATGGATGGATGTCTGTTACTCTTTCACGTAAAAACTGCGAAATGGATGGCTGAAATTTGAAATAAAACAGTTTGGAAAAACACATAGGCTACTTTTAATTCCGCAAAAAAAATCCGGTAACGGGAACTACTGCTTGTAAATAATAAGGTAAAATGAAATCATTTACCGACAGGAAATTAATTGTAAGAAAGTAAATTTTTTCATTACCTACTTGAAAAAATAACCACCTATGTAAAAATGCCTAGTACTAGCGGCTCCGGAATCGATCGAGAGACGTGCCAAAAGACTCGTAGGCAACGACACTCTTGTGCGAAAAAGACTTCAAAGTCGCCGAAAAATTGCTAGCCTATCGGGTTTTTATCGGATACACTTCGGAGAGTGTGCAAGTTGCACAGTGCAACTGATTTGCCTGATCTAATATCTAATAACACCTTGCCTTTTTTTCTATTGGAATGCTCGTAGCTCGAAAAAACGACATCGTTTCGTAGTTGATGTTTCAAAGACACAAACGAAGAGATTTGACACTACTTTTGTGATAAGAACGTCCAGGTTGTGGAATACGTTGCCTGAGTGGGTGTTCCCCGATGGTTACAATCTTTGTGTCTTCAAATCGAGAGTGAATCGGTTTCTTCTAGGATCTAGAACTAAGAATCTAGGTAAACACGCTCTGTCGTAGACCGCATCGTCGCTTAATATTAGGCGAGATGGCAGTCAAGTGTAAACCTATAAAAGTTAAAAAAAGTCCGCCCCGACTTCCCCCGTGGTACATAATGTAGCAGTCAGGGATGGTCGTGACCATATTCAACGTTGTAAGAATTTTTGGATATGTTCCCAGTCGCCCCCGCGGCAATGGCCACCGGAGGCAAATGGGAATAAAAATTCCCAGTTGCCACCGGTGGCGACTGGGAATCATTGCCCCCACTTCAATTTCGCTGTACATTGCTTTCTCCGTCGTTAAGAATAAAATGATGCAACTTATGAAAATAAATGAGGAAACTTATCCTAGACTTCCTAATAATCTCTAAAATAAAGACTGATGTGCATATAAATATTTGTTAATTTTAATTTGGATAAACCAAACATGTTTAAATTTAACATTTAAACTCGTAATTTGGATCACAAATAATAATCAGACTCTTTAATACAGCAATTAAATTAGGAAAGTAATGCATAGTAAATATGTATTTTAAACAGGGTTATTCATATATGTACATTACAGATTTTTCTTTATTATGGTTTATCATTAATTTACCATTTGTATAACGTTATAACACCCATACACATATTTATATATATTTCTGGAATAGGTACCTACTTAATATTTAAAATTTAATTTTCAATCACAGAGATATACATATGTAAAGGTATAATTCTTAAACACGTTATGCGGTATTCGTAAAACAATTATTGGTAATGTTTCTGAACTTGAGATATTTAAACTAAGAATTAGCATTATTATTACAGATTAATCAAAAAACTTAGAATTAGCATTATTATTACAGATAAATCAAATTCCACAAAATGCCGAATTGACTAGTACATAAAATATCTTTGTGTTATCAATTGAGTATAAGTAAACCAATTAAATAAATGTAAGAATTTATATTGACAACTGTTCCATCTTTCTCATACAAAATTTCAAAAGGACTGCCCGTCAACGGCTTAGGTCTATCTACTTATAGCCCCAACTCATCCACAAACTCTTTTGAGATGGCGGGTAGAGCTGGATGGTTTCACACCGGCGCTACTAAATTTTATCAGTCATACCCATTTCTTTAAATAATCAAGTACCTACTTGTTCTTTTATATGACACATATTTAGACTCAAATCCCAGTATTAAATACACTGTAAGTGAAATATACTACAAACAAATACAGGTGACAACATTTGATAGAATCCTAACAATTAGTGTCGTAAAGTTTCTAGAAAATGTCCCACTGTCATTTCTCCACGAGAAAACTCGAGTTGAATTTCTTGAATAAATTTGTCTCTAAATATCTGTGTAGCCTTTCTTTGTTTTAACGGATTATTCTGTTTGATTCTGCTGTTACAAACATCGGAATAGGCAGAATCTTGTCGCAAAACACTCAGTAAATGCACGAGGTTCGGATGTTTCTTACCAACTTCGTGGTTAAGTTTGTTGTTCCAGCCTTCTATATAATTTGTAGTTCGATGCTGTTGGCCGTATACACTCCAAACACTGAACTCTTCTTTAAGCCCTGTCTTTCTATATAAGTCCGGATTTTTTTTAATATTCTCATCTTCACAAGCTTTGCGTGTAATGTATGACCAGCCTTTCATAATTTCAGTTGCTGGCAACAACGGAAGTACAGCGCTTAGCTGTACTTTTCGTATATTACCTGGATGATTGGACTTCATCATATTATTATCTAAGTAATTGCTTTCAATAATAAATACATAAATCTAAGACAACACACGATTACTAAGCTGTTTTACTGGTGTTATGGTAACCAAATACCTACAACGACGATAAACTACCCATACTTACAAAAATAAACTTTACTTACTGCTAGTTTTAGAATTCCTTTGCATTTTTTTTCTGTTAGTACATTCCCACGTTTCTGAGCTATTTTTGTTCTTTCTTTTTAAACAATATTGGTGGCCCGCACGTAAAATTATTGTTCCGTGACGTCTTTTTATATACACCATGTCACTTTGGCCTGAACTAGAAGATGGGCCTAGCTGTGACATAATTTCAGATAACACTAATCCAAATAAATTTATTTTGCTTTTGAAATACAAATCTATTAGTCTCAAAAATAAAATTACACTATCCGCAAAATTTCTAAATTATTGCTCTTTTTTCTATCACATTAATATAGCTTGAAAAAGCGACTGTTGTAAATGGTTGTAAAGTAGTTGAAAGAAGAAGAAAAGTTGCGTTCTAAAGCCACGAAAGAGGAGGTTTTACTTCATTTGTGGAATAGGAATGTGGAGGTTTTAGTGGCCAACACATACGATTCCCTATAATAGTAGTAGTGGTAAAACAGATTACGGAGTCCGCCTGGGGAAGTACCAATTATCATACCATCAAATGGGGTCACTGTGTTCCGGTTTAAAGGTGTTGAATGTTTCCAGAGAAGAATAATAATATTTAAATAATTATTATAAATATTTAATATAAATAATCATAAGTTGCATCCTTTTATTCTTAACGATGGAGAAAGCAATGTACAGCGAAATTTAAGTGGGGGCAATGATTCCCAGTCGCCACCGGTGGCAACTGGGAATTTTTATTCCCATTTGCCTCCGGTGGCCATTGCCACGGGGGCGACTGGGAACATATCAATTTTTGAGTAAAGTAGTTCCTGAGACTTATAGATATATACAATGCCATAAGGGTAATAAACACATAGAATAAAGCACATATGACATTACATAACGCGTAGAAATCCACTATTTTTTTTTTGTTAAAGTTCTAATTATTAAAAAATATGACCTGTCTTCAAAATTAGAACCTCAACAAACCTGATTTGACCTTAAACATTCAAGTTGCTTAATTCCAAGTATTTACCTCATGTGCCTCACCTAGTTATCGAATCTAAATTTCGCATGCGATGCTAAGTGTATCACTTTGAAATCTGGTAACGAATACGATTGCTACAGGAACTATTTTCAAGACGATGCGTAAGGTTCTTCCTACCATAAAGCGAGTAGACTAGCTATGCCCCGTTATCCGTCCTGTATCGCCTTTTTTACTGGCTCGTTTCGGATTCGACACGTACTCCATAGGCCCCACAATAGGACCTGTTACCCGGTCATATTCATACCGCCGCCTCAATATGCATTCGTGTCAGGAGTGCCACGGGTCAATAACCAAGAGAGCACACTTATAGGAGTTGACATTGCATAGTCCATCGGCAAAATTATCAATCTCTTCTTAGCCACCTTTGTAAAGCACATTCTTGACGAAAATATTTAAAAAAATAATATACATATTTACGTAATAAATATTTAATAAAATACTCTAAGATAACTTGGATAGAGGACTCTTTGCAGCGTCCGTCTGGGGAAGTACCTAAGTCCACATTTTGCCAGTAATTCTACCGCCAAGCAGTAATTTGCAAACATTACTATGTTCCGGTTTGAAGGGCAATGTTTCCAGTGAAATTATTAATTCTTGACAAAAATACTAAAAAAAATATTTTTCTAAAAGCCTGGTGTAATGATTAGTATGGTATAAAAGACTCTAAGATAACTTGGATAATGTAGAAGACTCTTTGCACCGTCCGTCTGGGGAAGTAAGTCCACACCTTTGCCAGTAAGTTATTCTACCACCAACCAGTAATTTGCAAACATTACTATGTTCCAGTTTGAAGGGTAATGTTTTCAGTGAAATTACAGGGCATAGAGATAAAACTCTGGGTGGCGATCGCAGTGCAGTGCTAGGTGCTGGTTTAGACTCGTCATGTTCTGATAGCTGCGTATCACTGTGCTGTTATGTTGTAGGCGAGTTGTTTACCATCAGGCACATGTCCATGTCTTGCTCGTTTCGTTAGTCTACATACGACGTAAAGCAAAAAAAGCTTCGATGAAAATTAGGCTATAACCACGCGTTGCGGCGATTGCTGCAGCAACAATTCTGTGAGGAAAATGTTACAATACTCGGGTGCATTGTTATACTAAAGCGTTTATAATGAGCCATTGGAGTAAGGTATGATGTAGTTCATATTATGTGAGTCACGTATTGGCGGCGCGCCGGAGCCCACCGTTACACTGGTTTTGTAATTACCCAGGGAATGCATCGCCCTAGACGAGGTTAGGAGTCAATGTACCACGTGAAACAGCGACGAAATGTGGGCAAGGTTTCCATTGGACACAGATGTCAACACCTCGTGTAGATATTAGGTAGAGCGACTACTGTTTACTGAATTTTATATATTTCAAACAGAAAAATAATACTATATTATTTTCGTTTACCTCCACTATTTGCAAAAGACGTATGTTACCTAATCAGATCATAGTTGAGCGTGCAAGTCCATCTTTGCTCACTGTACCGGCAGGAGAGCAGCAAGGCGAGAGCAAAAATGAACTAAAGACGTAACACCTCTTAATTAATCCGAATATGAAGAAGTTCACTCAAAAGAGTCAGATTCCATTGGCTAAGTATGAAAATTAATATAATACATATTTATACCATATTTGGTGTCAAAATTCTTTGAAAATGTAAATCTTCAGTGTTGATGATTATGTAGAGTTAATTATTTTAATACTAACTTCAAGTTATTTTCATATACATTTTTTGAGAATGTAAGTCATAACGGTTTTAATAATGGACCGAAATTTGAAATTAGAATGCTTACGCATCGTCTGCGTAACCGCTCGAATTCATAATAAGCTATTCAGGCGCCGGCGTGTGTGAACAAAAAGATGCATTACAAAATAATATAGTTAGTTTATTTCCAGTTAATTCATTTACATGTTTTGTTTATTTATCATGCCATTACATAATAATTTAAGAATTTCAACAAAGCTGTTTTACTATTCAATGATATACTCGTAAATATACAATCTTACGTAATTCTAAATTCAGGAATTATTTATTATAGCCTTATATTCCAAACTACACTTATGCCCAAATTGAAATTATTTGATGAAACAAACAGTAAATGTAAATCGCTAATTTGGTGCTACTATGATGTAATTGTAATTATCAAGGTATCTGTAAAAACTGCGAAAATAGGTGTACCTATTTTCGTAGTTGTGCCTTGTAGGTGTACATTGTTTCATATTTACATTACGTACAATCTAACGAGTGAATTGGTACTACAAATACTGAACTTATTTTTTAAATCACATCTGTTATGATCCAAACTTTTAATAGAAATGTTAAAACATTTAGTAGAAATAGAAATGGATGTCGTGTAAAAAATCTTAAAATGTAATTCCGTCAATGTTGCACCAAATGAGCGATATGCCAATTTGATTTGATCTTATAACTTTACAGTTTTGTAGCTCGCGTAAACTTTACGAAAATGTTTGAAAGACTTAATAATTAATGCGATGTTATATCTTTTCAGTATACTTGCTCTTTTTAACTAAGTTAATCGACTAAACTCGAAAACGGTTAATGAGCATTAGCAAATAAATGTTTTGTCAATCCTACCTACCTTGTGTATCTGCATACACAAGGTAGGTATACAAATTTGTAGTGGTAGGGCTCTTTGCGAACCTTTGCGAGTTAGGTATTCTACCGCATGCCGGTAGTGTACGCTACTGACTACTGAGTACCGGTTTCAAAGGCAATATTTGAAGTAAAATTACAGGATATGCAGTGCAGTGGTTTAGACTCTTTGTCATGCAGTCGTGTTGTTTTACATCAGACATGCGTTTCAGACAAGTCCGTTACAAAATATTATAAAAAAACACAGTTAGTATTTAGCTAAAATTCCTGATTTTAGAATGGCAATTTTACCGTTCGTCGTGACACGTTGTTTATAGTTACGGACTACCTAACAAATGAAACAAATTTATTAAACTCGTCTGATAAGTACAGAAGCCAATTATTCGAACATTCGAAAATATAGCTTTGATTTTTCGAGTTAATCTTATCATACATTAATACTAACTTCTGGAGGTACTCACAATTGTTAATACGTATTTAAATAATTACAAACAACTTGGTAACTAACACAGGTACACATCTTATAAAGGAAAGATTTATCACTAAGGTCTTATAATTACTGTACAAATGTAATTTAATCTTAATTATTTAAACATTATAAACAGTTAAAATTATCATTCATTTAAAGTTTGCGGTAACTTCATGTAGGTATTGATCTAAAATCGTCACGATTTTATATTTAATGAACATTTGAGCCTCGCAGCCTATGTTGGAGGCGGTTTATGTTTCTTTGTTTCTCTAAGTTAATCACACTAGTATACTCTAGTGACAGGTATACTTATAAAACTTAAAACATTCGAACAACATAAACTAGGTCAATATATTTAAAAAATATCACAAACTTTAAATACCTACAGCATTACAAAATAAATATAATTTAAATTGTGCTAATGTGCTAAAAGTATTTATTGTAGAACACTTTTAACGCGGACTATTGTCTGGATGTCCTACACAGAATTTCATAATTCAATAGAATTTTAAAGGAATTAATTCCTACAATACCAATCATGGTTCAAGGACAGTTAGTTACAAATGATACGAACTTTACGAATTCAACAAGTTTAAAAGTAGAATCAATCTTTTTATAATTTTAAAATATTTCTAATTTTACTTGTTAAGTTAGGCATTTAGAGCACACAACTTAAAAATACAAAGGCAAATATCATTAGGTCATTGATATTTTAAGGTGTGCAACAAATTAAGTGAAAATAAAAATAAGCATTACATGACATGATTTTCGCTATGTGCCTATCATGGCTCTATTTTTCTATATTTCAAGCAAAAGCTAGCATTTAAAGCATATTGTTAAAATTTAACTATCACAAGCCCATAAAAATTAATGGAATTCGGTAATTGTATAATTAAAGTATATTCTGTAACTTCACGATATAGAAGCATTCTAAGTAAGATTGCCTATAGTTCATGAAAGTTGATCTATTTGTCGTTAACTTTTGAATTTAAATAATCTACTCTAACATCACACTATACAACACTACATAAACTATTTACTAATAACACTAACAATATATTTTCAAGTCAATATTCAATTTAAATTACTATATAATAAAAGTTTCGTTAATTTAATATTTAATTTAATAATACCTATTTGACAAAAATAATCTCACTTTTCACAGTCCACTGAGTTTTCATCACATTTTCCGTTCACATTTAACGAACTTGTCCACTAATGCCCTCTGTCGGTGGTGACCGAAAACGTGCCGTTGCAAGGTGAAGCGTTGTCGAACGAAGACCTGCGGAGAAAGGTTGTGTGAGTAAAGGCTATCCAAGTTAGTTTAGTTACAAAATTGTAGAGGGAGCGACTTTATAGGTTTTCAGCATAGATTTCGAATTGTATTTTTTAGTTTTCAGCCGGGGTTTCTGCTATTGTTTAGCTATATAGTAAAATTTTGTTTGGTTTCTTGGAGAATGAAAATAACACTAAAAGTGTGTATTGTGGACTGATTCATTCACCGCCCCTAATGCGGCAGATATTTAAAAAAAAAACACAAACATTTACAGCTAGTAAGAAACTAAATAGACACGAAATTATAGTAGTTAATATACTATTCAACGATTTTTTTATTTATTTATTTATTTATGACTTAATTTGGGTAGTTTTAGTTATGTATTTATTAGCAAGATAGCATAATCCCAAAATCCCAATGCTGGGACTGAGAAGCCTCCTCTCGCAAGGAGAGAGTCTAGCCAATGAACCACCACGCTGGCCCAGTTCAGGTTGGGGGATGACTCGAAAGATTACTAGGTACATGTCGGTTTCCTCATGATGTTTTCCTTCACCGTTTTTAAGTTCATAGAATAACTTAATACAATTCGATATTTATTTCCCTGCAATATTGTAAAACGAACACCTACATTTTTTTCCCATCTGGAAGAGGTCTTTGTTCGTTAGTGCTGGAAGTCTCTGGTAGTGCTAGGATGATGGCGCCGCCGAGGAACGCCAGTGCTGCTATCGTCACCATCGGCAGGTGCTCGTTGAATACAGTCTGTGGAACGAAGAGAAAAACAATTTTAATCTATGATTAAATATATTACTGGCAGTAACGCAGAGCCAGCGTAATCATCCAAATGGGGTGTACTATTTATGTAGGTATTTATACTTAAAATCTCAATAACCTTTCACATTTGAGTAGTCGAGCGTAGCTAACGAAGAATTAGTCGACGTTGTCAAGATAATCAAATACATTAACACAATTTATAAAATCATTTATACTTTGTGGATTTTTTTTCGAGCCAACGATGTTCCATTAAAGTTTAACTTTTTTTAATTCCAAGCTTCCAATTTATTACCAGATCAAATTAAATCGCGTTGTTAAAGGCTATTTTTGGATAAGTGTAATAAAAAACTAGTTTCTACCTAAGATCTACCTAACACTAATTTAATAATAATCTTCATCCGCTTAACAATTAAAAAGAATAACGATGGATTTAGAATAGATCCATCATAAACTATTTTAATTCCAAAATACCAAATGTCATAACTACATCACTTCTTTTAGTGAATGCCTAAAAAAGTTAATGTGTATTAGGGTTCCGTAAAACGTAAAAATGGAACCCTTATAGATTCGTCATGTCTGTCTGTCCGTCCGTATGTCATAGCCACTTTTTGCCGAAACTATGAGAACTACACTGTTGAAACTTGGTAAGTAGATGTATTCTGTGAAACGCATTAAGATTTTTACAAAAAAATTAAAAAAAGAGAAAAATTAGGGTTGCTCCCCATACTGAGAACTGAAACTCAAAATTGTTTTTTTTCATCAAACCTACACGGTTGGGGTGTCTATCGATAGGTCTTGAAAAATGATGTTGAGGTTTCTAATATAATTTTTGTCTACACTGAATAGTTTGCGCGAGAGACACTTCCAAAGTGAAAAAATATGTCCCTCTAACTTCTAAAGTAAGAAAATAAAAAAAATATATGACGTACATTACCATGCAAACTACCAACAAAAATTGGTTTGAACTCGATCTGATGAGTAGTTTTTTTTAATACGTCCTAAATACACTATTATTAAAACTTCGATCAAAGTTACAACGCACTATACTATGTATATTATGTTACTTGCTGCAACGGAACCCTTCATGGGCGAGTCCAACTTGCACTTGCCAATTTAATTTTTATAGTAGGTAGTGATGAGACGACCAAGACATGTGTCTGATAGTAAGTAACATGCCACCTCATGACAGTAGATTGACACGCAGCTATTGCAACATGAAGAGTCCAAATCCTTACCTAGCACCCCACTGCGCTCGTCACCCAGATATATAGAGGTAAGAGTGATCTTATATAGGGCATAGTGATATGCCCTATAATTTCACTGGAAATATTGCCTTCAAACCAGAACACACTGGTTTGTTGTTTGCTATATTTCTGGAAATGTTGACACAAATGCACAAACATGATAATAATATAGCAAGCTTATAAAAGTGCAGGGTAGTACAGTACTATCCATTGTAGATATACATATAATAGCTGAACGCGCGCGCGTTGCTACGCCATCTATCGAAAATCGATCGTACCAATTCAAAATTTGAACATATTCGGTTACTTTAGGTTCTAATGACGTAACCTTTAAAATATGACATATGCTGTCACGCAACGAAAGCTCTCAAAAAGCAATATTTTTTCCCGTTTTTGTCACATTCCTGCTCGGCTCCCGTTGATAGTAGCGTAATGTTAAATAGCCTATAGCCTTCCTCGATAAATGGACTATCCTACAAAGAAAGAATTGTTCAATTCGGACCAGTAGTTCCAGAGATCCTTGCGTTCAAACAAACATACAAACAAACAAACTCTTCAGCTTTATAATATTAGTATAGATTATAAACTATACATAGGTAGTAATTATAAACTGTACTAAGAACACTGCGAAATTCATTTCGAAAACACGTGTGAAACTTTTTGTCTGCTTTTTTTTCAGAAAAATTCACGGTTCACCTCTGTGCATTTCATAAACAACATTACTTAATAGGGCTTATACCAAACTTCTTGGATCGTTAACTTCTCATAATTGCAAAGAAAACCCAAAACGAATTAGTAAAATCATAGCAAAAACATAATCGACATGATGTTTCATTTGCATTAAAGTATTTTAAGAAATTCAATTTACTCTGAGGTATAAAGTTAAGAGGTACTTATATGATAAATATATAAGTTTGGATGTTTGTTACTCAATCACGTCAGGACGGCTCAACGGATCGGAATTTGAAACACAGTTAAGTGTCATATAACTGGAATAGCATATTACGCTACTTATATGCAACAAAATTACGGGAACAGGAATTACGCGGGTAAAACAAGTAACAAATTTTTTACCTGTGGTAAAACTAGTTTAGTTTTTTAGTAGTGGTAGGACTCTTGGCAGAGTCCGCCTAGGGAAGTACCACACCTTTCCCAGTTATTCTACCGCCAAGCAGTAATGTGCAAACATTACTGTGTTCCAGTTTGAAGGGCAATGTTTCCAGAGAAATTACAGGGCTTAGGGATATAACATCTTAGATGTCTGGGTGACGAGCGCAGTGCAGTGCTAGGTAATGGTTTGGACTCTTCATGTTACAATAGCTGCGTGTCACTGTGCTGTTAAGTGGCAGGCATGTTGCTTACCATCAGGCACACATGTCCTCCTAGTCTCGTCACTCTTTGTTTAAAAAAAAACTACGGGGCACTGCTAGGTTACAATGTACCTATTTATGTTTAAATTTAATAAGTCGTAATTTCTATTCTGCTCTGTTATTAACATTACATAAATGATATATTTTTTTATTTCAATTTTTTTCGCGGCTTGCGTTGCGTTTTTACCTTTTTTGTAGTAAAATGTTAAAATGTATCGAATTTCTTCATTAGGTTACTCATCTTGACTATACGAAAAACAAACAAAAATCACACACTCTTCCTAATTTGAATTTGGAATTATGTTCTTTAACATTTTAACTTTTAATGGTATCAAAACCAGCCAGATACAAATACTATAGCCAAAGAGATTTAATTGTTCATATTACATACTATAATGTGAAAATACTTTTTCCCCAACCTATACATACGAGGGTCATACTGAAAGTTCTTAGAAAATCAAAAACTGATTACATTAGCCAGTTATTAGTTTTATTATATCTTTTCAAAATATTGTCCATTCACGTCAATACACCGCTGCATGCGATGGAACCACTGGGAAAAGCACTTTGCCCACTCGTCCTTAGGGGTCTCTTCAATGGCATCGCGATACGCAGCCACCGCTTCTTCAGCATTCATAAACCGCTTTCCTTTAAGTTTTTCTTTAATTTTTGAAAATAAATAAAAATCACAAGGCGCGAGGTCGGGGCTATACGGCGGGTGACCCAGTAATTCAACGTTTGATGTCGCCAAATAGTCGATCGTTCGCTTGGCGGTGTGCGATGAGGCGTTGTCGTGGTGAAGGAGGATCCTACTGCGAGGTCGTTTCTCTCGAACTTTTTCCAAGACAAGTGGCAAACAATTGGTAGTGTACCATTCTGCAGAAACTGTTTTTTGATCCTCTAACACAATTGTTGCGAAATGACCTATCCTTCCAAAGAACGAGGCCACCATTTTTTTCCCCGCACTTCGATCTCTCTTCACTTCAGTTGGCAACTCCTCGAAAGGAAACACCCACTGAGCAGATTGTCTTTTGGTTTCAGGATCATAACAGTAAATCCAGCTTTCGTCACCTGTTAGTATGTCGAACACAGCATTTGAGTCACCTCCGTTAAATCTTTCAATCATTTTACGGCACCAATCCACACGATGGAGTTTTTGAGCCTCAGTCAAATTATGAGGTATCCACCGGGCGCAAAGCTTCCTGACCGCTAAATGTTCGTGTAGGATTTTGTGCACTTGACTCATACCGATGCCTAAGCTTGTCCGAATCTGCTGATAGGTCACTCTTTTGTCAGTCTCTATCATACGCCGCACAACACAGATGTTATCTTCAGTCGTCGCCGTAGAAGGCCGTCCCTCACGTAAATCATCAGTGAGATTAGTGCGACCACGTTTAAACTCATTAAACCAGTTGTAAACAGTCGCACGAGATGGGGCTTCATCGTGAAAGGCCAATCGTAGTCTATCATAACTTTCTTGTTGACTTAAATGACATCGAAAGTCATAAAAAATCATTGCACGAAAATTTTCTCGTGTTAAATTCATGTTGACGTGACAGACAATTTTCAATTTGCCGCCAAATCGTAAAACAAATGACAAATGAATGAAGTATATACTCAGTAATATTGGCAAAGAGTTCTATTTTCAAATTATAGAATTATTTTTTTATTATATCGTTTATAAGTGGCCAGTTCTAAGAACTTTCAGTTTGACCCTCGTATAATATGATTGTATAATATTAGTGTTTAATTCCTTTTAAAAACTTTTTCAACAATAAAACTGGCCACCTGTAATAATAATAGATTCCGCTATCCCGCCTTCAGGACTATTTCAAAATGGGTAACAATCACATAAGTTTACAGCGGGTTATGTGGTAACTTGTAACATATAATTTAATTGTCATCGTTATTTATTATTATTATTATTTTGGGTTTGTGTTTAATCTTAAGTTTTTCTACATTTTATGACATTGGTAGATAGATGGAGAAACATAACTCCTAAAAATGGACGTACATATTTTTACTTTGCAATGAAAATTATACATTGGTATGTATACATCTAAACATAATTTACTATGGCGAATTTGAAAACACCTAAGTCTAGAAATAAATGAATAGTAATAAAAAATGATACTTTATAGTTATTAGAGTAGAGTAGTATCTTACCAATTTCCATAAGTACGGTATGCAGATCAGCGCAAGTCCTGCTGAGATTTGACTGGCGCCAACTCCGAGATTCCTCACTACCGTGGGATAGAGCTCCACTGTAAATATTGGCATCATCATATTCGTAGAGCCAATGGCAAACTTCCCCACCATGAGACAAAGGATCATCACCCAGTTTTCAGCATAAGCGATGATAAACAGCTCACTGGCAATGCAAGCCAGTCCACATGCCAGCATACTGATGAATATCGGGAAACGACGGCCCGCTTTGAGTAGGATTGGTATGCTAAACGCTATAGCAGGAATCTCCACCACGGCGAGAATTATAGATGTTATGTGTAAATTCCCCATATTGAAATTTCCAATATTGAGCAACAGTCCGTAGTACGCTATGGTCATGCAGAACCAAGCTAGGAATAAACAAATCGTTCGTTTTCTCAATGCGCCCTTAAAGAGCATTGTGACGCTCGGACCTTCCTCTGGGATATCGGACTTGGACAGCATGAGCAGTTTGTCGATATCTGCGGGCATGTCTCGTTTGTTGAATTTTACTACTTTTTCTAGAATTTCTTTCGCTTCTTGAGTTTTTCCCATGCTCAGTAACCATCTCGGAGACTCTGGTAAGACAAACCTGGAAGTAATAGAATAAGCAATTAAAAAAAATCTAGAGCCTAAAATCTTATCTGGATTAATTTCTGAGCAAAATCTTTTCAAATCTTTTATATTTTTAGAGTGCCTGCAGGTCTTGTAATAATATAAATAAGTAACAGGTTTCAAGGTGTGTACTAGAATTACATCACAAGCTTAACAAGATTGTCCTTTTAGATCATAGCGTCACTTCCTATTACTACTACTGTAACTATAATAAAGATAATAATATGTAAATCGCTGAATCTTTCAGATTCCTAAAACTCTTCTTATGAGAAATCGGTGATCTCTAAAATGAGCATATAGTATTTACCATAGCGCTAGCAGCAGGCATCCAGGAATAGAAAGACTGAGCTGCAGATCCCTCCAATTAGGCATCACCAGTGAAAGAAGCGACACTATGAGATATGCGAGCGGCAGAGGGAAGAAGTTGCAGACTCCAGCGATGGTGACCCACTTGCCGCCCACCAGTTCCACTGACAGCACGAAGGCTGCGTACACCACGGAGACAGACACGAATCCCATTATCAACCTCACTACCACGTATTGGATGTACGATCGAACCAGCAGTGAGAGGATCGCTAAAGCGCTCTGTGCGACCATCATCGCCATAAGGATGCGTTTTCGCCCAAATCTGAAAAAAAATAAATATTGATAAATCGTTTAATTTACTTTACCTTTTTGCCTACGCTAGTACAATAGGGAAATGGAAAATTTGTGAATCCTTCACCACATATGAATGACATAATATTAAGTAGATACTGAAAGCTTTCAATCTGGAAGCTTCCAGGGTATAAAATAGATATGTATGGAGTTGTTATTTGGTTTCAATAGTACAAGGTTTTATTGTTTGGTGGTGTAGTGTGAAAAATTATCGATCAATACTTACCTATTTATTTAAATTAATTACATAGTTTATCTACATTTTAATGGGTACCTTACGAATTGTAGGACATAAAAGGATTACGGATTAGATACCTACAGATCCATTACATGCTATATTTAGAAACAACTCAAATGATAATTTGTGTTTAAAATTTACTCATGACATGTCCTTCTTAGGAAACAAAATATTTCAATAACAGGAAATAGATCGGCACTACCGATATTACTTCACTTATTATTCTAATTCAAGGAAGTATACAAGATGAGTGTAAATCATTGTATTTTAAGAGCATGTAGTTGTCATCTTAACGTAATTAACTGAAGATAAACCAGATTTTTTTCTGTGTTATGGAAAATCTTTTGTTATTTGCGACGTGACTTAGTTATTTTGTCGGTAAATTTTTAAGATCCTATACCTAAAGTTGTGTGTAAATTACTGTTTTACAATTGCTTCTACTTCTAACGGAATTATTCAATTAATTCAGATTCAACTATTAAATTGGCACTACAAATTACCTTTTAATGTAAAACTATTTTTGTCACGGAAAGTGCTCATGCGATTTCGATTTTTGGTAATCATTTCCCCAAAATAATTTGTTTTTTAATTCTAAGAAGCAAAATCTTATCAATGTCATTACAAGATTGCAAAAAATGCCATATTTTTGGTTATGTACGTCCATCACATTTACCTATGAGAATATCACATTCTGTAAATTTATTCGACGTCATATTTATGTATCAATATTTTTTTAGCATAGACAGAAAATCAATAATAATAATAAAAAAAAAAAATAGGTTTTTTGCCAGGGATTTTTTAAAGCACACGGAAATAGGTAAATGCATTTTTCACAAGCGTATCAGTCCATCCCGCCCAACTATATCAGACTAAGGAAAGTTTTTCTTGCGATAATGAAACACTATAATATTAATGGAATGCCATGAAAAAACAGATCAACTTACTTGTCCGAAATCCATCCTCCCACCACACCTCCCACTCCGACTCCAATAAGGAATACGACTTCTGCTAAGTTGGTGAGGTTAGCTTTATCGCACACCAGGTTCCACTCAGATATAATGGTGTTACCAACTTCAGACCGATCGTAATCCCATTCTTTGCATTCTTGGAAGGAGTCCAGAAGAGGCGCAGTGAAGTTGAGAATGCTCTCAACAGTCACTCCAGCGGGTATCGACCGCACAGAACAGGCGTCTATGGGCTGGCTGTAGTTTATCCAACTTTCCAATGGTAAGCTGGAGAAGTTGTCTGGTCTTCGGCACCAGAATTTCGTCTGTTTGGCCTGAAATAAAGTGAAAATTACAATAAACGATTTCGTTAAATCCGGACCTTACATAAGGAGGGTAAGGTTTTCTTTCATCAGCAGTTTCCTCAATTCGAAAGTGTTATGTTGATTGATATTTCAACTGGTGGTGATCCGGATCCGATGATTTTGTTGGATAGTGTGTTCTAAAATTCATTTTTTCAATATTTTTATTTTATCTAGGTATACATTATTATTGTTTTAGTACGTACAGGACGTACAAGTAACGTTAGGTTAGCACCATTGTGTCGCGTATTATTTATCATCTGCGACGTTCTTCTTTTGAATAGATAGGTAGGTACATAGCTAAAAATAATAAAGTGTGCCTAAATATTTAACCCGTGACCCGTGACGCACTCAGGTTCTATAAGATCTCAACAAATTTGACATGTACTAACAATGTACTTCTACGTTTCGGCCTTGGATACTGCCCGATATAAATCCTACTAGTACTTATTATGAATACGTAAGTTTGTGTATAAGTATGAATGTTTGTTACTCTTTCAACCAAAAACTACTGAAGCAATCTTGTAGATATACAGATAGATAGTAGTAGTCAGGAATCAGGAATAACACATAGATAAGCCACTTTTTATCTCGGCAAATAATGAGATCGGGAATTACCCGAGTGAAACCGCAGGGTACTAGTAAATTATATTTCTCGCAAAAATCTCGGAGGTAGTATTTACTACCATCATTTACTTTAATATTTCTGCAAGATAATAATAAGTGTAGTTTGGTAATTAAGAAACCGCACTCGTGCTCTTGAATTTTCTCATTAATTTTTTACATGTCTATGGTTTTGGACCATAACTACCTACTACTTAAATATTTTCCGTATATATTTTAAGAAAAGTAAAAAATGCGTTATTATATATTTTGAGTCATTATTTCTGTATACATCTGTGTTAATATGTGACGTGTTGCCATGGCTCTTTACTTCAGAACAGGAAAGAAATATATATACCTACGTAATAGACTACAGGCCCGTGAACAAAATTCACGGGTCAAATGAACCAGCAGGAGACCTATATAGGACGATAGACGGATACAAAATAATAAGATTCAGCACCATGCCGTCACTTGTAAGCTGTGTGCAGGTGAGAATTCAAAAGTGCAAGTAGAGTGGGTACATTTTGGTCATTTGTTTCTGTACGGCATTCTTACCATCCAATAGATCCATGAAAAATAATGAGAAAACGTGTAGTGCCGTACAAAAATAGTGATCCACGAAGTCGGAAACATTATTGATAATCCGGAAATTTTGAGGGAAAATTTGGTCATTTGATACTGTACGGCATCGGTTCCATACAGTTGCAATACCTCTTCTAACCCATTATTCCGCAACGCCGTACAAAAATAATGGTCCAAGAGGAAATGATCGGGGGTTCAACTTCCTTTTTTCAGTGATCCGGAGAGGTGATTTGACACAACGTAAAATAAATTTATTCTGAAAGTATTTTGTGCATAGATACAAATTTTATACGTGCCGTACATTTTTGTTAGTTCAAAAGTCTACAGTAAATGGCAAGAAACCTCCAGAACATTGGATATGACGAAATGTACTTTAGGGTGATAGTTGGTACGACTTTTTAACGGCATTCTGATAATTTATTTGAATGTAATGTTTGTCTAAGAAAAGTGAATGCCGTGCAAATCTGAAAGTTCATATAAAGGCTAGTAAAAATATAATTTAACTTTTAATTTTCGATCCAAATTTATTTTTTATAAGGTGTATGATCACTTACTGAGCATAAAATAACAAAATGTTGACAGATTCAGGTGGATTTTTAAGGGTGATCTTGAAAAAAACCTTTTCTCGGGAACTATGTACTCTAGGGCAAAAATTATTGAGGTCATTATTGTAGAAAGTATAATTTTACACCTTTTGTTGCCCAAAACTTTTTTGTTAAACGTACCGTTTACGGCCCATTTAATGAACCGGGTTTTCTATCGCTGCCGATAACTCTTGAGATATTTAGATAAATAAGACGCATCAATCTATGTTTAAAGAACAGTTAATTCTGTACAACTTTTGATAAAATTGCTTTTTTAAAGTCTGTACTTTTTGAGTTATAAGAAGTTTAATGTTGGACGCATCACTAGGTATATTGCCATAGCTAACATACACCTCATTTGCGTGAAACAACTGATCTATTTATTTACTTATTCTTTATCAGAGTTTTCATCGTCTACCCACCACAAACAAAGCTATTGTTTATTTTAATACAATTCATTGATTTATAATATTTTAGGCGGAATAATAGATTTTGAACGTCTTATAAATCAAAACGTATGGACATTACAAAAAAAGCATTTCACAAAAGTTGTAGAGAATAAACTGATCTTTAAGAATAGTTCAATGCGTTTTATTGATTAATCTAATATTTCAAGAGTTATCGGCCGTGATAGAAAAACCGGTATTTAAATGGGCCATAAATCGTAAACGGTACGTTTCACAAAAAAGTTTTCTTGAAACAAAAAGTTAAAATTTTATTTTCTACAAGAATATTCTCAATAATTTTTGCCCTGAAGTACATAGTTTCAGAGTTTCCGAGTTTCTAACTAAGTGGTACATATTTTGTTTGATTAAGGGTTAAAATGTACGGCATCATTTTTTTCAAATTTATTTACTTTTAAATACTATTTAAAACAATGATGATATGTTGAACATTGCTATAGCTAATTAATCTATGGTTATTCAAATAAATGAAAACTTGCATGTTTTGTATTCCTCTGTAACTTTTTTTAGAACACTTTCTTTTGTACGGCATTTTTATATAACAATAGTTTTTAGAAATGTCATGTAAAAAAACAAAGCGCCGTACAGGATCAAATGACCTACCACCTTTATAAATGAAGTATACGATAAAATTAAGGTAATTATCGATAAACATTCAAATGAACAGTAATTTTTAATTGTCCTTTTGAGTGCTAGATAATCATTTGGAACCGATGCCGTACTTTTTCAAATCACCTTTCCGGATCACTGAAAAGAGGAAGTTGAACCCCCGATCATCCTCTTGGACCATTATTTTTGTACGGCGTTGCGGAATAATGGGTTAGAAGAGGTATTGCAACTGTATGGAACCGATGCCGTACAGTATCAAATGACCAAATTTTCCCTCAAAATTTCCGGATTTTCAATAATGTTTCCGACTTCGTGGATCACTATTTTTGTACGGTACTACGCGTTTTCTCATTATTTTTCATGGATCTATTGGATGGTAAGAATGCCGTACAGAAACAAATGACCAAAATGTACCCACTCAACTTGCACTTTTGAATTCTCACCTGCACTCAGTTGGACAGCTTACAAGTGACGGCATAGTGCTGAATCTTATTATTTTGTACCCGTCCATCATCCTACATAGGTCTCCTGGTGGTTCATTTGACCCGGTAAATTTTGTTCACGGGCCTGTAGTCTATAAAGAGTCTAGAGTCAAAGCAAAAGGGAAGTAATTTATTATTTAAAAGATTCAACATAAGTATCCATAAGAAGCCCACTTTGATGTTCCCACTGCTGAGACTCAGAGCCTTCTTTCACAAGGGTCAAGGCCTGGATTACATAAATATATTGTGAATCGGACGTTCTTGCTATTAGGCAACCACACTTTCCATATAAAAGACTTTATTAATAGCATTTTAGTTGTTTCTAGACTGTCATCTGTCTACGAATAATAAAATTCAATCGTTCCAAACAGTAAGAGTATACAGAATACTCACAGTGAATGTGGGCAGGTATATATGAAAAGTGCACGGCAGAGAGAACAGCGATAGCAGGAAGGTCATCAGCAGTTGCCAGCGGCCGTAATTGCCGATGATAGCAGCTACTACATCCCGTTCCTCTTCTTGCGCCGGTACTTTACTTTTCTCTTTGGTCGAGGACGGGCTCGGGATTACTACAAAAATAAAAGGAATTATATAAGTAATTATGTCGAAAACACAAAAAAAATACATTACTTATTAATATTAAATATAGGCATAATGGAAACGTTGCGAATAATTTGTTTCTATTCAATTTCATAAAGACAGAACTAATCAACTAATTTGAATGTTTTGGTGTGGCGCGACTTCAACTAAGATTTTACTGACTAAATAATAAGTACTGTTAGTACTTAAATGATTTGAGAGTTATATTGATTCTACTTCACACATAGAATACGATGACAAAAATAATTTTAAGCTGTTCATGTTTGAAAGCCTATTATAGTGGGAGAACTTTTGCACCTATTACACATCCCTGTATCCTGTTTTTTGGAAAATCTTCTAACAAATTTAGAGTTTGTCCTTACTTCAATCCATATTAATTACCCATTTTTAACCATTTACCGGGGAAAATGAATGAGACTGAAACAAATAAGTGTAAATAAACAAAACTCAAACAAATTAGTACCAAATGAACCTGAAGGTTATACCTTACCTCAGTTACCTCATATCTTACTGCTTATTTTTATTAAAGGCTATATTTGTTTAGAAATTAAGTAGAGAAGGAAAAATCTTCTCAAACAATAAAAATATAATCCGTTTCAATTGTTCCTTATGAGTTGTATAATCACGAAACGTCTCATAGCGTGCGCTTGCGCATAATAAGTATATGATTTGTTACTGTTCCCTTACAGATACTCAACATGAACCATTAGATAATTTTGATTATATTTATGCAAACCATCGCTAGTTAGATCCTCTGTTTGGGAAATATTGTCAGTTTTCCACAGACGAAGTTCATATGATATTATTTATTAGAAGACCGGTTATAGTTTATGTTAGAAGAGTTTTGTTACTTGTAGACAACAAAACAAGTTATATAGATGCCTTACCAAAAAACGAAAAATGTTGACATCAAATTTAAGAATCATCAATTTACTATAAAAAAAATATTCATATAGGTTTTCTAAACTATTCTCGTAATTTATTTTCTCTTGCTTAATGAACGATGAACAAACGATGTGACGAGTTAATTAATATAGGTATTATGGGTATTTCTATGCATTTTTTTTAACTCACGTCCTATTGGTCCCATTAGGTTTTTAATTTTAATAGTACATGTTTGCTTAGTTTGTCAGATTGTTTTGTGATATACGAATGTAAAAAACGTACTTACACCAAAATGTAATTTATTTAGCTTTATAATTTTACTCGCATCGTTCTCTACTAGATGCTCGTAGGTCAGTTTGTATGAAGTTACGTTACTGCTTCGTTAAAATAGTTGTAGCACGTGTTGTGTCATATCTCGGGCGCTAACAATTAGCAAACATGTGCAGCGGGCGCCTTGGCAATGATCTTGTCGCTACAAAACCAACCTCGCACAATTCAGACTTGTTTCGTTTTCACAATGCCATTTTTAACTTGGGAGTTCGCACTTACTTAGATTGTTGTTTTTGAAGTGAAAACTTCTTTTGGCGCGCAACTGACAGATTTTTCAGTGGCTGTGAGTTGAATTCTAGCGTCACGCTCAGCAATGATAAGAAATTTTCGGGCTAACTTAGGACCATGGCTCATGGCTATGCTCATTGCCATGCCCTCATCCATGTCATGCCTCATTCATGTGGTTTCGCCGGTTCACTAATGTTTCACAAACATTTTTTCACAAAACGTCACTTTAAAACCAACTAATCGTATAATGTTCATTGCGAAAACTTTACAATATAAAAATGTTTCATTTTACAACCAACGTTTCGCATGATAGATATTTATTTCAAAAAATCTTACGTCATCAAATATTTTATTTTACAAACCATCATTTTATGACCAATTACGTGGCAAACGTTTCACTTAGACAATATATCGAATTACATTTTGTTTATTGTAAATTTTTCATTTCATAAATAAATCTTTTTACAAATTTATCATTTACCAAAATAGAATTTACAACAAATATTTTAAAAGTACCCGATAAATTGTCTAAGTCAACGATCAATTGTGATTTGGTTCTGTCATTTACTTTTGACCACCGCTCCGATTATGGTCTATCACTGCTGAGATCTGACTACGGGTGGACTCCCGCCAGAAGCTTTGCGGTCAGCCCTGAGTGTCACTTCACTACGGAGGTCGCCGTCTCGCTTCGCTCGCCACCTCCCCCCTTCGCTACGCTTGGCCTCGCATGGGTCGCTCCACTCAGGACCTCCCTTGAGCTTCTGGCTCCCACATTTTTATATACACTCTAGGGGTAGTATTTTTTTTTTTTTTTTTTTTTTTAACATTTATAGGTTTACACTTGACCACCATCTCGCCTGATGTTAAGCGACGATGCGGTCTAAGATGGAGCGTGCTTACCTAGAAGAAACCGATTCACTCTCGATTTGAAGACACCAAGATTATAACCATCGGGAAAAACCCACTCAGGCAGCTCATTCCACAGTCGAGACGTTCTTATCACAAAAGTAGAGTCAAACCTCTTTGTTCGTGTCTTTGGAACATCAACCATGAAACGATGCCGCTTCTTCGAGTTACGAGAAGTCCGATAGAAAAAAGGGCTAGGTGGTATTAGATCATGCAGATCAGATGCACACTCTCCGAAGTGTATCCGATAATAAACCGATAAGCTAGCAATTTTTCGGCGATGTTCAAGAGTTTGCAGTCTTTTTCGCACAAGAGTGTTATTGCCTATGAGCCTTTTAGCCCGCCTCTCGATCGATTCCAGAGCCTCAAGCTGATACTTAGCCGATCCATCCCAAAGGTGCGAACAGTACTCCATACAAGAGCGAATCTGTGCTTTATATAATAAAAGCAATTGTTCAGACTTGAAGTACTTTCGCACCTTTGAGAGGACACCTAGTTTTTTGGCAGCTAATTTAGCCTTGGACTCGATATATGAGCCAAAGTTGAGTGTAGATGTCAGGGTAACACCCAAAAGCTCAAGATGATCAGTAACCGGCACGGATACACCTCGAAAAGTAGGAGTCTGTAGAAATTGACTCCTTTTTGCGGAGAACAGACACGCCTGCGTCTTTCCTTCATTAAACTTGGCCAGATTGGTTTCGCCCCATTCAGAGACTGCCTCAAGAGCCAAGTTCAAACGCTCGACCATACTCTCTCTCAAAACCTTAGTTTGTTGACCGCTGGCTCTCGCGCTAGATATATAACTCTCTACAACGGTGCTATCATCTGCGTACCCAAAGATACCGGGCTTCAGCAGATCGTTGATATGTAGCAGAAAAAGCGTCGCAGAGAGTACCGACCCTTGAGGGACTCCGGCATTGATACCCATTTGGTCCGACGAGCAGCCATCAATGACAACTCGTATGGACCGATCTCTCAAGAAGTCCGATATCCACGCAATAAAACCTGGAGACAAACCATAACTAGAAAGCTTGCTAATAAGGCCATCATGCCAAACCCTGTCAAAAGCCTTCGAGATATCCAGGGAGACTGCAAGTGCTTCCCCGTGTTTCTCGATAGCTTCACTCCAGATGTGAGTGACATACGCCAGAATATCCCCAGTCGACCGGTTTCGGCGAAACCCGTATTGCCGGTCACTGAGGAGGTCGTTAGATTCTAGGTATGCCAGGAGCCTGCGGTTTAAGACACGTTCCATAGTCTTGCAGAGTATGGACGTGACCGAGATGGGCCTGTAGTTGGCAGGGTCAGCACGACTACCTTTTTTGGGCACAGGTTGCACGTTAGCAAGCTTCCACGATTTCGGTACTTGCCCAGTTTGGAGAGAGAGTCTATACAGGCGCGTTAGTACAGGAGACAACTCAGGTGCACAAGCCTTCAACACTAGGGCAGGAATTCCGTCCGGGCCACTGGCTTTATTCACGTCCAGATTACGTAGCACTTTACGAACCTCCATTTGGCGAATATGCATTTCCGGCATCAAAGTCGGACTGCCAGGTGGAGTAGGAGGTATCGCACTACCACTACCACTACCACTAGTAGCGACCAGACTAGGTGGAGTCGGGGTGCTCTGAGTCGGATTTGGGTCCTAAGTAACCTAAACGTACCGATGTGGTAACTTAGGTCTTAAAAAATTACGATAAAGTTTTTATGTAATTTAATAAATGTTTGTTTTATGAATTAAGTTGCTTGCCAAACAACACATTATAAAATGAAAATTTGTCAAGCGTTGGTTTGTTCTTAAGCATTTGGTAGTTAACAAAAATATTAAAAGAATCATTTATCAAAAATAATACGTTATGTAATGAATGTTTGTCAGAAAATTACTTTGAGATGTAATCAATATGTTAAATATTTTTTTGTATAATCAGCATTTCGCTACCCGTGAGTTTGTCTAACGTGTCACATGTCGATTTGTGAAAAAAAGTTTATTAAAAGAACGGATACCGGTTTCACCAGTAAGACAAAATAGTTTCTAAAGTAAGCTATCAAATTCTAAGTTATAAGTTTTCACTTCTATCGGCAGTTCCCATGACTGCCAACTTTTTTAGATTATGTCACGTTGAAACATTTTTTTGACATTTGGCTTACGTTAGACTACCGTTTCATCTAATATTAAACGATGATACGATGTACGTTGGAGCTTGTTGACTTGGAAGACCAAATCGCTACTGATTTGAATAAAAACAACAGAGTATCGAAATCTCAGATATCCCTATTTTCATTGATATATTTATATTAATACCATGATACAAATTATTCTTGCAAAAAGATTGAAATTTATAATGAGGACTTCCCAAGATTCCCAGACAAGACAAACAAACGAAGATAACAAGACAGACATAAATGTTATGAAACAAAAAGTTGAAATTTGAGATAGACTAGCTGAACCCGCTACTTTGTTCGCGTACGTTGATCTTGCGAACTTATTAGTACATTAGTAGTACTTACGTAAAAATATTTGGATGGGAGGCCTTTAAACAAACCGAGTGAATTTGTTTTACCACACAAAAATATTTTTTTTCGACTTTGGCAACTTCATGTTTAACATTTTTAGCAACATCAAATATACTCGTAGTAAAGTTATGGAGTATCGAACAGAGCCGCAGTGTTAAGTTTGTAGGATTTTTATAGGATACATTATGATGAGTCTGTAGCTGATGTGCTCGATCTGATACTTACCCGTACTTATACATTTTTACAGAATGATAGCCTAAGTAGATGATATACTTATTAGCCGATGTGATATTTTAGAGTCCAAGCCATGTATGTTTCAAATGTCAATCTAATTTGTAATGTCCTTCTGTCGTTAGTCGTTAATATTTGTTTCGTTAGAGCCCATGCTTTTTCCGAGATGATAGGTAGTATATGAGACATATAGATAAACAATCTGTGTTTCAAATTTCAACCAAATCAAACCTTTACAAAATAAAAAAATACTTAGTACCTAGTAAGATAAGTTTTTATTCAATTTAAGAAAAACAATGGTCTGCTTTGGTCACCGAAGCTTGTTGAACACTAAATTTAGTATTTACAGTAGGTATTTGGGTTGAAATAATATCCGAAAGAACAAAACCTGACTTCAATTATTACAATTTCACGTTAACTAACTTCTAGCAAAGTAAAAAGATCACTAAAGTTCACTCGACTAATTTAAGAAGCTTTGATTGACTACGTCGTCCAGATAAATATATACTGGTGGACAATTCACACACAAAACTTTGGCTTTTTCCACCGCCAATGTCCCAGCCATACTCGAACCGGAGTGGTCTTACGCGTGACGATGGCAAAAGATTGACTTGAAGATTGATTGACGGCATGACTTTTGTGCCTTGGAAGTAGAGTCGGCCCCTAGTGTGGGACGCAGCTTGCGTCGATACTCTGGCACCATCTCATCTTCCAGAGAAACATAGTAGGGGCAGTGCAGCGGCTATTTCAGCTGAGCGTCTTAAACGACGGAAATATACCATCCTCGGTAGTGGTTTGATATTTAAGTCTTTTGGGGTTGAGACATCCTGGCATCTTCAAAAGCCTTTCCGAGCGCTTGGTCAACGCGACGCGACGCGTGACCAAACTGCTGGCGTTTATTTGGCCCAACGCATAAACATTGCCATTCAGCGTGGTACTGCCGCCAGCATTCTGGGCACGCTTCCGAGTGGTAGTGGGCTTGAACATCTAGATTATCTGTACACCTTCATTGATTTATGAATAATTCATAACTCAGGTGTGCTTAGTGTAAATAATTAGTTAGGTATGTAGCGTAGTGTAGTTCTCATTGTATTTTAGTTTTGCTGACAAAGACTATACTCTTTTAAAAAAAAACACAAAACCACCTGAATCTAAGCAAAGCTTGTACTTATTACCTACGACCCTCAGCTTCGCCGGCATTGTTACTACCACTCTACACATTTTCTAATAAATCTTAGATCGTGTTTCGTACCATGAGCTGCCATCTGTAGTTAATGTGGAAAAACATTAGAAAGGTATTGTAATATTTTTACCTGACGATAGATGACGGATGGTAGATTTGAGCGCGGTGTGTGTACAGTATCACAGCATACTTAGAAGTTAGTATATACCGAACTTATTATTACCGTTATTATTTAATTTCTATGTAATTTCCGAACCACCCGATAATGTTCAAATTTTGACGGAACAATAAAAAAAATGTGTTCTTTCTAAACAAAAAAAAATTAACAAAATTAAACAACGCGAATCTGAGTTACAACCATTCGGTTTTCACCCCTTTCCGCAAGAAAACCGTGCAAAATTTGGGGAATAAAAGTAGCCAGCTACCATCTTCTTAGTATGATCTTAAATCATATGAAGTTTAATTTGAATTGAATCAGTAGTTTCGGCGTGATGAGAGTTCCCTATACAGAAAGACACGAAAGAAAAAAAAATGCAGTTTCGCCATCAGTATCGACTATGGAGTGCCACCAAAACTTTTTTTTCAAAATAAATAAATAAATATTGGTAAACAATTCACACACAACATCATCTGACCCCAAACTAAGCAAAGCTTGTATGATGGCGGCCAGATAGCTGATATAATAATACTTTTATAGTTTTAAATACAGACTTATTATACATATAAACACCCAGACACAGTGTAATATCTTCGATGTACAGAATTCGACCCGCTACAGTTTTATTATAAGTATAGAAGATAAATAACTGATTTACTAAACCATTTAAGAGCCTTGGCAATGATCTTGTAACGGTAACCGCGCCTTTTATTAAAAAAACGCAAGGAACTCGCGCAATACCGGCTTGTATCAGTTTCACATATATTAAGTAGGAGGCTTGTCGACAGATTGACATAACTTCCTATTACTTTGGTTACGAAGATTTTATTACAGACTTATCGAATTTCGAAACATAAAAGTGGCCGGTACGACAAATGATCTTTTGTTATTTTTATTCGATTAGGTTGGAATTATGTCTATTGCTTTGCGAGGAATAAAAATGATAAGATTGAAGTTGATTTTATTGGATTGTAATTGTACCTTCGATAATTGATGAGAAAACAATGTGAAGATGGACAACGTGTTTTCATTCATACAGGAGTACTTACCTACACATTATCACAATGCCGATACACTGGGAGTCGACATTGTTATTGCATTATTATAGATTATTATTCTTGTGTGTCTTTGTTGTCAATCCAAACATTTATTTAAATTGCTCGAATTTGTAGGATGATATTAAATTAAGGCGTTGTTTGGTCGCATGTATTTTCTAACAAGACAATAATAACAGAACAACAGAAACATACGTAACGCGGACAAGCTGGATGTCATATCACACTCTCTCACAAGGTCACGGAAGCTAACTCACATTATGGGACCTGAAGTTTATAACACTCTTCCCAAAATAGTTATATCTGCCCCAAGCTTCGGCAGCTTCAAAAACAAATTAAAGTGCTGGCTTATCGATCAAACTTTTTATAGTTACACCGAATTTTTAGAGAGTGATGGCAAAGTCCTATAAAAATGTATACAAAAATTTGACATGGGTCAGTACAATTGTTATAAAAACATATTATACTCATATAATGCTTGACAGTTTTCTGTACAATAATTATTATAATACAGTAAAGTAGTAATTTCAAACTTTGAAAATGTATACAATTTGTATGCTCTTTCGTTTGTTTTTATTTTTTATTTATTGACGTGTAAATTGTACATTTATGAATAAAGTACTTTGACTTTGACTTTGACAGTTTTATATTGTGCAAATAAAGATAATTTGATCACTGCTTACATGAATGGCTGGAAACTTTTGGGTTTAATGGTGCATAATACGAGTATAGAGTTTGTGTGTCATTTATTTCTGTTTGTGTTTGTTTGAGACATTTATTGTGTGTAATGATAGGAACTTGTACAGATGCTGTGTTTATTAGTTCTGATCGTAAGTCTAATTCTAAAGGACACGTGTAGTTGGGCGTGATTGCGGAATTATTAGGTCAAGAAAATTAAAGTTCTGAGTTTATATCACTTTAAAGAACTTCTACATGATTGTAATGATTGTATCCTTGAATAGAGTTGGCGCCAGGGATCACATAGTTATTACAAACAAGCTGTTTTATATATTACCTTTTTTTAAATAAGTTAGAAATTTTTTGTATCATATTTAAAAAATTACTCCGAACCCGAATTACCTATATAGTATATTATATAGTACCCACGAGTAGAATAAAAATATCGATCTTTAATCAAAATTTAAACAAGTAGGTACAGACCCATAAAGTAAAATGTTCAATTACAGTCAAGCGAGTGTATATCTGTCGACTATTAAAGAAAATGAACAACTACAGAGACATGCAATACAAGGAATCACTACACAAATAAGTACCAAATCAACCATTAAGACCACTGTCAATGTCTCATCCGCACTCGAACCAAGTGGTTATACGCATGTAGGGCTGACCATCCATCCGGATATTTAGACACTGGTCCGCACTTTGCCTGGCTTCCTAATTTGTTCGGATTTTTTTAATAACTTGAAATATGAGAAATAAAACTATACAATTATTAAGTAATATCGAGTCAAAAACAATCCCCGCCCGCACTCCGCATCCTAAACTATCTAACATGCTGGGATTTATTTTGATTAACGTATTGTAAGTATTGTCATTCACTGTGGTGATGAAAACAGCTGGACAGATGCTGTACACGTTTTGGATTAGTAGTAGGCTTGATCATCATCATTATATTTAGACTTTTATCAGTCTTTATGGGTAATTCACATGTGCTTAGTGTAATTACAAGTAGGTGTGTAGCGTAATTTTCGTTAGAATTTAGTTTTGTTTTATAGACGGTTCCCAATTAATAAAATCACCAAGATACTTTTAGCCCAGTTAGAACGACCAAGTATTTTTCAATTTCCGCGCGATAATGCCCGTGAAAAGTAGTTCATTTAATTACCAAAACCAATCAAACTATCACAAAAACTTAATCAGACATTTGTTTCTCTTATAAAAACAAAGGAGTCGGCCTGAGTGAAATTACGCGGTGTTTACTCATGCATGCAATCAAACGAATCATCGCACACCCACATTATTATCCAAGCCTAAACGGATACAGCAATTCCAGGTCTCTTACGTGCGTAGTAAACAAACAAACTAGAGGCGTCATATAGAGCATAATTCTTCATCTTTCAGACAGCGTTGCATTTGGGGCCAAGGTTCAGGAGCGTATCGATTACGATCACGATTTACGCTACACTTGCTACTAGAAAATTACAAATACATGCATGAAATTAGTATTTATAGGAACAGTCGTACAGATCAGAGAGCCAAGAACGTATAAAACTTAGTAGATGTGAGTGGCTGGGTCACTTTGTGACTTTTACGTGCAGCAACATACCTATCGAGGTAATTTAGTCTTTAGATGTTTGTATAATTTGTTTTTCAAAGACCAATCTTAGAGAATTCTCTGAGAGAGTAATTCTCTCAGAGAATTCTCTCAGAGTATTCAGTACTTATTTCAGCAATAATTTGGAATTATCTCCTATAAGTGTACGTGCAAAATTACGTGCCAGTGGTAAAAAAATTGGTGAAAACTCACATAATACCCAAGAATGACAAGCGAATCATTCAGGCGTAGATCGAAAATGGTTGAAGCTATTGTATTATTATTTTTGTGTCCGGGTATTTCGGAAACAATTACGCATAGTATAGAGTTCATGCCATCAGTCGTATGCTGGTCGTTTACTCATATTTTAGGCTATTTTTACTCAAATCCGTTTAAAATATGACTTTAAATATAACTTAAAAAAAAACATGTAACATCTACTAGATCAGAAGGTTTTTGGCTCAGTATAACCTAGATAATGTGCGTGCCAAGATAAATTATACTAAATGCTGGCAGTAATTTAATCCCACAGATTAATCTAAATGAACGTAAAATTTACCTTGTGTTAGATTACCAGTCCACATCAAACGTAGATGAAACAGAAATTCAAGTAATATGTAGAGATCGGCGTCAATATTGCAATATTTCAATAAGAAACACATTTTACGGTTGACTCGTGTTTCGCTCACGATAACAAATCTTATACAAAACCTATTTGGAAATATTTATTGAAAACCTACGATCTAGTTACTTCATCTCGTCGTGAGAATTTCTGGGTTTAAAAATAATATCATATCTATTCGGATGCAAATGAGATTTTGAACAATTAAATTTGCATGACCTTTGAAGGTTATCGAAATATCGCAGCTGATGAGAATTTGTGTAGACGTTTTAATCTTATTTTCATACTTTTGAACACAAATTATTTGAATGGGTACAAATATTGGCTAAAGATCATGACCTACTTTCTATCTGTATTATTTTTCTAAATCTTGCTTCATCGTTATTGCAAACCTACTTATAAACTATTTAGTTGGCCTGTTCTAAATCAAGCGATGCAAATGAACAATTGCCATGTGTAGCCGGGCAGGATATTAGGATTACGATTTAATCAGTGTAGTAAAAAACCAATTGATGGAAACTATGATGAGCCTATTTCCTATACGATACTTTTTATACCCGCTTCTCTTTAGTTAATTCACAGCGGTTCCTTTATAAAAAAATAATTCGGCGGTACGGTTCAGTGGATATGTCAAAAGGTCTAACCGATGACCTGTTAAATGACGGTAGATGTTTGGCATGAGTTGTTAAGGAGAAAACATTACAATTGCGGTGATGTATTATAGGATGGTGGTGCTGCAAATCTTTTATGAGGTCAGAATATATATACCTAGAAAGATTTATCATCGACGTTGAGAAGGATGGTGCGGTAACCGCGATGGTTACCGTACAACCGTACATACCCCACCATGGTGGCTTATGTTTTTTTTACAATTGTTTTTCAATTACATGATTTTTTACAAGTATTGGTTAAGCGTGGCATTTAACAATGTAAGTTAGTCAAACTGATGTAAGTATGTCGAATGTAATTTTCAGCCTCTTTAAAACGCGAAAGTGGTTATATCTGAAGATAGTAAGGGTAGTGGACTACAATGAACTGAACTCTCTGCTAAGGTGAAACCCAATCCTACCAAGGAAGACTGTACCTATATCGGTGGACGAAACAAATGTATCCTGAGAGCAAAATAATGTTTTATTTTGGTATGATTTGTATTAATGACTGTTTTATTATAACTCAATGTATTGAACTTTGCTGCTTGTACGATTTGGTAGAATAAATCGCAAAGGTTAATTTTTCCCGTACATAAAGCTGTCAATCTGTAAGTTCTTTGAAAATTACGGTGATGCCACTATATGTGAAATAGGTTTGTTTTCATTTTGTGTTGTGTGTAGAAATAACGTGATGAAAAGCATGTAAGTACCCATTAATATCCATAACGTACGTATCACGTCACAATATATCACGTACCTACTTAGGTACCTAAATAAATAGCGTAAAACCCAGAGTAAAACCACAGGTACCTAACATAATGTCGCTTAGGATGCTTAATATGGCCATTGTGGTCAACGATCAAGTACATATCTATAACATGTATTTTTTTATTAAACTCATACGAGTACATCTGATTTGTTCCTCTATTACACAAATATGACTCTGTCCCGTGTATGATATGATATTCATGAATTTAGATTTGACTAGTTTATCAGCGGTAGTTTTGTGTCATGTTATCAAATAGAAGTCATTATATTTTCCATACTCGTTACTTAAATATGGCAAACCTATTAGTGTTACGCTAATTTGTTACTCTAAAAATCTACATCGATTAGATATGACGGTACCAAAGTTGGAGCATTCAAGTAATTTAGACATATCTGTATGCAAATTAACGGAAGTTATTTACACAATTTTGCTAATTTACGAATATCCTTTTTAGTGTCTATTGACCGTGGCGAATCAATATAAGGAATATACATTGTATTGCCTGAAGATGGATGTTCGCCATATTTTGGTCAAGTACAGGGTTAAAATGAAGGATTAATAATTGTATTATTCAATGTTAAAATATAAGTTTTTCTCACTTCACATGTAATTAAAATAAAATTATCATTAACACTTTTATAAGACCTCATGATATTTTTTAACTGAAATAAAATAAATATTATAACAATTACTTAGTATTAAAGTACCTTTTTCGACGTGCACCAATATAATTAAAACATTGACGTACTTCTGTATTGCATGTAGGTGCTGTACTTAAATTATCTTACCTACGAGTATTTAATTACGGAATTTTTATTTCTTATAATAGTAGCTATAGTTGCCAAGCATTGAGCTATGGGTATCAATTTATCGACTCTTTGTTGAAAAGCCTCTTTGACACTATTCAAAATGTCATTCAAATGTCATCATTATTATATTATTATGGATCTTACTATTCAGGAACTGGCATGTTCAGTTTATTGAAACTTAAAAAATGTAGCCTACATATGGTGGCTGAGTGATAGAAAATATAATAGAAAATTATTGAGTATGGATACAATAAAGATAAAATCAGTTGTTCAGTATTTGATGTGATTCCAGGTAAATTTTTAATTTTTTTGGCTGGTAATTCATTTTCACTTTAGGATAACACGGTTCGGCTCATGGACAAGCATCCAAGCCATGTATATAATAAATTTAAAAAAAAAAAAATTAGGATAACAAAAATAAGATTGTATTAAATCAGGGAGTTTGCCAGCCTAATCATACATAACATTTCTTACCGTCACATTCATAAATCCGTAAAGAGTATTCATTCAATCTGTTAGGTATTTCATAGTATCAGCCGAGGATAGTCTGCATTGGGGGACGTCTCCGGAAGTTACCATAAAGTCATCGGCACCTCACACCCGACACCTTATCGGCCGGTAATAAGGTTTATTTTAGCGTGATTAATGGACAAGCTCAGTGTAGCTGATTCGCTTCGATCCCACTCGGTCACTGTTCTGGTTACACATATCAACGGTATAAATTACATTGCGACTTGTTTCCTAGTAAATCTACTAGATCCTACAAGTATGAAGCTTTTTTTTACTAAATTTGACATTACAAACAATAAAGTACATCTACTCATTTATTAATCTAAAGAAGGTTCAAGAATTCTGTTTTTTTTTCTTTGACGGCCGTAAATTCATTTCGACTATCTAGTTTTGTTCGATAGTAGGTATATGTGTCTGCAGCGGGTTTAGGCCATATAATATCGTTCGGAAATAGAGGTAGAGTAGGTAATCGCTTCATGCCCTTAAAATCTTATTAATGTATTTATTATACGTACCTACTATGTGGTTCTAGACTATGTGGTAAAGATATGATACTTTCTAAGTCAAAAGGTAAATAATCCTCTCGTCTTGACAAAATGACTGACACATTTTAAACCTATTTCATAAGTTGAATTATATAATATATCGTCAAATATTGGCTAATATAGTATGTGCACATGTTTCAGGCAAGGTACTTAGAGAGTTTTACAAAAACCATACATTAAAAAATATAAACCTAAGGAATAGAGGTTATCGGAAATCACACGTATTTGTTAAAATAAGGAAGTTATTTTTATGATGTCGTTGCAAGTAAAAGGTTACTCCGATAAGAGTATGCCCTTAACCGACAATTCAATAGGTGTCGTAAATAAACCTTTCGACCCTACGCGCCGGTTAACATTGAACTGTTGACGGTGATCCTGTTTGACTACGATTGTTTTATGTCATTTCAATGTGAGTTGTCAAAATACAAACGTAAACATCATACAATCTTGATAGATCTTCTATTAAATCTATTATATGTACGAGTCCATACATTTGAAAATGTATTAAAATTACACGTTTTAATGGCATGTTTTTTTATGAAAAATACATGCCAGGGTAATTAATTTATAACTCAAGATGACTGGGCGGATTTTAATGATCTTTATTCCATATTGGATTTGTATATGTCCCGAATTGCAGAATAACTATTCAGGTATCTGAAAATTTTAAGTAACAGTTATGTCAATTCATATTTCATCATTCGATTCTGAGAAAATTTTAACTGTGTGATCTTACAATATTTGAGTGAAATTACTCTTTTAACAAAAAATAAAACTTTAATCAGAAGTTCGTTTGATCATCCATTATTATCATTTCGTAATTTAATTCGAAGATATAAAATAAATCTGTTAAATATAACTTCGAATGAAACAATATATTAATGAGATAAATATCGAACTTCATTGAAAAGTTAATGGGATCATCCATTTTATTGAAGTACTTTATTTCAAAGAGCATGAATTAAAACAAATAGACCATAAAGTTTAGAAATATATGGAAAGTAGGTAAATGGTTCTATGTTATAAGTGTTAGATGATTGTTCAGTCCAGACGAACTCGGGACGGGTTGCTAGTGATAAATTAAAACTTGATTATCGACCTTGGTAGATATCTATCACTTGTTGATAGATGGACTCAATAGATAAATAATATTACCCAATCTTCATTAATATCATTAATTGACGAAACCATAATTACCATCTAATTTGATAGGTATGTATTTTTAAAACTGCTCTTTTTCACTTTTGTGTAACTTAATTGTCTATAAGCATTGGACAAGCAAGCAAGCAAATTTGTCAAAACGTGCATTTGCCTAAAATGACAAAATGAAACATTTAAAAATTAACCGTTACACTTTACTTTGTTTTGGAGAATACAAAAACTTTACGAACAATTGACCCAAAAAAACAACACAAAGCTCGAAGTTTGAAAATTATTTATTCCATAGTAAAGGCTGTTGTCGTTGGAGAAGACTGCGATTTGCGTGTATCAAATCTATGTCAACGACCCGATATCCGTGTCAAAGACAATAATATTTTCGCAGGGTTTAAGTTTTGGTCCATTTTATTCAAAACTACTAGCACTGCGGTTTTGCTCGCGTTGTTCCCTTATTATTCCGTCTAGTGTTATGTACTATTCCATATATTCCAAATTTTAACTGTTACGTTCAGGCGTTCTGATGTGATTGAGCAACAAACATCCAAACTTTTAAATGTATAAGATTAGTAGGATGAATTAAGAACCAATGTTATGTTCTCTCTGCTGCGATTCGGGACCTTATTTCACAAGGAGACAGTCAAGGCGGTAAATCACCATGCCAAGTAATTGGCATATAGCACGTATCCTCGATGGGCATCTTTCTTGGAACATATTAGTTTTCTCACGATGGTTTCCTTCATCCTTGAAGTTACAATTTCCAAACTTTAACTTTCCACGTGGAAAATTTCTTAGAGGTGCAGACAGGGTCCAACGATTATGAAATTGAAATTTGAAAATAATCATTGCATACTGATTCTCGGCACACAAAACAATTGCTAGTACAGATTCTGCGCAATGCTATTAAAATATCAAATTTGAGTGACGGTCCTGCAATTTTTGGGGGTCATCAGGAACCGGCTAACGTATCATGAGTTGTTAACACAGATTTAACCTTTTGACCGCCAGAGTCACCTACATATACTTGACAAGCGCGAGTGAGCCCTGTGCGCCAACGACGTCTATAGTTTACAAAAAAACGGACTATACCAAAATATTGTGTGTTAGATTTCAAATGGTGAAAGCACATTTTTTTTTTAATTTTGACTTATTTCGTGCGCTTTGCGTCCAGGGCACGGAAATGCAATTTAGTCCTGGCGGTCAAAAGGTTAAAAGAGAAACTAGTTTGAAAAAACCTAAGTTATCTGCACCGTGATATGTTATTAGTTTCAAATCTAAATAAAGTTATGTGAGTATGAAAACTAGTACATATGGCAGAGTCTGCCATACTCCATTTGCTAGCCTATATGGAAACCTTCTATCGACCAAGTCTTACTCAACTATGTACATCATACCATAAAGCATCTATTCACCAGTTATTAAATTATAAATGTAATGTCATTAGGTACTAGGTATAAGAGCTACAATATCATAACCACTTCAAATCATACAACAAAACTACCTAATTATATGCAGTTTAACATAAAGTGCGCCCTCTTAGGATTCTTCAATCCACAAGTCATTGAGTTGCAGCAGATGCAAAACCACTTCTATGCAGTAGGTAATTTATGAAAATTGTCGCATTGTCCAATTCCTTTGTCTGCCATGTACATCTTATTACGAATGCAAGTATTTTGCAGAGATAGTTAAATTAGTTAGTTAACTCTGAGTATGAAAAAGTACCTATATAAATATAGCAATAAGTAGTTCATTTATACTTAGTTGCGATGACTAAAATAGTAACTAGTTCGTCAGACAGATTATGAAAAAATATTCGAAAAGTATTTCTTCTTTCGTTTCACAAACAAAAATGTCGAAGATACAGTGCTTAGACGTTTCGAGTGTTTTTGATTTGAGTGTTGATTTTTACGAAGTCGTGACGTCATAGCTTGCTGTAAGCGCATGGTAGCAATTAATATAGAAAATAAATAAATAACACCCTACTCCGAAAATTTGATGATCTACGAGTATACATATGTATATATATTTGTCGATTACTAAAAACTTGTTAAAACAAAAATACGTATCAATATCAATTACCTATTATAAGTTTCTCAAAAATCGGCAACTAGCTTCAATAATTTTTTTTATTAAAAGTAACTAAATACACCGCTTCCAATAAGACAGCTGTGAGAGCAAATACGAAAACATCATCGTAATTACCGTATACAATTTGTCGATTTTTCTACTACTAGATTTCTTAAAATATATGTTCATCCCTTAAACTATATTGCTTTCTCTAACTTTTACTGGCTTCGAGTATGTACCTAATTGCGAAAAACCTTTTTTTTCAATCCTTGCCAGCAGTTGATAAATTTAAGCGTGTAAAACTGTAAAGTGGACAAGTTCACATATTATTTTTGTGTCATTAAAATTAGATTAGATCAAAATTGCAAAGTTGAGGACTGACATTTTGGTTTAAAATCTTATTCGACTTTTACTGCGTATTCAGTTAGCATTGAAGTTATTCTACGGCATAAAACAAATCTAAGTTGATAAAAGAGGTGAAGGTCTCATAGTGTTCTAGTCCTTAAAAATATGACTCAAGATAAGTGGACTCGAGTTAATACAATAAGATCAGTTTCCGGCCGCCAATTTAAAGATAGAGGGTCCAGTGACTGTTGCCAGGAATTTTAAACGCTCTAGGGCTCACAATAAAACTGTAAATACTTAACTTTTCTTTGTAAAATACTGAGCTTCCTGAATAATTAATAAAAATATCAAGGCACAATGAAAGCAAAACTGATTCACTATCATATAGGTCAAAGTGCTTAAGTAATTTACACACTTGTTTTTCAAATGTCAAAGATATCAGGAATATAAAAATATGTTTCCTATAATTACAGAAAATATGTGCCGTTGCAATGCGGTAACATCGGAAGTAAATATAGTAATACTCATAAATTAAAAGGATAACGAGTGCGAGACGCCGATAACCTAAAGAGCCTGTACAAGTTGACCTTAAAAAATATAAAAACAAATAATTATTTCTACGTTCCATTTAGGTGTAGATTGATTATTATTAATAATAAATTGCAATCTATACCACACACGGCGATTTAAAGGTTAGTTTAAAAGAATCCGCCAATGTTAATTGGGTTCCGATTTCGTGCGACAAGACTCATACGAAAAATTAAAATTACTCAATTGTAGTAAATACAAGGTTACGCCAATGTGTTTATGTAAATCTCATGTAAGTATAGGTTTTAGGATGTGTCGATTTGTATCTACCTATTATAATAAGAATCTGTGTAAAAAACTTCATGGTAAAACTACTTTTACGGTATTTGCGACATGTATTAAGGTTAAATAACCTGATTAATTTTCACTCCAATACATTTCAAGATAGTTACACAGTGATATTAATTAAACATTTGAAACAATGCAACAAATAGGAACAGTACGAAAGAATTGTCATAACCGACGCCGACGGTTACCATTACCCATTACCTTTTTTTTTTTTTTTTTTTTTTAACTTTTATAGGTTTACACTTGACCGCCATCTCACCTGATGTTAAGCGACGATGCGGTCTACGATGGAGCGTGTTTACCTAGAAAAAAACCGATTCACTCTCGATTTGAAGACACAAAGATTATAATTAACGGGAAATACCCACTCAGGCAACGTATTCCACAGTCTTGACGTTCTTATCACAAAAGTTGAGTCAAATCTCTTCGTTCGTGTTTTTGGAACATCAAAAACACGAACACAACAAAAAACGAAAACATCAAAAACACCTATTGAAAGTTACAATCAATTGTTAATCATTTTACAGGAGGAATAAAAATAGGTATTATAAGATGATCTACAATGAAATAAGAAAACTAATTACATTGAAACAACCTATATTGCCACGTTTGTGTGGTTGATTTAACATTTACGAAAGAAATGACACAGTTACATATTAAAATGTGTAATGTTTTTTTATTACAACCCTTCTTTATTTACAAAACTAAATAATAATAAGAACTAGACTATACTACATACCTAACTAACTACTTACGCTAAGCACATCTGGATTACATAAATATGTAAAGACCAATGAAGGTCGAAAGATATTCAAGATGATCCCACTATCCCACTACTAGCCCAGTATCACTACTATGTAATAATTAGCGGGTATATTTAGCTAGTTTCACAGGTTTACGAGGATAACCTTTCGCCTTTGAAAATGATGTTATAATAGTGTAACTTTATCTCAGCAAAAGTAACAGTGTATTTCCTAATTTAGTGAAACATCATACAGAGAAAAAACAGCATTTTATAAACACATGAACGGAGTGCCTGAAGCCTCTCTGAATTCTTGAATAGCCGGTGAAAGAGATCGTCGGGCGACATGGTTATTTATTCAAACGTTTGCTCTGGTGAAACGTCTCATACACGTGCTGAATAAAACTTAGATACTTTGGTACCTTCTATTTTGTAGTCACGTAGATTTTGTATCGTTTAGCATAGATCCTTCGGGATCATTATGGTAATATCTTCAGACTTTGTCAGACTTTTTACGACTCACGAGTTTAACGTAAATCTTGTAAATAAACGAAGAAAAACAAGAACTCGTTATGAATACTTACAATATGAATTACGTTTTATTTTTTTCAAATTAAAAATGTGGTAGCTTCTGGGTAAGGCTAGGTATTTTAATCCGCGTTTCTACATTGTGACAGAAGTCCTTGAGTCGCGCTCCTCATGTCTGAGAGTCTTGCCCACTACGTCCCAACAACATCTCGATGGTGAAACTAAGCCATCTCCTTCTATCACTGGCTTAACTGGCTACCTCCAGGGCGTCGTAAACTGATCTGTCTAGAGTAGTGTAAATCAGATCTGACCAACGTATCGGACTGCGACTACTTGTTCTTGTGCCGTGGCAGTAGTAGATACATGGAATATATCTTGGTGTCCTAGGTTTGAATGGAATCCAAAACTACCACAAGACAGACGGTGGTCAAGCATACAAAAAACATATGCTGTAGTAGTACTGCATTGATGTTTACACTGGAGCCAGTAAATATGTGCTTTTAATAGATTTTAGTTTAATGATTGATGCAAGACAAAATCCGTTCACCAATCAAACGGATGGCCGAACGATGCAACCTGCAATTTCAGCGTCGCCCTTCACTCTCCAACATATTATGCAACGCATAAATAGCACCCTGCGGCCACTTATGTTAAATTATACCCTAAAATTTTAATTTAACCTTGAAAGTGAATAGGATTTTAAATAGAAAATGCGCACACAAACTTTTTGCTTTTCATTTACATATCATTTGCATTTTAATTGATTAACGTAAATGATTGATATTATAAGGCTACTCTCATTTCAAATTTCACGAATTTCGGGTAAAATTTTTGAAGATTGTCAAGCCGGATACAATGATACGCTCTACTCTACAATACTCTAATACTCTTTGGGTTAGATCTCGTTTTTTTCGCCAACAAATTTTGACACAGTGAACAGGAAAAATTATAATGAAGTTCTTACGCGGCACATCGAATACCATAAAACCCTGAAATGTACTGTTACTTACATAGGTACTTTGCGGTTTGCTACCGAGCCATGAATTATAAGCCTGGTCGTTCGTATCTCACTATAATCGTTTAACCACAAAAGTTTTGGCTTGAATACCATTTAAGTGTATGAGTTACAACAATCGAGTTATCTCATCGTGTCACATCTATTACAAAAAACGACATTAATAGATTAATTATCGAAATAAGTTACTCTCTCATGTGTACTAATTGCTCTAGATTACATTAATTTGATACGGTTAAAATTCGACCTTGACTTACGGACCACGTCTTCGGAAGTATGGTGCGGAAGTAGAGCACTTCCGTGGTTTGACCACATCGGCTACTGCAGACCAGCGGCTTGACAACCGGTTGCTCTCCGGTTGCCATTGACGTGTCTGCTCAGATATATCACCGTACGTGCCTTGAACTTCGTCGGAATGGCCGCAGGCGTTACTAGGAGTTGTTGATATCGTGTACTGACAAACTGCTACGTAATTACAATGTACGGAAAATAAACATGTAGTAACTCTACATAATATGAGAAAAAGCGTAATTGTAATTCACATACTTTTACATAAATTAATTTAGTAAAACTGAAGCAAAGTACTACTGATCTCGATTTTCTTTACCGTTAAAGTAAATTGTGATGACTAATTTGTATATCTGCACGTGGAAAAGTACTCAGAGGTGGAGGCCGAAAATGAACCTACAGTTATACATACGATTATGATACCATTGTGAATCCCACGTTCTAACCACTACGCCGCTATGTCTGCACCGACGGGCTGATATTAAGGGCGTACCCCGAGCAAATGATCTTGAGTATTTCTTACCTTATCGCACACCGCAAGAAAGAGCAAGAGAGAAACAGTAGGATTTGTCGCTGTTTTACGCTCAAATTTTAGAATAAACTCTTTATAAAATCAGATTTTGGTCTTTTGAAAATATTATTTCTACCAAAATGTTCGTAATGAAATTGTCTATCCGATGATCCATTATTTTGATTTTGTACCGTGTAGGTACAAAATCGAGGTTTTTCGAGGAGATGCATGATAACTACAATTATTTAATGGTTTCATGGTTTTGTTGTGAGGCGATTATTTCAACAATAAGTTAATTAACAAAATAATAAAACTACCATTTTGAAGCCAAGAAGTTGTAGAAATTTAATGTATTTTTTACCAGTTGATATTTGTTTTGGCTAATGAGTAGATAGCTCTGAAAACTGGACAAAAAACTCGTTTTGCTGGGGGACGCACCTTAAGGCTATTCTGACTCAAATCAGATTGGATTTTGTTTTGAGATACACAGGGTTAATTAATTATTACAACTAAGGAATTAGAACTTTACAAACTATATGAATTAGGATTGGCATCGATCTCGCCTAGGCATTGTATTAAACTATCATATAGTCGTTCACAATAGTAGAAATATTAATTACGGAATTTACGGGAAGAATTATTATTATTTACCGCGCTTATGATTTGTAAACGGGCAAAATGAACCTTGTTCTCTTCATTGTATCCGTGAACATGCCGCATAAAACTGCACTAAAATATCAGGGACTCTCTACATCATTTAAGCACAATCCACCATCCATGCTTAACAATCCTAGTATCGATTTTGGTTCTTTAATGCTTCCCGATTGTATGCTTATTCTACTATTGCGTCGTATTTTAATTGTTTGTCTCCTCATAAAGATTGGTAACGGCAGGTTGTTTTAGTTTTGCAATGATTGCGTTAACATCGTAAATGACAATATTGCGAAAAAACCTAGACACACTTCAAACTTACTTAGACTTAGTAAAATATTTAGCAATTCTAGAAAACAATTGAAAATACTATTACAACCACGAGTGTTATTAATAAAAATCCTTGTAAATTATTTACAATTGTCATGTTTTCAGAAGTTAGAACTATAATACATTTTAATTTTATATGGTCTTTTTCTGAGTTTGCCTGTTCCAGGTTTAGTTGAGTTTAGGGTTAGGTAAATAACTATAATATGGTTTTAACACTTAGAAATATAGACATTTTGACACGTTTCTGAGATGAAACTCAGATAATAAATTCAAATGTTTTTGACGTGATAACGTCTTATAATTCGGTGAAGCCGGCTGCACGCCCGCAAAACATGACGTCATGTAACGTTACCGTTAGTTCGTCGTCCGTGCCATGCGGACGAAGCTGAGCGCTGAGAGGGCGCCACCCGCCGAGTCGAGCGGTATCACTACTCGCGCTATCAGCGTACTGATTTCTTAAGACGTTGTCACGTTTAACTATCGTCAGTAAACCGACTTTACAGACAACCATTTTTTTTAACGACAATAGATTTGAACTTGACCGACATCTCGCCTGATGCCAAGCGATGATGCTATCTACGATGCAGCGTGCTTACCTAAACGATACTGATTCACTTTCGACTTGAAGATAGCAAGATTATATTCACCGATAAAAACCTATTCATGCAACGTATTACACAGTCTAGACGTTGTTTTAGGCTAGACTAAACTATAGTAATCGTATTTATTTAGTTACACGGTTGTGCCGTCAAATTAATCACAGTAAATGTATAACTATCAGTTTTTCAGTTCATCTTGTATTCAGCAAAAAGTATGATTTATGAAACTCGTATAGATAACATGCATAAATGATAATGTTTTGTAACAATTAAACTCAATTAATTTATATCTTGTACACGTAATAAACGTTTATATTTAGCAACGTAGAGCAATAAAAACGTTTTATTGTTTACAGCACTTGAATTAGACTAAGCATGAAGGTATATATTTTATAGCGTATTGTGTTCCTTATTAAGTTTATTTTGAACTTACGATATTAGTTTCTCATTTTAATTAATTAACGGGTTACTTACTTTTGACATGTTCAGTCCAGCTAAACTTAAGTTAATTAATAAAAACATTTACCTTGCACCTTAGTTGTCATGGTTAACACGTTAGTTTTTATTTGATGGGTTTCTAATCACTTAAGTTTTACATTTAAAATAGAAATACAAAAATTTAAACCTAGGGCAAACATAGTTCATTCTAGCAAAGTCAGAGTTAAAGACACATTACGAAATGAAAACAGCACTAAATCTTCTTTTAAAAATAAATTAGACGTTCCTCTTTGACAGCTTGTCTACGTTCATTGAATTTGCAGTTTTGGTGAATTAACAAACAAAGTTAATTGTCATGTCCGCAGCGCGGCATAATTAGTAGTTTTGTTTATTTTAGATAATTTGGTCATGAATATTTAAATAAAAGTTACGTGTCCTAAAGAGATATATTGTTTGATATTGATGTATTGTTTTGTACGATACATTGTTCCTTACGATGTGTCCCAGACGTCATTGATCTATCGTTTTGTTGACATGAAGTACAGTTAACTATGACAAGTTATGTACAAAAATAATAGGACGTTGTACATCTAGCTAGGAGTACGTTGGTATTAGAAATAAAACAAACTATTGCAACAAAATAAAATATATTTTACAAAGTGTTTTGTATACCACTAACCGTAGTAAGAATGTTATGTTTTGTAACACAGATAAGTGTTTTTTTAGTTAATTAATTAATCACTTAAGTATTCAGTAATACTTTAATTTCATATTCGACTCTCTTCGCGATTTTTTTGTATCTTGTTTTTTAGTGTCTGGTCAACACATTATTTTCCATTTTAGGGTTGTCTGGAAGAGAACACTTTCAGTAATAAGGCCGCTAAATGGCGTGCTAGTATCTTTCTGTATACCTAATACGTATTCAGTCACTTGTAAATATTTAATGAAGTACTTTAATGGACGGAAAGATTTCGTTGTTATTGGTAGTGTTGAAAGATTAGAACAAGTATTGGTTACAAGAATCTATAGTTTTTGTTTCGGATCTTGACTGTTTTTAAAGTTTGCGCTACGTAAGTCACAATAATTACTTTCTTCAATTTGTGAAATTTGCTAGAAATGGGAAGACAGCAAAACAATTAAAGGACTTTGAACAGTTTCAATATATGCGGTGAAAATAAAAAGAATTGGCAGTATCTGCCCATAGAAGTCAAAATTTATAACTCAGAATTTGATAGCTTACGTTAGAAACGACGCGGGTGAAACCGGAAGAGATGGCCATGCTCATCAACAATTTCTAAATTGATGCGCATTTATAGATAGCCATGGTCCCGAGCTAACCAGAAGATTTCTTATCATTCCCGAGCGTGAAGCTAGAATTCAATTCACAGCCCACGAAAAATCTGTCTGTAGCGCGCCAAAAGTAGTTTTCACTTCAATAATAAACAAAACAATCCTTTGAAATCAACCAGTTGTATTTATTAATACAAAATATGGAGTCGACATGGGATATCTACAATAGGAGGCTGTATTGTAGGCCGTCGGCGATGCATGCCGACTCCTGATTGCAACACTGCAACACCGCGCTACGATCACCTGGCTCGCTCAACCGAGCAGATTGGAGCTTCAGTGCCCTACAACCTTGTGAAATATTGTATAAGTTTTATGCGAAAAACAAAGATTAGTTCTTGCACTAAAAAGTAATGACTGACGATTGTTCAGTACTTCATTGCATGGATTTGTGTTTTTACTTTATCTTTGGCACGCAAAAATGTAAATTAGTTGAAAAGTACAATTTAGTTCATAATAATTTTAAATAGAATTTGTTCATGTTTTCTAACCAAATGTGTTGTTCGCAGCTCATCTCGTCTAAAACATTTGTCATCTATGTAATGTTAGTATAGATTAAGTCTTACAAAAATTGTATACAGTTCATTTTTAATTGGCTTAGCACTAATTTATTCGTCTGTCAGTCTCGTTTTATTCAGCAGAGACTGAAAGGATTCGCTGTGCCCGTTCATAATTCACAAGTTTTTATAGAGAATAATACCTTATTCAACAGATTGTTATTTACGAATACGTAATATTTTGCGAATATGTAATGCTTTGTGAATAAATATTCAAAAGTGTCGAATTCATGTTACCGTAACAAACAAAAGATTTCTTCGACAGTTGTAAATCATGGACTGCAACTAATGACTGTTACGAAAGAACAGATTTTTAAGAAAAATTATTAGTAAAACATTTATTTCATTGTATTCGTTTACCTACACCCGAAACGTAATGGTCTAGATGAATACAATTAGTAAGTTTTATTTTATAAGTACAACATCTCAATTCAAATAATTTATTTTCATCGAAAAACAAAAACCGACTTCAATTTAAAATTAAATTCAGGCAGTCGACCAAATTTTATAAGAATCTATCACTAAGCCGTCCAGATGAATAAAAGCAAATTGATGTTTCAAAAACCGCCTGATTTCAATAAACTTTGTATTCAATGGGATCACCTCTGAACTGTGATCTACCAAACAAAAACCCATTAAAATGGATTCACAATTAGCGGAGCTATCGCGTAACACACATACAATAAAAATCATAAAACCGAATAGAGTCTCCTCATTTTTTGAAGTCGGTTAAAAAAATGTGGGCTGTAAAATTGGATGGATATCTGTTCTTTGACGATGTACTTCTAAATAAAACTTCAGAGAAATGAAACTGTATAAGACTAACTCAAAGTTACTCGTGGTAACATATTTTTTAAGTTAATCAACGGAGTGAACCAAATCAATTCAGAAATGTCAAAATAAAATAAATATTCAGGATTATATTTCATTCATGTAGGCTTGTAGGCACTCGGCGTATCTTTTACCTACTCACGTGTCCACGGACGAACGTGTGTTATCTCCAAGGCAACATGCCAGAGTCATCGACATAATCGACCATCGAGCCAACAAGATACTTCTGCAGCCTATCGAAGAAAATCAGAGGTGCAAATAACTAATAACACCCGGCAGTTTTATTACGGTTTTAATTTTAATTGTAAGAGTGGTTGTTTGTAATAGCTCAGAGAGTAGAATTTTCGAATTTCTTGCGTGTATTTAGACAGATAGATATACACACCAAAATAAATACATTAACTATCAATTAACTAATAAATGAATTAACTAACACCAAATATATATATATATATAAATTAACACACACATTAATATAAATATACATATTAACACACCAAATAAAATGAAACACAGAGAAAAAAAATAGTATTTTTTCCAAGTGCAGGTGAGGACATCCAATCGCATTTGTTTTTGGCTTTATTTTTGTTATTTATATTTTATGTTATTTGTTGAGATATAGATATATATATAGAGATAGCCTCGATTGCCAGCGATGGAGGCAACAAATTGAACAAAAAAGGTCTGTTTAGACCATCTACAAAAACCTGCTTTGCTCTTCATGATCTAAAACCGTCGAACTCTCTTTCCATCAGACGTCCCAAAAGTAGAAAAAGCGACACCGATATATTGGTTGATGTTCCGAAAGCTTGAACGAAACGATATGACTTCATTTTCGTTATACGTTAAATGTCGAACATGCTAGCTGAGTAGGTCTTTCTCCATGATGAATGCAATAAATCATTTTACTTTTTTATTCTTCTTAGATACTTATTATGGAAAGAAGTATTAAACATAGGTACAAACGCACATACCATTAATATGTCATACTAGTATCTAATATCAATAGCACGATGTGAAGTGTGATATGACTGTTTAGAGACATCTAATTCTATTGTGATTTCAATTTTAAGTGGTGATAAGCAATAGTAAGTAAAATTTAGAGATAAACCAATTTAATCTTTAGCAAAATACAGCGTTGCTCAGAACACATGTACTCAGCCAATGAGTCGTGTTCCCCTCATCGTAATGGACCAAATCTGCAAGCGGAGAAATTCGTGTTGTGTTCAGATATCATTTTTGTATATATCAGCTGACTTTTTGCGCGATTTTGATGTTTGGCCGATGGTAAAATTTGATAATAATGATAGAGACTTGGTCTCTTTTTCAATTTAATACAGACACTATGTGCACCCAGCACGTACTTGTGTTAACTAACTTACTAACATTAAAATTGCGAGAGTATGCAAATGCTTATTGTAGATGTAGGTATGTATGGATGGATGTACGAATGGACGCATGGATAGTCGTTCGAATAGATGGATATTTGTTAATCTTTCATGTAAAAACTATACTTATTGAATATGGATGAAATTATATGCAAAGATAGATCATATGTTGGAATAACAAATAAACTACTTTTTATTGCAGATTAACGGAATGTAAATTACCGTGGTAAAACCGCGGGAGACTGCTAGTGCGTTACAATAATAACAGTTACTTGGCTTCTTTATAAAAAATAAATACCTTACATAATTATGTATCTTTCTATATAGGTACGATATCGAAAAATGTTACCGAGTCAAGGATGCAAGGTGCTACGTAATCGTCAAATTAGCGATGATTATCTCGGGTTTACCTACAGCGGCGTCCAGGCAAAAAACAACAATCGGCTTTCCTAGACACGGCAAAAAACTCGCGATGAATAGATGTACATTTACCATGTAACAATTAACGCAGTTTTTAACCATTGTCCATTTCTTTGAATTCTCTGCAGGAAATAAACTAATCTTGATTTTGAAGAATTCTGACTTTTTTAGGGAACCAACTCTCGGTACTCGAAAGGATTTAACCGCAACTGACAAGTGCAAGGTAGATTACGACCGCAACTCACGATTTTGATGCCACTAAATACAATAGGAAAATTACTACGAATTAAGTTTTGATCTTTTAACCTATTTTATAAACGATTGCATTTTTGAAAGATGAAAATGGCCATTTAAACAATAGTAAGTAAACTTCTAATGTAGATTCAGTGCATAATTTAATTGAATCCGCTAAATTTGCTTTAAACCCGCTTTGGGAAGTACCACACCATTGATGCCAGTTATTCTACCGCCAAGTAGTAATGTGAAAACATTACTGTGTTCCGGTTTGAAGGGCTATGTTGCCAGTGATATTAGGTACAGGGCATTGAGATAGTATATCTTATATCTCTGAGTGACGAGTTCAGTGCAGTGCTAGGTAATGAGTTGGACTCTTCATGTTCACTGTGCTGTTATGCAGGCATGTTGCTTAACATCAGGCACGTGTACTGCTCGTCTTGTTACTCTATAGCTCTACAGTATAAAAAACCGCAATCTAACACTTAGAGATATCTTCCGAACAATGTATCCTTTGGATCTGATCATATTTTTTTTATCATCAAGTTTACAAATGTGTGAAATATACGTCCCCCCCGCGCCTCATTAACAATGTAAAAAAAAATGTTAGCAAGCCAAATGTCTTGCATCCTCCTATCCTCCTATGGTAAATCCTCAAATACTGTTATTTCATAAAACTTTGTTTTTATTTTACGTTAATCTCACTAATATTATAAATGTCGATGTCCTAACGTATAAACGGATCGGTCTGATATTCGGAACACAGTTGAGTTATAGTTTGGACGCTGGCGAAATTGCGGTAGCATTACCGAATGGAAGCCACGACGAAAAAAGAAGAAGAAGAGTTATAGTTTGGTAGAACACATTTTGCTACTTTTTATCCCGGAAAAAACAACGGGAACAGGAACTGCAAGGGTAAAACCGTGGGCACTGCTAGTGTAACATAATACTTAATCATTTAAATAGATCCGGAGGAAAGGTACTTCGGCACACAAATAGTCCGAAAACGTAGTAGGTACCTAATCCCACTAGGGTTTCTCTTTTAGTTGATAAAGAACTTTAAAAATATACCCGATTTAAATCTGCAGGCAGTAACATAATACATAAGAGAATCGTAATTATAATTGTCGTAGGTAGAAAAATAAGACGCTTGAATTGAATAATTTAATATGTATACTTTTTTAAGTATTACGTTTACACTTGACCCCCATCTCACCTGATGTTAAGTGACGATGCGGTCTAGGATGGAGCGAGCTTACAAAGAAGAAACTGATTGATGCTCTTTATAAAACACCAAGATTAAAACTGTACTTAAATAATTTTTTCTGCTGGTACTCGGTCGCTGGCTGGTGACCACCCTCTCTTTCAAGGAGAGAATCAAAACCAGAATCTATCACTCTGAACAAAGTGCAAGGCAGTGGATATAAAAATGTCTTGCGTTATATTTTTAGGCATATGGGATTTCTTGCGATCTTTCATTTCATGAGAAACTCAAATCTGGGGAATGGGGAATTCAACCCACAAATCTCCATGCTATATGGCGTGAAAATTCATCGAAATTAAAACTGAGGTACAGCTTAACAGCTTCTGCTGATTTATTACTACTTATTATTACGTAACTAGTAGGGCCCCGTGGGTTTACCCGCGTAGGTTCCTGTCCCCGTAATTTTTCTGGGATAAAGTTTACCCCAAGTGTTCTTCCAGACAATAATCTAACTGTGCTCTAAATTACAGCCCGATCCGGTCATACGTCACGACGGCGACGTGATTGAGCAACAGACATCCAAATATCCGAACATCCAAACATTGACATTTGTAATATTAGTAGGATTACTTGCTTGCGTAAGTGCGATTAGTTACACTTAATCAATACATACAATTTATAATGAAATTCATTTTGCTCACACCTGTCTTTTTCAGTATTTCAGAAGAATGTTTCAATACCTACTATGTCTTCAATACACCTTCTGTACGAGCCTTTTAAATTTATTTACACATTTCGGTTTGAGTGAAATGTATGGTCAAAGGTGTAGCAATACTTTAGGATGATTTACCTTCCAGTGTGCCTACTCAACTAGTCATTTGACTGGCCTCGTGGTAGTAAGTCTGCCTGCGCAGCCCAGGGTCGTGAGTTCGATTACCAACCAGTGCAAATATTTGTGATGAATATAAATAGTTGTATTGTGTCTGGGTGTTTCTATGTATAATAAGTATGTATTTACAACTACATATATACGTATTTTATCAGCTATCTATCTCCCAAATGTAGTACAAGCGTTGCTTAGTTTAGGGTCAGATGGTGTGGTGTGTGAACAGTCCACCAATATTTATTGTACTGATTAATAACGGTTTTATTGCTTTTTGATACAAATCCTACTAATGCTGCCAGCATGCTGGGCACACGTCCGGCAAGTTGGACTCATCACCTTGATTTTTTTTAGATCTTCTTTGGTCTATGGATAATTCAGATGTATGTGTGATGGTTAGTGAACTATGTAGCATAATGTTAATTCTGAGTGTAATTTAGTTTTATCTCACTAATGTTTAACATTTTGGACTATATCGCGTTTTTAGTGTGCGTAAGAAGTGTTTCTGCTTTAGTGTTTAGTTGATTTGATGTTTTCAATTTCAATTAAAAAATGGTAAGGTATAGATACTTTTCTGGGAATATATTTAAACTACACTCACAACACGGACTAATCTCCAACATTAATTTTCTGAGCTTCATTTCAGTGTTATCAGTATTAAGTAACCTCATACCTATGAGATTACTTAATACTGATAACACTTCGAAAATTATTTGGATTTTCATCCCATGAATAAGAATGAAAGCTCTTTTTTTTAGGAAAGTAGACCGATGCTTATTGATTATGAAATATTTGCTGTTAATTCTTCCAGCAAAAAATAATAGCAATACTATTTATTCACTATGGTGTCAAAATTGTTGTTATGAAGTACGAACAAACAATTTATACAATTCTTATTGATACGACAAAACTTTGTTAAACAATTACGAATCGCGTTATTATTTACCTATTAAAGAGATCACACACACACATATGATCTTATGACAGAACCAGAATTAAGCTCAATTTTCATGTCCTATGTCAATTTGACCGTGTTATAAAAAAATGGTTTACCTAAGCTTTGTAAGTAAGATTTTGAATACGGAGAATAAGATTCAAAAAGCTATAAATTAGTAGGAGCGAACCGACAGTTTTTTTATTTACAGGCTTTCAGATTAAAAATCAGTAGGTACTCACTTTTAAAAATCCCCATCTTGAAACACTTTCTCATTATGTCGGCAAATAAGAGTTTTTATGCTCGAACGAATGTAAACACACACTTCAAAAATCAATCAGTTCATTTAAAGTAGCTTTAAAACTTCCGGTCTAATTTAATTTGTTCATGCTCTGTTTTAGGTTCGTCACTCTGAAAGTCTAAATGGCGAGTTCCTAAATTTCCGCGGTGCCGGTATATTTATCTAGTTTTCACATGGTTCGTAGCGGGTGGCAGGCGTAGACGCGCGCTACACAGTCGGAGCCTGAACTGATGCGGCGCGGCCGGCGTGGCGGCGGCGCAAGCGACCGACCGAGCTCATTGCCACGCATACTGTTAATCATACGCCTGGGATAACGTTTAAGGCTTGATTGAAATGTATACACATACTGCGCTATTGCATCCTAGTTCTTAATAATGATTGATGGTTTGAAAACACTTTTACTTAATTTCTAGGTAATTTAATTCCATATTACTGCTCTATTTTTCTTTTAACTCTCTGTGCCTGTTACTAATCGTTTCATTGAAGACTTCATAATCAATAAGGATGATAATTATGGCACTAGTTAAAAGTCATGCCAGTATATGTAAACTCTTTGGCCATGCCTGTATTGTTTTTTTCTCTTGTACCTATTGCGAAATCAAGTATTTATGTTTGTCTGTATAGGCTCATCGTACGTCTATAATTTAAGCTGAGACTCCACCAAAGCGGAGATGTGGGAGCGGAGACGAGATGTGTGAACAAATAAATTCTATTGGTGGAGTCTCAGCCTTACTATCAAGATTAGATACGTCCGTACGTCCCATAATTTAACCACACTAGCTCATTGCTGATTGGTTTACATAATTCAAAGTTAAAATAATGCATTTATTATTACACACATTATTTTTAATTTTAATTACACATTAGTTGAAAAACAACAAACAGTGTTAAAAAGGATTAGGTACATATTAAATAAAAACATTAATTTTGAGCTTTTCGCGATCTATTCATCTTTATTCATTTCGCGATGATAGATTTTTAATTATCGGCAACATTCAAATGCTGAACCACCTGTGTGCGACACGTCTATTTTGGTACCTACACGACAGAATCTGGTACGATCGTACCAAATTGAATGGTGTGGATCACGCACCGCACTAATTTGTGGTTCAGTCGTTATTGGACCGTTGCGCAAGCAACACATCGGCATCGCCTTGATATGATAACGTTTACAAACACAAGATACCAAAATGACTCTGTTAAGAGAAAGAGATTAACATAATATATCTTATCATAACTTTGTCATTTATAGATAATGATTTAAAAAACCCCTGTTGATATTACCTATACATAAAAATATTGTTTGTTTGTTGCCTGCATTTAACATTCTACCTGTACGAAGTCACGGGTAACAGCTAGTCCTACTAATATTATAACATAAGATTAAACAGTATTAGATTATGATGAAATAGGCAAATTTTTATCATGTGAAAATAACCAGAATGAGAACTGTGCAGGCAAAACCGCGTGGCGCTGCTTGTACCTCCATAAACAGTACAAAATCTACTCTGAACTTAATAATAACCCAAATTCATTAAATCAACAAAACAAACTACCACCTTATTTATAAGTCCATAAATCGAATCCAGAGGAAAATGATTTGTTTATTGACCGATGCGAAGAATTAACGTATGGCAAAAAATTAATAATGGAATATAAAAAGATATAAAAAAATAACAAATAACGAAGAGCAAGACGTACGTACACGATATTAAGGCCGATTCACATCAGACGAGCGAATGCTCATTCTATCCCCACTGTATCAAATTCATTTGGTGTAAACAAACGTAGAACTTTCTTTCGTTGTTTTGTTTGCGTTCGGAAAGATTTTATGGAATATATAATATCGAAAACGCTAAGAACGATCTTTCGTTTACACTAAAAGATCGAGAAAGAATGCTCTTGTTCCAGCTCTAGCTCTATGTTCGTTCAGTTTAAATCGGCCTTTACAGTATCATGATCTGTAATAGAGAACTAGCAAACGGTACCTATAGAGGAAGATGTTGTTTTATGAAAATGTGGTCCAAGCATTGTTATTGAATTAGTTATGGCTGGTAGCAGATAGTGAGATGCTATGAGACGTTAAAAGTCTCTCGCCTGTTGTTTAGTATCATCGCATATTTTGCACTATATTGATATTTGATATGGCTGTCTCAAAAAGCTATAAGTTATATGTCGTCTAGATTAATTTATATAAAACTACGAGTACCTCTGAACTATGATCTACCAAACAAAACAAGAACAATCAAAATCGATTCACTATCTATCTATCACTAAGCTATATCGCGTTGAAAATATGGAAAAAAACATACAATCGAATTGAGAACATCCTTCTTTTTTGAAGTCGGTTAAAAATACACAAATTCGATCCAACGCAAAGTCAACAAAGTAGGAAATCATTATGTTCACTTAGTGTAATAAAAGTAAGAGATGTGACATCATGACGCATGCTAATTTAAGGAGATTTGATGAGGAGAAGGGTTTCTTTCCTCAGTCATTCGACGATGGAAAGCCCGATTTGGCGATTTGTTGTCCCTGCTGTTGATTGAATACTTCCGATGCATAATATCTCCAACGTCTCAGTTGCGCATTTTGTAGGTCCAAGTATTGGTCTATGGCATCTGAGGAAGTGGTGGCAATTGCGAGATATCATTAATTCTTCTTTAATTTCTACGGATCAGGGTTGGTCCATTTCTTATCCAGCAGTACTTACCTACCTATATCAAAATTGATGGGAGCGTAGTCTAGCCATTCGAAATAAAATTTACTGTCATTACATATATTACACTAGCTATTATTCCTATTACCTGCTACTTTGAACCTCGGGACCAGAATGTTAGATGAATTGTTAAAATATATTTATATTATTTATCACTTTACTCAGTGGTTTTGTATTTATTCAGTTATGTAGAGTTGTCTGCCAAAATAGGTCATAGGTCTCACAAGGTCACGGAAGCTAATTCACATTATGGGACCTGAAGTTTATAACACTCTTCCCAAAATAGTTATATCTGCCCCAAGTTTCGGCAGCTTCAAAAACAAATTAAAGTGCTGGCTTATCGATCAAACTTTTTATAGTTACACCGAATTTTTAGAGAGTGATGGCAAAGTCCTATAAAAATGTATACAAAAATTTGACATGGGTCAGTACAATTGTTATAAAAACATATTATACTCATATAATGCTTGACAGTTTTCTGTACAATAATTATTATAATACAGTAAAGTAGTCATTTCAAACTTTGAAAATGTATACAATTTGTATGCTCTTTCTTTTGTTTTTATTTTTTATTTATTGACGTGTAAATTGTACATTTATGAATAAAGTACTTTGACTTTGACTTTTAGGGGCTTACCCACTGAAAACCCTCGTTAGTTTTATTTGTGCACTTAAATGCAGGAGCTATGGAATTCCCATCACCATCACCCATCGCACCACGCCACCATCGGTCGAGGATACTGTGTTCATCTTAGGTCGTATCTGCACTCGATTGGCATATGCTCGAGGAAGAGGACATTATGTAGCTAATAGAAGTATATAAGCAGCAATAAAATAAATAAGACTTTGTATGAGCCTTAAAATCGACCAAGAATAGCTGGGTAGGTACTAACAAGTGACGAATATCTACATCAATTCAAAATGTGTAGGGCACGATCTTGCGATATTAAAAAAAATACGCTTCAGAAAATAAATTTATCCAGTTTCACGTAAACTGAAAGCTGTTCTGCAGCTTTCCCTGTATAAAACACGGACTATTTTCGTGAATTCTAGATTAGAAGAACAGTAGCAGTTGTTCATAAGGATTAGCGTATCCCTTTCAGTTTAATGTGTCTCTTAAGTGTAACCTTTTAAAGTATACAAATAGATATTGAAAGCACGAAGACTATAAATATCCAATTGAATAAATGTTAACTGCTAGTGGGTCACTTCACCACGAAACGGAAATGATTTACATACTCATGAATTAGCAAATGCAGGATAATGGTTCATGTGTTACCTATAGTTAAGAAGAAGGAAGGTCAACGTGCTTGTCAAGGAGACTATGTGCCTGACCTATCACAACAATGACATCGAAATACGTAAACGCTGCTAAAAATTTTGATGAGGAATAATTACTTTTAAAAAAATGAACCTCGTAATGGTTATCTATGCCAAGAATATATAATCTATTGCAACAATAGGTCGCTTATAAGTAGGTACTTATTTGTTCCGTACCGAGGCCTACAAGTATTGGGTTACAAAGACAAAGTAATTAAAGTCAAATACAGATTGGAGTATATTTATACTTAATATTACTACCTAAGATTAAGCGACGAGTTATGCTAAATATTTAACCAACATTGAATTCGAAGAAATGTACTGTTAACTTTTTGGTAATTGCAATGACAAATGACATTAGCCACCGTTTACAAAACTTGCCTTAAGCTCAAGTTTAGTTTAGAGTTTGTTTGACGTCACAAATATTCTCAACAAATTCTACGTTGATTTGTCTGTATTCAACATTTTGACTGGATTTTTGCTCGCGTAGCCCTTGTGCTAAAGTTTGGAAAACTGTAAGCAAATAGCAGATTTATTCTCGTTATTTTAAGATTTTTTTAACAGATAAACGTCTTTGCAACGGTGATTATAACGCGTCTTTCCTTTATAAATAATCATCATTATCACAGCAGACCCTAGTCCGCTGTTCGACAAACTCGGACTGAGTGCTGGTGACGTGGTGTGGTGGAGTGGTGGTGGAGATTTACGTTTCTACTCGTTGTCTTCTGAATTACATATATGGCCACTCCATTTCCTATATTCTTAGGGTATCATAGACTACGTTGGTCGGTACGCGGTCTCCACTCAAAGCCACGTCTACCCCAATGGTCATCGGTTCTGCGACGTATATGACCGGCCCATTGTTACTTTAGTTTGTTAATGCGTTGAGCTTTGTCGGAAGTCTTGGTTCTCTGACAGATCACTAGGTTCCAAGTACAATATCTCAGAGATTCTCAAAGAATTACTCTTTCCATAGCATGCTGTGCAACTTTAACTTGAGGGCCGCTTTACCTACCAGTATCCACGTTGCAACACCATAGGTCCCACTTGGCCGCATTGATTGAACATTTTTATCATATAAATACTTTGTGCCCAATCACGAAGGTCCAAGGGAATAGATATGGCCCAACTTACTAGATTTTTTATTGATTGTTACCTACTTAATCAGGTCAATGTTGCAATTGGGGCTATAGCTATAAGCTGATATAGCTATATCTATATATCAGTTGATCTAAATAAATTTTAAACGCAGTTAACAACGTATACCTATGTAATGTATAGTACAAATTTAATCATATCTGTGACTGGATGTTTCATCATTTGTTTATTTATTAATTCAGTTGCCTTCTGTGCATCTAGAATCATCATCTTTGATACATCTACACACATACAAGCTCACGAAAATACAGATTAAAAATTATAAATCAAACAAAAATATATATTTGATAATAATTCAATGCATAAAAAATTTTCGGTAGGTATAAAAGCAATGAGTCGCTAAGATTCACAAATTATACAAGGTATCATGATGAATTTGACCAACTTATATAATAAAACTAGCTGTTACCCGCGACTTCGTCCGCGTAGTATTTTAGATTTGGTCTGTGTATAAATTCACTGCTTTTTCAAACGGGTAAAAATGTAGTAGAGTTGTTGTCTTACTTTGTTTGTTCATACTATGAACTTCATAGTTACAGCGGGGTGTTTGTATGTTTTACTCGTTACTGAACTCCCGTACGGAAAACCTATAAACTATCTGTGTTCCAAATTTAAACATAATCTAGTTAAACAAAATCTGATGTCACATTTATACTTGATTATACTTGATCCCTAAGGAACTGTGCTATTTTCGAGATAATAAATAGCCTATTTTTTTTCGATGTTTGGATATGTGTTACACATTGCAACAAAATGTAGCTTACTACATTTTGTAGTATAAATATTTATACTTGATCCCTAAGGAACTGAATTATTTCGGGATAACATATGTGTTATTCCAGACTATAAGCTATTTGTGTCCAAAATTTCAGCTCGATCCGTTCAGCCGTTTTGACGTGATTAAGCAACAAACATACAAACATTGTAATTTATTTATATTAGTAGGATTATACTTGATCCCTAAGGAACTGTGCCATTTTTCTGGATAATAAATAGCCTATTTTGTTATGATGTTCGGATCTGTGTTACAAATTGCAACAAAATCTAGTAAGGCGTTTCGATGTTATATTTATACTTGATCCCTAAGGAACTGTGCATTATTTCGTGATAAAATATAACCTATGTGGTATTCCAGACTATAAGCTGTGTCCAAAATTTCGGCTGGACTCGTTCAGCCGTTTTGACGTGATTGAGCAACAAACACCCAAACCTCCAAACATTCCAGACTTATAATATTAGTAGGATTATGTAGTATTTTTACATAAAAATGTAATAGTAACATTAAAGCACTTTGAGATTGTCTACAAATAAATCCGCATCGGTTATATGACCGAAGAGGCTATGGGCTTGTGAGGTGAGAGCGAACCGAACCCTATCACCATGGAGGAGAGAAACAGATAATAATTTAAGTAATAAAAGTAACGGGCAAATTTTCGTTGGACTTTTAACAACATCAGCTTGTATTTAATTATTTTGTATGATCTCAAAGCGACAGATTTGTATTCCAGCTTGCTATCAACAAAATTATAGTACAAAACCAAGTAGGTTAACCAAGTAGGTACAAAGTAGGAAAGTCGAGAATTTATTTCGAAATTATGTTTTTCATAGAAAGAGAGTAGACGTCCTGGATCGAGTTTCTGTCCTGAAAACTAATAGTCTGCCACATCATGACATCGAGACACTGAAAATCACATAAATTCAACACAAAAGTACTTATATTGAACTTCAGCTCGACCTCTAAAGTCACTCCCAAATCCACAATCTCGGTGGCGCTCTCCAAAGAGACATCGGCCACTTGCTAGTCATAACTCATAACAGATGGGATTCCGGGAACGAGTGATTGCGTTCGTTTAACTTTTGGAGTGATTCAGATCCATCTCGTTGTCCAATGAACCAAAATATCAATATCTTCCTGAAGCGACTCACCGTCATCCCTGCCACAAATATAACTTAAGATTATTTGCAATCATACGACATCTCGCCGTTTTTATAACTTTTAGGTGGTCATTGATCATTGTTGGGAATTGAATCGGACCTAGAGTAGGTACTACCCTGATTTACAGGAAACGGCAAACAATTCATTGTAAGTTTGGGTCTTAGAATAATTTAAAGAAAGGGCGCGCCTCTGTCTAAATTTTGAAAACTTTACACAGGTAAGACTCACCGCGAATTAAATTGTCAATGAATTACTTTGCCGATTCTAAGTAATTTCGAATTAAAGTTTTAATTAAATCAATTCATACCATAAACAACCCAATTTACATTCCCACTGCTGGGACTTGTTGTTTTCTTTTGAGAGAGTTCAATTTACCGAGCTAGCCCAGTGCGGGTCGGTAGATGACTCAGGTTGTCGAAAAAAGTATTTTTTTAAACATACCAATTTCCTTGATGATTTATGACGAACACTGTTTTACCTTCACCGCTAAAGGTAATGACGAACTTGTGCACTGGACTTGGAAAAATATTCAATGGTACAGCCGGGATTCATACCTACAACCTCAAGGTTATGAAATCGGAAGTTCTCCACTACGGGTTAGTTCTACTTATTGTGACGGTGACATTTTATTTATTATTTATTATTTTTTTACCAATCAAAGGTTTCCTTACACTGTAGAATGTTTCCAGAATAGCTGTTTCCATAAGATAAAAGCCTTTGTTTTCTGCAAAATAAAAATATGTCATTGAAATAAAATACTTTACACTATTAAAATTTATCAATTTATCATTATGACCTTGCTATGACATCTGGCTGTAATTGCGGTATTAAAACATTAATCCTACTAATATTACAGTGCAATAGTGCAACGTTTTATGTAACGGAAAATATTTTCTCCTTACATTATTTTTATTAATTATATATTTATCTTGGTGTATTGTGGAGCAAGCCTCCGATATCTCGAGGTAATTTCATGGACCATGTTTACCCTTTATAAAGTACATAAAACTCCAAAAAAAAAACGAAAATATAAAAAATCTCGACTCGCTCTACCATATAACCATTGTAAATATCTCATAATTTAAGCATTTAACAATTTAACAATAGGTACGGGTGTAAAAAGAAAATAGATAGTCATTTTTTTTATTTTCGTAACCGGAAACACTTCTACGTTTATAGACAGTGCAATCCACGAAGACGCGCCCCACCAATTTTCGTTTCCACCAATCGCGTTTGCTCCAAGCGTCAGTCGCGAACCATTCTACAGTCATTGTAGTGTGCGTGTGCATTCATAGGTAATTAGTGTGTACCGATAACACTCAAACATTGACGGAAGCTTGCACACATATACTATAAACGGCTAGGAGGAATAGTGGGGCGCGTCTTCGTGGATTGCACTATCTGTAGTCGTCAACTTGTTAAGTGGTAAGCTACGGTGTTTTCGAATATGATAGGCGGTGACCTTGAAAATACCTTCACTGTGACCTTGTAATGATCTAGAAATATCTAGATTGTTTCTTTCAGGAATCAATGAAACCAACTCTTTTATTCTTCATACAAGACCTTAAAAAGTCCTTCTTAGATTGTTTTTCAGGGAACAACGAAGCAACCTATACCACTCTATGAGGAAAGAGGACTCAATTCATTTGCTACGAGTCTCGAAAAGATTCCCAATGTATGGGTGGAATTACACCGACCTACGAATCGTCCTGTGGTGAAAATCTTATACCTTTAAAAGAGCAATTCTTGTCTATAAATATGTATATATATATATAGAATCTGAATCTCGGAAACGGCTCGAACGGTTTTGATGAATCTTATACCTTTAAACGAACAATTCTTGTCTATACATATCTTATATATAAAATTCTCGTGTCACAGTGTTTGTTTCCTTACTCCTCCGAAACGGCTTTACTGATTTTAACCAAATTTTATATGCATATTCTGTAGGTATGAGAATCGGCTACTAGCTATTTTTCATACCCCTAAGTGACAAGGGTTGTTCACTAAGGCAAAACAACGTTTGCGGGGTCAGCTAGTGTATATATAGATATAATCTGAATCTTGGAAACGGCTCGAACGGTTTTGATGAAATTTTGTATGCAGGGGGTTTCGGGGACGATAAATCGATCTAACTAGGTTTCATTTAAAAAAAAAACGCATATTTTGCGAGTTTTCAGACAATGAAAAACTGTCACATTAGACATTAGAATACGAAAGTAAATTTCGCCGCGAGACGCGACAGCGTAATAGCTCAGATGGGAAGTCGGGCGGTCATAGCGGTCACGAATTAGTAGCTCCGCGATCGAATTCAGACGGCTTCTCTTTTTTTTCATGTTTGCTTTTTTTTTTTTAAAGAAAATCTATTTCTTTCAGTCTTTTATCTATAGGTATCTAAGTATGTTTAGTATTTAAGCCGAGCAAAGCTCGGTCACCCAGGTACTGGGAGACAGAGACGTACTTCTTAGCATTCCATGGATTCACCGTGCGGGTGCCGGGTCCATCGTGTGGCAGAGAGAGAAATCTCGAGTAGACCCCGAGACTTGTGACTCGGGCGTAGGTTTAAAAGGGGCCCCTTATATATTGACGTACGTCAACACTCACCTTCACTACTCGTATTTCTCTCCCTGCCCAGCCAAATCCGATATGATCCTACTAGTGCAGCTTTAGATACTCGTTCTAGTATAGAACTTACTGCACTTCTGGACAATCCAAGGTCTTTAAGCAGGTTATAGAGAGATTTTGCTGGTATACCTCTCGCTCCTACTTCCACAGCGTATAAATTAACTACATAGCCATTTTTTGTTAATTCATTTTGTAGGTCGTAATACTTATTTTGTTTCATCACGTGGTCTTTAGGTATATTAGTTTCCCACGGTACGGTAAGTTCTACCAGGACTATGCGTTTCGTAGCCCTAGAAAAAAGGAAAATGTCCGGTCTGGATGACGAAACACCCACATCCTCTGGGATTTTGTAGTGCTTTTCATACGTGTCCATTAAAATAGTCCAATCAGGTGCTGAACCCAGGATTGAGTAAGGCTTGTTCTTGGAGTTTGAAGTTGAGCCCTCTTTTACAAAGTTAATTTGTCTTTTGTTTATCGTCAATCCCTTTTGGGCTCTAGCTACCGAAAGGCTTACGGCTTCACGTATGATTTCAAGTACTCTGTCATGGCGCTGAGAGTAATGACCCCTATTAAGGAGCACCTTGCAACCCACCAATATGTGCCTTGCTGTACATATCGCCTCACTACAAGTATAGCAACATTTTTCAGAGGCTTTTCCCCACCTTACCAAGTTACTCTGGTCAGGGAGGGTCATTTGGAAAGCGTTCAGATAAAATTTTAATAAGGCAGGAGACCAGTCATATAGCAAGGTGCGCCACTTTAGAGCTAATGGGATACAAAACTCACCTATGGTTAACCACTCACTTTGCATTTCTAAATTCATAGCGTGCACTTTGTAACTATCATTTTCGTCTTGTTGTAGAAAGGTTTTTACCATGTCTCGGTCTTCCCTTTTCTTTCTCGCACCCAACCCAGCTGTATTTACTTGCGCGCCTGCCATAAATTGCTTGTGGAATTGAAGTCTAGATTCAAGGTCCGAAGCGCTTTTGTCTTTTGGGAGAGATGCGATTAATTCGTCTTTCGACTTTCCCAAAACATGCGTTTTTGTAACTCTTAGGTGTTTGTAGAGTTCGGATGGTTTTTTTAGTTTCAGGCCAAAACTATTGTGATCCCTAAATAGAGTAGAGGGATCAGCCGGATGTGCCAATCCAAACCATGACTTCAATATCTTTATGACATTAGCATCTAGTTTTGCGAGGAGGGTTTTACCGATGTCATATACTAGGAAAGGCCAAGTGAGACGTGATGTGAGATAGTTGTCATATATCCATGCTTTTTTGATATTGCTGATAGGCTGTTGGTCTACCTTATTGAGGTCATTCATGAAATTTCCATAATTTACATTAATTTACATTACATTAATTTAAATTTACATTAATATGCCATATAAGATAATGTAACTCCGCCGCACATTCTCCGATATGCGAAATGTTTGCAGAGTCCGCCTGGGATAGTACCACCTTAGCCAGTTATTCTACCGCCAAGCAGTAATTGCGAAAATCGCTGTATTCCAGCGAAATTACAGGAGATAAGCCATCTTATATCTCTGGATGAAGAGCGCAGTGTAGTGCTAGGTAATGATTTGAACTCTTCATGTTCCAATAGCTGCATGACACTGTGCTGTTATGGGCAGGCGTGTTGCTTACTCTTACCGTTACTCTAGATGAAGATGATGCTGGAAACAGCACGTTAACGTTGTATATTCTTTTCAAATGTGTAGCACTGTATTAAATCCAATATTTGTTTTATGATACCACAAAGGATAATCATAAACCAGTCTGAGCTTGTCTTTCTTATCTGTAACAATTGTAAAATAAAACTAACTGTCTACGTGGCCTAATTACTTGGAATATTAATTTACTCAAGAGATTTTCTTTATCTTTTGAGTATCTACTTTGCGAATCTTAGCAAAATAAACAAACAAAAAGGAAATTTTGCTTTGTAGAGGAAATATTCTGAGATTGTGGTTTTGTACCGTTTTTTTTCTGGCATTTTTGTAGGATATGCAGATTTAGCATTAAACAGAAACCGTCTGATGTGCATTTGCGCTAGTCGTCGTACGAGATCAAAGGGAATGTAGAAAACATATGGAAAGTTTTCAGGAATGCTTTACGTATGTACTATGTGCTGTATATTTAATGAAATTGGTTAAGTAAGTAGCCTGTCCGTTCTTCACTAATATTTACTAAATAAAAGAGGAAACTTGAGGTGAGTCTAAATTGGCCATAGGCACCTTTGTTAAAAAAACTGTAAAACTGGGGTAAAACTGTAACCTGAACTAGCTTATCATCAAAGTCTTGATTGATAAATACAAATTTTACATGTGAGTAACCATCATCAATTTTTACTGGCAACTATAAAACCAAAATATTTAAAAGTTCCTTCCACAAAAGTTGTTCTCTTTTTTCACGAGCCCAAAGGACATTTTTGTATAAAACAGCTAATGTGAATAATTCTTTTTTTCAAAATATAAAAAAACTGCTTTCACTTTAAATTACATTGCGACACTCGACCAAATTTCATAAGAAGCAATTACTAAGGCCCAGAACAGACGCCTCAACGCGAATGAAGCGAAACTGCAACTTCCAGTTACTTTAGAGTACTAAGAGAAACACCACATAGCACGACCGTTTTGAAACCAGTTTGAAATGCATTGCAAATCAGTTGCATTGAAACCGGCGTGCAGGAAACTCGTGTTTACGTTTCATCGGTTTCGGTGTCTATACGTCCTTTTCGGTACAACAAACGACGAAAATAAAAACATTCAATTTATGTTAGAAGTTGAGAAGTATCCTGCTTGTACAATACAACACTATCAAACTGCTCTCGCAAGACTGAGACTGATAAAGCATGGGCAGAAATTTCACGGCGTAAGAATTGAAACTGGTTTCAAATTAATGATTTCAAAAGGGTTTCGTTTTACTCGCGTTGCGCCGTCTGTTCTGGCCCTAAGTCATCGAGATAAACTAAAGTGAATTTTAGTTTTTTGTTCATATTTCATGGACCAACTCACTGATTTCGATAAAATTTGTATAGGACCACCTCTGAACTATGATCTACCGTACAAAAGAAGAACCATCAAAATTGATTCGCAATTGGCGGAGCTATTGCGTAACATACATACAAAAAAACATACAATCGAATTGAGGTCCTCCTTCTTCTTTTTCGAAGTCGGTTCAATACATAGGTATAGTGTAAAAAAGTCACAAATTTGTTCGAATTTCTAGGAATTGACGTCTGTCAACAATACTACTACCTATTACTATATCATCATCATCATCAGCCGCAAGACGTCCACTGTTGGACATAGGCCTCCCCCCCTAGATTTCCACAACGAACGGTCCTGCGCAACCTGCAACCAGCGGTTTCCAGCGACCTTTGTGAGGTCATCTGTCCATCTAGTGGGAGGCCGCCCAACACTGCGTCTTCCGGTTCGTGGTCGTCACTCGAGAACCTTTTTTCCTCATCGGTTGTCAGTTCTGCGAGCGATGTGGCCTGCCCATTGCCACTTCAGCTTAGCTATTCTTCGAGCTATGTCGGCTACTTTCGTTCTCTTGCGAATATCCTCATTACGGATTCTGTCGCGCAAAGAGACTCCGAGCATCACTCTCTCCATAGCTCGCTGTGTGACTATGAGCTTTGTTCTGAGGCCCACAGTTAAGGACCAGGTCTCAGTTCCATAAGTCATCACTGGAAACACGCACTGATTGAAGACTTTCGTCTTCAAGCATTGGGGTATTTTGGACTCCAAGATGTGCCGTAGTTTTCCGAACGCTGCCCATCCGAATTCGACCCTTCGCTGGACCTCTTTGACAAAGTTGGATCTACCTAATTGGATCTTTTGACCCAGGTAGACGTATTCGTCAACAACTTCGAGTGTGGGATTCCCAACAATAACCGGTACAGGTGAGACATGAACATTTGACATGACCTTCGTCTTGTCCATATTCATCCTCAAACCTACCTGTTGGGATACTCTACTGAGGTCTCTAAGTATAGCACCGAGGTCCTCCAGCGACTCCGCCACAATGACTATGTCGTCGGCAAACCGAAGGTGAGTACGGAGGAGATACATTCGCCGTTGATATTGATGCCATGTCCGTTCCAGTCCAGTAACTTGAAAACATCTTCCAGTGCGGCAGTGAACAGTTTCGGAGATATAACATCTCCCTGTCTCACGCCTTTCTGTAGCCGGATATGTTTTGTGCACTGGTCCTGTAATCGGACAGACATTGTGGCTTTGCTGTAAATACGAGAGACTGAAGCACTGCCCAGGTCTCGATGGAATCAAAGGCTTTCTCATAGTCCACATACGCTATACATAGTGGCCGATTATACTCCTCGGTTTTCTGTATAATCTGCCGAAGCGTATGGATGTGGTCTATGGTACTATAGCCTTTTCGGAAACCGGCTTGTTCGGGTGGCTGGAAGTCGTCAAACCTGCGTGCGAGACGATTCGTGATTACCCTCGAAAAAAACTTATAAACGTGGCTCAGAAGTGAGATGGGTCTGTAATTCTTCAACAAGGTGTTGTCACCTTTTTTGAAGAAGAGCACCACCACACTTCTGCTCCACGCTTCTGGCGTATTACCGTCAAGTATGATGGAGTCGAACAGCTTCTGGAGGACTTTAAGTACCGGTTTTCCACCCGCTCTCAGAAGCGCAGTCGTAATTCCGTCGTCGCCAGGTGCCTTGTTGTTTTTAAGTTGCTTGAGGGCCATCCTAATCTCGTACAGGCTGACTTCCGGGATATCTTCGGTAAAGTGTCGGGTCAGATTGGCTCTGGGGTCTTTAGCCAATTAACTTTAATCAGTGCTCAAGCCCGAGAGAAGGTTATACGCTATATAGACTAAGATCCCAGAGCTCCCAGACGTCACCTATTTTCTGATGAATGAAATGTGGACGATTGAGTAGAGTTAGTAGGTAAGTACTAAGAACCCATGCTTACTCGCTAACTTGCTTAGACGGCCAATTTTGAGATATGGGGTAATAAAGGTACATACAAACATTACTTACTTCATGTATTTTCTAATAAGTGATTTTCACGTATGTTGTAGGCATTATCCTTAAAAACAAGGCCCCAATACTCCCAGACACTTTCCGTCGGCCGTTTTGCTTAACAACTCCAAAATAATAATTTAACTTCACCTAAATTCTCATGCTCCATTTGTAAATATGTTCGCCAGACAACTATTTTGTTGCTTTTTACAATAAGATAATCTAATCTAAGGGGGCAATCATCCCCTAAACTCAACTATGTCCTATGGGTAAGAGCGGGAGACTGAGTGAGACATTTATTAGGAAATATTAACTTAAAATAGAGTTTAGGGGATGATTTCCCCATAGATTCGTCCGTCTTATTGGAAAAAGCTTTAAAATAGTTGTCTGAAACATATTTACAAATGGAGCATGAGAATTTAAGTGAAGTTAAATTATTATTTTGGAGTTGTTAAGCAAAACAGCTGACAGAAAGTGTCTGGGAGTATTGGGGCCTTGTTTTTAAGGATAATGCCTACAACATACGTGAAAATCACTTATTAGAAAATACATGAAGTAAGTAATGTTTGTATGTACCTTTATTACCCCATATCTCAAAATTGGCCGTCTAAGCAAGTTAGCGAGTAAGCATGGGTTCTTAGTACTTACCTACTAACTCTACTCAATCGTCCACATTTCATTCATCAGAAAATAGGTGACGTCTGGGAGCTCTGGGATCTTAGTCTATATAGCGTATAACCTTCTCTCGGGCTTGAGCACTGATTAAAGTCTCTCCAGTGTCGGAGAAAGGTCGCTACCGTTTACCTACTAGTCGTCGAGAGTCAAGAGTTCGTAGCCAATAGTATCTTTGTGTGAAATTAAAATATTTAAATTTTGATCTATGTAGAATGTAGATATAGGTACAGGAAATATAAAATGGTAAGTGCATTCCGATTTACAATAATTGTTATTTATTGATATATCTGTAATTTAAGTATAGTTCGATATCTGACATTTTGAGTTTTTTTTTAAGGATAGAGCGACGAGACGAGCTGGACATGTGCCTTATGGTAAACAACATGCCTGACATATAACAGCACAGTGACACGCAGCTATTGGAACATGAAGAGTCTAAATCATTACCTAGCACTACACTGCGCTCATCGCCCAGAGACCAGAAGATATTATGTCTCTAAGCCCTGTAATTTATCTGGAAATATAGCCCTTCAAACCGGAATAGTAATGTTTGTACATTGCCGCTTGGCGGTATAATACAGTGACATGATATAGGTACTTACCTAGGTACTAAGTTTCCTGTACACAAATATAAAAGAAGAACGAACCACGTTTTACTTAACAATAGTCATCAAATGGGGACTAAAGTTTTTTTTTATTGTTAAGTAAATACTTAACAATTAAAAAACTTTTTAAATTGTATCAACATTGCAATAATAAAAAAATCTGCTGTTACAAACAACCACTATTCATTATTATTTTTAAGTAGTCTGTTATTATCTTTACAGGTCATGAGAAAAACGTTCTAAGAAAAATCTGTCCAGTTAGAGCATGTGCTACCCGCCAGATCGCACATCGCCATCGTGTTGAACAAAGTTCAAAGAAAATGCGATCATTTTACGGATTTTAAGTGCCTGTCAGAAAACTTATATTGAAGCACGTTTACGATTGCCATGCGATTATTTTCAGTGATTACAGCGTAGGAACCGTGCTATAAATAAAATTTCAGGCTACTATGTTTTAAAAATTTTAGATGTTTTTGAGATGACTTTGAGAGAGATCGCCGCCAAACTTTCTGTATCTCACAAGTCGATCCGTACCATTTTGGCTAATAATTTGGGTATGAAACGTGTCATCGCTGGGCTAGTCCCAAAATACCTGAGTTTTCTCCAAAAACTCAATTGCATGAGAGTCGCTGAGGACATGCTAGAACGAGTCAATTCCGTCCCAACATTTATGAAACGCTTTGTTAATGGTGACGAGACGTAGTTGTACGAGATTGACATGCATACTAGTCAACAAGTTTTGGAGTGGCGCCTTCCAACTGAACGATATCGAGTAACCACCACATTTATCATATATGGCTCTAGTCGATTTTTTTCTTTTTCCTAACCTCGTGCTAAAACTAAACAATTTACCAATTAGTTGCATCCGTTTCAATCGCTAGAAGACATAAAGGAGAATTCACGGCGAGAATTGCACTTAATTCCAGAAACAACGTTAAAAAAATGTTTTGATGATTGCATTATTCGTTGGCGTAAGTGTATCGTTTCTAAAGGAGTATACTTTGAATGTGAAAAATAACACATATTCGTAGGAGTTTCCCTTAAATTTGATACGCCAGGTGTATATTTCCTAGATTTAACTGAGAAATAACTCGTATGTGAATAACAATATGCTCAGTAATATTTCAGATAGCAAAGATCGTCTTGGGGAGCTAACCTAAACATTTGAAGATCAATAACATCATATCTCGGACATGAACTCAACGTCTCAAACAAAAGTTACAAATAAAGTGACCTTATTCTTGTGTAGTATATATTTTATACTTAGACAACCGCGGATTCAGGGGCAAAAGCAGAAACAAAACTAATTTTTTTCTAAATTTGGCGATGTAAAACAACTCTGCAACAAAAAAATCAATGCAAACATAAATCAATTTATTCGTTGAAATGTAATAGCAAAGGCTCAAAGGCAAAAAGTTATTTGCTATTAAATAATATCAGGCGCTAAAATGTAATAGCAAACTGCAATCATAATCTTGCCTTTAAAATAATATAGTCAACAAATACTTCTATGTTATACTACCGTCCCGTTCCGGCTTCACTCGGATATTGTCATATAAAGACTATTAATCGAGATAAAACTATCCTACGTTTCAAGTTGGATCAAACTGCACACGGTGCGCAAATTTGATTAAAATCGGTATAGTAGTTTAGGAGTCCATCGCGGAAAAACAACGTGACGCGTAATTTATGGATATTATAATATACTAATAAAAAACAATAATAACTAAAAAAAGGTCAACTCGTGAGGGATTTGAACCCCCGACCACCACACATCAATGCATTTAAGTGGGCGTTCTAACCACTGAACTAACGAGTCTTGCTGATGCAAGTCGAATCTCATTCATTCATGTAAACTGCATGTACCTACTTACAAAGTGAGTCAACCTTCGTAGTGCTATTAATAACTTCGTTCGTATAGTCTATGTATAGGGCACGTATTATAGGGACCTATAACTTCGTTCGTATACTCTAGGTATAGGGCACGGTAAATGGTATCTACCTATAGGTATCGATCGACATTCCTAAATGCGTAGTGCAATTGCTTAATAGTAGAAACACTTGAATTTTCGGAAACGCTGCGCTGGTTTTGAGAAAAGGAAAATATTACAATAATTATCACATAGGTAAAAAAATTGCGAGATAAGTCTGTCGTTACGTTCCTACCTGGTTTACCCTGAACATCGCCGCCATTTTCAAGTCAGAAATACAATTCAATTTAAAATTACTCTACACAGTTAGTTCTACCAATAATAATAGACGACAAATAAATAAGCCATAGGCTCTACCTCTGGCTGGAAGTGCGCTCTAACGACGTTTTGGCTTTTACAAAATGAAGGCTTCGAAGCCATGGGTTCTTAGGCTATAAGGTACAATGAGAAAGACAACAAAGTTAAATTGTAGTTGTGAAAAAAATCCTGGCCACAGTAAGTTTACACTTATTTTCAGATTTATTGAAAACCAACTTGTGTTTTCTTGTTTATCTCTGGGTGACGTGCACAATGCAGTGCTGTGTAATGATTTGGACTCTTAACTACGTATTATCTGCCGAATAACAATCAATGATAAAATTTAACTCACGTTAGTCAAAGTGACAACCGCACACACTACCGGATTGAGTCTAAAACACGCGTTATGTTCCCCTTTTGTATCTCTGTTCTCGGCTAGGGAGATCAGCTGAGTTATAACCAACCCAACCACTTCCAAGCGCGGTCCCAAACTCGAATTTTGGAGGGAGTCACCAGTACACAGTCTTAGATTTTGGGGGGAGTCACGAGTAGAAATACAGTAAAACGAAAAAAAAATACTTAACTAGTAGCGCCCCACGATTTTACCCGCGTAGATGCCGTTCCAGTTGTTTTCCCACGTTAAAGTAGTCTTGGTACATACTAGTAGTACATGCTATTACATTATTTTTTGAAGTGAAAACTTCTTTAGGCGCGCTATAGACAGAATTTTCGTGGGCTGTGAAATGGATTAATCAATCGTCACGCTTGGATATGATAATGGATCGGATCGGATATGAAATCTTCGGGTAAACTCGGTAAAAACGGCCAGGGTAACAGAAACAGTAGGTAAAGAGTTTCGATTACCTACCTCCAACAGCCCAGCGTTTATCTCCAGATACCAGGACAACAGAAACAGTAAAGACGTAAAGAGTTGCAATATTCTGTATAATTACGTTGATATAAAACTAGATGGCGCAACCATCGATTTAGCTGGCGGTGTTGAAATTATGCGAATGTACATAGACCTACGATGGTTTAACAAATAAGTTGTCGTCTGACAAGGTCATAAATAAATTAGACATTTCAATTAAGTCACAAACATTTGAGTCACAAGTTTTCACTTCTATCGGCAGTTCCTATGACTGCCATTTTTTTTTAGATTTTTTATTTAATGTATACGATTTTGGGGGTATCATGTCCCCTGTGATCCGCTTTGGACCCCACATGACCACTTCTTCAACCAGCGTCCCAATTCAACAACAAATTTCTTCGTCTCCGTGCTCCAAGTTTCAGCTTCAGCGGCAAATAGGACGAAATCATACGTTGGATCATCCGTACTTACGATGTTTGCTTTTAGCGGCCATCTCTTTTATTATTCAATATAGGGATAGGTTAGAGCAACTAAATACAACAGCAACTTGAAGGAAAAAATACTTAATTTATATTCATAGGTGATCCACCAAGTATCAATTACAATTTGATAAATGCATTTGTAATTTATACGCTATAAAATAATTATTATTATAAAATACGTTTAATTATTATTTTGTACTAGCTGTGCCCGCGATTACATCCGCGTTTTAATTAAGGGTTTTCTTTTTTTTTCACGGAACTCTAATTATATTCCGCAATTAAGAATAGCCTGTGTTATGCCTTAGAAAATCAGCTATCTGGTAGTGAAAGTTCCGTCATAATCAGTCCAGCCGTTTCGGAGATTACGGAACCAACAGACAGACAGACAAAAGAGGTTTAGATATAGGTAGGTACCGTACATACTTTCATTTGAACTTACATTACATACAGACGCTCCAATTTTTCACCAGTCCAGTCATTTTAGTAAGTTCACCTCGGAATTCGAGATGCCCAGAGAGAGATACAGACTGTCTGTAAATACTTGTATACTGACACCCTAAAAGTTGTCTCAAAACCTACATATGGTAGGGTGTGAGCAACTATTAAATTTCAATGTCAAAGTTCCCGAAAATCGTTTTTTTGCGCTTTTGTTGTAAATATTTCATTTCCTATGGGTTTTTTGCTATTTGTATGTATAATCAATATTATAGAATACAAAATTCCCTACATATTTTGCTTCATAAACTTTTTTATACGGTGAACCGTTTTCGAGATAGAGGGTGGAGAGCTCGCGGTCACAGTACGCACTTGATAATATACACGTTTGAAATGTTGATGAGCAGCTGCACAGTTGGTGGAATATTTGGAAACAGAACATTACCATTACCCAGCTGTAAGTCTGTAAATACTTGTATATTGACACCCTAAAAGTTCTCTCAAAACCTACATAATATGGTAGGGTGTGAGCAACTATTAAATTTCAAGGTCAAAACTCACAAAAATCGTTTTTTTGTGCTTTTGTTGTAAATATTTCATTTCCTATGGGTGTTTTGCTATTTGTATATAAAATCAATATTGTAGAATACAGAATTCTCTACGAATTTGGTTAAAAACAATTTTTATACGGTGAACCGTTTTCGAGATAGAGGGTGGAGAGCTCGCGGTCACTGTACGCACTTGATAATATACACGTTTGAAATGTTGATGAGCAGCTGCACAGTTGGTGGAATATTTGACAGCTGCACAGGTTTATTAAGTTTTATAGACTTGAAGTAATGCATATAACGAAGATGATCGAGACTTTTCACAGATTTTGGAGCATGATAGACTGCTAATAAGGTTTGAGTTCCACTCTCTAATAATCTCTGGGCCGAACAATTTTCTTCCTCCAATGCTGCTAGTGCAGCAAGTTCATCCAAATTTTCTGCAACTGCAAGAGTGGTTGTGGTTCGCGATGCGGATGCGGGCTGGCAATGCTCTTTAGCTTGTGGCCAAAGTAATGGGCAAGCTTGTCTCAATGCTCTACTCAGAGGGACATTAACGAATATGGAACCTTTGACCCCGAAATCATGGAAGAACTTGAGAAAACTGTACATCTCTCGTTATCGACCGGAGGCACCGGTTGACCTGAAGTGATGCTGTGACCGCGCGCTCTCCGCCCTCTATCTCGAAAACGGTTCACCGTATAAAAATTGTTTTTAACCAAATTCGTAGAGAATTCTGAATTCTACAATATTGATTTTACATACAAATAGCAAAACACCCATAGGAAATGAAATATTTACAACAAAAGCACAAAAAAACGATTTTTGTGAGTTTTGACCTTGAAATTTAATAGTTGCTCACACCCTACCATATTATGTAGGTTTTGAGAGAACTTTTAGGGTGTCAATATACAAGTATTTACAGACTTACAGCTGGGTATCTCGAATTCCGAGATTCTTACCTAATTTAAGCTTAAATGACTGGCCCACTATCTTATCTACACATTCATCAAAATGTTTAATACTACCTGTGCCCGCGACTTCGTCCGCGTGGAAAAAAATACTTTGGGCAGTTTTTTCAATGTATATGTGTAGTTTATAAACACTGTAGAAATTGGTATAACTTTTTTATTTATGAACGGCAGTTCTACCGCCTAACTCTCCTTTCTGATATGCTTTAATTTGTGACGTCATCTGCCAATTTGATAACGCCGATGAAAGCAGACAACTACATTCTGCTTTCCGTATGCAGCGGAACTGAAATCAAATGTAGTTGTCTGCTTAAAAGCCGGGTCACACAGAGGCGATCCGATAGCGATAGCGATCCGATAGCGAGACGATATTTTTTGTAATGTTCGAATTTGTATGCAACCTGACACACAGCAAGCGGGCGCGATCCCATACTAGGTATCGGATCGCCTCTGTGTGACTCGGCCTTAAGGCCGGGATCGCTATCGCTATCGGATCGCCTCTGTGTGACCCGGCTTTTACATCGCCGAAAGCCGAAAGCAGAAAGCAGGAGAGTTTGGCGGTGGACCTGCCGATTGAAATGAAAAAAACACTTAGTTGTAATAATAAATGTTAAGTGAAATTTACTACAATATATTAGTGAAAATTACATCAAAATCGGATAAACCGCTTATGATATTAGAGGAATTTTTGTGTCTCTGTGTTTGTGTACACAAACAAAAATTCCAACAAAGGTGCTATTGCGATGATAAAGGCTTCCTGTATTTTTTTCTCATAACATACTTATATCTCATATGTACAGACAGCGATCCGTAATTTTTATTATATGTATAGATATTTTGCTTGTGATCCTATACTGTACTTAAGTAGCAGACACGCGCTTGGTCAGGTTCATGTTTAAAAAAAAAACGGTATAACAATTAGATTAGAATTAGAATTAAAAATTTAGATCTATATTTTCGGTTAGATGTGCGCCATTACGTAGACACAATATTTAAAATTGGTTATACGCAGTACAGAACTGAAGGTTGTGTCACGAATGGCTAATTTTCCAATTTGGTGCAGTTATACGGAAGTGATTGTCAATAAATACCCGGATTTACTATAGACGACAAACCAAATGGCTACGTCATAGCAAAACAACATTTTCATTACTTACACCGAAAAGGTTAGCTTTACCGATTTGGTCGCTATTAATTAATATGCGAGTAGAATTATTTTTAGAACCAAGACATCAACGACGTCACTTTTTGTAAAATACCTGCGTAAAATTGTACACATATAGAATTTTAAGATGATCTACAAATTTTGCTAAAAGACTGACTGTCTTCCTTATCTTATCATCTTCCATTTTCTTACGTGAAGGAAATGCTAAAAATACATTTTCGTATACGCTTCCGCTTACAGGAGACGCGGACGGTCGGGTTATGTCTGATTCGACACCACGAGTGGCGCATCTACCGACTAAAACCTCCACGACCTTCCACCTTGGCCGCATATTACGAGAACGCTGGGAGAATATTAGGATACCGGACTGGGTAAAAAAAGGTGTGTGCTTAAGACCACACGGCAGAAGTGAAAACTTCATTAGCTGATTTTTGTATTAGATGAGTATGTCGTATTATAATAAAATATTATGAATCGTATTAGTTGAATAAACGAGTAAAACAAGCCAGAAATTAAAGTAAATATTTATTGAAATTTTATTTATATACAAAGTAGCTGTTACCCGCGAGTTAGTCCGCGCGAAATAAATACTATGGTTACTCAGGCAGTACTTATTTATATACCCAGATTGTATACACATTTATGGTTAGTAAAAAAAGTGTCCATGTTCAAAAAGTTGTTGGCCGGGGCCGGCTTTTTAAAAGTTACTCCAACTTTGTATGCATTCACACGGTGCACCCCTATGATGCCCCTAACATTGTCCGCAAAAAGGTTGGTGAGTGTAATAGGATTTTTGTTACCGAATTTCTCCTGTTCCGTCGATTCCACATACACTACACAGTCTCCACTACGATTTTCTGGGAATAGTCTCTTTCTCTTATAAAGGGGTTTTCTAAATAGTTTGTAAGAAACATTTTCACTTGGATTTGGCTTCAATAGTTTTCTTTTTCTGGTCTGTTCGACGGGGTCACCCCCGTCGCTAGCGACGCTCATATTTATTTATACTATTGACTATATACAAAACTAAATATTTACACGAAAGAAACGAAATATTTACACAGCAAAACTAATTAATTTGGTTGTGAAAATTTTAAAGCACCCGTCGTGTTTTCCCGCCCAAAGAAAAGTCTTTTGGAGTTGGTAGCCGTCAGTGTTGCCACTATGATTTTGAGCTTGTCGCCAAATATTTATGAAACAAAGTCGCCGGTTTTGATTGAATTATTAAGGGAATAACAGTCTGGAAGAATACATAAGCTATTTTTATCCCGGAAATATAGCTGCTAGTAAGAATATAACATGGCACTGGTCTAAGTACCTACAATGTTAAGCAATTTAAATTTAAAGGAAAAAAGGGAAAAGGAATAACTTAAGGCAATAATTAACATTATTATCATGTAAGATTCAAACGAAAATACAAATGATTGAATAAAATGTTAATAATATTATTGGGAAAGTTCCTGCTATAATGTGCGTATATTTATCTGTATGTATAGAAATTGAAAGTAGAGTTTATGGTTGACTTCCATGTTGTTTATGTTTGAGAGAATGAGTTAATTTCCTTATAAATATGATCTGACTCCCAATGACCTTGTGTTTTTCCTTCTCCAACCTTCTACACTACACTAGTATATTCCCCTTTGTCGGTAACACGTCGTCTAAATCCGCTAAAAGGTTTTAAAAATTCGCCAGTTTCAGCGACAAAGTCGCTAAGGTGTCAACACTGGTTGCCGGTAGCGAGCAGCGAGAGAGAGAGAGAGTATCTATTGTCCCATGTCCTCCTCTAACAATTATCTTTCTCGGTCTGGCACGTTAGTTGACCACATTATCTTTCTCGCTCTAGCATCCCGAGTTTACCCGAAATTTCTTATCATATCCGAGCGTGATGATCACGTGATCATGAATCCATTTCACAGCCCACGAAAATTCTGTCCATAGCGCGCCTAAAGAAGTTTTCACTTCAAAAATACACAATTGTAATTAGTCCGTCATTTAGATCATGGAAAAATATCGGATACGTACTTATTGTTTTTTCAAAATATAAAAAATCGACAAAGATATAAATCATCAAACTTCAAGAGTGGGTCGCGATGTCATTCGTGGGTAAAAATCCTACCCACGAGTGAATTCACGTGAAACTTCTAAGCGCTGAATCTTCGTCATTTTTTGATTGTGAAACAAAAGAAACAATACTATATTTTTTAGCAATCTAACTGACGGACTAATTAGTATTTTTGAGGATTGTACCCTATGTCTGCCTGTTTCGTTCCATCGTATCCATCTCTTTTCTGTTGTCTTGATGCCCATCGCCAAGCTTTACGATCTGTATCAGTCACGCCGATGCCGCCTACGCCGCGGGAGTCCCTCTTGACCACGTTGCCGTCGGCTTGGAGCCCGAATACTTGGGAGGTGGCTCGTTTTCTACTCGAATGACCTTGGAGTATTACTCAGCCAGATATAACTACCAGCGGAGTAACGGTCATACCAGGCCCCCAACAAATTTTACACAACGATTCTCTCGAGGGGGCCAAATTCAAGCATATAAACCTGTCCTTCCTCGGCCAGGACAAGGCAACAAGAACCAAGAGACAAGGGATTGGGAAGTTGTTGTCTGATGCCAAAAGTACACCACCTGGAGGTTCTCGAATCTCGCTCCCAGGGTAAACATAGGAGAACCAATAATCCAGCTAAGCCCAACATATTTAACGTCAATTATTATTATTCATATTTAATCACTTACAATCAAAGCACCATTACCTGCACAAATAACATAAGCAAACTGTTTTCAGTTAAAACTGTTTGCAGACTTTTTAAAAGTGCCATTTGACATATAAAAACCTAGATAGAAGCGACAAATTATGTCGCTATAAAAAAAATCGAAACTAAAATCGTTACAAAATCAATCTTGACGAAATTAGATTCTATTGGATGGATATCCGTGGTGATAAATTTTAAAATGTGTAATATATCCTTACTGTAATGACTTTTAGAAACCTTAACCTTAATTTAGTCTACTAATTTTGTAGTTTCTACTTGTATAGCGGGTAAGTTGGTTGAATTTAAGATATTTTGTTTTGGCTGGTAATCGGTAGGTTGGAAACGTCAACAATAGCAAGTAAACATATAGATACATACATATTATATAGTTACGAGTAGATACATATTATGTAGATTCATAAAAAATATAGATTTGTTTCAGTGCATTTATGACAATTTCCATTAGGTTTGACAGTGTAGCCAGACTCCAACTTAACATATGACTTTTTGTTTCAAATAAAACAGGTACGGGTGCTCTAATTTAATTTAGTATCATGGTATACCATATTTTTAATAATACTCAAACAAAACAAATTACAGAGATCACGCAGCCCCGAGCTAACAAGTGCTAGGTCGATCTATCCTATCGTGGCTAAGGTCGATTATCACCGAATGACTGAATTTCGGTTCAGTCTAAATAATTACCACACTCTAATTAACCGTCCCGTCCTTGTCATCGTTCTCTGTTTTCTTAGATAAGGTATTTGGGTCAATGAAGTTTAATAGTTTGTAGTAAAAATGCGCTTCGCTGTTGAACAGACAATTAAGTACCTACATATTTGAATATGGTAATGTTGACAATCAACTATTACAAACAATTATTGTTTAATTGAACATTACAATAGTTTAAGGAAAAGTTAATCTGTTGGTTACTTTGATTGTTATTTTATGTATAATATTATGTGTTATCACTTAATTATATTTTTAATTAACTTAAGTACCTACTTCAAAAAAGTAGTAAAGTAAAGTTAGGGCTGGTCTAGTCGGGAAAACGGCGACTGCCGATCCAGAGGCCATATGCCATATGCACCTATTTTTTTAAGTCATGTGCGTAATGCTAACTTAAAACGGTGAAGTAAAGCATCGTGAGGAAACTGAACTGTACCTACCTAGAATCTTTCGAGGAGGCGGGTTGGGGGATCACACATGTCATCCACCTGCTTGCTGCTTATTCTTATTAAATAAAGTAGTAGGTTACACAATCGGCTGTGTGTGTACAGTATATGAATTCAATGAAGGGTATCAATTTTCTTATTTTTTTCCTTTTTATTTGAACTGGTTCTACTCCAAGTTGGTGTCATTTTAATTTGTAGAACAACCAAGTAAGTTTCAAATATTACATATATTCTTTGTATATTTATATTTTACCAATGGTAAAGTAGTAATTCCAAAATTGAATGAATTTCTGGACGTAAATACATAAAAATAAACAAACATTATAGTCATGTTCGCTACCTAATAATCAATATGAAGTCGGAGCTAATCTAGATACGTAGTATTTCAGGTTTAATATAATATATAAATAAATAATGACAAAAATTATGAACGATTTATGGACTAAAGAACAAAAAATGACAAATATTCTAACAAAAGACATCAACGTCAAGCCTATAGTAACAACGTATATTTTGAAATAGTTTTTCGTTACGCGTCTTATATAGTGAATCGATTTGAATTTTTTAATGGTGCATCATCAATAAACATTTTTTTATGTAATATAAAAAAATGAGACTACCAATCGAGACAGGACCACCAAAAAGGTTACCAGTTGGAGATAACGGGGTGAAAATGAAGAATTATAATGAAACTAGCTGAAAGCGCGCGCGTTGCTACGCCATCTTTCGAAAATTGGTCGTTCCAATTCAAATTTTGAACAAATTCGGTTACTTTAGGTTCTAATGACGCAACCTTTAACATATGACATAAGCTGTCACGCAACGAAAACTCTCAAAAAAGCAATATTTTTTCCCGTTTTTGTTACACTTTTCATTTCTGCTCGGCTCCTGTCGATAGTAGCGTAATGTTAAATAGCCTATAGTCTTCCTCGATAAATGGACTATCCTACAAAGAAAGAATTTTTCTATTCGGACCAGTAGTTCCAGAGATCCTTGCGTTCAAACAAACAAACAAACAAACATACAAACAAACAAACAAACTCTTCAGCTTTATAATATCGTCGGTCGGATTCATTACCGGAACAATTCCGAAATCACGTGTTTTGAGATAAGTATGAGAAATGGTAGGAAATCGTAAAATCTTTCTAAATCACTAACGGTGCAACTCAAATTTTAGTTCTAGTTGACAGGAAACCATAGATTCCGATATAGAAATAATAATATTACTATTTTTTTCGTATTCAATATAAGTTTATTTCGAAATGTCCCACTCATACTTTCATTTCCATAGTTCATCACTAGTTCATCAACGGTATTTTTTAAATGTTCCAATATGACTTTGAAATTACAAGTTGAATATTATTTTCGCGCGTTTTGTGCCATTAGCGCTCTGGACGCCGCGTGAAATGGTTTGATGCAGCTTAATTTTGCTTTAATTATTAAAATGTGCTCGAGAGCTAAAATATTGCTTGATTTAGCAATTGCAAAAAGTGGCGAGAGTAATCAGTTAAGCGGTAAGTTTTATATCAATACCTATTTATCAATTATTTATTGTATAACCTACTTTAAGTAAAAACTTTTTGCGTGTTTAATGTTTTATAAAACGACATGGGAATGGTGAATGGGTACAAATCTTTCTCTAAGTACCTAGCTTATAATAACTACTTACTTGGTGACAGATACTTATACTAACTCCAGTAAAACCTAAATAAACAAATCGCCTATGGCTCTTTTAAGACCGAATTTGCACTTCTTATAACAATTAAATTTTATAAACGAGACACCATAAAGTGATTTTTCTACTTTTTACAAGCTTTTATTTATGTTGGAATGTATGTACCTATGTTGGTATGTAACTATGTTTGCTGGGTGGAGTTTTGCAACTGAATTTCAATGCAGTAATAATCAATTGAGCTGAAACTTTACATACACTTTTGGTATGGAAGACAGTGCATGTTTACCTAATGTACGCCTTTCTATATTATCTAATATGGCGGACGGCCCAAAATGGCAGACTTTATATTTTTTGTGCACGCCTGTGATATTATGGATATCAAATAAAAGGGCTTGATAAATAGAAAACGATAAAAAGCTTGGATTTAAATTATTGTTTAAAATAAAAACTTATTTCTGATTTGGTTTGTTTACAAATATTGTTATCCTGAGCCTGACCGCAGTATACTTCTGTCAGGCTTAGGTATGCCTAAGCTTATGCTTATGCTTAGGCATACCTAAGTTTTGCTTATGCTTAACTAAATTTAACCTAACTTATTAACTACTTCCGTGTGAATGCTCAATAAATACGAGATGTGCTCGATAAATATGCTTACGCTAGCTTAGAATGCTTATTATGTTTTTTGCTTACCACCAGGTATGAGGTGGATTCGCTTCTAGAGACCAATCCTATTTGTAAGGAGACTCCTGCGCATACCCTTGTCGAATACGAAAAACACCATCATCAGATCGAACCAGACACTGTATCGCACGAGTTGCAGCTTTATACAATAGATGAAGAAAATGATATAAACTTAGCTAACATAGTTCCGCAAAATACTGATATCACTGGCCAAAATAAGAAAAGAAAGCAGGCGGAGATAAAATATATTGAAAAACGTTTAAAAGAAACAAATGGTAGTTGTCTGGAGGAGTTTGTACCAGAAATGCATGTTATTCGCAAACAGATTCTTGTATCTAACAAAGCCAAGGCTCAAAACGAGCTTGGGTCTGAACTAGGTGTTAGCGGTGGGTTGGAATTAGAAGAAAGCGTAATTGCAAGTTTAACAACAGCTGTCACTCAGTTAATCAATCCCCCTGAAACTATACCTAGTACTAGTCCTGAAGAGTATGGTACAACTGTAGCACTTCAAGAGCATGCTGAGTCTATAGTTGGAGTTGAATTAAATCAAGATCAAATTCAATTAATGGTAGAAGCTGGAAGCAACTTGGCTGAAATAGGACCACAAGATTCTGATTTGACAGATTGCGAAGACATATCTACCAATAATAAAAAATCTAAAACGAGGAAAAGACAGCCAGAAAAGTGGAAGAAAAATGTTAAAAAACGATTGAAAAATACGGGAAAATCCTATGAAACACTCAAAGGACGCACAGTACCTGCTAAAAGGCTGAAAGTTTCGTGCACTGATTGCAGACTGAAATGTGCCGAAAAAATTAGTGAAGATGATAGATTGAAGATATTCAACGATTTCTGGGGAATTGGTGATCTCGGAAAACAGCGCTATTACGTCAGTAATTGTATGGAAGTTGTCAAGCCAAAGTACTCATTACACAATGAAAAGAGTAAACGAACCCTAAATATGTCATACAATTTCCCTATAAATTCGGAGAAAATTCGAGTTTGCAAAAGATTCTTCTCGGCAACGTTAGACATAGGACACTCTTTTTTGTCTACGGTAAATAAAAATAAGGATGACTTATCAGGTGTCATTGCAGAGGATCGTAGAGGGCAACATGGTAATACCGGTAGAAGCCTTGCACAGGCTGATAAAGATGGTGTACGGGAACATATTCATTCTTACCCAAGAAAAGACTCCCATTATTGTCGGGCAAGTTCAACAAAAGAATACCTTGATGGTGACTTGAACTTGTCAATGATGTATCGGCAGTACAAAGAGTGGTGCCATCAGAACAGCAAGCCAATTATCAAGCAAGGAACTTACGAAAACATTTTTCGAAACGAGTTTAACATTGCGTTTCACAAGCCAAAGAAAGATCAATGTTCTCTCTGTTTGTCGTATCAAAATGCTGTTGGCGTGGATAAGTTACAATTAATGGACACTTATGACCAACATTTGAAGGAAAGAGATATGTGCAGATTAGAGAAAAAAGCAGACATAGAGTTAGCCAAAAATGATGTTGACAAGATAATTTGTTGCTACGACATGCAAGCTGTTCTTCAGACACCATGCGGAAACGATTCCCTCTTTTTCTATAAAAGAAGATTGAACGTATACAACTGCACTGTGTATGATATTCTTTCAAAAGCTGCCCATTGTTACCTATGGAACGAATCTCTTGGAGGGAAAGGATGCGACGAAGTCGGAACGTGCATCTATACATTTTTGAAAGACCATTGCATTGGAAAACACCTCATATTCTACACTGACAATTGCTCCGCACAAAACAAAAACAAATATCTTCTCAGCCTTTACCACTACTCAATAAAAATACTGGGTGTGAAATCCATAACACATAAGTACTTAGTAATCGGGCACACCCAAAACGAAGGCGACAGTGTGCACAGTACTATAGAGCGGGAGAAGGCGAGAATTTTGAAAAATGGTTCCATTTATGTTCCCTCACAGTGGAAATCTTTAATTCAATGTGCCAAAAAAACAGGTACTCCGTATGGAGTTTATGAATTAGATTACAGTGAAATCTTGGATCTTAAGGATTTAGTAACGCAATTTGGTACAAATTTCACTATTAACAATGATGGCGACCGTGTTGTATGGAACAATATAAAAAAAATATACCTTCAAGCGTCGTCTCCATACTCAGTGTTCTACGCCGACACTTATGAATCAAACGCTACCATGAAATGCATAAACGTGCGCAAAATTAGAGGCAGACGTGCAGAAAATGTAGAACTGCATCCACGTAAAAAGTTTCATGAGCGCCCAAAAATATCTGGGCTCAAAAAAAAAGATTTACTTTCGTTATGCGACTCAAATGTGATTCCGAAGGTGTACCGCGAATATTACACATGCTTGGAAGCTACAGAAAATTACAATGTGAATGATGAAAATGATTCATGTTAAGCATTCAATTAATCATCAATAAATTCATTTTATTGATTCATGTTTGATTTTAAAATAAACCATAGTATAATCCAACACTGCTTGTTTTTATTGGTTATTTATTACCAGGTCATTTAGAAATATTCCATTTAATCCTCATTTTATTTAAGATTTTTTTATTTCATTAGTGGAACATCTCACAAAAATAATTATTACTCAATAACTACAAATAATACTTAAACCTTAGCTACCACACAATAAAACCGTGTTAAATTTGTATATTATAAAATAAATGTTATTAAACATACTTCATATTACAATAGTTTAAATAGCATTTGAAAACTTCTAAAATCTTAAAACCCAATTTACTCCAAAACATGATTTTCGAAATGTTCCAGTACTATTTTGGACCAACGATATTAGAATAGGTATGTAAAGAAAGTTAATTTGTTTTTAATAACGCGCTAATTTCCAAAAATGTTTTTGTTTCTGACAACCTAGTTCATGAATAAATTTACAACAAAACGGGGAAGCCTAAGTATAGTTAGTAAGTGTAGGTTACCTAAACTTTCTACGCTATCCCAAAGTTCGGTAGGCAGTAGAGGCCTCTTGAGGCCAACTGCTAAGGTCCTATGAAAAAGACATAAAGTGCAGGAGAGAAACTGTGCAGCAAAGCTAGTTTTTTTTATGGATAATTAGCTACCAATCAATTACCAACTGTTGAGTTGGTAATGAGATAATCAGCAGGTACTTTCGCACGCAATAAAACAATTTGTCTAACACCACGGTTTCTACTTTGGTACTCTTTGATTATAACAAATAAAATTATATTTATTTAGTAGTATGTGCTATTAATAGTCACTTCTGATATATATCCGTATAGCAAGTGATTTTCAATTATACTGTTTACCTGGAAGAGATATCACTCTGTAAAAAGGCCGTTAGTTCGTGGTTTACTGCGTGTTATTTTTGGAATAAATAGTTTTATATGTTTATCCAGCATCCAATAGCGGTTTAATGATCGATAAAATTAAGTAGCGTATAGCCAACACAATACACAATCTTTAGTTGAAAAATTCCTTTGCTTGAGAATGAAGGCAGTGAACGAGACAAGTTGTAGCTTGGTAATTAAAGGCGTTACAATAGTTTGGAAAAGATAACGTGTATGCTGCTACTCTATCCGTATATACAGTAAAAGTTAGAGTGTAGGAGTTAAATAAATAGTAGATGACATCCTACAAGTGAGCGCTATGGGTCTGACTACCCCAGAATTTAAACAAAAACAATAACTTTTTTACCTGAAAACTTTTTTGCTTTGTAACGTGTGTTTAAGTTAGCTTAACTGTAAAATTGTATACATAACTTTGAGAAGTAAATCTTTTGAACCAATAGCAAAAAGTAATGTTACGACATTAGCATAAATTTGAGCCAAATCGAAAAATGTTTTAATCCTAAATGAATACTTACCCAAGAATTTGTAATGATGTGATAATTTATTTTAACGTGAGTCTCATGTTATTGTGCTGTATAATGTCTATTAACATATTCATGTCGAATATCATCTTGTCAAAAGGACATAACTTAATTATTACTGTAAGTTTCCGATGTAAATATATAAAACGTTGAATAGTTTCAAAGTTTTTAAGCCTCGACCAAGATTATGCAATTGGTGTGGGAATTAGACCGAGTTTCATTGTCGTTAACACTGATTACCGTAGCAAATTACCTACAAACAAACTCGAGTTTGTAGTCAAAAGTATTGATGTAGAACAAAGTGGGGAAGGTTACTTTACCGGTAACTACATGTATGTGGGACAGTGTAGTGTACGTCTTTATTTACAAAACTAAAATACAATGAGAACTACACTACGCTACATACCTAACAACTACTTACACTAAGCACACCTGAATTATCCATAGACCAATGAATGTACGTCAGTCGTCCTTTTTGACGGTTTACGTGTTATTATTGTTTAAGATTAGGTGTTAGTAAGAACTCATTTACCAGATCAAGCAAATTAGTGATGAAATGAATACATGCATCTGATGCTAAGCGAGATGTCTGCCTATTTATACCACAGTGGTACGCAGATATTTGAACATGCAGAGTTCAAATCACGATATAGCATCGCACTGCGCTTGTCATCCAGAGAAATAAGATGATGATGATTTATGTCCTTGCCCAGTATTTTTTCGGACAACAAACAAAGAACAAAGTAATGTATGCACATTTCCGTTTAACGGTAGAACAACATACAAAGCTATGATACTGCGACGGGATATATAGACTCTGCAAAGAGTCTTACCACAACAAAAACTTGTCTTAGAGTCCTCTAACATTAGGTAACTGCAGCACTACACATACAGCACTGAGCCCGGCCTTCTGCCGCCTAACTAAATTTAGCTTTAGCGTTGCTATTGCTATCTCTATCATTTCAAGCGAAAAGAAAAGAGAGAGAAACATCAAAGCTATGACATTTTTCGTTCGTCAGTAGACCCCCGGTCTTCGCTTGCAAGCACTGTTTCCTTTAATATGGTGTCCTATAATAATACGTTTCCCGATTCACGATCTTCGATCCAGACCATACCTAGCCTAAAAGTTATTGGCTTTTCGAGAAATCTAACTAGCATGTCTGGGTGTTTCTATGTATAATAAGTATGTATTTAAAACTATATAAGTATTCAATCAGCTATCTGGCCGCCATCATACAAGCTTTGCTTAGTTTGGGGTCAGATGGTATTGTGTGTGAATTGTCCACCAATATTTATATTTATTTATATAAATTGATATATATCAATGATCGTAGTTCTTTAACAGATCTATTCTTAATCTCAAAAAACTCTATGATTATCTCCTCCCATAGGTACCTAAGACCTAAGCTGCGCTAAGCATTCCGTTATGATTATTTTTGTATATGTCCTGAGATAATACGTATACCACTAATTTTCTGAATTATTTATAGGTATAACGTCGAAGTAAAATTTCGATATTTTCTTCAAATTACATACCTAATCATGAAATTAAGTTCAAGAATGTTTGTAAAAACGTTATTTATATTTACACTACAGCTAATTATTTTTAAAAGCTTTTATTAAAATTCCTAAACTTTCGGCGTATGAATCATTTCTAAATACCTAAAGTTCAACGGGCAGTTCAACGGTTCGCCAGCCCAAGAAAGGACGTTCGTTGAACTCGTGTCAAATATAACAATATTTGCCTCGCATCAATAAGATTTTTCTCTTTTCGCATACCTGTTTGCCATACCGTTGATATAACAACAAAAGAAAAACGGTTAGAAACTAAAGTGAAATTAGAAGGTGTTCAAGGACTGTTGAAACAAAACTGGCCCCAAGACATGAGAGCAGTATAATATAAACTTAACACGAAATTACTTTCATTCACAAAAAAAATAAAATTCCGTGGAGAACCACTACTTATGTATAGTAACACTTTATAGTGGTATGATTTTTTGCAGAGTTCACCTGGGCACCAGCATGTCTTTCACAGTAATTCTACCGTCAAGCAGTCATCATCATCAGCCGATCTTAGTTCACTGCTGGGCAAAAACCTCTCGCATCCCAAACCAGAGAAATTACAGCGCATAGAGATAAATGATCTTAAATTTCTGGGTGATGACTGCTGTGCCGAATAGTAGCGTAGTAACACTGTGCTGTTATGGGCAGGCGTGTTGGTTAACATCAGGCACTTGTCCTGGTTGCCCCATCACTCAAAAAAATCGAGACAAAAAAAAATGGCAGTCATAGGAACTGCCGATAGAAGTGAAAACTTATAACTCAGAATTTGATAGCTTACCGTGGAAACTACACGGGTGTAACCGGAGGGCGTGGCCTCGCCATCATGGCATGGCCATCTAGAAATGCGTCAGTATTTCCCATTGGCTCACGCATTTCTAGATGGCCATGCCATGATGGGCAGGCCATGCCCTTTTAGCATTTCCCATTGGCTGACGCACTTCTAGATGGTCCCGAGTTTACCCGAAGGTTTCTTATCATACCCGAGCGTGACGATATAATTCAATTCACAGCCCACGAAAAATCTGTCTAGGCGCGCGTAAAGAAGTTTTCACTTCAAAATATTTTTCGTTTCTTTTTTCACTACCCCAATCCAAAATCCTAGATCCGCTACTGTTTAGAAGCGACTGTCGGGTATGCAGACCTAGTTCAACAGTTAAATCTGCGTAAATTCAATGTCAGATGCGTGATGCCAATTCTAAGACGTACATTGCGCAAGAGATGGAGCGTGTAGTACGTACCGCGCAGATGTTTGCGCCACATTTGAAACCTGTTCATTCATTCATAAACAAGATGTGGAGATGGTTAGTTCGGATTACAAAGTCAAAACACTGTTTACTTGCGATTTATATACCAGACGACTACTCAAAGACAAGTTTAAGGCACGGGTTTTGTAGGAAACCTGTAATTCTCGTACGTAGTTGTCTGTTATACTTACCTTATGGAATATTTCATTGGCTAATGCTCCGTGTTTCTAGTTATGTTACCTTAAAAATCTTAATTTGGCGGAGAGCATACGGTATGTATTTTAGTGACGGCTGGTCTAGTAGTTACCTACTACGGCTGGTCTAGTCGGGAGAACAGCGACTGCCGATCTGGAACCCCCGGCTTCAAATCTCACGCGCACGACTGTCTTTTCGAAGTCATGTGCGCAATGCTGCCAACTTAAAACGGTCAAGGACAACATCGTGAGGAAACCGACATGTACTAGAATCTTTTGAGGTCATGTGTCATCCACCGCACTGGGCCAGCGTGGTGGATTATGGCCTTGACTCTCTCCTTGCGAGAGAAGGCCCCGAGTCCCAGCAGTGGGCTACTTATGCGGTGTGTTTTGGCAATGATCACATTTTGCGTTGGTATCTTATTTGGGAAACATAAACTTTCACATGTATGGTTGGAAACCTGTGCTTTTACTCATACTTGCGGCTTACGGAGTTCGTATTTTGTCAACGTAAACATACGAAGCTAACCGTAAAGCCGTGGTGGTCTAGTGGGTACAATGTGCGATTCACTGCCATGGGACCGTAGATTCGAGTCCCGCCCGTGATCTAAGCAAGCAAGCTTTTCCAAGTGCTGATGTTCAAGTTTGTCACCATTGACTTTAAAGGTGAAGGAATACATCGGAAGAAAACCACCTGAACATAAGTTCAACGAGTCTTTCGAGGTCAGGTGTCATCCGCCTACCAGCAATGGGCCAGCATGGATTATGGCCTGGACTTTTTCCTGGCGCGAGAAGGCCTTGAGTTCCAGCTGTAAGAGCTTAAAGTAGGCTGATTCTGTATGTCTCGTAGAATATAAGAATTGTGCTAAGATGCCCGCGCGCGAGAAGGGCGCGCTATACTTGCCATTGTCGAGAGTACTTTGTACCATTCGACAATTTCAGGATTGGCAAAAAAACACAGTACTTAGTAGTTCTACTAAAACTAGACCTTTCGTCCCGACAGCATAGAATAAACTTACTTAAATTTGTGGTATTTTATTTTTAGGTTTTTTTACATAGAAATACGGTACGAGCGTGACAAGCGCCTGATGTCAAGCAACACATCTACTCATAACAACATAGTCAACTATTGAACACGTAGACTCCATAATACTGTCTAGCACCCTACGGCGCGTCATCTAAAGTTGTAAGTTCCATGCTTAAAATAGTTGATGATGTAAATATGACCGAATACAGTGCGTTCTTTAGGCTAAATAATAAGTACTTTTTGTCTACAATTAAGCATTGAACTCAATTAATCTTTATATCCACTAAATTCTTGGTTATACACTTTACTTGTTGACAACATTTTTAATTATTACTTGAGTATCATCATTACAGGTTAATCGATACAATTACCAGTCCGCGCCATTAATACTTGTACACTGGTTATTGATTTTCCATATTGTAACAACATTAGTCACGTGAACAGATATGATTACACCACGGAATAAGAGTTATTTAGCATTGTATTTATCTGAATGTGATATAAAACTATTGATTTGTGACACAACGGTAATAAAATGACTGGAAATATTACCGTGTAAGTAACCATTCATATAAAATATAATGTGTGGTTTACGTGAGATAATACAGGGTTACATACAACATCCCCCGGAGGGTTCCCGCATTGACGAGGCGGAGGGGCTCAGTAGGAGAGGATGTGGCCTGATCATCCACGCTGAAGCTAAAAGGAACCCACGGTGGGGCCACTCGTATCGGCCTTGCCTCCGATCCAACGACGATGCATCCACATAGGTTGCGCGGCACATATTATGGGCACCTGTGCAACTGAAGTGGGCTACGATGTAGGCATCGCGGCGTCCTCCCCACACCTCACCTCATCGGTAATACGGTGCGCCGTTCTCCCTGCCCGCCGCGGTCTTGGCGGAATCGCCAATGTTAGATGGCGAATGTGATGGGGCTGCAAGGAAAGATGGTAGGCGGTGGGACAACATATGTGACCCAACAGCATTTTCGCGGATGAATGTGACACAGTTCTCGCGCTCCTGCCGTATGCAGCAAAAATAGTACCCCGTAAATTTTAATGGAGGTTTTAGTCGGTAGAGAGACCATGTCTAGCCGTGGTGACGTGTCATGCGTAAATGTATTTCATCCACGTACACAATAATATCATATAACACTTGATCTAACCGGAAACGTTACTCACCAAATGACAATTAAGAACAAATTTTGTCATGGGAATAATTGTCAGAAAATCCGTTGTTCAATCCTACTAATATTATAATCCTACTTCCTATACTACTTCCTACTATCTTACTAATATTATAAATGTCAATGTATGGATGTTTGAATATTTGGATGTTTGTTGCTCAATCACGTCCTAACGTATGAACGGATCAGGCTGAAATTTAGAACACAGCTAGATTATACTCTGGAAGAACACATAGGTTACTTTTTATCCTGGAAAACAACGGGAACAACGGGAACGGGAACTTCGCGGGTAACACCGCGGGGTGCTGCTAGTATTCCATATATTTGCAGAACAAATTATTTCTGTTAGTTATTTCAGGGTTGTTCGGTAAGTTACAGCTGGTCTAGTCGGGAGAACGGCCACTGCCGATCCGTATTATAATACCTACCGCTATACGTTTGATAGCTCTAGCTAGAATCGAGGCTTTGATAGTCAACTATAATACAGCTTACAATCTCGCTACAATCTACAAGCTAATAGAACGCAAAATCGTCGCATATTAAAAGGATCTAAACAATGAAGGGCAATGTTTCCAGAGAAATTACAGGGCTTAGAGACATAACATCTTAGACCTCTGGGTGACGAGCGCAGTGCAGTGGTAGGTAATGATTTGGACTCTTCATGTTCCAATAACTGCGTGTTACTGTGCTGTTACGTGGCAAGCATGTTGTTTCCATCAGGCACATACAAGTCCTGCTAGTCTCGACACTCATTATTTAAAAAAAAAAACCTAATATGATTTGAGCGTATTTTGTCCAACTCTAACAATGTTAATTGTAATTATTTGACAATTTAGGTACATTCGTTAAATACACGTTTTCGTTTTGACGTGGTAACCCTGTTTGTTGTTTGTGTTTCTCCATTTACTTTTATGCATCATCAGATTTAAACTCGGAAAAGTCATGGAACAATCTATTTCTATCGGAATTTGTGTATTTAAAGATTAGATTTTTGTTTCTTATGGAAACGGTTAATAAACGGTTTCCATAGCAAACCGTTTATTAACTGTAGTAGAAATTTGTAATGAATTAGAAGTAGGTACTTCTTTTTCTTGTTGTGTGTGGGAAGATGTCATTTTTAGAACCAACGATTAAGTTGCAATACTATGAGTTTTTTATTTTATTTACGAGACATGTTTTCGGCAAAAGTATTATTTTCCACTTTTTAGAGATACATCTTAAAGTTTTTTAATCCTGCCCGACTCTCAGAAGCAAACATCATCAAGCTGCTAGGTAGAACTAAGATTGAAAGAAAAGGAACAAATGAAATAAAGTAAATTTAACAACAGTAGTTGTTGTTTCTATATAATAATTGAATATGATAAAAAATAATAAACAACGCATGTAATGTGATATGCCTAGGACCAGCCATGAACTAAGACAGGGAGATATGTATAAACGATGATGAATAAATAAAATTAATTTTAAGGTCACTCTACTTAGTAATTATAATGTCCATAGTGCTGGTGCCAGGGCCAGTGCCTATAGGCATCTTAAATATTTATTGATAGCACTCACATGACAAGCATTGTAATTCAGGTGTAAATAGAACATCCTCTCACTAATTAGGTAATTTGAATGTACGTTATGTATCACTTGGATGACGGTTAATGTTATACATATTAAAATACAAGGATCTAACATGAAGCCTATAGGTAATCTAGGTTGAACTATAAATATCTAAAGTGTTTTTCTGTTATTTATGTATTTTACTTTTATAATTCACTCGGAGATACACCATGAGGATTTGTTTTTTTTACATTGCAAGTTCGTGGCAAGTCTCTGACAAACTATTCTTGAATGCTCTAAGTAGCAAGTATTTCCCTTTCAAAAAAGAACGTACCTACTCTTAATAGCTTTATTGTATTTTTTCATATATAACAGAATGAGGGGATGAATAGAACATGTGCCTGCCGGTAACCAGCACAGCACGCCTTTCCATAACAGTAGGTACACGCAGCTATTGGAACATGAAGAGATCAAATCATAGCCAAATACTGCACTGCGCTCGTAAATGTATAGTGATGTCGTTAAATTATTTTGCTGTTCGTAAGCTTTGAAAATAATGCTATAATACTGAACTTATTTTCAAATCAATTCTCAGAGAGATCCTGTTTTGAAATACAAACGTTGGATTGGTTCAGTGTGATTGGAATTCGCTTCCGAGGTGAGCGAGCAATGCTTGCGAAAACTTGTGCACTGTTTATGTTTTATTAAAATCTAGATAAGACAAATGTTGACGCAGGAAACAGTTCCTTTCGTTATCAGTGGCCGTTCACCTGTGTCCGACTATAATTAATGTAACAGTCGGAACCAAACTTGCGAAAGCTTTTAAAGGTCGTGAAAGGCCTGAAAAACAATTCAATGACATACAAGCGTAACTTATATGAGGGGCGATGTAATAATAATTAACCATATGCATCGCTCAGTGCCGATAATAAATTTCATGCCAATAAATTTTATTGTTGTCGTAAATCATAGTAAGCCTGCGCGGTCCTATATGTTTTAGGGATAATAAGTACTTAATTATCACTGTTTTGTTTGACAGTACCATCGGCGATTTAAATTAATTATTAATTTACCTTGTTGATTATTCATTAAAATGCACAAGTGAAGTTCGACATGTCCTGCATAGTTTCTGTACCTACAAGTCATATAATAATTCCGTATTGTTGTTTTTTTTATTTCTATGTTTGACTAACAAAAGAAACACAAAAGATCTAATAAGATAATAGATGTGAAATTAAGTAGTTTAGTCATTATCACGGCAATAGGTTTTTAATGAATTTAAACGACATTAGGAGAAAAACCCGTCATAAACAAACTTTTATTATTAAGTAACTTCTCGAAGGAATGTCTTTGAGAGTAAATAGTCATTAAACAAATTACAAATTATTATGTTAAATATTATAACAGATAAAATCGCAACAATATCGATTATACTGCGATAATTTGTTAAAAAAGAGTGGTGCCATCAAAACGCTCTGTTAGGCATCATAATGACATACGTAGTACGATAGGAATATTTTATTTTTTACCACTCTTTTTGACACGGGTGACACATTTGAAAACGACTATATTTTTTTTACTAAAAGTGCATTTCTAATTTATAAAGAAGGCAAAGTTGTTTGGTTGAATGTTTAGTTTTGGAAAAAAATATTTCATGATTGCCTACGTTTTAGTCCACCCATAGCTCGTAGCTCTGTTGGTTTATGAAATAAAATTAAAAATCCTGTACATTTGAGGGGAAACTGGATGGCCTAGGTACAAGGAGTTTTGCAGACACTTATAAAATAATCCTGCACAAACAAGCTATGTAATATGTTTAGGTCTTTAAAATAAAAGGGATGAACTAGCTGTCGAATCTACATACATAAATAGTTGAGCTAAAATCAATAATTGTTTGCGCTTCCTAGGTACAAACATGTGTATGTTAGATACTACGTTCTTCATTCATTTCATCAAGTGACTTTGACATCTGAATCTTATTAATATACATCAATAGTGACGACTAATCTAATTTGAAAACAGTCATATAAATATTCTTTATACATATTAATATTATGTAGGTATGTAGCACTATAAACCGGAAAACGGAATTCAATTAGATTATAAATGCATTATTAAAACGATCTATATGTGATTAATGTGTTTGTTCGTTCATCTAGTTTAACGTGAAAAACATTAATAACTTTTGTAGAATATCAAGCCCATAATTTTGTCAAGCATGTTAATTGATCTAGGCAGATTTTGCTTCCACCACAGACGATGACGTCAAAGAGAGGTGTGTCTCTGTGTCGTCATAGCTTTGACAATCATAAAATGTCAAAGACACATAAAAAACAGGCTGGTATTGATTGATATTCAATCGTTACTGAATAATAAAATAAATAAATATTGGTGGACACTTTACACACAACACCATCTGACCCCAAACTAAGCAAAGCTTGTGCTATGGAAGCCAGATAGCTGATATAGTATTCTTATAATGAAATTGTACCTTACCTACTTTCAGATATATGTATGTAGGTACGCTCTCATTTTCCTCGTCAATTTTCTTATTTGTATTATTATTATAGTGAGTTCATACGACCAAACTCAAATAGCGAGCGAACATAGGTACATAGTTGCTGGTAGAAAAAAAAACAACAACAACCGAACAGTAGTAAAAAAATAATACCTACTACCTTAAATTTAACTATAAGATATTTTTTAAGAAATAACTCAAGCAATTTGACAAAAACAATACGTGGCAATAGAGTATCCGGGGATTTTTCAATTGCAGTTTGAGGTTACCGTCACTTCTGTGGAAAATTACCTATAGATTATATTTAATAGTTTGGTTTTTATTCGCTTACAGTTTTAAATTGTTGATGACATTAAATTACTTATGGTCTAAGATCCGGCTGCAGAATCTCTACATTCATCGCGTATTTAATCCAATTCACATGTGAACAAACATTTATGATTAGGAGAATACATTGATAATAGGTTGCCAGTCAATAAGTGGCCGCAAGTAATTTTAACTAAACTGATGTTAATTAATTTTCGAAAAAAAATTGCGCTCACTTGTTTTTTAAATAAAATATCATCCACATCATAGCAATGTATGTAAAGAATTCGAAAATCGATGGGTGCCGGTGCACAGTCGGCCGCAACTACTTCGCAGCCAGGTGTAAACAGGTAATATTTTGGTGTATTTATACGTTCATAACGTACATTTATGATTTATATATCAAATGAAAGCTAATTTTTTTCTGTTTATTATGATATACGGTTGCTTAGTTAAATATCTTCGCAAATAAGGGTTGCCGGCTGTTAAAAATTACAAATCTTAAAGATAGAGTGAAAGAGAGATAGCGCGTATCATCACTAGTCAGACGACGATAGCGATTGCCAGCTGTACATGCTTCCTCACAGGGACAGCGTGACGAGGGCCTGTATCTCGACCGTCGTCTAACCTGGAACCAACACATAAAAAAGAAAAGGGAAGAGCTGAATCTTCGGTTCAAGAATATTTACTGGATCTTGGGTAGACACAGTGTACTCTTCACTGATAACAAATTGTTGATATATAGGACCATCTTAAAACCAGTTTGGACATATGTCATCCAGCTGTGGGGTGCCAGCAACTCTAATATTAAAATGTTGCAAAGAATGCAGAATGCTATACTGCGCACCATATGTAATGTACCATGGTTCATTCGTAACTCCGATATACATCAATACGCAAATATCACCACAGTGGCGGAAGAAGTACGTGCTATGGGAGAAGACTGTTGCTGCACCTAAATCCACTTGCGACTGCCTCGCTGACATTACCATTTACTAAACGTCTCAAAAGAAATGACATGTTGCCAATGGTTTAATGGCAACAATCCATGAGTTATAAATATAGAGTAGTGGTTCTAATGGGGACCACACTAAACCCGCCTTCAGCACTATCAGCTATCAGCATCCACCTGCTTATAGCACAGCTGATTGCAGATAAACCCGAAAAAAAGGGTTAACGATGAACATTTCTTATAAACGCTTTGGCTTTACGCCAACGACTTACAAAACGCGAGTGAAGCCGCGGGCAAAAGCTAGTGGTATATATTAAATAAGTTGATTTGCCCAAAATGGTTTATACGACCTTTCTACCCAAAGGTATCGATATATAACGTTATGTATTACGAACACTAAAACAACGTGATTTTCATGTTAGAATAAAAATGTTGCAGCTGTTGAGAACACTAGGATTCGACGCATGCGCAATACCTTTAAAGCATCGTGCAGCTGGCAATCGCTATCCTCGTCTGACTAGTGATATTACACGCTAGCTCTCTTTCACTCTTTAAGATTTGTCATTTTTAACAGCCAGCAACCCTTATTTGCGGCCAGATTTAATTAAGCAACCGTATATCATAATAAACAGAAAAAAATTAGCTTTCAGTTGATATATAAATCATAAATGTACGTTATGAACGTATAAATACACCAAAATATTACCTGTTTACACCTGGCTGCGAAGTAGTTGCGGCCGACTGTGCACCGGCACCCATCGATTTTCGAATTCTTTACATACATTGCTATGATGTGGATGATATTTTATTTAAAAAAACAAGTGAGCGCAATTTTTTTTCGAAAATTAATTAACATCAGTTAGTTAAAATTACTTGCGGCCACTTATTGACTGGCAACCTATTATCAATGTATTCTCCTAATCATAAATGTTTGTTCAAATGTGAATTGGATTAAATACGCGATGAACGTAGAGATTGTGCAGCCGGATCTCGTACTATTAGGTTATAGGTACAGGTAACAAAATATTTAGAAATTGGAATACTTTAGCGATGAAAAGAGAAAGCCGCAAAGACAAAAGAGATAAATTATTTATCTAATATCTCCAGGTAAGTGAAGTATTAGACAGGGCTTTGGATTCTTCATGTTTAAATAACTACGTGGCACTGTGCTGTTAAGGATAGATAACTATCAAACGCATGTCTTGGTTACTTTTATACAAAAATAATATAATTAAAATAATGACTGACTGGGTGACTGGCGAGTCACTAATGATAATTGATGATGTGATTTAGGCGATCATACATTTAGAAAACAAATAACATTAATGATAACGTAGCTCGAAAAAGCGACATTGGTTTAGGTTTGATGTTCCAAAGACACGAACGAAGAGGTTTTACTAGTTCTGTGATAAGAACGTCAGGGTTGTGCGTTGACTGAGTGGGTTTCCCCGATGGTTATAATCTTCATATATTCAAATTTTTTAGTAGTGGTAGGACTCTTAGCAGAGTCCGCCTGGGGAAGTACCACACCTTTGTCAGTTATTCTACCGCCAAGCAGCAATGTGCAGACATTACTGTGTTCTGGTTTGAAGGGCAATGTTTCCAGAGAAATTACAGGGCTTAGGGATATAACAACTTAGATCTCTGGGTGACGAGCGCAGTGCAGTGCTAGGTAATGAATTGGACTCTTCATATTCCAATAGCTGCGTGTCACTGTGCTGTTATGTGGCAGGCATGTTGCTTACCATCAGGCACATGACCAGCTCGTCTCGTCACTCTTTATTTAAAAAAAAAACGGTTTCTTCTAGGTAAGCACGCTCCATTGTAGACCGCATCGTCGCTTATCATCAGGCGAGATGGCGGTTAAGTGTAAACCTAAAGAAGTAAAAACAATACCTACTTATAAAAATATTAATTAACTACTAAGCAAACTAAACCGAAACGCATGGACACTTCAAGACTGCTTTTTAGAAAATTTAACCGAAAATAAAGTAATTATTTTTATCATACTTGTGATGCTAGTTCTTAAGTTTGTCACTGTAATTATTTAGATTTTTTGTATCACAATAAAGAGTTTTCTATCTATATATCTATCATATACTAGCGGTCCGCCCCGACTTCGTCCGTGGTACATAATATTTAGTCTATATCTATAGGACTCCGGGATCATGTACACCAACAGTGAAATAATTTGTGAAATCGGTCTATATATAGTTCATGAGACTAGCGCGTTCAAACAAAAACTCTTCGGCTTTATAATATTAGTATACATAGATTTAGAACGAAAGTCGAGTACCTACACTATTTATAATAATAAGTATGTATTGTGTATTTTCTATGTATAATAAGTATGTATTTAAAACTATATAAGTCAGTATATATATCAGCTATCTGGCCGCCATATTACAAGCTTTGCTTAGTTCGGTGTCAGATGGTGTTGTGTGTGAATTGTCCACCACCAATATTTATATATTCACCTTCAATTTTGAAATTATTATTTCAATATTGAAGGTGAATTACCAGTCAGGGTAAATAAAGGGTATATAAATTTACTGATATCACGGTAGTCTCTTTACGTAGGTAAAAGACATTTCGCAATGACTCAAAATCCCCCATGATCAACGGCATTGGTAGTTGTAACCGATGAACTAGGTACTACACAACTTGTTGTTTTTGTGAACTCTTAAATTACAGACATTGTATAAGAATATTCTAAAGCACTGAATTATAAGAGCTAATAAAGACACTTAAGTTTCTTTGCAATTCTGTGTTCATATTTCATCATTGGATTGGAATTTATTATTTTGGTATCTGCAAATTTTGACCGCAAAACCTACCAAGAAGATATAGATAGTTAGTATTCAACTATTACATTGTGTTATGTCTATCAAAATTCCAATACATTGCCACATAAACAGGCTTTTGCGTTGTTGGGCATTCATACTTATTTTTTTTTAATTCTAAATGTAATTAAAGACATTAAAGAAATAAATGAAAATCCTAATGCTAATTATTACTTACATCCAAGTTACCAGACAAGGATAAAATTAGATCCAAACTTGATTGAGTATATTATTATTAGTTCAGTGGGTATGTCCACTTACAAATTGGTAAACTGATTTTTCAGTGTTTTTTGTATTTATAGCACATACTGTCTGCTGAAACTATTTTTTTTTTAATAGCGTATCTTCGGAAACAAATAGGAAAATATTACCGGTTGTTATTATACAATCAAAACTTGCATCTTTTCGTAATTGTAGAGGTACATAGTTTTTAAAGTTTAACACAGCTAGCCAGACAAATAAAACTATACCTACGTTATATTTATTTCATTATTTCACTCACGACCATAAGGTAGCTTAAATAGCCCAATGTTCACACTGCTGGCACTCGGAGCCTTCTCTAGCAAGGAGAGAGTGAATGCCATAATCCACCACGCTGGCCCAGTACGGGTTGGTGGATGACACATGACTTAGTAAGATTCTAGGTACCGACATGTCGGTTTCCTCACGGTGTTTTTCTTCGCCGTTTTTAAGTCAGCGAGTGGCATTACGCACATGAGTTCGAAAAACACGTCAAGTGAGTTAATTAAATATATGTAACAACCACGTAAGTTTCCATATTAAAATACGTTAGATATTTTAAAATTGACTAGCAAAATTTAACTCCTAATTAGTTATTAAGAAGTCTTACGCAATTTTATTAAAAATATAAAAAGATATTGTCTGTTGTACTTACTAGAAAGCTTAATTATTTATTTATGTGAAGGTTTACTTAGTCGTGTTTAGCCTTTGGTCAAACACGAATCACGGAGCTACTGGCCGTTATACACTCTATAAATATTGACACCGAGGTCGCCTATGCTCGTGACTCGTCCATGAAACTAAAAATTTTAATGTCCAAGTATTTACATAACTGTTGTACGGTTTTTAATAAGTTCCGGTTGGACTTATTCAGTTTTTGGATAATTTTAACATTTTAGATATTCAACGAATGATAAACATCTAGTGTCACTGCCAAGTCAATAATCAAGTTGAAGTTAATGGTTTAAATATAAAAAAAGTGGAACATCAAAGGGATTAATCATATAATTTAATATCTGTGGATGACGAGAGCAGGGAGTGTTAGGTAGTGATTTGGACTCTACTACAATAGCCGCATCACATGCCAATTCAGGCAATATCTTATCTTATTATATATAAAATTCTCGTGTCACAGTGTTTGTTTCCTTACTCCTCCGAAACGGCTTTACTGATTTTTACCAAATTTTATATGCATATTCAGTAGGTTTGAGAATCGGCTACTAGCTATTTTTCATACCCTTAAGTGTTAGGGGTTGTTCACCCCAAACATTTTTTTTTTTAATATTGGTCAAAGTTTTTTGTTTTTATTTTTTTATAATGTGGCGTTAAAAATACATACAACTCTAAATTTTTACCTTTTTATCACCAACCCCTGTTTTTTTATAGCCATTTTACTAATTTAATCATTTGACAGTGAACTCCTAAACGACGGGACCGATTTGAATGTTTTTGTTTTGTGTGTGTATTCGAAGATGGTTTAAATTCACAAATAAGCCCGGCAGATGGCGCTGCAGACAGTGTCTAGGTTATGTCCGAGCGAAGCCGGAACGGGCCGCTAGTACGGTTATATTATATACGGTTGATCATTTTGTTCATAAGCCTCTTTAGCTTATTATGTTTTAAAAGTAGGTCTGTTAACTGACATCAATTTTCTAATGTCACGATTATGTTACAATATGAATTAATTTTCTACGAGCTTTTCTCTTTTTGGTTTTTCATAATTATACTAAAAACATATTATTAGGAATGGACATTCCTAATAATATGTCATCGAGTTCTAGATTATGAAAATGCAAATTGTATTTCGATATTAAAAAACAGAGAGTTGAAATGTCATGGGTAAAAAATACATTATTTCCGAAAACCGATGAAAAAAAACCGGTGGTAAAATTTAGTAAATTTTTTTTTTGCATTATAATCAATATGCTAGAGTGTATACATTTTTAAACACTAACTCCGACGCAAAAACGAGGAGATATCATATCTTTGACGTGTCTGTGTGTCTGCTGTCTGTGACATCTTAGCTCCCGGCTCCCGGACGGATGAACCGCTTTTGATTTTGTTTTCTGTTTTGAATTAGCCTAGAACGTTCTTACTTACTTCATCTTAGCTTACTTTCGTCAAAATCGGTGAAGCTCTTCCAAAGCTATTAGCTCTTTTGTTAGCTGCGGTAGGAATCTTAGAAACGTTATGGCTATTTATTTGCTTTGCATGCTTATAGGAATGTGTGACCCAAACATTTGAACTTAAAATTTAACCCTGGCTATATTACAAATTATCTTCTCTGGGGAGTAACCCCCGATAATATCAAACAAACATTATAAGCATAGCATTTGCACTGTGTCTGGGTGTTTCTATGCATAATAAGTATGTATTTAAAACTATATAAGTATTATATCAGCTATCTGGCCACCATCATACAACCTTTGCTTAGTTTGGGGTCAGATGGTGTTGTGTGTGAATTGTCCACCATTATTTATTAAAATATATTTATTTATTTATAGAAGGTACCCACCTATTCATTTTATTTTTTTAATCGTATCCAATAGATTGATCTATTCTACATTATCAGACAATTCAAAAATACAAGATCATTATGTATTTGTGATTTGCTGGCACATACATCAGCTTTAACTTATAGCTTCCAAATTGTAGGTTTGTGGTCGTAAATCGAAGTTGGCCAATTGGTGTATTCAACTACTAAAATACTGCGCGCACTGAATAATTTATTTACATTATAAGAATTAAGTTTCGTTGAAATCCTGCTTTCCCTAGGTATTTGGAACACTTTCTATTTTCGCCAGTTAGATAATTTTGTATCGAGAATATCCTTTATTTTAGAGACCGACCATCAAATTACAAAAGTATTCCACATATGTAAATAGGTTATAGTTTGAAATAAATAAATAGACTTATTGTCCCGACTCTTCAAAATTAGTTCATTCAATTAATAGTAGTTATCTAAATTTAAAATGACCACCATGAATTAAATGGCCGCCATATTACAAGCTTTGCTTAGTTTGGGGTCAGATGGTGTTGTGTGTGAATTGTCCACCAATATTTATTTATTTATTTATAATGCATAGGTTTATAATTATATTTGTAATAATTATATTTGTAATAGTAGCGAATAAATTATCATCTTTATTAATTAATCTAATTCGATGTATTTTTTGGAAAGCCGTGGTGGCTTAGTGACTAGAAAGTGCGACTCACTACCGTGAGGTCCTATGTTCGTATCTCGCCTGCTCCTCTGAGTATTTTGCCGAGTACAAATGCATGTGTTTATCGTTACCACTGGATTTAATGGTGCAGGAAAACATCGTGAAGAAATTGGTATGTTTAAACAATATTTCGAGGTCATGCGCCATCAGTCAGCCCCCATTGGGTCAGCGTGACGAATTATGACCTTGACCGACGCTTTGCGAGAGAATACCTAGAGACCCAGCAGTGGGAACATATAACAAAGACAAGATACAACTTTGAAAAGGTTGCGTAGACTTAGTAGGTCTTTTACATCAGAGTAAAATATTTTAGTTCCGTTTGTTACTTGATTTATTATCCTGCTAATTAAGCATTATTATAAACTAGCGGCCCGTCCAGGCTTTGCCCGTGGTATAGCACATATATAGATTATAGCACTCAAAGATCACATGCATAACCAGCTGTGAAATATTTTTTGAAATCGGTCCAGTAGTTCCTGAGAATCCTGAGATTAGTGCGTTCAAACAAAAAACTTCTTCTGCTTTATAATATTAGTACTTATACCTAGATGTCAAAGTTTGGATGTTTTACAGTTTGTAGGTAGCTCAATTGCGTCGGAAAGGATAAATGAATAGATAGTTAAAATGTAAAATATTGATATTATGTTATAATCAGCAATTTCCATAGTCTATTTTGAACAGAGTTCAAATAGGACGAAGTAATTAATTCAGCTGGTATTTTTTTAATGTATGTACATCGATTACTCCGAGATTAATGATCTGATGTAAATGATTTTTTTGTTCGGTGCAGAATAGCTGCCATTTGGTCCCATAGAAATTTTGTACAGTTTGGCCACATATTACAGAAATAGTTCGGCTTAGTAGTTTTAATTTTATGAATGTTAACGGAAATGTATGTAATCCGTCATTGTATACAATTCCTAGGAAATGTATGTAATTCCTAAAATCGCACGGAAATGTGTGAAATAAATTATATTATACACATTTCCTAGGAAATCTATACATTTCCTAAATAGCAATCGGAAATGTAAAACATTTAAGATATTGGTGGGTACACGGGGACAGCGGGACGAGGGGAGGGTATTGCTTTAGGTTAGGTTAGGTTTTTTTTAATTTAGGTTGTTCGCTTCGAGTTTTGAAAACTTACAGATTGCTATTGACTCACAAGTTATGTTTTGTTTCCCGGTTCCATGGTTTCCCAACAATTCAAACGCTATTTGATACGTTTGATTGTTGGACCTGGGCTTCTAATTAACAAAATAGGTTAGGTTAGGTTAGAGTTTTATTACAGAAAGCATTTACTTTATACATTTCATAATACGATATTGGAATTATATATAATTCCGAGGAAATTTATACATTTCCTAGGATATCTATGAATTAAATAGTTTTTCAAACAACATTTATTTCCTAAATAGTATCGGAATTGTACACATTTCCTAGGATTTGTATACAATTCCTTGATTTCATACATTTCCGGTAACATGAATATTTTTTATGAAAATCATTGTTTGTCCGACCGATATAACTATGGTATGAGTACCTACGGCTTCTAACACATTTTCATTTAGGCTGATTATGTACCTATTATTACTGGCAGTTCCTGTTATTTTCCTGTGATAAAAAGTAGCCTATATGTAATCTATTAACTGCTATAATAAAACATCATGCATCCATCTCATGTAATCTAGAAAAAACCTACTTACTGTAATTAACAGAACAACCTATTACAGACACTAAAAAGTAAAAATAAAAAACTACGTTTAAAGTAACCGACTTTAAAGCCACAAATAGGCACTTAAAAGCAATAAATAAATTAATATAATTGTTGTAAGCTCTACCCGTTATTCTATTTAAAGTCGGGGCCAGCCGTACGTAAACGTAGTTTTTTTATCATACCCACCCATCAAAATTAGTCCAGTCGTTTAAGAAATGTACCATAAAAGCTGAGTAGCCTAGTTAAAGCTGAGTAGCCTAATTGAGGCTGAGTAGCTAGAACGTCTGTTTCACAATTGTTGTGTTGTAGGTTCAAATCCCGCCTGCCTTTATACGTATTTTTCCAAGAGCAGATATAAGTACGAGATTGTCATCACTACTGGTTTTCACAGTGAAGAAAAATACCCTTACTCCCAGTAATGGGAATATAATCTATTTAATATGCTTAAAAACTATGATGCCACAGGCAAACACGTAAAACTTATAACACTTAAAATTTTAACTTAGATTACAAAGATTGTTATTATAAATAGAAGCACAGATGACCATTTGTTTAAAAATAATGTGAGTCAGCTCAGTTACCTCACATGTATTATAGTCCGAGATGCCAGAGCTCCCAGACGTCACCTATTTTCTGATTAATGAAATGTGGACGATTGAGTAGAGTTAGTAAGTACTAAGAACACATGCTTACTCGCTAACTTGCTTAGACGGCCAATTTTGAGATATGGGGTAATGAAGGTACCTACATACAAACATTACTTACTTCACGTATTTTCTAATAAGTGATTTTCACGTATGTTGTAGGCAACATCCATAAAAATAAGGTTCCAATACTCCCAGACACTTTCCGTCAGCCGTTTTGCTTAATAACTCCAAAATAATAATTTAACTTCACTTAAATTCTCATGCTCAATTTGTAAATATGTTCGTCAGACAACTATTTTGTTGCTTTTTACAATAAGATAGACCAATCTAAGGGGGCATTTAGGTTTTTGATAATTGTAAACAATATTCAATAGAAGCTTCGCTTTGTTTGTTTGCCTCATTCGAAAATGGCTAACTGTGATCCGTTAGATTTTATTGACAATTCATTAAAATTGTCAACATGCAGTATTGTAGAAAATGTAGACAATTTACACCAAATGATTTATAACATGGATTCTTTTAAAATATTTTGCATGAATATTAGAAGTATTAGACAAAATTTTGACGATTTTATCGTGCTACAAAATAGATTAAAATCTAGCTTTGAAATGTACTGTTTTACCGAATGTTGGTTGTCTCAGAATAATATGTTAGCTAATATGCCAGGATATCATTATTACAAAACAACTAGAAATTTTAACCAGAATGACGGAGTTGTGATATACTGCAAAGATAGATTATCATTAGATTACATCGAAACCCCTGCTCTGGTTGAATGTACTAACTTAATTTTGAATATCAAAGACCAAAGTATATTAGTGATCTGTATATACAGATCACCTTCATATAAAAATCCTAGAAAATTTATAAATAGTATTCTTGACTACTTAAAAAATATACAAAATTCTAAATCTATTGTTATTACTGGTGATTTAAACCTGGATATTTTGGATGAACAGGATGTTAATGTGCAGTATTATATTGACGGGTTGATGGAGCTAGGGTTTGTTTCAGCGTTAGATGCTCCTACCAGAAATCATTCTTTACTTGATCATTATTTTATACGAACGACCAACACATTCAGTACATATATTTTGCACAGTTCTGTTACGGACCACTGGCCAATTGTTTTGAATATCAACCTAATTAAACCCAAACTAAAAAATATTTGTAACATCAAGTCAATAGTTCAGTGGAACGCTGTTATAGCAAATCTTAAACTTGTAAATTGGGACTTTATATATGGTGTCGATGATGTAAATATAGCTACAAATTTATTTTTGTCCAAATTAGAGGCTACTATTAATGCACATACAACCAAAGTTACAAGCAAACAGACAAAAAATGTGTCCTATAAGCCTTGGATAACCGAAAAACTACTTGAATCAGCTCGCAGGCGTGACGCTATGCATCTAGAAGTCAGAAAAGACCCAGATAACTTTACCTTAATTAAAATGTACAAGCGTTATCGTAACGCTTTCAAAGGGGCTGCACGTACCGCTAAAGCTCTTTATTACAGGAACCGTATAAATAACAGCCTGAAAAATCCTCGTAAATGTTGGCAGTTGCTAAATGAATATACGGGAAGTCCGCTTGCTATAGACGATGAAAATGTAAATAAACTACTAACTAAATTGAATAAGTCATGTCTTTCGGATGGATTGCAAAAAATAAACACATACTTCAAGAATATAGGAAATGAATTGGCTAGTAAGTTATTACAATGCACCAATAAATCCCTTGCGGAGCTATCAAAGTGCATACGAACTGAAGACAGTCATCTGACCTACTGTAACTCATTCTTTTTCACACCTACTGATGATAAAGAGGTTGATAAAATTGTATCCGTACTCAAGACTAATAGCTCACCAGGCGAAGATAAAGTAACTGAGAGAATATTAAAGGAATGTAGAGTAAACCTTATTGCACCTATTACGCATATATGCAACTTGAGCATGTCATCGGGCGTTTTTCCAACTCAATTGAAACGAGCTATTATTGTGCCTATTTTTAAGGGAGGTAAAGCTGATGAACTTACAAACTATAGACCTATTTCATTGTTAAGCGTTATTTCTAAAGTCTTGGAGAAAATAGTGAAAAAGAGAATTACAGGCTACCTTGAAAAACACAATATTCTTAGCGATCGCCAATATGGCTTCAGACCAAATCTAAACACAGAAGATGCACTGATAAACGCTGTTAGTATAATCAGTGAGCAGTTGGACTTGGGTAACAAATGCATAGGGGTGTTTTTGGATTTGTCTAAGGCTTTTGATACGGTCGCGCCTAGTATTTTGTTAACGGAACTAGAATTAATTGGGATAAGAGGTATAGCCCTGGCTTGGTTTGAAAGCTACCTTGTAAGACGAACACAAAAGATTGTGCATAAAAATACTTATACTGAATCTGGTTCTTTATTGATGGAATGCGGCGTGCCCCAAGGCAGTGTATTAGGGCCGATCTTATTTTTAATTTATGTGAATAAACTTCTTCGTATGAACATGGTAAATTGTGCGCCGGTGGCATTTGCTGATGATACTCTACTTTTATTCCATGGGGCATGTTGGTCTAATACCTTTGAAAATTGCCAAGCTGGACTTAGTATAGCACTTCAATGGATGGACTCACGAGTATTGACGGTTAATAAAAGCAAAACTAAGTACATCACATTCTCAATTAATGCTAAAGGTCAGCCTCCAGATGCATTTAAATTGGTAGCTCACCAGAATAGTGTTTGTACTGCTGTTAGCGGCCAGTGCGATTGCCCATTACTTGAACGCGTAAAATCTATTCAATACTTAGGTGTCATGATAGATCAACACCTTAATTGGAAAGAACAAGTCCTAAAATTAAGGCAGCGACTGAGAAGTCTCTCACACTTCTTTTGGCAAGTTCGAAATGTTATAAATGGAACTCTAATGTGGAGCGTTTACTATGCGATGGCTCATTGTGTCCTCTCATATGGCATACTTGCTTGGGGAGGAGCTGCCAAATCAATTCTAGCAATCGCACAACCCGCTCAAAACACTATTCTTAAAATAATTATGAAAAAACCACGAACTTACGATACGGAAGCCCTTTATGCAGAGTCCAGAGTACTGAATTTAAGACAAACGTACACATACAAAGTTGCATTATACTACGTCAAAAATGAACACCTACATACAAAACGTTCAACAACTTATAGTGTACGCCGTAGGAATTTTGGTAAAATAGAGCTTCAAAAAGGGAAAAAAACTATTTTTGCAACGCGTTTTATTTCATGGGTTGGACCACTAGTTTATAATTATCTACCAGTGGAGGTACGGCAACCAATGTCTGAATATAAACGGAAAAAAATGGTAAAGGAATGGATTTTGGGATTGGGCATTCATAAACTGGAAAGCAAAATATACACTGTGGATATATAAAAACTGGTGAAAGAGTGTGTTGTATATGTATTGGATAGGAATAGTTATTGTCTATATATTGTTCATAAGCATCATTGTTAGTATATATGTATGTGTGTTTGGCTGGATATATAAGTGTAAATTGTTGTATAATATTTTGTTATATAGATATTAAGAGAAGTAAAATGTTTAGTCTCCTATATCTCTAGCATTTGTATTTGTGGTGTGTTCCGAGTTAGTGTTGTGTGTTCATGTCTATGCATTGTTCCTGTTGTGTTTTTTTTAATTTTTTAAATTTACTTCTTGTATTGAACTAAATGTATCTGGCATTGTTTCGCTCGGTCCTGTGGCTTGAGGCGGGCTGCAACAGTCTTCAACACGGGCCATCCTAGTGAAGACTGGTGTTATGTACCTACCTAAGCAATTTCTCATTACTTTGTTGTGTACATTTTTTTATTTATTGTTACCACGTTTGTTCGTAGAACCGTGTGCACGCTTAGAATTAGATTTTATGAATTATTTAAGCAGTGTAACAATGAATATAAATAAATAAATATAATATAAATAATCATCCCCTAAACTCAACTATGTCCTATGGGTAAGAGCGGGAGACTGAGTTAGACATTTATTAGGAAATATTGACTTAAAAATTGTTTAGGGGATGATTGGCCCCTTAGATTGGTCTGTCTTATTGGAAAAAGCTTTAAAATAGTTGTCTGGCGAACATATTTACAAATGGAGCATGAGAATTTAAGTGAAGTTAAATTATTATTTTGGAGTTGTTAAGCAAAACGGCCGACGGAAAGTGTCCGGGAGTGTTGGGACCTTGCTTTTAAGGATATTGCCTACAACATACGTGAAAATCACTTATTAGAAAATACGGGAAGTAAGTAATGTTTGTATGTAGGCCTGCATTACACGATTACCCCATATCTCAAAATTGGCCGTCTAAGCAAGTTAACGAGTAAGCATGTGTTCTTAGTACTTACTAACTCTACTCAATTGTCCACATTTCATTCATCAGAAAATAAGTGACGTCTGGGAGCTCTGGGATCTTACTCTATTATGTTTTGTGACATTTTCGATTGACAGTAATTCTTCTTACAATAATCAACGAATAAGTATACTTTTGTTCAATCCACTTACGTATTACGTGCGTCATAGTTATAACATAGAAACTTATCACACATACATAGATCTTAAATTAATTCCAAAGCAACACAGTTATCCATCAAATTTACGATTATCGTGTATTTTATGTAATCAAGGAATGTAGGTATACTCAGAAAAGAAATGTCGCCTTGAAACCACATTACATTAATTTTGTTTTCGAATAAACTCAAGTAGGTACGTTGCAAAGTAACGGCTAAGTACTTTGTAAGTTACGGCTGGTCTAGTCGGGAGAACGGCGCCTGCCAATCCGGATACCCCGGGTTCAAACCCCACATGCACCACTGTCTTTTCGAAGTCATGTGCGTAATGCCGCTAATTTAACACGGTGAAGGAAAACATCGTTAGTAAACCGACATCTACCTCGAATCTTTCGAAGTCATGTGTCATTCACCAACCCGCACTGGGCCAGCGTGGTGGATTATGGCCTTAACTCTCTCCTTGCAAGAGAAGGCCCCGAGTCCCAGCAGTGGGAACATGTAGTGGGCTGTTGATGAGGTACGTTGCGGTACATAATTAAACAAACTGCCCAGTCTAGGCAAATACCTAATTCTACAAGATATACCGACTACTTTTGCGAAAAAATTAAGAAAACTTAACTTTACAACCTTAGCTATGCACGCTTTGAGACACCACTGTTCTGCAAGACATGTTTTCCTGTATTAAATTATGGACATCATCTAATATATAAGTAAGCCTATTATAGTTACTTGGTCTCGTAGCCTAAATGACCAAAACAGTGGTGTCTCAAAGCGTGCCAAGCTAAGGTTGTAAAGTTAAGTTTTCTTTTTTTCGTAAATCTTACTTCTATAGTGGTGTCATATTGCTGCATGGTCTCAAAGTCTAAGTTGAATCATCATTGGTCAAGATCAGCGTCTCACTTCAGCAATTTTGATAAAATTTATTTGGGACTAGGTACCTCTGAACTATGATCTACCAAACAAAAATAGAACTATAAAAATCGATTCTCAATTGGCGGAATTATCGCGTAACATACATATAGAGGTAAAATAAAACATACAACTGAATTGAGAACCTCCTAATTTTTTGGAAGTCTGTTAATAATAGGAGAATGGGACGACAAAGTCCAACGCTAGTTGCTAATAAATGAAGCAGGCACCTACTTTGACTAAACAATCAGTGGGTTATGTTTACATCAACCGATTTCACGACGATTTTCAACAGTCTTGGTTGATTTGTGGCCGCTCTACAGAGACCAGTAGAGGGCACGTGAATAAGTGAAAATTATCGTAAAACTAGAAGTAATTCCGCGTAAACATAGAACATTTTTCATCTGACATTTCCTCAGCAATGTATTGGTTTATAAGAACGAACGAAAAAGTGTTTATCCGTGCGCCATACTCACCTATCACATCCAATGATTCTCTAGTTCTCTACTGTACTAAACCTACAACCCACGCAAAATGTGTACGAGAGTGAGGTTTGACACTTTAGGCAACTAACCACAATATTACAAAAATCGAATTACTTGTAGCTTTGACATTTATCACTTCCGATAAAGAGTGCTTAGTAGGCGCGATGTCGTTGGCACTCAGTGAAGTGCCAAACTTTAAATTGAAGCTTCTAAAATCTTAAGAGCTTAACAATTTCAGCGTAAGCTTATTGAAAATTAATTAATGCTGTTTTACTGTTATTATTTTATACCCCAAACTAACTTATAATCGTGACGTCAAAGCTGTAATTCAGAATACAGATGTTACTTTGAATACCTTACACCTAACTCTCTTTCAATAAATGCAGTAGCACAGATGAAAACATAGTGCATTACTGCATTAGTCTTTAAGTGTACCATAAAACATTTGTTTTCTTGTTATGTACATAAAGAAGATAGAAGTAGATAGCTAAGAAGATTAAAACTAATCTAAAAGCGTATTCCGAGTTTGTAAATAAATAGGTTTTAAATGGTTGTCTTCGTGGGTAGGTCTTCGTTTGAATTATTATCTTATATATAAAATTCTCGTGTCACAGTGTTTGTTTCCTTACTCCTCCGAAACGGCTTTACTGATTTTAACCAAATTTTATATGCTTATTCAGTAGATGTGAGAATCGGCTACTAGCTATTTTTTATACCCCTAAGTGACAAGGGTTGTTCACCCCAAATTTTTTTTTTAATTTTGGAACAAAAATTGTTATTTTTATTTTTTTATAATGTGGCGTTAAAAATACATACAACCCTAAATTTTTACCCTTTTACCACCAACCCCTGTTTTTTTATAGCCATTTTAGTAATTTAATCATTTGACAGTGAACTCCTAAACGACGGGACCGATTTGAATGTTTTTTTTTTGTGTGTGTATTCGAAGATGGTTTAGCGACAAAAATAAGCCCGGCAGATGGCGCTGCAGACAGTGTCTAGGTTATGTCCGAGCGAAGCCGGAACGGGCCGCTAATTTACATATATAAAAATGGATCTTGGAAATACATTAAATTGCATGATACTTTGTTTTATATATTCGTTATTGTTAGGACAAGGTTTGTATAAAATGAACATTATGAAAAAGTAAATAGCATATAGGCTACTTATCATCCCGGGAAAATAACGGGAACGGCAATAACACGGGTGAAACCGCGGAGCTCTGCTACTTATTTATATTTATTTAGATGTTCCATTAACCGATTCTGTGCTGATGGCACGACAGGTACATCGGCATTTTTAGGGTTCCGTAAAACGTAAAAACGGAACCCTTATAGATTCGTCATGTCTGTCTGTCTGTCTGTCTGTCTGTCTGTCTGTCTGTTTGTCCGTCCGTATGTCACAGCCACTTTTTGCCGAAACTATGAGAACTACACTGTTGAAACTTGGTAAGTAGATGTATTCTGTAAACCACATTAAGATTTTTACAAAAGTTTTTTAAAAAAACAAAAATTAGGGGTGCTCCCCATACTGAGAACTGAAACTCAAAATTTTTTTTTTCATCAACCCTACCCGGGGGGGGGGGTGTCTATCGATAGATCTTCAAAAATGATGTTGAGGTTTCTAAAATAATTTTTGTCTACACTGAATAATTTGCGCGAGAGACGCTTCCAAATTGGTAAAATGTGTGTCCCCCCCCCCTCTAACTTCTAAAGTAAGAGAATGAAAATTCTAAAAAAAATATATGATCTACATTACCATGAAAACTACCAACGAAAATTAGTTTGAACTCGATCTGATGAGTAGTTTTTTTTTAGTACGTCATAAATACACTATTATTAAAACTTCGATCAAAGTTACAACGAACTACAAGAACTATGTGTACTATGTATATTATGTTACTTGCTGCAACGGAACCCTTCATGGGCGAGTCGAACTCGCACTTTGCTACTTTATTTTCGACTTGTAGCTGATGACACTAGAGTCGTGTCATTTTTTAATCGAATGTAACTCCTTAAAATTCAGTTTTATAAAGATCTGTTCAGAGTTAAACTATCATTTTTTTCTACATAGATTTAGCCTGGTGTGTTAGCCTCTGGATATTGCGTTAAATTAAAAAACCTTTACAAGTCACATTTTTTTAAAATGAAAACTTTTTTAGGAGTGTTACTCTTTTTGGATGAACCAAAATTATGGAACCCGCATCATCATCATGTAATGCTTTGTGAAAACTATTATTTTATTACAACACCATCTACACCATATTCTTTGCTGCTGTAAAAAATCGCCAGACACAAAAATCTGCGATTGCGGAGCATTTGATTGATGCTGGAACTGGTCATTGGATCGAGCTCTACGACCAGAAGGTTCTCTCTACCGAACGTCATTACTACGCGAGAATGGTCCTGAAAGCCATATAAATTAGAAAACATCCTAATTTCAACAGCGAGTATGGTTTTCGGTTATCGGCGTCGTGAAATCCTGTTATGAATAAATATGTGCATCGCGGAGTGAGCTTGGAGAAGCCTGGTGATACGGTTAGTGTTGTGTGGCGTGGTGGAAACCCTGTGATTGTTGACGCTGAAATGAGGGTAAATGAAGATCACCTCATTTCCAAATGAGACCACCCGCAGTTTCTTCTTTCTTCCCATGACCACGGCGGTTGTAACGCTGCCGAAACGTTGAGGTAACTATATTATAGTTTTGATCATGATTAAGTCCTGTAAAGTGTTTATATTAATAGTAGGATAATACGGTTAAAAGGTTCCTCAAAGTGTATCAAGCAGCTGCAACGTTTGAAAATTCTTACTTTATGACAGCTCGGTTAATGTAGTTCTTTATTAAAACCACAGATGGTATTGCGAGGGAATCTCCGTAAAATTTAAACATAAAGGGTTTCCAACTAGTTAAATTTTCATTTCATAGTTTTTTATGAAAAAAAAGTTACGTAACAGGTTTTCCCAAAACCTACCTCCTACCCCTTTGTACTGCACCGTAACGTTTTACAATACCCTCATCCCCACAAATTGCGTTACGTAATACTTAAACGCCCTATATCTCACTCATAACGCACTATTTATTAATATCCCCTAAACTTTTATTTCGTAAGAATTCTCAATTTCTTTGAAGTAAAATATAATGTTTATTGCTAATTTCTTTACCTATTTATTGCATACAACACAAAAATTGCATGACATCACAAAAGATTAAAAACATCTGAAAATTTAAGGTTTCATACCTTCCACTTCAGGAAATACACGTACCTAACTAGCTCTTAAAAGGCAATTGAAATATCGATTCGTGGTCTTTTATTTAATTTAATTGAAACACTCCACAGACTCTGGGGTCCGTTACCTTTGTTAATACAATAATCTTTTTTTATTTACATAGTTTTTGGGTTCTTATTCTCCTAGAATAAGAGAAAAATAAGGGGGGGGGGGATGAACATTTTATACCTAATTCTAGTACTAGTCAGTCCGATTTCGTCTGTTGAGCCGATCACTACCGGTTGGGATTCCGATAGTAATCGACTCGACATCGTCTTTTGCCTAAGCCGCCTTCTCCCGGCCCAGAGCCTCCACTACGGCCGCATTTCTGTCTCTAATGGCCATCTGTGGGTAGTTTGGGGTCAGATGGTGTTGTATGTGAATTGTCCACCAACATATATTTACTTACTAACAGCGCCCCGCGATGTTACCCGCGAAGTACCCATTCCCGTTGTTCTCGTTGTTTTTTCGGGATACACAGTAGCCTATGTATTCTTCCAGACTATATTCTATCTGTATTCTAAATTTCAGCCCGATCCATTCATACGTTAGGACGTGATTGAGCAACAAACATCAAAATATCCAAACATCCATACATTGACATTTATAATACTAGTAGGATTTATTATTAATTTAACGAATCTTGAACGAAACTTGAATCACGCTTGAACCACAGAAAATTCAAAAATACATGTGGTTTTACATACATGGCTGATGGCCAATAGTCGCGCCATCAACTTATATGGCGCACAAACGCACAAAAATATGGTCGACGTCACAAAAAAAATGTTAATAGCCACGGCGAAAAGTCTTCGAAAATAGGCACAGCAATGAATCGGTCTTGTGGTTAATTACTGTACCCGATGAAAAATGGTATAACAATTTATTGGTCAGTTGTTATTATTAGTTACTAATTAGTTATGAACATGGATAGGTATTTCACTAATACCTTATTGAATGAAGCATTCAATAATAATTATTATTCACGAACTCGTATCTATAGGTACGTTCTCTACGTTCAAGTGCTTTTATTTAAAATTACTACCATTCTCATATTATTTAGACAATAATTCGCCAAGCTACAAACATTTTCCAGATTTTGGATATTATATAATTATTCGTAATTTGTAAAAAACAACTCCCTTGATAATCAACCGTTGCTTTAGAGCTTTAGACATTACGATGTAGATATATGTTTAGATAGTAAGGTCTATCTAAACATATACCAACATTCAATATATTTTTTAATTACAATGCACCAATACCATAATTTACATTCTAAGACGATGATCCTAATAATCATCTCCTACTAATATTATTAATGTCAATGTATATATGTTTGGACGTTTGTTGCTCAAACACGTCGTAGCGTATGAACAGATCGGGCTGAAATTTAGAACACAGATACGTATATAGTCTGGAAGAACACATAGGCTACTTTTCATCCCGAAAAAACAACGGGAACGGGAGCTACGTGGGTAAAACTGCGGGGCACTGCTAGTACAATTTATAGCTTAGAAACAGATGACGCGTTTGGCATGTTATCTTTATACAAATAATATTTCAGCTTTTCGATGAAGTATTGGATTGGGAAGGTTGCAACGGCAACATTCTGACAAAAAACTAAAGTCGCCGGCATACCTAGCTCGACATCAAACTGAAGCGGCAATGGGCAGTCGCTGACCCTTTAACAATGGTTGGGATAAGCAGGTAGCTTGTAAAAACAACCCATGGTTGTATTTAAGAACACACACATAACCCAGTATAAGCATTGTCTGAGTAAAAAAGAAATTAAATGAGAAAATATTGAAATTGATATTTTAATGGGCATTCATAAAGTAGCGACTGAAATCCCACGATAACATGTATTTTCAGACACACTTAACAATCTATGCCTTGCAAACTACTACTGATCCGATTTATGGACCTGTTTCTTGGCTCTATAATAAGTAGTATATTTTCTTCTACAAATTGAAAACCTATTGGCGGATCCTAAAATGTTGGGTCAAACCAAGCTGAGCCAACGAAGGCTATGATATTCGTTGTTGGCTCATTCTTCTGAAAGGCTTTCGTTGGCTCGGCCACATAATGAGTAGAGAGAATGGAAGAGGATCAACTTGTTAACGCGCTGATTTAGTCGCGGCTTCTCAAAAAGTCGCTGGCCGGTTGAACGTCCCAGATTCTGATAGAAAGACCAGATAGACCCAGACATCCACGACTTTCTAGCCTGTGTCCTACGGCAGAATAAGGGTCAATACAGAGAAGAGTGCCATCTTTTGGTGTCAGCGGCCAGAACTTTGAGTCGATGAGCCAATTTAGTTCTATATCTCGGCCGTTTCATAGGTTGTGTGTATCAATTTTACCTGTATTTCCGGAACAAATAATACCGTAGGTATATCTATTTATGCATCCATGTTTAAAACTTCTCATAGGCCACATACTAATACGGGTCTACTTGACAAGTTTTTTTACGTGTTAGTTAAACATTTTTAGCCAATTATAAAGTGAGATCACCAATAAGTGCTGGTTTTGTAAAAATAATCGCCAATCCAGTTTTATTTTGTGGCATAGGACCTTTTGCCGAAATACCAAAATCTACCTAGTCTCTTTAAAACAAATATTTTATTGTTTAAGGGGCAACCACTTCCTATTTTTTTGTGCCCATGTTTCCATAAATTTGAGAGCGAAAGCAGTTTTTCGTTCTTGTGTTGGACAAAAATAGTAAAACAATAAAGTGGCCAAGTGCGAGTTGGACTCGCCCATGAAGGGTTCCGTTGCAGCAAGTAACATAATATACATAGTACACATAGTTTTTGTAGTTCGTTCTAACTTTGATCGAAGTTTCAATAATAGTGTATTTATAACGTACTAAAAAAAAACTACTCATCAGATCGAGTTCAAACTAATTTTCGTTGGTAGTTTACATGGTAATGTATATCATATATTTTTTTTAGATTTTTCATTCTCTTACTTTAGAAGTTAGAGGGGGGGGGACACACATTTTAACACTTTGGAAGTGTCTCTCGCGCAAATTATTCAGTGTAGACGAAAATGATTTTAGAAACCTCAATATAATGTTTGAAGACCTATCGATAAACACACCACACGTGTAGGTTTGATGAAAAAAAAATTTTTGAATTTCAGTTCTCAGTATGGGGGGCAACCCTAATTTTTCTTTTTTTTTAATTTTTTTGCACAAATGTTAATGCGGTTCACAGAATACATCTACTTACCAAGTTTCAACAGTGTAGTTCTCATAGTTTCGGCAAAAAGTGGCTGTGACATACGGACGGACAGACAGACAGACAGACAGACAGACAGACATGGCGAATCTATAAGGGTTCCGTTTTTACGTTTTACGGAACCCTAAAAACCAATTTTGTATTAATCTGCCTAATTAGCCCGAAATATTCAAGTCACGTAATAAAATTCTGGAATAATGTCCAAGAACATTATTCCCCTGGTGCTAATTTAAACAATTTCCATACATTTTTATGTCACAACAATGATATAAAAATCTAAATAAAATGTTTTATTTTCCAACGAAATAAATAATGGGGAAAAAATAAGTTATCTATGCGCTTGGTGCTTGGCCTTAAACAAATATTTTATTAGTTAAATGCCATAGATTACGAATCTCTACCGGTCTGTGCTAGTTTTACTGTCGCATTTAGCACGAGATCAAAGAGTTATTTGGTAAGCTTTTTATAGATGTGAGAGAGTTTATCACATATCAGAACTAACTAGCAGCTAAGCCTGACTTCATCCAGGTAGAGCGATTGCTGCTTAGCAAATAACAAGAGTAGGTATATTATAGAGTAATGCATTTTTCGAACTGTGATTTTTTTTTTCAAGTAATAACAGTAGTAGGCACTGGAGATACCAATCGGGGTAATCTCAATCTTTAAAACATTTACAAACATTTTTTTAACCACCTTTGCTCGAAATTATAAACGATAACCTAGTTGTCGTAGAAAAACTAAGACTAAACTCGGGTGAAAATGTAAATGAGCTGATTATGAGCTTCTCCCCTTTGTCAAAGTATAAAGACTAAAACTAACATAATCGATCAAATATTTTATTTGTACCTACTTAGTAGACAGGGAAACGATTGAATTCTTAAATTATATGTACCTACACTGTGCAGTCTGTACGGATCGTATACACAAAAGGAAAATTATTCTACAGGTAATTGTATACAAACTCTTAAAACCACTCCTGTGATGAAGTGAGTTGGTGATTAAAGCTACGTCGCTATTAAGACCTGTTTCATTTAAAATATTCAGTTGAGTAAAGGAGCTCCTTTTTTTTGAAATCAATTTAAACAGATTTTTTTAAAAATAAATTTAGGACACCGTTGCGTAGATCTAATTAATTGTGAAATAAACTAAAGTGACGTTAAAACAAAATATAATTTAGATCAACCAATGACAACGATACTATGTTTAGTGATTATTCAAAACGCTATTTGCGCTATGCTGTTTCAATGGACTTCCATCGAGAATACTTAGTGTTATAAAATATTATTGCTACAACAACAAACCACAAGTATTACTTCAGGCTGTAAGGTTCCTCACAAATAGATTTAATTATAATCCATTGAATGTATGTACAATGAATGAAATAATATATTTTATACCTAAAACTGGTACCAGGCTTTATTATTTACTAAAGTCGACTCAGGACATTATCGCACATGTGCCACAACAACCTAGGGTGTAATGCGTAAGATTGCGTACCTACTGCATTCCTTTACTTTTGCTTTTGTTATTAAGGACTTGTTTTGAACTTAAAGAACTTAAACGGAAACCACGGAAACGTATCCTTCTAAAGAAGAAGAGCAATATGCAACGTGTAAGTTAATTATAATTATTTTTGAACGAATAGTTAAGAAACACTTGCAAACGTCTCGAATGAAAACACGATTGTTTTGCTCTGCGACTAATATAAGCGACATATATTAGACGTCCATAACGTAAAACGCCTATTTTCATACTAATCTGCATTTCGGCTGTTAATTTGAATTTTAGCTCAAAAATGAGTAATTGTTATGCGCGATTTACGTTGTACGTCCATTCACCAGAACGAATTCTATTGAGACGTCACTCCTGTAATGAAAGGACGATCGGTGACCGAAAGTTACAAGAAATGGACGTACTTGTTGCGTGCTTGGTTCTCTCGAGCAGTGGCAGGTTGGCAGGCTTCTGCAGCAATTCCTGCAGCTCCGGCTGCGGCGCCGAAGCATCCCTTCTTGTCTTCATGATGGAAAAATTCACAAACACAAAGAGTCGATTATTTCATGTTTTTGTCACAGAAAGTTTTATTGGAGCGCGTTCATCAGAGCAGAGTGTCATCCGTCCGGTGGAGGCATCGCCCTGGAGTGCGGCGAATCGCGGCGGCGGAGGCTTTATGTCGGTGCGATCGACGCGAGGGTACAAACACAGAGCTGAGCGCTGACTGAGCGACCGGCAGCGGTCAAGGGTACCGAGACTACCCGTAGCACGCTGCGGCCACACCACGCGACGCCCGAACCGCCGCGCCGCTAAGACCGCTGCCGCCGCCCGCCGATGCTGTGGCCCAAGTTGCAATACATAGCGACAAAGTATTTAGCACGCACCGCTAGCTTAATTGTAATTTATGACGGTTTACAACCATCGGACTTCCCCCAAAAATACTATTATACATTTTAAAATATTCTTTACACAATTAGGTACATATTATTATAAAATTGCATAAAGAATATATAATAGTAATAGCGTTTGCTGATGTAAGAGGAGACTTATTTTAATTAATATAAGTATTTGCTAGTGTTACTAGGTAACCACTTTCTTGTTTCGTGTCCAATCACACTTGGGTCAGCCTCGTACGTAGCCTTCGCTTTTTACGTGAGCAGACCAAGCTTAATTACCGTATTGTTCAAACAATATTAATGAATGATAAAGTACACTTCGGTGTCAAGGTTGCTTTCAATGACTGAAACTTTATAGTGAAAGTAAATAGATACATTTTATTTATCAGCAAGTCTTATCTTAGGTACTTTACCGGAGGATGCATTTTAAAATTAAAAAAGCCCCGCCGCAAAAAAAAATCGTACCTAGTCAAATTTCTAAATACAACCGGATTCCAAAATATCTTTTCAAATTTTCGGAACCATCAAAATTAGTATTAATACATTCAGTGACTTTTTTGATAAATATGAAATCCTTTCTTCAATATTTTAACTAAAATAATCGTATTTTAAACTTTACACTAACAAACAATAGATATGTCTGCAAATATTTTTTCAAAATTATTTGACATTTTTTTAAAGTAATTTGATCATATTTCTTTGAAAATATAGGAAACAAAATAAATACCTAATTGTATTGTATTTATATCATATACAAAAAATAAAATTATGTCATTTGTGTCGTAACCTATTACCCTGCAAGCGGCGCTCAGCATAGATAATATTACCGTGGCTCAGTGCAAATAATACATAATATATACATATGATATTCTCATTTGTACCCTGGATTGAATGAATGAAAATTCTTTATTGTTCACACCATATAGGATACATACAATTTAGGAAAAACAGTAAGACTAGTGATACAACGGGCGGCCTTATCACTAATAGCGATTTCTTCCAGGCTACCTTGGGATGGACAGAAATATTTGAAAAACTTAAACCGTGGTGCGCAACAATTACTATTTAAATAATAAGACTATGAGGTAGACGTACACTCTAATAGTACTACATACGAATACATAAAACTACAGAAAAAAAATATACTAATAAATAAAACTAATCATATACTTAGGTACAAACATAAATATACTGACAAGGTAAATAAATTTACCTAGTTACAGAGATGAAAAACTGACGAGCAACAAATAACAGCAAAGAACATTATTGTAAAGTTTGAAGTGATCACAGAAAGTGTAAAAAAGAACAATAAATAAAATAAAAAAATGAAATTAAAGGATTGGCTTGTAGGAAATGTAATTCCAAATATATTCGAAGAAAGAAAAAAATAGGGTTTTTTTTTTTAATTGAAGTAGCGTGTAAGTAATATTAGGCTATATAATACTATGACTATTAAGCTATTATTAAATCTATAAAAACAGTTTTTTTTATATTTGTAGGTACTTACTACTTACTCACAAATCAAAAGACTATCGTACCGTTTTAACTTTTTTCGCTTTATTCCGCTTTTATTAGAAACTAGTATATACAAAATGTACATACTTTTACTATTTTTATTTCGTTGTACCTACTTTGTTCAAGTCCGACTTATACGAGATACTTATTAGTACCTGGCTAGGTACGAAACGGTGGACAGTATCTAGGGATCAGATATACATCTAATGTTAACTGCCAAAGGTTACTATGTATAAAAAGTGAATTTGCCTATAATTAATTTATAATTTATTTAAATCTATGGCTTGATTTTGCCCCGCCTCTCACCAAGCAGGTCGGCATCTTCTTGTTTTGGTATAATAGGATAAGTATGTGACAAGTTTTTCGTTTGCTTAAGTATCCAAAATATGCTACCACCTATGCTTGGGTTGCGCCTTTAGCGACAATCCAATTGTCAAACATGTATTTATTTATGTATTTATTTGTCAATTGACAAATAGTGGAGGCCCACCAAGACGGCTTCTCTTAGTCAGTTTAAAAATGCTATCCGCTCTCAGAATATTTAGCAGTGAAACGTAATAAACTATCAATAATTGTTCACCCATAGCGAAGTAACTATTTTCTTATCTGTGCCCATAGTGCTACCTTAGAACGAAGGACTTACCTATATCTACCTATAGATTCCAGAATTGATACCGGATTCGAACCTAAAAATAGGTAGGTAAATAACATATTTTGGATATACCGAGATCCTATTATACTCGTAGATAATTATAGTTAACATTCTCAGTTTTAGCTTTTTAAGTTATTCTAGTCGCAAAGCCTTAGTATTTGCATTCGGCATTGATACGCCGCATAACAATTTTATGTTTTAAATTTTAAAATGGTAAATGGCCGGTTGGGCCCTCGACCTAAACATAATCCTAAACAATTAAGGACGTGACATCAGTTAATTACAATTTATGGTCGATTGGATATTCTTGATTATATTTTTATTCGTCATAAATATTACCTACTGATGATGTTGATGTAAAATTTACTACCCAAAATTATTTTTAAAAGAGCTCTTGTGTGGATTTTTGGAAGTATTCCGAAGACGTTATTAGTTTCCAAAAATCTAGTTTCATTTAGATAATGCCAGTTTCATTATATTTGATTTATTAAATTACGAATAGGTACTTAAAGACATTAATAATAAAATCGTGAAATTAAAGATGTGAAACAATCTTTAACGTTTTATTTAATTAAATTACTGGGCTAAGAGATAAAACACATTATACCTCTGGGTGACGAGCACAGTGCGGTACTAGGTAATGATTTGGTCTCATCATGTTCCATAGCTGCTGTGCTGTCATGGGCAGGACAGCAGTGTCAGCCCATGTTGCTTACTATCGGGCACGTGCCCTGCTCGTCTTGTCACTCTATACTATGAAACAAAAGTTTTGATGATTACTTACTATGTTATGATAGTGTAAATACAAAACTGTCTTTTTTATTTTTGTTAAATTCAATAATTTCTAACCGACTTCAAAATCATGATCCGAAATGAGGAGAAAATAATCAATATTTTAATAATTATACATGACTAAATCATGATCAAAATTTTTGCTTAATTACCTCGACGCCCTGCATAGGTAATGTTTAAAATACGTGTTCAAATCGCGAAAGTTTAAAAACAATATGGGGGTTTGCAATAATTTCGACAACTTCTTTTTTATATATAAGTAAGTAGGGGAGGAACCTGTTGTACCTTGGTCACTTTTTCACACAACGATTTTTTGAAAAAAATCGGTTATAACTATTGCGATAAAACAAATTTTAGCTGTTAGACGAACTAATTTGCTTCATAATATAAATTATACAAAAGCATAGGTCATCATTTTTGCAGGTTTTACATAAACTAAAAAAAGTTTGTAATCTTGACCAAGGTACAACAGTGGTGATGTACCTAGAACCGCCTATGTTGTACCTAGGTCATAGTTAGCACTCATCAAATAAAATCCATATATCTCGACAAATAGCAAATATTCTACTATTTTCAGCTTCAACAGGTCTATAAATATCTTTATAAGCTTTTCTTATGTTTATGACGTATCAATGAACAGAATTTATATGAACAAAATCAGTATTTTTCATAACACCTAATTTAAACATTTTAATCACATTAACAAAAACAATTAAAACAACAACAATTTATTTTTACTCTCTTCGTATACTGACTAATATTTGGACTAAGCGTTTATTAATTAATCAATATGAATAAATCCCGAGTATTTACTTATTTCAGGAACTGAGTAATAGGTAATACCTATTCCCTCTTGAAATTAGTTTTTTTCGACTTTTTATTTTTTCCTTAATATCTAACCATTGGTGTTATACTTCGTTCTTCTTTTTCTTGCCATTTTTAGTTTTTTAGCGACTTCTTCATGGATTTTATCAAAGCACCCTCTTCACTGACTATTTGGCCAACAAAGTATTCATTCACCTTCGTATATAGCGTAATCACCATCTTCAAAATGGTTGGCGTGACTATTCTCTTTACTTTCCTCAAAATAAATGCTTAATGGTTCTTGCTCAGAAGATAAAGACCCTTCTGAAGCATCTGAATCTCGAGCCATCTCGTTCCTAAACAGAATTAACAAGAATACATTTGAATGTATTCTTGAAGGTACCTTGACTATATGACCAAGGTACAACAGTGTTACTATGGTCAAGGTACAACACCCCTACCCTTTTATGTTTATTCGCACATGTAAATATGGAGGTTCTGATTAACTCAAATAAGCATACTACATTCTAAACTTGGCTAAAGTAACTGTTTAAATCAAATGGTTTTTTAAAAATTATGTAGTAAATAACAGAAGTAATGCAAGAAATGAAAAATATTAAATATTTTACTTTTTTGCAGCGAAAACGTTAAAGTAATCTCCCATGCAAACTCAATACAATGGCCGCCTGCAACTAACTTTATGTTAATTAGTCTTGTCAAAGTTTACTATAACATAGACAAAGAGACGGAAAATAGGCGCAGTTATTTCAAAAAACTAAATTGTTCTAGGTACAAAGGGTGCCAAGGTACAACAGGTTCCCCTACCTATGTTCTCAGTTTTCTCGAGAACGCCTGAAGCTCATTTTTGCTCTTGCAATCTCCAGGTTGACAGGTTTGTTAATTTATCCGTGTTTACAATTTACACCATTCAATACTAAAGTTATCCTTCTAATTTAAAACCAGTCCTTCGTCCTGTCTGTTACCTTGAAAATCCAGTGATCGTAAATCATCTTCTTTGGAGTTTTGCGATATACATACAACTAGCTGTGTGTTGCAGCAGTTTATTAAATACGCTGAATTACTATATGCCAGATCGCTTAAAAGAATAGTTTGTCTGAGTTATCACTGTGGTTTTTTAATATAACCTAATGTTTAGGCGAGCTGTCGAGATTCGAAGTTATTGACGGCTGTGAAGGGTGAAGATGCAAAATTTAAAGTGACCGTGAATTTTTAACAAAAATCATGAAATTTGACTTTTTTATAGTATAGAGTGACGAGACTAGCATGATATGTGCCTGATGGTAAGCAATACGCCTGCACATACAACTCAGTGGAACATGACGAGTCCAAATGATTACCTACCACTGCACTCGTCATCCATAGATAGATATAAGATGTTTTGTCTCTATGCCCTGTAATATGTATTCTCTAAACATTGTCCTTCACTTATTTTCGTATTACTGCTTGGCGGTAGGATAACTGTCAAAGGTACTTCCCCAGCCGGACTTTTCAAGGAGTCCCACCACTACAAAGTGAACATACATTTGATTATCTTCTACTCTTATCATTGTTTCGTTTGATTAATTGAATAAAAACACTTTGCACGTAACATTTGTTTATGTTCTATTGGACCGCACTGTCTATTTTTTTTCTTTATCAAAATAACAATTTGAATAAAGTGACGAACTTGTAAACAAGTAACGTTATTTCTTTGAGGCAAATTGCAATCCGTCAATAAGCCCTTACTAGAAAACAATTTCGTTTTGTAAGCCTGTTTGTCAAGAGCCTAATTATTTAACGTCGTTATATTTTTCTACATTGCCTACAACATCTCACCACACCCACTAAAATTAATGTTAGTACAAATATACACATGTCTATGTATAGGTACCTGCTTAAGCTTATTCAAGTACATGAATAAAAGTTTGATGGACTGCCTTATGCTAATTGTTATTGAACACAAGTAAAGTACACACGCATAATTTTATAATTGATTAATGGGTCAATATAAACATGAATATGTTAACTAGTTGGACTAAGTACTTTGCTGTCATGATACTCGTGATATTTATTTCTTTCCGGCATTTGAAGGAATTTTTAATTCTCTATGAAAGGAGAACTGCTATTTTTAGGGTTCCGTAAAACGTAAAAACGGAACTCTTATAGATTCGTCATGTCTGTCTGTCTGTCCGTCCGTATGTCACAGCCTCTTTTTGCCAAAACTATGTTGAAACTTTTTTACACATAAATATTAAAAAAAACAATACATTTTGGGGGTGACCCATACTTAGAACAGAATCTCAAAAAAAAAAAATTCATCAAACTCATACGTGTTGGGTGTCTATGGATAGGTCGTAAATATGATGTTGAGGTTTCTAATATATTTTTTTACCAAACTGAATAATTTGCGCGAGAGACACTTCCAAAGTAGTAAAATGTGCCCCCCTGTAACTTCTAAAATAAGATAATGACAAAACTAAAAAAAATATATGATGTACATTACCATGCAAACTTCCAACGAAAATTGGTTTGAACTCTGTCTAGTAAGTAGTTTTTTTAGTACGTCATAAATACGCTATTATTAAAACATCGATCAAAGTTACACCAAACTACAAGAACTTATGTATTACGTTACTTGCTGCTTCAGAACCCTTCATGGGCGAGTCCCACTCGCACTTGGCCGCTTTTATTTTGGTATTATTTAATAACGAAACGATCAAGGCGCGCGTCTAATGACACAAGTAACCAATAAAGAGTGTAATTCAGTATTTTGTACAAGAAGAGTGCAAATTGCGGCCTAGCGTCACACTGCGCTCGTCAACCAAAGGCGGTTTATACCCGCCCAGTAATTATGCTGAAGGCATTCTCATATAAATTACATCTATTGCTTGTATAGGAGCATAACTATTTTCCCACGACTTTGGCTGCATAAGGTGTATACAAAGAACAATTTGGTTCCAAAAGATCTTTACCGTTTTTCGATACAAAAAATTGAAAATCGAAATAGAAAATTCTATGTGCTAATCCAGACCAAAACCTAACTGTATTCCAAATTTCTACCCAATCTGTCCAGCCTTTCCGATTGAGCAACAGACATCAAAATTTTTACAATTATATAATATGAGTACCTAGTTATGCTGTAGTGGTAGGACTCTTTGCAGAGTCCACATGGGGAAGTACCTATCACACGTTTACCAGTTATTCTACCGCAAAGCAGTAATGTGCAAGCATGACTGTGTTCCGGTTTGAAGGGCAATGTTTCCAATGAAATTACAGGGCAAAGATTTAAACAGCTTATATCTCTGGGTGATCTCCGGTCCCCTTAGGTGAGTTAGGTTCCCTGATATTCCGAGAGCTGGTACCAAATTTTGGGTCGCTATTTGAGGCAAGCTAAGAAATTGGCACAAAACGTCTTATATTTTTTGCAAAACATTTTTACACGCATCTGACAATCTTAAAATCCCTATTCATTCTTCAGACATATTACTATTTTATTTTTGAAACATATTCATATGTCATATTGCCTCAAACATATTTATTGAACAAAAATAAAATGTTTTTGAAGTGAAAACTTCTTTAGGCGCGCCTAGACAGATATTTCGTGGGCTGTGAATTGGATTCTAGCGTCACGATCGGATATGATAAGAAATCTTCGGGTAAACTCGGGACCATGGCTATTGGCAATTTAGAAATACGTCAGCCAATGGGAAATGCTAAAAGGGCGTGGCCTCGGCATCATGCCATGGCCATCTAGAAATGCATCAGCCAATAGGAAATGCTGACGCATTTCGAGATGGCCATGCCATGATGCCCAGGCCACGCCTTCCGGTTTCACCCGCTTTGTTTCCAAAGTAAGCTATCAAAGTCTGAGTTATAAGTTTTCACTTCTATCGGCAGTTCCTATGACTGCCAATTTTTTTGTTAATTGTTTGGTATCATTTTGCCCTGCTACTCACCAGATAGGTTTGCAGCTCCGTGTTAAGGTATAATAGGTTAGCTATAGGAACTAGAGACACACATCACACATCCACTAATTTTCAGATTTTTATTTCCAACGGTTTGACATTTACCTACGCCTTCATCACAGACTAAGTAGAGAGATACTCTATCATAGTCAAGCTTAGATAAAGTGTATCCTCTTTGTAGTCGAGACTTTGTTGTAGGTACAGTAAATATTTTCTGGCGATGTTATTCGCTCTATATTAAAGTGTATCTACGGAATCTTCGGTGCTGTGAAATTCCCGACTCTCGCAAAATACTGATTATTTATAAATGTGAATAAGTACAAAAATATGCGGAATATTATGTTTATTTGTTGCATTGTAGGTATTTAAAATTCAATATAATTAAATGTTTTCCTACAAAGCCATTGATATTTTATATGCAACATTATTGTTTTAATTGCCGCGGTATCTAATTGATCTGCCGTGAAACTGAACTCAATCAGACATGATTTATAACACCGCATGCCATTAACCTCTCCTGATTAACCATAAGGTACATTGTGTCTGAAAGTATCTTAGATAAATCACAATATGAGTACTTTGTCACATCATTATGGTGGTATGGTTTCGGACCCACCCTACCACCAGGGGTAGGGCTAGTGGTATGGTGGGTCCGTCACGAAAGTTATTTATTTGTTTTTCCAGTTAAAAAAATTAAATTTTTAAATCGTCTGTATTTTGTCCATAGAAACAATAGACCTAGGTACCTCAAAACAGACCAGTGTTAGATAGATAGATATATGTATTACTCTTTATTGAATACACCAAACATAAAAACACTTAAATAGGAGAAGAAAAAACATTGAAAACTAGTGTTACAACCGGCGGCCTTATAGCTAAAAGCGATTTCTTCCGGGCAAGCTTTGGATAAAAATTGTTAGTGTTTATAAATTTATATCTGAAATAAAGGTTGGGCTCGGTTTCTGAAGGACAAGTTCCACGATTTTGCGTTTGTGTCATAAATAGTTAGATGTGCCCTGAGCATCTGGAAATTGGTAACAATCTTACGCATGATATGTTCGCTTGGATTTATTTGTTTCTTGAATTATTAGAACACTTTCTGAAGGCATAGATAGGGAGGCATATTTTTTAAATTTATATGGGTATAAATGTAATTATCAAAACCAGTAATAGGCATAACGTTGGATATTCGCGGCTTCATATATTCACGGTAATATTATTACCATGCTACAACCGATTAGAACGAAAAGAGTGAGCTCACTCTTCCAAACGATGTCATTTTTCCGTTCGTCAGAAGTTCGTGAGGGCAATCCACATGATTTGTAACGATGCGATGGTTAGTATTGCCTAAACTGTTAAAGTCTGTGTAAATTTACTATATAAATATTATCTATATTTTCATTGCTATGGCTCCCCCCAATTCTCTATGATTTTACAGTTGATTCCCTATTAAAAGTTGTTTGCAACAACGAGTACTTATCTAAAACATTTCCTTTTAGGTATTTCCGCGTATTTAAATGAACAATGTAATTAAATTGAATTAAGTCCAATAATGAGAAAATGATGACATATGTCATCATCTTACATCTTACCTTTCCCTTTCATACCTAACTGGGAAGGAAAACGGAAAGAGAAGGAAAATCAATGAAGGAAAACTATTTCTATGTTCGGTTTTAACCACGTTTTAACATGACTTCATTCCAAACAAACCGCGATCCATTCAGAGTCTTCCTTGACTTGGTACCTACTTAGAATAAAGTTTGTGTGTCATGTTGTGGGTTGTTTATAGGAACCGATAAGTAGTTAAAATTTAAAAAGAAATTGGGATAGTGATAGCTATTCCATCCAACGATAGGCGTATGTTAGAATCTTTGTTGTCGTTCTAAGTACTCTTATGTTTTTCAACAATATTATAAGCCTCTAAATTACATCTATTATATTTAAATCATATCCACATCAGTCGCTCTTTAAAACATTAACAACCTACGATTCAAGATTTTTATAAAAATAAATTTCAGAACATAGGTTTTCTGTTCAGAATACCTAAGTACTATTGCACTTAAAATAAATAAAACAAACTAGCTCTGTATTTCAATAGTAAACAGTATTAGTTACGTAGTAGAACCTACTAAGCAGTATAAATCTTAAATAAAATTGTATTTTTGTAAAAAAACTCTCATTAGTAACTTGTTCGAGTGTTTTAATGGCATCCTATTAGCGAATATTTCTATTAGGTATAAACGACTCACGTGCGTCGCATACTGCCCTAGGTAGTTACAACTAAGAATAACTAAGAAAAAATGCCAATCTAATAGTATTTTGTAGACAAGTTTATTGATATGATACATACATATATCATGTAATCAAAAATTATCCATATGGATTATTAGTAGGATAGTAGGTGGGCAGTTGCGCAAAACGATGAACTAACAAGCCAACTTTATAATAGCAAAACCCTGTAAAAACTGTTCCAAAAAGGTATTAGTCCAGTAACTTTGTCGCCTGAATGTATGGAGTAGGATGCGTTAAATCCGGTAGATCTGATTTTTTTCAGACTTGTTTATGATGTTGGCCTAATGATTGTCCCAAGTTTGTGACCTCGAGCGACGAACGCAACTTTGTCAAAAATCTAAAAAACCGCGAAAAAATCGTTTATTTTTCAAATTTTGGCGATTATTGTTAAAGTAAGAATTGAAAGAAGCGAGGAATTTAGGATGATTGTATATTTAATTTAGATAAAAGCAAGATTTTCTACATGATATAAAAGTCAATGTGAAGTCATTGATGTTCAATTGTTATTAAACATAAATGTAGTCTTGACTTTTATATGAGGAGTTTCTACTCTTAACATTAAGGAGTTTCTACTCCTAACATCCACTTCTGTTCTGAATGCCAGCCATCTTCTTCAGAACATCCTGTCTGGGCCCATATAAAGGTTTCGTTAGCATATCTGCAACCTGTTTGGCAGCTGGTACATGGCAAACTGATATGCTTCCGTCTTGAATGCATTCTCTGATAAAGAATGATCTTATACGGATGTGCTTCGTTTTCTGATGATATTCATTTGGATTTTTTTGCTAACTTAATAGCACTTTCGTTGTCTATTGACAAAGTGGCTGAACATTCTTTGTTTGCCAGATCGTTCATCACCTTTTGTAACCAGATAATTTCTCTTGCCGTTTCACTGGCTGCGACAATCTCTGCCTCTGTTGAAGAAATTGCAACTTTGGATTGCCTTTTACTGTTCCAGGCAACTGCACCTCCTGCATACATACAGAGAATGCCTGACGTAGACCTCGCAGTCTCTAAGTCACCGCCGTGATCAGCATCACTATAACATTCAAGGTTATGATCGTTTTCTGGCTGATACTGAATACCTTCATTTGAGGTGCCTTTCAAGTAGCGCATAATCCTTTTTACATTTACTATGTCCATTTGTGTCGGGTTTTCCAAATTCCGAGAAACAACGCTTACAGCAAATGCTATGTCAGGCCTTGTACTTGTCATCAAGTATGATAAAGCCCCAACAGCTTCACGATACGGGAAGCTTTTAGACACTTCTTCGTCGACCTTTGCGTTAGTTACTTTTAAAAGTGGCGTTGCTACCGGCTTACACGTAGACATATTAAATCTATCGAGTAGTTTAGCAATGTACGCTTTTTGATGAATCATTACTGAACCATTTGCAGATCTCTCTATTTCCATTCCAAGAAAATAAGTTGCTGCTTTCACATTTATCTTGAAATTAGCCTTCATTTCTTCGAGGAAATCGTTGGCAAATTTCTCGCTGGTGTACGCAAACAAACCATCATCAACATATAAGGCAAGAAGTATTTTATTTTTTCCTCTTCTTCTGATAAACAAACAGGGATCAGACTGACTTTGTTTGAAGCCTATCTTAACAATATAGTCTGTGATACATTGATTCCAGCAAAGTGGGGCTTGCTTCAGCCCATACAAGCTTTTCTTTAATTTCAAGACATACTTATCTTCTGTGTAACCTTCAGGCGGTTTCATATAAATGTCTTCTTGCAAAGTGCCATACAGAAAAGCAGTTGACACATCAAATTGTGCTAACTTCAATTTTTCTCTTGCTGCAACACTTAAAACAGCTCTTATTGTACTGCTTCTAGCTACCGGGCTGAATGTGTCATGAAAGTCTATATCCTTCTTTTGAGAATAGCCTTTTACTACAAGACGAGCCTTGTATTTATTAACAGAACCATCTGGGTTTGTCTTTATTTTAAATATCCACTTACATGGAATGGCTTTTCGGCCTTCAGGCAATTCTGCTAGCTCCCATGTTTCATTTTCTCTCAGAGAATTTAGTTCACTTTCAATAGCTCTTTTCCACTGTTCTTTATCTTTGCAAGACATTGCCTCTTTTAATGTCGAAGGTTCAAATAATTCACTGGCGTTTAGAGCTAGTACATAATCTCGAAACCTGTCTGGAGCTTTTAGATCTCCTCTGTTTCTAAGAATCATCTGGTTGTGTACATTTTCATTGTAAAGTTCTGGATCGTCAATTTCACGATCTTCTTCTACGTTTTCGTTTTCTGTGTCAGAAGGAACAGATTCGAAATTTGACTCATCCAGATCCACATTTGTGTCTTCGTCATCTGACCTTTCATTATCTATATTCATCTGTCCTCTACTGGCATTATCTTCAATATTACTCGTCAGAGTGGGAAAATTATGACTAAAGCTTTTCTGGGTTGGAGTGAATTCTTCTGCTTCTTTAGGCTTACCCAACAACGGTATCTCCTCAAATGTTACGTCTCTAGACCTAATTAATTTGAATGACTCACTATTCCAGATTCTATAGCCTTCGTCTCCTTCATAGCCTATGAGGATTCCCTTCTCAGCTTTCTTTTGTAGTTTTTTGCGCTTGACTTTAGGGACATGGGCGTAGCATGTACATCCAAGTATTCTGAGATGCTTTATCGCTGGCTTCTTTCCGTGCCAAAGCTCATACGGAGATTTGCTTAACACGCTAGACGGTCCCGTGCGATTTAACACATAAACTGTCGCATTTACAATTTCAGCCCATAAACCATCAGGAATTTTTTCATGTGCATGCATGACAGCACGTGCAGCTTCGACTACTGTCCTGTTTTCTCGCTCTACGCAACCTGCTTGCTCGGGGGTGTAGGGCATCGTAAATCTTTGCAAAATGCCGTTTTCTGACAAGATTTTCTTAAATCGTTCATTAACGAATTCACCACCATTGTCGCTTAATATTTCTTTAATGACATGTCCTTGCGCTTTAACTTCTTTCAAGAAAATTTGTAGTTTGTCAGCCGCTTCAGACTTCTGTCTCAGGAAATAGATGTGACGATAGCGTGTATAATCGTCTTTAAACAGAATATAATACCGTAGCTTAGAAATCGAATATGGAAAAGGTCCACATAAATCCGTATGGATTAATTCTCCTGGCTTTGTGGCTCTAACTCTTGTCCCAAATGAATGCTTGTGCGCCTTTCCATATACGCAACCTTCGCAAATATCTGATTGAGTATTCGCCACTTTCAAACCAAATTCTTTTTCGATAACCTGACGAACATGTCTTTTGTTTTGATGTACTAGCCGTTCATGAAATACTTGTAAAGGGTTCGACAGTAATTGATTGATTTCCTGATTCTTAGGCGGTACACATTTAAGCTCTAACTTGTATAGCCCTCCTTTAATCATTCTAGCTCCAATTACTTTTGTTTCTCCATTTACTTTAACTTTACATTGTTTCGGCGTAGATTCAAATGTACTATTGGATGATTTATCATGTACTGAGAGCACAGAAAATAAATTTCTTTTAATTTTTGGAACATACCAAACGTCTTTGAGAAGTATATGTTCAATTTTTCCGTTAACGTTGGCTTCTGCTCTAATGTTGCCTATGCCGATGGCTTCAATGGCTTGACCATTTGCTGCAGTGACTTTGTGCGAAGTTTTGAAGTGCTCAAAGCTCTCAAATAAATCACCTCTATTTGTAACATGGCTTGTTGCTCCATTATCAACGTACCAGTTATCCTTGTCTGCAGGCAACCCATCTTCCAATGCCAACACTATGAGATTCAGATTTGAAGTTTCACTATTTGATGGCTTTGGTGGTCTTCCAGCTTTTATCCATTTTTGACATTTTCGTACAACATGTCCAGCGTTTCCACAATAATTACATTTGAAAATTTTATTCTTCTTCTGTGTCTTCACAGTCAAGACTTCTTCAGCAGTTTCTGTTTCTGCATTATTTGTCAATGCTTTCTCATATGCACTTAGTTGAGCAGTTAAATTTTCTATGGTGCGATCCTTTTTGGTTATAAGAAGCCAACTTGACTTAAACGCAAAATATTCTTTTGGTAGAGTACCCAAAATCTTACATGTTAGCATTATTTCAGGCAGATCTGTTTGAATTTGGCTGTTCAGCTCGTGCCAAATATTCTTTAATGTTGAAATATGCTTACGTATGTCATGTCCAGGATCCCATTTGTAATCAAAAAATTTTAAACATAGGTCGTAACTTTTGTCTTCACTGCTCCCACTATAGAGGCGTTCTAGTTCATCCCAAACCTCTTTAGCACTTTTGTATCGCATGACTAGTTCAAGTATCTCATCCGTCATGTTCGTAGTCATTAGGGTCAATACTGTACAATCGACTCGTAGAAAAAATTGTAAATCCATCTCATATTTTGCTTTTGCAGCAGCATCAGCACTCACCGCATGCTTTTCAGGCTTAGAGATTTTTCCTTCTAATAAATCTTCAGCACCCGAAATCGCTCTACATACAGTCTGTATCCTGTACTTCCAATGCTTGTAGTTTTTTCCATCTAGGTGCATTATTTGTACTTTTGAAGCCTCTGCGATCGCCTTTTCCATGGTGACGTTAGACATTGTACAAATTTTTGCGAGAATAACAAAAATTCTTTCCTAGAAAAACTTCATATTCTCCACTTTAAATCTCTGCTACCATGTTAAAGTAAGAATTGAAAGAAGCGAGGAATTTAGGATGATTGTATATTTAATTTAGATAAAAGCAAGATTTTCTACATGATATAAAAGTCAATGTGAAGTCATTGATGTTCAATTGTTATTAAACATAAATGTAGTCTTGACTTTTATATGAGGAGTTTCTACTCTTAACATTAAGGAGTTTCTACTCCTAACAATTATAACCCTAAGCGACTAGTTTTTGTAAAAACTTTCTTATGGCGTTTATAAAGTAGACAAAATTTGCTACAATATGATACTAGAATTATCTCTGTACACTCAATAGTTTCTGAGAATAAGTCTTTCAAAGTTAATAATTTTTTTCGTACTTCGCAATTTTTAGCAATATTTTAACTCCTACTTGACCACTTTGTGGCACAGTTACGGCGGTTTTTAACACCCGACCAAAAAAAAAGGTGTTATAAATTTGACGTCGAAGTCTGTCTGTCTATCAGACGGACACACATACAGGTCTGTCTCTATGTGTATCTGCCTGTGTGTGTATCTGTCTATGGCACCGTAGAGCTCAAACGGATGGGCTGATATCGATGCGGTTTTTTTCATTTGAAGATACATTTTTGTGTTGATGTTTTGAGCTATTTTTAGTTAATATCGATTCAATATGGTCGCCTCCACTAAATGGCAGACCAAATATTTCATCACAATCTACCTCAATATGGGTATCAAATGAAAGGGCTTGACTAGTAGAGTACTATACAGTATAACAAATTTCAAATCACAAAATGGCGAACTCCATAATTTTTTTTTCACTAATGTCTTAATATGGGTATCAAATGAAAGGGCTTGACTAGTAGACTACTATGCACTATGATAAATTTCAAATCTATGATGGCCGCAACCACAAAATGACGAAATACGTTTCTTTCTTCACAACTACCTCGATATGGTATAAATATGGTATAAATATAAATTTTTCATAGTGTAGTAGTCTACTAGTCAAGCCCTTTCATTTGACACCCATATTAAGGCATTAGTGAAAAAAAAAATTATGGAGTTCGCCATTTTGTGATTTGAAATTTGTTATACTGTATAGTACTCTACTAGTCAAGCCCTTTCATTTGATACCCATATTGAGGTAGATTGTGATGAAATATTTGGTCTGCCATTTGGTGGAGGCGGCCATCTTGAATCGATATTAACCAAAAATAGCTCATAACATCAACACAAAAATGTATCTTCAAATAAAAAAAACCGCATCGAAATCGGCTCATCCGTTTGAGCTCTACGGAGCCATAGACAGGTACACACACAGGCAGATACACATAGAGACAGACCTGTATGTGTGTCTGTCTGATAGACAGACTGACTTCGACGTCAAATTTAACACCTCTTTTTTTGGTCGGGGTTTAAAAACCGCCGTAACTGTACCACAAAGTGGTCAAGTAGGAGTTAAAATATTGCAAAAAATTGCGAAGTACGAAAAAAATTATAAACTTTGAAAGACTTATTCTCAGAAACTATTGAGTGTACAGAGACAATTATAGTATCATATTGTAGCAAATTTAGTCTACTTTATAAGCGCCATAAGAATGTTTTTACAGAAACTAGTCGTTTAGGGTTATAATCGCCAAAATTTGAAAAATAAACGTTTTTTTCGCGGTTTTTCGATTTTTGACAAAGTTGCGTTCGTCGCTCGAGGTCACAAACTTGGGACAATCATTAGGCCAACATCATAAACAAGTCTGCAAAAAATCAGATCTACCGGATTTAACGCTTACGGTAATGTATAAAGTTACTGTACTATATGGAACAGTAGAGTTTAAAGGGTATTTTTGTTTAGAACATTTTATTTTGTTTTCTTAGGGTTGGTCCATTGCAAAAATAATTAATAATAATAAATATTGGTGGACAATTCACACACAACACCATCTGACCCCAAACTAAGCAAAACTTGTACTATGGCGGCCAGATAGCTGATATAATACTTATACATATATGTAGTTTTAAATACATACTTATTAAACATAGAAACACCCAGACACAGTACAAATATTTGGATTCATCAGACAAATATTTGCACTGGGTGGGAATCGAACCCACGACCCTCGGCTTCGCAGGCAGAGGTACTACCCACTAAGCCACGAGGCCAGTTATGAATAAATCATTATAGTATCAAAATGATTTATTAGTATCACACTAATCTAATTCAGTACTCTGCAAATAAAAATTATTTATTCGAGAGATAAAAGCTTATTCTAGAACAAAATGATTAAAAATAATAATAATGAAGATTAAAAGTATTAATTATAAATATATTTATTTACATTAGGTACATGAACTTAATCTAAGTACTTAGAAGACCGGTGCCAGTGGGAATCGTGCCCAAAATGCTGGACCCATTGCGAATTATGAGCTGAGCAAAAAAAAGGCCTGCATTTTGTTTTTGGTCACAAAGACGTTTAGATAACTCTTAATCATAATGATAGTAATGTCACATCCTCATCGGCATAGTAAAGGAATCTTCGTTCTGTATCGTTCTATTCGCATTTCTACTCTGAAAATATTTGTATGTGTTTATATTTAATTTTGTTACCACGTATTTCTGTAACGGCTGAACTATGTATCCTATTTGTCAAAAATAAATTACAGTGAAAAACTGTCGAGCCTCGGGTAATAGGTACTCTGAGACGCAGCTAGATAGAGATACGTATAATTACAGCCAATTATACGACATATTATATTATAAGACAATTATACGACCAATTACAGCTGTACACAACATTCACAATATAAATAATGCTTTTACTTTGAGTTGTTAGTTATTGCGTATTAAAAAGATTATTATTTAAGATTATTAATTAAGTATTTACCTATATACTTTAGCACTATTCGATAGGAATCTAGAACAATATGTACCTAATCCCAATAGTCAAAATAATTAATTATAAAAAATATAATTCGTACATAATGTTGTTGCACTTGACTGTACCGTCGCGGGCCGCCATGGTGCAACTTCAGATCGGACTAGATGTTTTGCGATGATTATACCTACTAACTATACCTACCTACAATAAATATACAAATAGTAATCGAAAACGTCTTATGAAAAAAAATACTTTAGGACATTAGTCACATCCTTTAATGGTTTTGATAAAGATATCAGTACCCTTACTAGTATTTAACGATGTAGGCACAACGAAGTTTACCGATTAGCACTGGACCAGAGCTAGGACACGTCAGATTTTCTTGGAATATGCAAAGGTATGTCTCGTATAATATAAATTGAAGGTAAACGGGTAAGCCCGTTCGGCGAGACAATGTGATAAACTTAGAACGAAGATATAGTGCATCACAACCTTAAATGTTTGTGATAAATAAATCATAAACATATTTAAATTCAAGATATTTACACAAAAAACCTATTCATTATACATTCGAAGCGCACAACGCAAAATGGAATTATCGTAAATTCCAAATCAAATATTTTTATAAAACAGGATGACACCTCAACGTTTACAAAAAAATGTTCAAACAGAATGTTTGCTAGATAAATTAAATTAAAGTACAAACCTGTACCAAATAAACCTAAATTTTTTACCAGTAGCTTTCCGTTTGACGTGCAAAAATCGTCGATTTCGATGATTGTGTTTTTACGAGTTCTACGGAGAGGTATTTTTAAGATTTATCGGAACTCGCGGTTTAGTAAATGATCGGTTTTGTTATCACACTGACAAACAACCTACATACCTGTGGTTATTCCAGCAAGGAACTTCGTCGGGGATTTTTCATGCCTACGTCTACATGTAGAGCTGTTAGTCACTTAAGTCGCGCAGCGATAAAATCGTCTTAAGAACAAGGAAGAACACAGATTTTATTGAATTTATGAAATAGCCGCTAACAATGATTAACACAAAGACAACATTTTATTGTGTTAAATCACGAAATAGACAAACAAAGAAAGTATTGGGAGGCGACCTCCAGCAAGTCTATGGCTAGGTACCATCCGCCCTGATGTCCCAGTTTAGAAGGTTTTTGGAGCAGACTTTTCAATTGCACCCAGGTAATACACAAACAATTTACCCCGATATACAGAATCGTGTGATTTTGACCGACATACCATGATTTTAGAAATTACGGTACGCGATGGCAGCCCTTAGAAACACATCATAATACCTGCCGTGATAGAATGATTTTACAATATTCAAATTTATTGATTGACATTTATTTATGAGTACTATGGAGTTAGCACAAAAACACACACAAAAATATAGGCAACGTATTTTTCAATTGACAATCAATCAAGATGAATTTAAGTACGTACCTACTCATGTATGTAACTAGTAGTAGTAGGTACCTACTCGTACAACAACAAAAAAATTAACTGCGGAGGCCTAGTGGATCGAACGTCAGATTTTACAATCGTGGGCCAACCCACGATTGTAAAATGCCAAAATATAAATATAGTATACTAGCTTTAGCCCGCGGCTTCGCTCGCATTCTGTAAGTTTCTTATGGCAGGTATCCGCTTTGATAAGTACCACGACTGTCCGAATAATAATTTTAAACAAAAAAGCTCTATTTCACCCCTTCACTATTGTATTTTGGAAAACTCTGTAATATTTATTATGTAATGTAATGTTAATTTATTCGAAATTTCATGCATATAATTATGTCCCAAGGCATTAAAAGTTTCATACAAACTTTTTCCTCTATTTCACCCCCCTAGGGGTGTAACAGTATGGAGAAGCGACACTTAGGGCTGACCGCTTAGGTCTTCTGGCGGGAGAGCCCACCCAGAGTCAAACCTCAGTGATATTACCCTAATCGGACCGGTTGTCTAAAGTCAGTTGCAGAACCTAATCAGAATGTTAGTTTACCTTCATACCCTATTTTAGCCACTTAAGGGTTGTATTTTGAGGAAAAAATGCACAATATCACTTCTTTCAAGATTTTACACAATTTGACCAAGGAATTCTCCTATTTCACCCCCTTGAGGGATGAATTTTGAATTTAATACGTACTTCATGATTTTGGTTGAACTCAATTTATACGAAATTTCATGCAAATATGTCCAAGGAATAAAAAGTTTCATACAATCTTTCATCTCCAATTTCACCCTCTTGGGGTCGAATTTCGAAAAATCCTTCTTTAGTGGGTGCTTACGTTATATGAAGAATATGTGTGCGAAATTACAAGTTTATAGCTCTTTACGATGCGATACTTTGCTGTGCGTTGATCTATCAATCATTCACCTTTTCCTTTTACATAAATAGATAGATAATTTAAAACGTTAAATCATAAAGTGAAAGTCATAACATAATAATCCAAATTCCCCTGTGGGTTGACCAGCACACCTCTAAGGTGCACACCTCTGAGCTATATTTCCAAGCTCAGACCTACAAGTTTGACATCACCACTGGCTTTAAAGGTGAAGGAAAATATCGAAAGGAAACCGATGTGTTCCAAGAAAGACATTTTTCGAGGAAATGTGTCAGCTTTGCTTAGTTTGGGGTCAGATGGTGTTGTGTGTGAATTGTCCACCAATATTTAATTATTTATTTATTTATCCTCCAACCCGGAATTGACCACCACAGTAGATAACTTGATTCTCTCTATGATTTAGCGTTTTGAATCAGTATTAGGTACATTATAGTCGATGAGTAGGTTAATTATCATAAAATTTGCCCTAGATAGTTCTAATAATAGCAATATAGCTCAAAGTAGCAAAGTATAGTACGTTTGGACCCCTATAACAACACATGCAAATTCATACATTACATTACGATTAATATATGGAAGTACGAGTTATGGATTTCCCAGCAGGTTTTTGTCGCAGAGGTATTTGAGTAGAGCTAGTGGCGCCTGAATAATCTCCATATTTATTTACTTTTCCCTGAGACAAACCGCAACGAGGAAAATGACCTATGAGTAGGTAATAATTAATGTTTAATACTAAGTTATCCAGTGTAGGGAAAACTGGGTAGAAAAGTAACATTTTGTAATTTGCCCTCGGTTTTTGATTAGATGTGACTATAATAATTAAATAAATTTAGCTATATTGTACCTATATGTCGTCAGTTTGTAATAAAACGCGTAAGACTATAATCCTATGGTACGTAAATAATAATTTTACGTTTATGACATATACATTTTGTTTATATTCGTTACATTAGTAAATCTTGATTTACCTTAGTAATAATAATTCAGTCATCAAGGTCAACATCAGTCAGATATTAAATATCAGTCAGACACATCCTACCCAATGTAATCCTGAAATAATACATTTAAGCACAAATCAGATAAAAATAGTAGATACCTACCTATTTTAGCTCCATATAACCAGCTACAAGTCGGCAGGTGCCAGCTTCTTATCGCTAAGACCGTAGGGCTTAGGGGATGCCAGATCGTTCATTGAACTTCCCTTCAGGTGACAGCCCAAGCCGAGGTCGTACCATCTGAAGTGTCCTTGCGCTAGTCGTTTTACGAGATGTAGTAATCGTTAACTACGTAAGAAAAATATATATGAAAAGCTTTCAGGTATGCTCTCCCATAATAAGATTAGATTAGTAGGTACCTAAGACCTTGCGCCTTTTGACCTTACCTAAATGCCATTCAACTTCTACCTAATAAGAGGATACTGCCTACTAAGGCGAAACTACTGTATACTACGGCCTACTGCTATAGCTCTTTTAAAAAAACTATGTTCATGCACTAGCAGAGCTCCGTGGCAAAACCCGCGTAGTTCTCGTTTCCGTTATTTTCCCGGAATAAACAGTGGTCTATGTGTTATTTCAGACAATAATATAATTGAGTTCCAAATTTCAACCCAATCCGTTCAAAATTTAGATGTGATTGAGCAACAAACATCCAAACTTTGACATATTTATTATTAGTAGGATGAATTGTCTCGATTAATCTCTCTCCTTGCGAGAGAAGGTCCCGAGTCCCAGCAGTGAGAACATTTAGTGGGCTGTTGATGATGATGATGAATCGCGAAGGCATTCGTCATAAAAAAAGTCGTCAGTTGTTACTTTGGCCCGCTCACGTGGTCGAACGATTTCGTAATTAATATCTCCTCTGAGGGCTTCCTGCATTGAGAAGGCAGGTGGACTCAGTAGCCGTGGCCTGGTCACCCGCAGTTAGTCTAGGTTTTACCTGCAAGCTGACGACGATGCGGCCATGAATGTTGCGCGACGTATAAGCACCGGCGTAACTGAGGTGGGCCACCGTGTTGGGTATCGTGGCAGTGAGATGAAGACCGCAGTTATTTCGGTGCGTCACTCTCCTTGGCCACCGCGGCCTTGACGGGGTCGCTACCGTTGAGGCGGCACGCCCGTAGAAGTAGAGATGCCGATATTCCAGTGTGCCGCTCTTCCGATCCTCTAAAACGAAAAAATAGTAGACAACGGGACCACTGGCCTGACCTGTAGCGGGAGACAAAGGGTGACCAGACGCGGGGGCTTGCACCCATTTACTGGTTGATTCCCGAGGTGTTCACGGTGTATCTAGAGATTAGATACACTAGTACAGGGGTATATGGTATATCTCATAGGAGAGCCCTGCTACGGGCAAGCCACGGCGGATTCACGGGAAAATGCGAGAATGGCCCTGCGTTCTCGCCACGGCATAGGTGATTCGTGGAGATTTTTATGCATTATGCTCGTCCATAGTGTCGATCCTGACATATCGTCTCCCCCAGGGGAAGGATATAGTACGTATGAATTTCCTTTTAAATGCTCAAAAATTTACCCTGTGTCGGAAGGTTAGGTATCAATCAGAGTACTTATTCGAAGCAACTTCTTTAAAACATAAAAAAGTAACATCAAAACTGGTCAACATCATATTTTAGGGTAGGTATTTGAGGCAAGCTGAAAACTTGTCACATAATAAATCTCCTATTAAAACCCAACACGGAGATACGGCTGGTGAGTAATGGGGCAAAATGAATCCTTCAATTTAGATCACCTGACAGGTAGAATGTCTCACCAAAATGGTCCAATTTTTTGAGAAACTATGTTTTAGTCATAAATTATATCTACCCAATAAACATTTCCAATTGCCTCAAATACATTTTTCATCTACTCACCAACCAGGTCTACACTTCCGTGTTGAGGTATAATAGTAGAGCTATGTGAGAAGTTATTTTCAGCTTGCCTCAAATCTCAAATACCTACCCAAAATTTGCTGCCAGCTTTCGGAACAACAAATATCCTCATGTCTTCATGTGTTTCACGTTTCACGTCAGTATGAAAACTGACGTAGTTGTTACACGTAAATTTAACTAAGTCAACGGGTAAATCACGTGTTATATAGTCCGTCCAGCGTCCAGTGCGACTGAAGTTTCAGCCGCGTTCGGCAGCCTTTTTTATATCACAAGTGACGACCCGTGACTTTACTAAATATTTATTAAAACTCGTTTACTAAATTTATGTTTTCTATATATTAATAATCCAACTTGTTCCCCAATATGCGGAATCACACTTCATGTGTACGAGTATACCTACATAAATATGTACACGCCGATCTTTAAAAATCGGATTAGGCCGTGCATCCAATAGGAAAGTGCGACCGATGCGCGAAGTAAAAATATCTAGAAATTTCATCCTGTTCCTATTATCTAATTTTCCTCAATCATCTTATCATACTTTTTCATTCAATAAAATATCACAGAATAAATAAAAAATAAGTATCTAATATTTTGCACTCATAGGTCCCGGACCATTTACCAGGACATTCTGTATTGGGAATATCACGGAATATAGGTACTGTGTACTACACACAAAATCAATAATAAATACATTTTATAAATAGCAATCTTAAATAGTAAACAATTATTATTAACAACTGCAAATGAATGACCAGAAGTAGAGTTCAAAGCCCTCAAACTTGTTTCAGCGTAGGTACAATATTTCGGTAGTCAATGTCATTCAGAAAAGGGAAAGTACCTGCTTCGCATCACTTAGCACTATAATACCTAATAATAACACTTATCCTGTTTTCTTACATTCGTTTTTTTTGATTATGCACAGGGTGGTACAAAAATAGGTTGACAAAAGTTAAACCTCTAGTACTAAGATCGGAAATGTTACGATATTTGTAATTTAATTATTCCCTTTTTATGTAAGTAAGGAGAATTACTTATACGTGAAGTAAGTAATTTTTATGTAAGTAAGGAGAATTATACGTGTAGTAAGTTTTTTTTTAATGTAAGTAAGGAGAATTATACGTGAAGTAAGTAATTTTTTTATGTAAGTACTTTCATTACCTGATATCTCAAGATTGGCCGTCTAAGGTCTAAGCAAGGTAGCGATTATGCATGCGTTCTTAGTACATACCTACATTACCTACTAACGCTACACAATCGTCCACATTTCGTTCATTGGAAAAGACGTGACGTCTGGCAGTACTGGGATCTTGGACTATACGAAGGCAAACGTTACACTTAGACAATATATCGAATGACATTATGTTTTTTTGTACCTACATTTCTTATTTTATAAATTATTCTTTTTATAACTTTACCGTTTAAATTTACCAAAATGCAATTTTGCAACAAATATTTTGAAAGTTTTTAGACAACCGGTCCGATTAGGGTCAATAGGGTCCATCACTGAGATTTGACTCCGGGTGGGTGGCCGTTATGTCCCGCCATAAGCTCTATGGTCAGCCCATCCGGAGCCAAATCTACGGTCAGCCCTGCTTCCTGCGTGTCGCTTCTCTATACTCGGCCTGCGCTCCACTCTCCACTACGGAGGTCGCCGGCTTGCTCCACTTAGTTCCTCTTTTGAGCTTCTGGATCCCGCATTTTTATATACACTCTAGGTGTAGTCCTGTTAATTTCCCGGGATAAAAAAACAGCTAATGTGTTATTCCAGGCAACTATGTACTATGTAACTACATATATTATGTACTTTCATCCAAATCCCTTTCTGTAGTTTTTACGTGAAAGAATAACAAACATCCATCCATTCACATTCACAAACTTTCGCGTTTATAATATTATTCGGATTATTATTATTAACGTAGATACCTATGGTTATCAAAATTCTTTAACAATAATTATGAAACACTAGCGGCCCGCTCCGGCTTCGCTCGAATAATAACCTAGATATCAACTGCAGCGCCATCTGCCGGGCTGATTTGTGAATCTAAACCTTCCAGGGCCCTACCCAAACGTATACAAAAAAAAATCATTAAAATCGGTCCAGCCGTTTAGGAGGAGTTCAATGACAACGAAAAGTGTCTTTGATTTTTATATATATAGATAATAATGAGTTCTGCAAAGTCGTAGTAAATGATTTTGTTCTATCATCAATAGTTTTCGCAGCGCACGCGACGTAAGGAATTTTTCAGGTCATTTTTTACACCTTATGTTACATTATTGGAGTTTTAGTAAGGATCCCTAATTTTGTTTAAATATAATATAGCCTATGTTACTCGGGAATAATGTAGCTTTCCAAAGGTGAAAGAATTTTTGAAATCGGTCCAGTAGTTTCGGAGCCTATTCATTACAAACAAACAAACAAACAAATCTTTCCTCTTTATAATATTAGTATAGATAGTATAGATTAAAGCTATTTGTGGCGCAACTGATAACCATTTTCGTAAGTTTTTTTTCATTTATTAAAAAATTCGAAACCGTATTTTAGTAGTTACTGTGGACATAGAATAATTTAACAAGCTTGGCGACCACTGGCACTGCCTTAGTTTTCTGATAGATTAACCCCATTGCAAATATAATTCCTCAAATTGAACACATCTACATAGTTCAAAGTAAGTACGATAGTGTAGGTATATAAAAGAAGAAGCTCACTGACTTAGGCTACTTTTTATCCCGGGAACCGGAACTACACGGGTAAAACCACGGGGCGCTGGTAGTATACAACCTATATCTGCCAACGTGTACGCGTGTTCCAGGTTTACTAAAGTATTAAAACTTTCATTATCCGTATCAATGCAATTAAGACGCGCAAACGTATCATCTAAATAAAAATACTAGCTCTACCTAGCCATTTCAACTAATTGGAGCCCACAACATGTATGACCGGCTGGGCGAACCAAATCTGGGCGGATCGAACTCGACAATTCGAAAAGAGTTTGGTGGTCTGTTGCTCTGGATTGTGTGGCTTTCCCGGTTCAAAACAAAATAACACCTATCACAACTTTAATATCATCCATCAATTAATAATGTAAATGGCCTCGTGGCTTAGTGGGTAGTAACTCTGCCTGCGAAGCCGAGGGTCGTGGGTTCGATTCCCACCCAGTGCAAATATTTATGTGATGAATTCAAATGTTTGTACTATGTCTGGGTGTTTGTATGTATAATAAGTATGTATTTAAAAACTATATAAGTATTATATCAGCTATCTGGCCGCTATTACAGTACAAGCTTTGTTTAGTTTGGGGTCAGGTGGTATTGTGTGTGAATTGTCCACCAATATTTATTTATTTTATTTATTATTCATGTATTCCTTACCTACATAATGTTTAATTAATATTTCAGAATTCTGAATCAAATCAAATATCAATTACTTACTTATTTCCACATTGAGTTACCTATTACTCCAGCCCTTGACAAGGACGTGGTACCATGTAAGTAATACCGAACTCTATGGAGAATGGAGATACCAGATAAGACCAAGGAAGTTAGTCATGGAATGTGTCCTTACATTTCAAACCAAAACAAATATTAATTTGTTCCCATTATACATAATTATGCAGGTAAGTACCTACTTATAAAATACGAATGTGTTAACTTGCCTTAATCAATTATTGTCTATCGCCGTAAATTTGTAATATTACGCTAATATTGTTAGTCGGATATTTACCGTACCGTCCGTACCTAGACCTCAGCCAGTGATAATAATGATGAGTTTAGGACGTTAATTTCTAAATAACCGCATGAGGTATGTTTATGAAATTTGGAGCACATAAGTATTGGTGGGATACCAATACTTATGTGCTCCAAATTTCATAAACATACCGCATGCAAGTCTCAATGTATGAGCAATTGGACAAATTAATGGGAAATAGTTTTTGAGTTATGAGGCGGACAAAATAGCTCCAAATGTAATATTACACATGGCGCGGCTCGCCAGTTTATTTACTTGAACTTGGCTTGCCACACTACCGTGTGTCTAGCATCGATATATCATTTAGTTAGAGCATTCCTTCCCTTGATGATTTTTCTGACAATTTTAATTTGATACAGCTCGATCCCCATCCAGTCCAAACATTTGTGTGATGGAGGCAAATATTTGTAGGTACTGTGTCTGTGGTGTTTTCTCCGAATAGGTAATGAGTACTTAATATGTATTTAAAAATAATGAATTATAAGTGTTATACTGTTATATCAGCTATCTGTCTCCCATAGTACGAGCTTTGCTCAGTTTGGGGCTAGATGGTGTTGTGTGTGAAATGTCCACCAATGTTTATATTTTATTTATTTAAAGTTAAAAAAAAAAGTTTTTTTAAACGTCCTTGTTTAAAAAAACTTTTTTTAAACGTCCTTGGCGATTATTTAGATATTAACGTCCTAAACTCATCATTATTATCACTGGCTGAGGTCTAGACCAAAAAGATTTAACCCAGATGATGTAGAAAATTCAAATTTGGCATCCAGATAGGTACCTAATTAGAAAGAAATAAATCGGAAACCAGTAATTTTAAAACATTTAAAAAAAAAAATTGGCACATTGGCAGTCATAGGAACTGCCGATAGAAGTGAAAACTTGTGACTCAAATGTTTTCACTTTAAATTGAATTGTTCAATTTATTTATTACCTTGTTAGAAGACAAATTATTTGTTGAACCATCGTAGGTCTATGTACATTCGCATAATTTCAACACCGCCAGCTAAATCGATGGTTGCGCCATCTAGTTTTATATCAACGTAATTATACAGAATATTGCAACTAGGGGCAAACGCTCTTTTATATTTCTGTTGTCCTGGTATCTGGAGATAAACGCTGGGCTGTTGGTGGTAGGTAATCGAAACTCTTTACTGTTTCTGTTGCCCTGGTACCTACCTGGCCGTTTTTACCGAGTTTACCCGAAGATTTCATATCCGATCCGATCTATTATCATATCCAAGCGTGACGATTGATGAATCCATTTTACAGCCCACGAAAATTCTGTCTATAGCGCGCCTAAAGAAGTTTTCACTTCAAAATAGTATTTCAATTATTTTAATGCGGACTTATTCTGTCTGTAAAAAGAAAATAGCAATTCAAATTTATAACAGCCAGTATTTACTGTAGATTTTAAAGGGGTCCCTAGACGATCAAAATTGCTTGACAAGCACGTTAAATTAACGTGCTTGTCAAGCAATTTTGACCGTCTAGAACGAAGCTTGATGTGCTTGACAAGCAAACTCGATGCTTGATGAAGCTTGATGAAAAATTATATTTTTGCAATGCTTGTCAAGCATGCTTGATCGTTTAGAACATGCTTGTCAAGCAACACATTCAGTGTACTACGGAACGTTATGGAGAGACCACGCGACACGAACAGCGCCGGCGCCAGCGGTGATGATGGCGGCAGCGGCGCAATTAGTGATCGTGATTTTACTTTGTTGTTGATATCATTATACAAAGATGCGACGATATTGTGGGACATTAAGGCTCGGGACTATAAAGACAAAAATAAAAAGAATATGGCTCTCATGAATATGGTGGATATTTTAAAAAGATATAAGAGATATAAAAGATATAAGATATCCAACCTCCTCCCACTAACGCTGGGGAACATCTTTTTGTTGAAGTTTCACTCGCTCATACCAAAATTCTTCTCGGAGTTTATTATAGCCGTGACAGGGGTGTAGATTACTTTTCCTCCTTTGAAACTCTTCTTGAAGAACTTCTTCCTTCGTACTCCGACACTATTATAATGGGGGACTTTAACACATGCTTACTTAGATCTGACTCTCGCTCCTCTCAACTAAATTCAATTATTCACTCCAGTAACATGCATGTCCTACCCCTGAGTGCGACTCACCACTTCCCGAACTGCGTCCCGTCTTTGCTTGATCTAATATTTGTGTCATCACCGCAGCGTGTCGCTAAGCATGGACAGTGTGCCCACACTGCTCATGACATGTCATACCATGACGTCATCTTCCTATCCTACAAAATCCGTTCTCCCAAGATAAAACCTAAAATCCTCCTGCAGCGTAGCTTTGGTGCCATGGATTGTGACAGATTGCGTGATGATGCCGGTCATATCGATTGGTTGCCAGTACTCAATGCCAAGTCTGTGGATGATAAAGTCACATGTTTTAACAACTTGCTGCTACAGCTATATGACACCCATGCTCCTTTACATGCAGTAAAAATAAAGCATCTCCCAGCTCCATGGCTAACTGATGATATAAAGAAGCTGATACATCTGAAAGCATTGGCCAAATCAAAATTTCAAACCAACCCTTGCGACCATAACAAAGAAAAATTTCATCAACTTCGGAATCGCTGCAATAGAGTGTGCAGGGACGCGCAACGCCAACATATCCATAAATCTGTCGAGAACGGTGATCCAGCCAAAGTCTGGAAATTCCTCCGTACATTGGGTGTTGGAAAGTCACAGCAAAACCTTAACCTTCAAAATATTGATGTTAACGCCCTAAATCAACACTTCTCTTCGTCGTCGCACATTGATGCAAATGACAAACGTGCTACTATCAACCACCTCTCGTCTCTCCCAACACCTAATTACTCTCCTTTTGTTATTAATCAATTTGCCGCTTGTGATGTTAAAAAAACGATCCTATCCATTTCCTCTAATGCGGTCGGCAGTGATAGCATTAGCCGTAACATGATCCTTCCAATCCTTGATGAAATCTTACCCATTTTATGTCATCTCCTTAACGCTTCTGTGTCACTGACATCTGTACCGTATTTCTGGAAAGAAGCTCAAATTGTACCTATTCCCAAAAAAACGAATCCCATCTCTCCATCTGAATTTCGTCCAATTTCCATTCTCCCTTTCCTCTCTAAAGTCCTTGAACGTTTGATCCACTCCCAACTCAGCTTTTTTCTAAACTGTAATAACCTCCTAAATCCCTTGCAATCTGGTTTCCGTCCCGGCCATAGTACTACTACAGCTCTTGTCAAGATATCTGACGATATTAGGCTGGGAATGGATAACAGAAAGCTTACTGTCCTCACTCTGCTCGATTTCAGCAATGCTTTTAACACTGTTGATTTTGATATCCTCCTGGCATTGCTCCGTTCGATTAACATGTCTCCAATGGCAATTGATTGGTTTCGTAGTTACCTGCAGGGTCGCCGTCAGCGTGTACATATAGAAGATACTTTCTCTTCTTGGTGTGAAACGCGTTCAGGTGTCCCTCAGGGTGGCGTTCTTTCTCCTATACTTTTTGCTTTATTCATAAATTCAGTCACATCTCTCATTTCTTCTTCCTACCACCTCTATGCTGACGATCTCCAGGTTTATGCTCAAGCCTCACTTGACAACTTAGATGATGCCATTGAGTTAGTCAACGAAGATTTGCGCCGCATTGAAAAATGGAGTAGGTCTTTCGGTCTTACTGTCAATCCCTCGAAAACTCAGACCATAATTATTGGAAGCTCGCGGCTTGTACAGAGAATCGACTATGGCACTACTACTAAAGTTGTATTCGGTGGCGTGACGGTACCATTTAGTGCAGAAGTAAAAAATCTTGGCATTATTTTCGATCGTTGTTTTACTTAGGATCCACAAATTCGATCTATAAAGCGCAAAATATTTGCCTCAGCAGCATCACTGCGTAGAATTCGAAACTTCTTGCCTACGGCCACCAAAGTTGCGCTAGTACAATCCCTCCTTCTTCCCATCCTCGACTACGCTGACGTCTGCTATCTTGACCTTAGACGGGACCAATTCGAAATGCTCGAGCGTCTTCAAAACTTCTGTATTAGGTTTATTTTCGGCCTCCGAAAATTTGACCATGTTTCTCTTTTCCGGTCTAAACTCGAGTGGCTCCCTATCCGTCTACGTCGGGATACTCACATCCTATCACTTTTATATACCACACTCTTCACTCCTTCTTCCCCTCCGTATTTAAGCTCCCGTTTCACGTTTCTTTGCGATACTCATTCTGTTAATCTTAGGTCGTCTACAAATCTCCTACTGTCTACTCCAGCTCATTCAAGCTCCTTTTACGGTTCGTCGTTCTGCGTGCAGGCTGTGGCCTTATGGAATGCTCTTCCTGCGGTGATTAGACGTGCGCAGAGCGTTGTTTCGTTCAGGACTCAGATTCGACAGCATTTTCTGACAAAAGTTGTTCACTGATTTATCTTCTCAGCATTTTGTGTTTCGTATTATATATATTGTTATATATATTATGTATATTTATATTGTTATGTATGTATTATACATATAAATTTATACTTATTTATATTGTATATTCATTATGTAATCTAAATCATTTATACCTATAGCATAAAATTAGTATGTGTATTTATTTATTTCGTTAGTTGCACCACTGCCCAAAATATTATGTACTAGTTTCCTTATGATCCAAAGGGTTATCTGGAAGAGATCGCTTTTAGCGATAAGATGGCCTTTTGTGCCCATTTTGTTTGTTATTTTATGTGTTACTTGTTGTCAATTTTGTGGTGCCAATAAAGTGTTTTGTATTGTATTGTATTGTAAGAGTAATTTCAGCATTGAGGAATTGAAGAAAAAAATTAATTTGTTACGAACAAATTTTAATCGAGAACATACAAAATATAAAAATTCTATTAAGTCTGGAATGGGAGCAAGTGAAGTTTATAGCCCAAAATTGTTTTATTACAACGACTTAATGTTCATAGCAGACGGAACGGAAATCTCGCCAACAATCAGTTCGGAAGGATCACAAGTAAGTTCCCCTTCTTATCACGTTACACTATTATGTACTACGCAGTATTCAAGCATCTATTTTGCCATGGAACTGCTCCTGTTGTATTAAAATATTCGCAAAACTCATCTCGGACTGCTTTGGCTTCAATAGTAGGATTTCCCCTTAACCTTGGTGTAGGGATCAACTCTTGTGATTCTGTTCTCCACGAGCCTGGCCTAATTTCTCCTGTATTAATATTTTCAAAATCAACGTCATTATTTCGAATGTATTTTTCTGACTTTGACAGATAATTATGTAAGTGACAACATGCTAAAACTATTTTACTGACTTTTTGTGGATCTAAATTAACAGATCGCTTAAATATCTTAAAACGTGATGATAAAATCCCGAAGGCATTCTCCACAACGTTGCGGGCACGTGATAATCGATAGTTAAAAATTCTGCGTTCATTGTTTAAAACAGTTTTATTGTAGGGCTTCATGAAATTGGGAGTTAATTGAAATGCTTCATCGCCTATTAAAACGTATGGCTTTTTTTTATTTGTTGATGGTAACTCTGACTGTTCAGGTAGATTCAAACAATTGTCACTGCTGGTGAATTTTGACCAAAATTCTGTATTTTTTAAAACACCTCCGTCAGATATTCTGCCATTTGCTCCAACATCCACCATTATAAACTCGTATTTAGCATTTACAATAGCCATTAAAACAATACTATGTGTTTGTTTATAATTAAAATAGTATGATCCGGAGTTATAAGGTTTCTGTATTCGAACATGTTTTCCATCCACAGCCCCGATCACATTAGGGAAATTCCATCGAGTTTCAAATTCCTTTGTAATCTTTTTCCATCCTTCTGAAGATCTGGGTACCTTTAAATAAAAAATATGTTTCAGAAAATGCCACCACCAACCACATCAAGGAAGAAAAAAAAAGAAGATAGTTGTGAAACATCAGTATTATTTTCTGCTGCTACTTCCTATTTCAAGAATCGTACTGAAGATGACGCTGTTGTCATCGCAAAAGGTTGGGCTGTCAAGATTAGAAGATTAGCTGCAGATCAACGCCGATATGCTGAGAAGATAATTAACGATGTTTTATTTGAAGGAGAAATGGGCACATTAACTAGACATGGTGTTACTTTTTTACAAAATCCTTTGCCTAGTCCACTTTCATCTCAATCGCCAATGTTCAGATATAACTCACCTAGTTCCAACCATTCTTATATTTCCGAGGAATCTCCCGCTCCCATTCAATCACCTCTGCCATATCAATCACCATCTCATCAATCTCACAATATTCACCAATCTCCCGCTCCCATTCAATCACCTCTGCCATATCAATCACCATCTCATCAATCTCACAATATTCAGCAATCTCCCGCTCCCATTCAATCACCTCTGCCATATCAATCACCATCTCATCAATCTCACAATATTCAGCAATCTCCCGCTCTCATTCAATCACCTCTGCCCTATCAGTCGCCCTCTACTCAGTCCTACAATGTCCAACAATCTTCCGCTTCCAATAAAATTCAATTCCTTTCTAATCAGTCCAATATATTGGAGGAATACAACAACGAAGATACAACAGCAGCCGATTTTCTTAGAACATATTCATCTTTTTAATAAAATTCCTTAATACTTTTGTTAATTAAGATAACTACCTAAATAAAGTGTTAATTTCTACTTACCGCAATGTTTTCTTTTAATTTCTCTATGATAGCCTCACAAGTTTCCATTATTATACCTTCTAATGTGTAAGGAGCAATAGCACAAGTAAATTTTCAATCTTCCAAATCCATGCCAGTAGCCAAGAATCTTAAAGTCACAGATAATCGCTGACTAGCTGGAATCGCCTGTCGCATGTTAGAGTCCTGTTTTTCAATGTTTGGCCTAACCATTTCCAATAATGTCTCAAATGCTTCATTATCCATCCTCAAAAAATTTTTGAAATCATTGGGCTCCGTCACTTGTAGAATCTTTTGCAAATGCTCATGGGTAAATCTATCTCTTAACAAATACCACTGCTTAGACCATCGTCTTGTTCGTTTCTTTTTTGTTTTCTTCAACAAAGCAATTGTGAGAACAAGAAAAGCCATATCTGCATCTAGAGACATTCTACTACTTTGCAAATGTTTCTGTTTTAAGCGCAAGTTCAACACTGGGTCACTCTATCCGACAAAATGATGCGAATGCTTGACAAGAATGTTTTTTGATGTCGTGACCTCGTCAAGCATGCTTGTCAAGCACGTAAATGCTTGTCAAGCAATTTTGATCGTCTAGGGACCCCTGATTGAGGAACAGACATCCAAAAATTATATGTAGGTAGTCTCTGTTCTGTGGTCTATTTATTACATAGTACTTAGTCTAGCACTTATTTGAAATATCTTTATTGTACATAATCAAGTCTGGACTAGTTTGATCCGTCTTGACGAGTACTTTGGTGCTAGATGCTAGCCAGGGTCTGATGTCGCTGGAAGCTAGTCATAGGCACACAGTAATTAAACAACGTAGCCCCATAGAGTTTGGGCTCGTTTGTTTTGTCTTGGCGAGTACTTTGGTGTTAGATGGTAACCAGAGTCTGATGATGGAGCTGGAAGACGCTCATAAGAAATCAGTAACTAAACGACAATCCCCATCGAGCTTGGGCTTGTTTGATTTGTCTTGACGAGTACTTTAGCGATTGATAGGAAACCCCCTGGTTACCCTAGTTATCATCAGACCCTTCTGATGATGGAACTTGAAGGTAGTCAGAGGAACTCCGTAAATAAACTACAGCTCCGTCGAGTTTGAGTTCGTTTGATTCTTGTTGGTGAGTAGGTACTTTGAAATCGTATACTAAGTTAACTTTTGTGTCTACATTTTTCTTGCGAATTCAATAGATAACAAGTAATTCGTTTATTGTCTTAAATAATTCTTTTGCGTAGATGAAATAAAGAGGCGTATGGCAATCACTAGATCTGCCATGGACAATCTTAAAAGGATATGGAGGAATCGCAACATAACTAAAGCCACAAAAACCCAGCTCGTCCGAACATTAGTGTTCCCCATATTCCTATACGCCGCGGAGACGTGGACCCTGCGAGAAAGTGAGAAGAGAAAGATAGACGCCCTCGAAATGTGGTGCTGGATGAGCATGCTTGGTGTGTCGTGGACTGAGTTTCGCACAAATCTCTTGATACGTCAAGAACTCGGCATAAAGCGGTGTCTATCATTCGTGGTCAAACCTCGCATATTAACATTCTTTGGGCTAGTGTCTCGGCGCGGCGATACATCTATAGAGCACCTGGTAGTAGGTACAAGGTCTAAGGTACCCGAGCACGCGGTAGATCACCGATGAGGTGGACGGACCAGATTAAGGCCGCGGTGGATGATCCTTTGCACGTGTGCACCAAGAAGGCGGCTACTAGAAGCGAATGGCGACGAATTGTGAAGCGGGTCATTAACGAGGGAAAATTATGACAAAGTTCAATTATTTATCAATCCTGAAATTAATTAAAACAACTTATATTTTGTAAGGAATTAATTAATCATTTTTTCTTAAATGTTAGCAGGGCCAGATTTAGAGGTGTGGAGGCCCCGGGGCGGAGCTTCGTTGGCGATGTTGAAATTTAAAATACATACTGATATTCAGTTAATATTGTAATGTGGTATTGGTTCAGCACTAATCAAGGAATAGATAGAAATAATAAACATTATATTTAACATAATACAACTTTATTCTGCCACCAAGTTTTTCACTTTTGCTGCTTTCTTTGTTATTTTCTTTTGACGAAGCATCTTTTTCTTTTCCTCTGGCGTTTTCCTCAATCCCTTCATCTTGCGAGTCTGCAAGCGGTCAATCTGTTGCTTGCCGATGTGAACGCGACCTAATTTCGAACCAAAACTATCTCGTGAAATGTTCTTCTTCTTGATAGGTTTCAGTTCCTTGGGAACTCTGCAAGCTTCCTTGTAGAGATCATCTGATGCTATCTTTGTCCTCCTCAGTTTGAAGTCTATAGATGGTCCTGGAAATATATGCATAAGTGAATAAATTGAGGTATATAGAGGTAGTATATACCTTATAATAATGGTCCCAAAACTATGCCTCCCACAAAAGTTGTATCTCCAAAATCATAATTTGACAAGAGAGTGTTCTAAAGACAAAACCTTGAATTTAAATTGTCATTTCTCATTATATTTTTGTAAAATTTGATGTTTGTATACTTGTTTTACCAAAATTTTACAAAGGTATAACAAGAAATAAAGATTTAAATGCAATGTTTATCTTTGAAACACTCTCCTGTAAAATCACATTTTGGAGACACAACAGCTTATGTGGGAGGCATCGAAAATTAAGACTGGACTAAATTTGATGCTGTGTAAATTTTCTTCTCAGAATTAAATATCAACAGTGGTGACAGGTGGTCAACACATATAAAGGTTATTGTCAAGAAATTATCATTTAGAGGTATAAAACAGGCTCTTGTAGGTTACACAAAAAGGGATAATGGGAAATTACAACATAAATGTATAAATATTGGTTATTTCTCACACAACACCATCCAGCCTTAAACTAAACAATGGCAACAAAGCTTGTACTATGGAAGCCAGATGCTTACTTACTTCATCAATCAATCATCAACAGCCCACTAAACGTTCCCACTGCTGGGACTCGGGGCCTTCTCTCGCAAGGAGAGAGTTAAGGCCATAATCCACCACGCTGGCCCAGTGCGGGTTGGCGGATGACACATGACTTCGAAAGATTCTTACTTACTTGCTTACTTATAAACAACTTTCACTAGGGACTGATTGTAAAATATAATAATATATTAAATATATATATTGGTGGACAATTCACACACAACACCATCTGACCCCAAACTAAGCAAAGCTTGTACTATGGCGGCCAGACAGCTGATATAGTACTTGTATAGTTTTAAATACATACTTATTATACATAGAATCACCCAGACACAGTACAAATATTCGAATTCGTCACACAAATGTTTGCAAAATAGTACCCTATTTTTGTAAAAAAGAGTTACTTAACAATATTATTGTGTTTCTGTGAGTGATGGCAATGCATTCATATGTTGTTATTAAGAAAATATAGTTTTTCACTAACCTATTTCTTCCAGTTCCACTCTGGGTGTGCGCTGTCCACTCTTTTTAAGCAGTATTCTGTAGGATCGGAGGAATACAGCACCATCGTCAGTCGCTGTGAAACTCAGCACATGCTCTAAACCTTGCAGTCTTATGGTCTCCACCTGGAAATAAATATTGATCATACACATAAGATAGAATTTACAATGAAGAATTACACTAATTTCACTATGACCTAGTCTATTTTCTTTTACAGCTGATTAGTTCTTATTTGACATTATTTCTTGGTATTATTTTATTAGGAACATTATCTCTAATTGTAAGTGGTGTCCTGTCAAATAAATTGAATTGAATTGACAAAAAAAGACATATGATCCGATCAGGCTAGCTTTCAATGTTTTCTTAAGTAAACATATCAATACAATCATTATGCAGTTTATTTATAAAGTTCTGAACAAATATGAATCTAGCAAGACAATACAACAGTATAGGATAAGTTGTCATATTACAGCTTAGTATCAACATCTACTGATTTTAATTAAAATTTACTTAGGATACCACTTTCATTTATCTCCATGCATCTGATAAGCTTCAAGGCATACGTATGTTGCAGTACAATCATTCTGCGAGGGGCATTACATCTACTTTTTGAAGTGAAAACTTCTTTTTTGTCAATGAATACATTCAAAATTATTTATCATTAATTTAAAATCTTCAAACCTTTTCTCTATGAAAAAAATCTGTGAACAGAGACTTTAGCCTCTTCAAGTCTAGATTAAGTTCCCACGCTGGTCCATTGAATAACAGGCAGGGCTTCAACCCGGGCATGACTTTCATGTTGTGGAAATCTGACATGGCTTTATAATCTTCAGCTCCCAGCTCAATCATGTCCAAGATGCCGTAGTTGAATGTGCGGCCAAGAATTACGTTGTGTGGCCGTTTTTTACTATGTGATCCAACTCCAAACAGTGCTGCTTCTTTCTTTGTACATAGCCTGGAACGATACAAATTATCCATTAATAATTTAAATTTTTGACTGATTCTAATAAACAAAAATGTTACATATGTCTTTTTCTTAAAATTAATCGAACCATCTTGAGGATTGAGACTATTTCTAAAGAGCCTCGGCATGTTTTATATGTTTTTACATAAAATGTGCCTCTCTCGAGAGAGAAGGCCCCAAGTCCCGGCAGTGGGAACTTTTAGTGGGCTGCTTATGCTATGCTACATAAAATATAAACATTACAAAAAACAAAAAAAGCTCACAATGGGGTAGGACCCAAGCTACTGATGGTTAGGGCTGTATAGTGAGAAATCTCCTGACAATGTGCACTGTGTCAAGAGTAACTGACTTCTGACTGACCTCAGACAGTTGGTTCATAATTTAATAAATATATTCCAAGTCATAATCACATTTGCACAAGTTGAATTTACAAATATGTTTAGGGTTAAGTAGATATTTTAAAATGAATGAAGTGGTCTGACCAACCAAAACTAATAAATAATTTTAGTGATTCATATTTGCAGAGACAAACAAATATATGATACATTTTAAACAAACTTTATAAAGGAAAATATTGAGTACCTAATAAACATGCTGCCTTACTTTTCGATGAGTGAAGCATCTTCAAACGGCACGATATCATTTTTTCGGGTAAGGTAAGCTGCATCAGGTTTCTTCAAATCGTAAATATCTTTCATGAGGCTTCGTGTGCGCTCTGAAGGATGTCGTCCTTGCATGAAAATGCATTGTTTTGGACCCTCGATCGGTTTCGGCTCTTTAGCTTGGAGCGCTTTTTTACCTTTCCGAGTGGTGGGTTTTCTGTAAGAAAGGCAAGTGTTAGTATGCAAATCATATGCGGCAAGATAGAAAGAAAGAGACATAAATATCCACTTACTTTATTCTATGCATTACAGACATTATTGAAGTAAATAACAGTAATAGTTCAAGTGAAAAGTTTCTCAAACTTATGGAAAGACAACGAAAACGTATTCGAAACTAGCACGTGTGTCACGCAATGTGGTTTATGTATAAATGTCAATGTCAAGTTGTCAAGTCTAGCTACGTAGCTACTCTGTCATTGATGTATTGACATTACATCATTAATGATTTTTTAATTTACGAATAACTAAATAAAAAGTCTTTAAAAAATCGAGAGGTAGTACCTAGTACATAAGATATAAGTGCGCTAAGTTGATAATTACAGCTGAGGCGTTATTGCTAGCTCGAGCCGAAGGCGAGAGCTATAATGAGGGGGTTTCCGACGAGACAAATATTGTTCCACCGTACGCACTAGATAGCGGATTAGCGATAGTGTAGATCACAGACTAAAAGATAAGATTTAAGTAGAGAGATACTCTGTAGATGAAGCAAGATCTGTCTCTACCATAGACTCTCAAAAGTGTGATCACAATCCCCATTTTCAAGGAAAAAGTCTAATCTAAATTATTTGTGATAATTTAACATTTTAGAGGTTTCGTAAGCACATAAATTATTTATTTTAGATATTTAAATTATGATTTCCTTCGTAGCTTAGCTGATTAGTTTGGTATGTCTATCTTCTATAAAAAACCTTAAATACCTGAAAGTCACTGAAAGTCGTTAAAGTCTTAAAATATTGGGAATAAAAATAGTCAATTAAGTTGATAATGTAATAAAAACCGTTACTGATCACAATCCATTTTCAGTAAAAATCTTTAGAACTCTCGATGCAATAGACACCAACTAAGCCAAAGTAGAAGGAAAATTCAAAGATATAAATAACAACACTGATACGACAATATCTTATCCACAGACTAAGTAGACAGATACTTTCTCGGCTGAAGAACTAGTATCCATAGTCAAAAATTAATTAAAACATTTTTTTTGTCATTCATCAGGTTTACGTTAAGTATATTCCTTATTCTAAGGGTTTACGAATTTGTTTTGAAAGGACAATGTCCATTTTTGACCCGCCAAAATATTTGTCGTTTAGACATATGAGTTATGTATTAAAAAATCGGTGATTTTTTGTTGTACTCGTGTGCGAAGTTATATAACTTTCTAACATTGCAAAATCAAATAATTTGCATTTGTTTAAATTAAACCTACCATTTTCCAACAAAGCTGACTTGGAAAATATTGCAATAACGAAACGGTACTTGCGTTTCGTTTTATTGATCCGCGTTAGATTGAGATTGAATATGGATGTTATGTTTGTCAATTTCTTTCACAATATCGTTTATTTACTACTTTTACACATTTAAATAACGATATATGTAATTACGGCGACAAAGAAACTATCATTGCTTTTTATAGCAGTGTAAACGAGGAAAAAGTTGGCACGCAATTGTGAAACGAAACGTTTTCACTAAATGCAAATAGGTCAAACAACAAACAAAGAGGTAAAACAATCTTTGTGGTCAAAGATTAATGTCAAATTGACAAATAGTCAAATCAAAAAAGTAAACAAGCAAAATGAATTGTTTTCTTCCTATATTAATTTTCCTAAATTAGTTATAGAAGAATACTATTAATTCCTAATCGGAGATCAACAACAACTCAAGTTTTTGTGACAGAATTTATATTGGTTTTAACAAAACTGGGAATTATGTGATTCAGTGCTCCTTATTACTTAGGTACATAATTGTGGTAATAATTACATAAAACCATGTATGCTTGTGTTGTCTGATGGAAACCTTCGATTGTTCTGGACCTTCTAAGACCACTGTCTCGAATATTAAAATAATGAGATATTTATATCACAATTAAGATATTCCCTTCTGTGACAATATTTCTATGCTAATGAAGTGTTCATACGTATGGTAATCAGTTGGTAGTGAGCAGTACTATTATTCCTATTTATTCTAATAAGAAATATGTTTTGAAAGATACCATAGTTCTTTCTTTTCTTTTCTGTTCTAATCCGTAAGAAAAAATAATTCTAATGTACATATTTTGACAGTAAACATAACCTTACTTTTGGTTTAACTGTAACTCATTTTTGGTATTTGGGAAATAAAAAACACCAAAAACAGCAGACGTTTTTAGAAGCATGAACAATCCTAATTAGACACTATTCATCTCTATGCACTTTCAGTATCAAAAAAAGTTTGACAGGTTTTTCAATGTATGGGACGTGGGCATTGTCCTTTGCATGTTTTGAAATAAGTAGGTAGTTTTCATTCGAATAAAATGCGTACATGGATAAAGAAGTTTATTATTTAATACAATAAGTCGTGCTTTCGCAAATTGAATGAAAGGAGTCTCATTATGCCTACCGCTTTTGACAAGACAAGTGAAAGACCTACAAGCGCCGCCTATCATCGTTTTATTGAACCATATCTTTTTGTCTCGTCGGAAAACGCCTCATTAGCAGAGGCTGTAATTATCACAGCGCACGTATGTCATACGACGTTTTATAACATATTTGCGAGGAAATAAATAAAACTCTGAAGCCTGACGATATTTTCAAATAAAAACAATACAGCGAAAAAAAGGCCGCGGAATAATTTTTACTTGTTCACACTTCACAGATTAGCAAAGCGCGCGCATCGGCGCCTTTTTTTTTAAGCAACGGCACAAAACCAACCTGTATAGTCCAGTCATTTTAGTAAGTTCACCTCGGAATTCGAGATACCCAGCTGTAAGTGTGTAAATACTTGTATATTTACACTCTAAAAGTTGTCTCAAAACCTACATATGGTAGGGTGTGAGCAACTATTAAATTTCAATGTCATAGTTCACGAAAATCGTTTTTTTGCGCTTTTGTTGTAAATATTTCATTTCCTATGGGTTTTTTTCTATTTGTATGTATGATCAATATTGTAGAATACAAAATTCCCTACATATTTTGCTTTCTAAACTTTTTTATACGGTGAACCGTTTTCGAGATAGAGGGTGGAGAGCTCGCGGTCACAGTACGCACTTGATAATATACACGTTTGAAATGTTGATGAGCAGCTGCACTGTTGGTGGAATATTTGACAGCTGCACAGGTCTATTAAGTTTTATAGACTTGAAGTAATGCATTATAACGAAGATGATCGAGACTTTTCACAGATTTTGGAGCATGATAGACTGCTAATAAGGTTTGAGTTCCACTCTAATAATCTCTGGACCGAACAATTTTCTTCCTCCAATGCTGCTAGTGCAGCTAGTTCATCCAAATTTTCTGCAACTGTAAGAGTGGTTGTGGTTCGCGATGCGGATGCGGGCTGGCAATGCTCTTTAGTTTGTGGCCAATGTAATGAATGGAAAAGCTTGTCTCAATGCTCTACCATATCAGAGGGACATTAACGAATATGGAACCTTTGACCCCGAAATTATGGAAGAACTTGAGAAAACTGTATATCTCTCGTTATCGACCGGAGGCACCGGTTGACCTGAAGTGATGCGGTGACTGGGCGCTCTCCACCCTCTATCTCGAAAACGGTTCACCGTATAAAAAAATTTTTCAAACAAAATTTGTAGACAATTTTGTATTCTACAATATTGATCATACATACAAATAGCAAAAAATCCATAGGAAATGAGATATTTCCAAAGAAAGCGCAAAAAACCGATTTTTGTGACCTTTGACCTTGAAATTTAATAGTTGCTCACACCCTACCATATTATGTAGGTTTTGAGACAACTTTTAAGGTGTCAATATACAAGTATTTACAGACTTACAGCTGGGTATCTCGAATTCCGAGATTCTTACCTAATTTAAGCTTAAATGACTGGACTAAGTACGCCATTAGTAATAAGGTAAAAGTAAATTAATATTTTTGTGTTTTGTAACAGATAAATTATAAAATATAAATATAAATATTGGTGGACAATTCACACACAACACCATCTGACCCCAAACTAAGCAAAGCTTGTGTGATGGCGGCCAGATAGCTGATATAATACTTATATAGTTTTTAAATACATACTTATTATACATAGAAACACCCAGACACAGTGCAAACATTTGAATTCATCACACAAATATTTGCACTGGGTGGGGATCGAACCCACGACCCTCGGCTTCGCAGGCAGAGCTACTACCCACTAAGCCACAAGGCCAGTCAAATTGGTGTAATTTATGGTCAAAATTGATTAAACGAATTAAATAATACTTTATTATATTTAACTCTCAACGTTAATTTTATTCATAAAATGTTGACTACGTTTTAGTAGGTACAGTAACTTTGTCGCCTGAAAGTATGGAGTAGTATGCGTAAAATCCGGTAGATCTGATTTTTTGCAGACTTGTTTATGATGTTGGCTTAATGATTAATCCAAGTTGGTGACCTCGAGCGCTGAACGCAACTTTGTCAAAAATCGAAAAAATCGTTTATTTTTCAAATTTTGGCGATTATAACCCTAAGCTTTTGAAAAAGCTTTCTTATGGCGTTGATAAAGTAGACTAAATTTTTTAGACTAAATTGCTACAATATGATACTTGAATTGTCTCTGTACACCCAATAGTTTCTGAGAATAAGTCTTTCAAAGTTAATATTTTTTTTCAAACTTCGCAATTTTTTGCAGTATTTTAACTCCTACTTGACCATTTTATGGATAAGTTTGACGTCGAGGTCTGTCTGTCTACAGACAGACACACATACAGGTCTGTCTCTCTGTGTATCTGTCTATGGCACCGTAGAGCTCAAACGGATGGACCGATTTCGATGCGGGTTTTTTAATTTGAAGATTAATTTTTGTGTTGATGTTTTGAGCACCGTAGAGCTCAAACGGATGGGCCCTTTTTTATTGATATAAATCGCCTCCACGGACTCCAAGGTCCATGGTAGCGATTCTGAAACCATTCGGTTGCATCCGACACGGAATCTCATCTCTCGGTCTCTGTCATGCTAATCAGATAAGACAAAGACCGAGAGATGAGATTCCGTGTCGGATGCAACCGAATGGTTTCAGAATCGCTACCCATGCCTTTTTTAATATTACATATAATTGTCTTATTATGTTATCTTATACATTATCTTATTGCAGTGCTTTTACAATGCTCTCAGTCAAGAATAATTACGAACTTAGGTTTATTACACAATTCCCCTTTTTAGAAAACGTCTCCCGGCCCAGAGCCCCCATCACCGCCACGTTACGATCTTTTATTGCCATCTGGAAGTTATAGTCCCTGATGGCACTAGGTGGCGCAGCCGACGCATGCATCACAAAGGGACTTATCATATCGTGCTCGATGTCATCGGTGTAATAGATGAAGGTCCCAGTATGCCGTGACAGAGCGACGACCACATGCGGGACACTCTCATGCAGCTTCAACCCAGCTTTTGTCTTGATGACGATTACTGACTCGGACGTCAGTCCCTGAGCCTTATGGATAGTAAGGATGGGGTCCCCCCAGCCCCCCACGGCTCCCCCGTAACCCTGGCTGGTTAGGATCTCTTTCTCTTCTTGAGTGTTAATTAAAAAGAGAGTGTTCGGGAGAGTACGCGGTATGTCGGCTCCAGTATATCCCCTCTGGACCAGTGACCTTATACGTAGTACTGAAGAATATATACCAGAGTATACCTCCCTCAACGCATACGCGACGTCCATTGGACACCGGTGTGTGCATAAAAACTCCTGGCAGATGTTTGTTACCAGACCAGGGCGACAGTACCTCATAGTAAAGAGATTTTCTCTGTCAATATAAGGCAACTGGTTGACATCTACAACAAGGACAAGTGTACTAGCTTTAGACAGCCGTGAAGCCATTATGATTGCTCCAAAGTGATTCATCAGGGCTTCGTCCACTAGAAGGCAGCTCAAGACCCTGTCGAAACCGTTAACAAGAACTGAGGCCATATTACGCACCCTGGTTCTCACCAGATCACCGATGCGTCCAGATAGCCTTTCCCTTAGTTCCGCTGCTGCCTCTGTTGTAGTAGTGATGATAGTGTCCTTGTCCACATTATAGTGACTGGTCACCCATGTTGTCTTGCCGCACCCCGGAACACCGTTGATCCACTGTATTTTAGGTAGGTATCTCCCAGTTTTCCCAGTTTACTACAGAGGCTGAACTCCCCTCAACGGGTTTTGCCGTTTTAAGGATCCCGTCATCGAGCATTGTCCTGGTACACTGGGCGACAAGAACAATTGGATCCTTTGATGTCGTCGCGTATTTAGGTCTTCCCGTTCGCCTCGTCACGCCCCTATCCAAAGCCACGAGACCACACTCTGCACTGTAAGCCACCATATATTGTCCCGTCATTGTTCCTCTGATGACCTGGGAAGTGACGTTGTCGTATATGGCAGCCCCAGCCTCCTCAAGTTTTTCCTGTAATGTTCTATGACTTCCCAGCCTATAACGCTTGCAGAATGCTATTGCAACTCTTGAGATGCACTTCTCGTGTACCTTTCACTATTGCTTGGAATTCAAGGAATGCATTTACTATGTGATCCTGCGGCTCCGAACCCGCGACGTACCGAGGCGAATTGACCTGTCCCCTGTCAGCTCTCGTCCTGGCCGTCCGTAACTCCGTCCGTAAAATACGGAGCGGTATTTTCTTGGCTGCCTGTTGTGTTTGGGTGGTCACTAGTCGGGGACTTTAGAAAACTTAAGTTTTCGCCGCGGTCCTCATACACAATTACCTCATGATGTTCAGAGGCCTTTATGCAACCTAGCCGATCCTCGACCTCCGCTATCGAATACTCAACTTTCATTGCGTCCACGCTTATCACTCGGGGCGTGCCCTCCTTGGTTTCGCCCAAGTACGAAAGAAACGAGCCGGCCTACGCGAAAGGCGTTCGTGCCGCTGACTCGAACAGCGCAACCGTTTTGTTCTTCGATCGCACCAATTGAAACCGATGACCATCCACCTCACACTCTGGCATATCATCATAAGTCTTCCGCTTCATGGTAACTTTCGCGGTGCTGCCGTTGAGTAGACGTGCTAAACCGGGTGACAAGCGAGCACGCTTCTGGTCCCAGGCGTGGCAAAAACCTATTCCGAATTTCTCTCTAGCGCTTTCCATGAAAAGGGCAATCCCGCTAATCCGGATTTTCGGCTCTCCCCTCTCCGCATTTTCTAAGAGTCGGTGAATGGTGACATTTTTCGAGGAAGAATCAACAATTCCGCTCCACTCTGCTCCCACGGTTAGTTAGGATGTGTGTATGATTTGCTCTGGTTGTTGGACTTGCTGTTGAAGTGTATCTATGGTTGAATTCCGCTTAGCCGCTATGCGAAACGATCTCTCTATAAAGGCCAAAAAGAATGGTCTGTTGTCTGAATTTTGTAGGATATAATATAAATCCGAGACCACAAACTTTTTATCCAACTGCATTTCGAGATCTAGCCGCGAAGCCATAAATCTAGGGCAATCGAGCAACACGTGCCAAACCGACTCGGACACATCAGAGTCGCACTCACACCCCGGACTATCTTCGGTAGTAAACGGATGGGCCGATTTCGATGCGGTTTTTTTTATTTGAAGATTAATTTCTGTGTTGATGTTTTGAGCTATATTTGGTTAATATCGATTCAAGATGGCCGCCTCCACCAAATGGCGGACCAAATATTTCATCACAATCTACCTCAATATGGGCATCAAATGAAAGAGCTTGACTATTAGAGTAGGTACTGCTAGCGGCCCGTTCCGGCTTCGCTCGGAAAATAACCTAGATATCAACTGCAGCGCCATCTGCCGGGCTGGTATGTGAATCTAAACCATCCATGGCAACCCTAAACTTTAATAATAAAAATAAATGTTTATTTTCAAAAAGACGATAATTGATCAGTTATCGAGCGGGATGAAAAATGATATGATATGATATAAAAATGATATACTAAAATGGCTATTAAAAAATAGGGGTTGGTGATAAAAGGGTAAAAATTTAGGGTTGTGTGTATTTTTTAATGCAACATTATAAAAAAATAAAAACAATTTTTTTTTTACCAAAAATTAAAAAAAAATGTAGGGGTGAACAACCCTCATCACTAAGGGGTATGAAAAATAGATAGTAGCCGATTCTCAGACCTACTGAATATGCATATAAAATTTGGTAAAAATCAGTAAAGCCGTTTCGGAGGACGAGTAAGGTAACTAGCACTGTGACACGAGAATTTTATATATAAGATACAATAATAAAACAAATTTCAAATCACAAAATGGCGAATTACATTTTTTTTTCACTAATGCCTTAATAATATGGGTATCAAATGAAACGGCTTGACTAGTAGACTACTACACACTATGACAAACTTCAAATCCATGATGGCCGCTACCACAAAATTACGAAATACGTTTCTTTTTTCACAACTACCTCAATATGGTATAAATATAAATTTGTCATAGTGTATCTACTAGTAGTCTACTAGTCAAGCTCTTTCATTTGATACCCATATTGAGGTAGATTGTGATGAAATATTTGGTCCGCCATTTGGTGGAGGTGGCCATCTTGAATTGATATTAACCAAAAATAGCTCAAAACATCAACACAAAAATTAATCTTCAAATTAAAAAAACGCATCGAAATCGGTCCATCCGTTTCAGCTCTACGGTGCCATAGACAGATACACACACAGATACACAGAGAGACAGACCTGTATGTGTGTCTGTCTGATAGACATACAGACTTCGACGTCAAACTTATAACACCTCTTTTTTTGGTCGGGGGTTAAAAATCGCAGTAACTATGCCATAAAGTGGTCAAGTAGGAGTTAAAATATTGCAAAAAATTGCGAAGTTCGAAAAAAATTATAAACTTTGAAAGACTTATTCTCAGAAACACTTGGGTGTACAGAGACAATTCTAGTATCATATTGTAGCAAATGTAGTCTACTTTATAAACGCCATGAGAAAGATTTTTCAAAAACTAGTCGTTTAGGGTTATAAGTTATAATCGGCAAAATTTGAAAAATAAATGTTTTTTTTCGATTTTTGACAAAGTTGCGTTCGGCGCTCGAGGTCACAAACATGGATTAATGATTAGGCCAAAATCATTAAGAAGTCTGCAAAAAATCAGATCTACCGGATTTAACGCATACTGTAATGTATAAAGTTACTGGACTATTTCTGACATAAAAACACTTTACTAAGATTTATAAAGATACCGTTCGTTTTAGACGGAGCATTTTGAAACCGTGCGTTTACACATTATACATTACCGCACAAGTACGTAATAAGATACATTACGATACAGAAATTGGTGCAAAAAGAGACCCTTTACGACCAAATATGTTATAAATTACATTTAAATACAACGTGCGCTTTGATAATTACAGCCTCTGCTAATTGTTATTATAGCTCGAGCCGTAGGCGAGAGATATAATAATAATAAAAATATTAAATAATAGCAATATCGCCTCGGCTGTAATTATCAACTTAGCGCACTTATATCATAATGTACTATTTCATCCCACCAGCTCGGAAAGAGTACTTTTGCTCCTCGATATCAGGGCGCAAAAGTCGTTTTTACCCTCTAGAGTCTAGAGGTTAAAGTAAATTTGAATTTAGAACATCGTGTGTACTGAGGTTTTGAATTCAAAACATAATTTTACCTATTTATTTCTACCTCCTTGGTGCCGAATTCATCATACATTTATTTTTAATTTGTTAAAAACTCATACTCGGAACTTCTTTGGTGTACTTTTTTTTAAATGCTTTGCGCGCAATTTTCTTTTCACGTATGGAGGATAGAGGTAAAGAATGTTATTTCAAATGGCAAAACATTTGGAAATGCTATGAATGAATCAATTGTACCTAATCGAATTGAAGTATGCCGAGTTGCCGAGTTAAATAATTAAATATTATTGACTACTAAAATAGTAACTAATAGATAATTTCAACTACTTGTGCAGTACAAAATAATGTAGTAAATATAACATCAAATAAATAATTACTATTTTGAGAAAACATGTAGGTACAATATATTTTGAAGTCAAAACTTCTTTTGGCGCGCCAAAGACAGATTTTTCGTGGGCTGTCAATTTAATTCTAGCGTCACGCTCGGGAATGATAAGAAATCTTCGGGTAAATTCGGGACCATAGCCAAAGGACATCTAGAAATGCCTCAGCCTTTCCCATTGGCCATTTAAAAATGTGTCAGCATTTATAGATGGCCATGCTCATAGCCACGCCCTCCGGTTTCACACGCGTAGTTTCCAAAGTAAATAATCAAATTCTGAGTTATAAGTTACCACTTCTATCGGCAGTGCCTATGACTGCCAATATTTTTCTTTCATGAATTTTGAATTTATTATTAATTTCCTTTAAATGTACCCTGATGCAAATTTAGCGCTACTATAATTTAATGCATTTGGGCGGACACTTTTTCATGTACACATGAAACTCCTTACCACAATCGGTCAACTCTCCATATTTTCACGTCATATTGTTATTGTTAAAACCATGGCTAAATAAAATTAAGTTTAAAACTTATAAAATTGAACACAAGTGAAAAACCGAAATACCATAATAATAAGTGATTCTAGCGACCAAGAAGTTTATTTAACGCCAACAGAATCGACTGAAACTGAAAATGCGCAAAGCTTTTAGTAATTTCCTCGCTAGGGGGGGATGAAAAATTACGTGTTACACTCGAGTGCAAAGATTTTTCACCTTGTGCCCTTATGATTCCCTTGCTACGCTCAGGATTCTAATTTTTGAATCCCTCGCTACGCTCGTGATTCAACTTTAGAATCCTTCGCTTGCTCGGTCATCAAAATTGAGCACGCGGTTAAAAAGCCACTTTGAACTCTTGTACAACAAATAACTATTATATTCCAAGAGCTAAGTAATGCTAGTACCTATGTACCATTTTTTGAATAGGTATTTGAGGCAAGATAAAACTTATTACGTTTAGACTTGTGCTGGCTGGTGATTAGCGATAACGGGGCAAACTGAATACATAAATTAAAAAAAAAATACTTTTGTTCGATCTTTGTGAACGGCTTTCAGGGTAATAGTTGGAGATTTTCTGCAAACACCAAAATTGACCAGACTCAGACATCTTACACAGCACACTGATTCGTGGTGCCCTAGGCGGGTGAGCAGTTAAAAGGTTGGTGGAGAATTCTTCTATCCTACATCACTGTTCATTGGTAGGATAAATGCTCATAAATGCTCATTTTTAGGGTTCTGTACCTCGAAAGAAAAAACGGAACCCCTAAAGGATCACTTTGTTGTCCGTCCGTCCGTCCGTCTGTCTTTTAATATACTTTTTCTCAGAAATGCGTGGAGGTATTAAGCTGATTTATAAAAATACTCAGGTCTACTGCCCCTTGGAGCTGTGAAAAAATCAAACTCCTAAGCCAACGCAATGAAAAAATGCAGCCGTTTATGCTGCAATTTTCTGACACTCACTAGGGAATCAAAACATAAACCTATCTAACCTATAGGGTACTTCTCGGGAATTCAGAATCTCAGGTGTTGGAACTTGGAACATAGGTTTTGTAGTGGTAGGGCTCTTGGCAGAGTCCGCCTGGGGATGTACCACCTACCACCATGTACCTTTGCCAGTCATTCTACCGCCAAGCAGTAATGTGTAAGCATTACTGTGTTCCGGTTTGAAGGGTAATGTTTCCAGGGAAATTACTGGGCTTAGAGATATAACACCTTAGATCTCTGGGTGACGAGAGCAGCGCAGTGCTAGGTAATGATTTGGACTCTTCATGTTCGAATAGCTGTGTGTCACTGTGCTGTTATGTGGCAGGCATGTTGCTTACCAATAGGCACATGGCCTGCTCGTCTCGTCACTCTTTAATATAAAAAAAAACATAATAGGAGAAGTATGTGACATGTTTTTTGTGTAAAGTTGAAGTAGGTTGCTTATTAATTGGGGTGCGAGGCTCGAGAATCTCTGCGTGGTGCACCCTGAGCATCACACAACAACTTGCCTCGGTGGCATCGTTGTGTTGTAGCTAATCCCGGCCGGGGAGAGAGGTTCCACTCGTGCTCCTCTCCCTTTTGAGATGTGCGGATAGAGAATGCCAAAAACCCAGCCTCTACCCGCACATGGACTGGAAGACTTGGGATTACTTGACTGATACTTTTATCGGCCAGGTAAAATTCCTATGTCTTTCAGATGAGGTTCTTCCACGAGCACTCCGATTAGCCGAGTGCTTAGTAGAAGGATAAGGGTCGCGATATGGCCGCAGTGGCGGACTCGCCTCTGCCGCTATTCCTAGCCACGATCGTTAGGGTGGACTTCTCGGTGTCGAGCATCTTGGTTAAGACGGTGAGAGGTGTGAGTGAGAGGTCATGTGACGTGAGATGGAGGAGCTAAAGCGGAACGCCTTTCGCTCATCCATAGCATCCACCACCACCACTCACCGAAGTGGAAATGGATATGGGAGCGAGCATGGAGAGCTCCCAAACTGGCTCACATCCTATTTCCACTAGGGGGCCTCGGATGTCAGACGTTTAGGGCCGTCCGGCACCCCACTTAGGCATGCCTCGGGAATTCGCATATGCCTTCCCGTGGAGGTGACGCGCCGCTGGTTTCTAGCGTGTCACTGAAGCTAAATGCAGGGGTAGGTACGGACTCCCCCCGCGAAGCGTACCCGCAAAGACGGTGGCATGTGGACCAGGATCGTTGGTGTGAGTGCGAGAAGTGAACCCGTGAGTCTGACCCCTGCCCACACCGAAAAACCCTGGGGGTTTTTTAGCCCATATCCATTCATGATGTTGAGTCCGAGACACCTGCCGTATCACATCACGGTAGACGGTGCATAAAGCTATTTCCCCACATAAAAAAAGGAAAAGTATGTGACAAGTTTTTTAGCTTCAAACTTTTCAGCTTGCCTCAAATACCTACCTACCCAAAATTTTGTGCCAAATCTCGGAATATTACCATTGAAATACAATTGTTTTAAATTGTCACCTTCTCGTTCTGGGTCGATAATTTATCTAATAATTTTTTTTTTTCAATAGGGCAGAGCCTTTATTAATAAAACTAAAATACAATGAGAACTACACTACGCTACATACCTAACAACTACTTACACTAAGCACACCTGAATTATCCATAGACCAATGAAGGTCTACAGATAATCAAGATGTTCAAGCCCACTACCAATCGGAAGCGTACCCAGCATGCTGGCGGCATTACCACGCTGAATGGCAATGCTTATGCGTTGGGCCAAATAAACGCCAGCATTTTGGTCACGCGTCGCATCGACCAAGCGTTCGGAAAGGCTTTTGAAGATGAGGTGAGCTCCCGGCCCCCACGGACCCAATGTCTCAACCCCAAAGGGCTCAAATATGTAACCTCTTCCGAGGGTTGCATATATGCGCCGTTTGAGTCGCTCAGCTGAATTAGCCGCTGCACCAGCCTTACAATGCGTCTCTGGAAGATGTGATGGTGCCAGAGTATCGACGCAAGTTGCGTCCCACACTAGGGGCCGACCCAACTTCCAAGGCACAACAGTCATGCCGTCAGGTCTTTTGCCATCGTCACGCGCAAGCCCACTCGGTTCGAGTATGGCTGGGACATTGGCGGTGGAAAAAGCCCGGCGTATGATGTCGTTCAGGCTGGCGTGGCGGCTAATACGACCTGCGCTTTTCGAGCAAGAGAGACCGTGGTGACCGAGTTGGTCGACGGCAGTACCACAATGGCAGCGATGGGCTTCATAGCACCTCGCACCCAAGCGCAAGCTAACAGCTAGACGAAATGCAGTTGGATCTAATAGGCTACCGGTATTGAAAGATGGCAAAGCTTGTAACCAAAGGCCCGATTCCCACACAGACACAGCAAGGATACGAGCACGATCCGCGATACTAGGACACGTATCGAGAAGAGAGTTCCGTGCTAGATCGCAGATCGGTCGATCCCACTGTCTCTGAGATGACAGACATCTGGGGAAATCGTTGTTTGGACAAGCCAGCCTCCAAGCATTCTTAGCCTCGCACAAATTAGCTACTACTACATCAGAATATTTCGAATGGCCTAAAGAGGGTGCGAGAATTTTGTCTATTAGATTTTGAGTACTATGAACTGAGGACAAGAATGCCGGTAAAGCTACACTTGAAATTTGGCGGACCCCTAGGCCTCCCAACCGTATGGGTAGTGAGGCTTGTGACCAGGCCCTCCCACTCAGATCCACATTCAACACCGATATTAGAGATTCCTTTACGACATTGTCTAAGCTCCCAAGGAGCTCACCATGTTTCCACAGCGGACTACACCGTAAAGCGTACATAAATTTCGGAACAAATAAACATTGCCGAATAATTGTAAACGCCATATGGGCGTTTACTTTGAGTAGCCTATCGGAGGCTCTCGTGAAATTTTGAATTTTTTCTTCGACAAAAGATGGTAATGACTCTAATAATAATTATCGAAACCTCGCCTCAGACCCCCATCTGGAACTATCACACTTTATTCTGAACCGCGCACTCTAGACTGGGGCGCTTCCTCTATTCTTCTACTGGCCGGACAGGAAGCTTTCCTTAAGTCAATAAGTAGGCCACTTCTTCCCGCTTATTATTATTATTTAGCCATGAAAATCTACGTGAGCCCACCAAGCCCAGGAGGTCTACTACGAAGTCCGATAAACGATATATCGGCCGAACTTATGGACATTTCCTACCTCGTTAGACAATCGGTCGGTTGATCGAATCGACCGTTTCGTTTGATCTGACCCTCATCCGACCTAAGTCTATAACTTCCGACCGAGATGTATCGATCCGAGTGTTTTTCGTGGTAGGCTACAGATCCGATTCAGCTGTCGGTCGCATCCGATCATTCGGAGTTTGTTTTCGTAGTAGACCTGCAGACGCGGCCAGCAGGATATTTTAAAGAAACGAGTGACGACACCCGCCTTGGATGTGCTAGGTTGTTTTCGATGCCATTTCTCCTGAGGCAATCGCCAGACTTCGACACCGATAATCTACTTCCCCAATATGAAAAAGAAGGTCGCAAGACGATGAGGCTCTTTCTGTATTTAACATATTATTCGTATTTTTATTTTAGAATTCAGTAAGAAACCAAAATAAAACACCGTCACTTCGGTTGAGCGTCAAAGGTAGACTTACCGCCCTAGTCGCTTCACTCTAGCGAACACTAGGGGACAAAATTATATGCTGTTCTACGAGTAAGGATGTAGTAGATTTTGGTTTTTATTAGTTTATTTCTTTTTTTGTTTGTGTGTTTCACTGAGTCTGTTAATCTGTAGAATTACTTATTAGTTTTAAAGAACACAACCCATAATGGCGGTGACCGTCTGTAGTCCTTGAGTAGTTAGCTAATACTATACAGTAGGTAGGTAGGGATCTACCTACTCAAATCTTACATCATAAGCCATAAACCCAGAGCTTCTGAAGCGAAGAGAAGCAACAGGTGCTAGATAATAGATAGATATTTAAAAATTACCAATCATCATTGTAGGTATGTATAAAAATTACCAATCATCATTATTTTTTAAAAAAACTGTTAAATATCCATTATATGAATAATTTATCGGAACAACCTGTATAAGCTATCTGCGCTAGATCGTCGAAACTGGTTGGTGAGTTTTCGTATCGAGTTTGTTCTGGATGTTGGGGGTAGACAGATAAATTTTTCTGCCTGCCTGCCCAAGTCTAGATTTAATTAGAGGATTAAGTTTGTTTATGTATATCGAATGTATTTTAATTTACATTGTATTTATGAGTTATAATTATTTTTGTATTTGCTTAAAATTGTATAATGTATATTTGCTTTCGAGAATGTTAGCACCAACACAAACCTCAGAGAGGTTTAAAGGTGCTGATTATATTTTTCACATTTATTGTTATTTATGAATAAATAAATAAAAATTTATCTGTTTTCTATCCTACACAGGTGCTTGAAACTTAAGATTCTAAAAAGTATTTCCTTTTTATTTTCCCGAGTCTTAGGAAACTAAAAAGAAAAGACAATCGTAACACGAAATATAAACCTTCAAATTTAATACAAAATATGTTAAATTAAATTTACCCAATATCGTAATTTGTTAACAAGTACCTAAATATATTTATTTCAATAACAAATTCAAATTTCATAAGTGAGCCTAAAACAAAACAAATAATAAAAATCAGACGTAAATTAAAATCCCCGGATTATCCTGCCATTGACTGCTATTACAAAACATGATTTTTAAACAGGTTTATTAGATTAGAAACGTTCAACCGCACGTGCATTAATAGGCTTAAGGAAAACCCCCGAGTTGTGCAAAAATTTGTGCCACAACGCCACAGCCGAACGAATAAATTTAGAATTTAATGTTGAAGCTACTGAGTCCTATTTGAGTTTGAAGTTAGAATGTTATTAAACTAGTCTCGTAAAACGTTATCTACACATTGAAGCGTGTGTGTACAGCGATAAGGTTTAATTTGCAACACTTGAGTTGAGGCTTTATGTTGGACGATTGCGTGAAGCTTTCGGCAGTTTTTCCTTGCGTCTGATCGTGTCGTCAAAGAGGAGTGTCTTGGCTCGTCTATATTACACGGCGTGCGCGGTTTGTTCGCCAAAGCGTGGTAGAGCGCAGCGTAGACCGCTGCGGCGCACGCTACCAAAACATATTCGCATTTTTGTAAGTTCTAGCTGTTTTGTGTAACCACGAGCTTCCTGTTTCGTAACTCAACGGACAAGGAATAATCACACAAAAGTAAGTTTGCTATCTTTTTTATATTTACTTCCTTCCTATCTGACAGGTATCTTAACATTAACGTTTCGTTTTGTGACGTGGAAAGTGCCTAATCTGCCAATTCATTTATTTTATTTTAATTCGAGTTAATAATAATCAGCAAAAATGTTTGTGGTTCTGTAAAAAATCGATTTCGAATCGATTTCGATCGGATAAATCACTACATCACTTGTATAGGAATGTATAGGAAACTTAACGATATGAAAGAGTTTCACAAAATACACATTTTAAATACAACTAGGTATCAAGGCATCTGTTCGTAAATATAGAGTTAAGTATTACAAAAGCAAACACAAATTAAAATTAAAATAAACTTGAAATTTTCAAACATTTTTTTTATATTTGTGGTCTTTGCATGTTTATATGTGGTGATTCTATGTCTTCTGAATTTTGCAATGGGAAAGGTCGCAATTTATTATCACGAACCCACCTGACGCCTGTGTAGTTAATTTATATAAAATATCAATTTGTATGCAAAAACTGATATCTTACAGTAAGTACCTTTTTTTTAAAACTTTATAGGCTTATACTTGACCGCCATCTCGCCTGATGTTAAGCGACGATGCGGTCTACGATGGAGGGTGTTTACCTAGAAAAAACCGACTCACTCTCGATTTGAAGACACAAAGATTGTAACTATCGGGAAATACCCACTCAGGCAACGTATTCCACAGTCTTGATGTTCTTATCATAAAAGCAACCTTTCCAGGAAAAAAGCGGTTAATGGAAATACCTCGATATTCAATAGTTTTAGAACCTAAAATAAAATTGTCTTTGCTATAGTGTTCTCTACGGGATACAATAAATAAATATTGGTGGACATTTCTCACACGACTGTATCTAGCTTCAAATTAAACAAAGCTTGTACCTACTATGGGAGCTAGATAGCTGATTTAATACTTACGTAGTAGTAAATACATATAAACAAACATCTACAAAACAAATATATGAATAAATGTCCAATGTGTAAAATCTCCACTAAAAAATAAATATTAGTGGACACATTTCACACACAACACCATCTAGTCCCAAACTAATTTTGTAGTGGTAAGACTCTTGGCAGAGTTCGCCTGGGGAAGTACCACACCTTTGCCAGTTATTCTACCGCCAAGCAGTAATGTGCAAACATTACTGTGTTCCGGTTTGAAGGGCAATGTTTCCCTTTTTAAATTTTAGGGCTTATAGATATAACAGCTTAGATCTCTGGGTGACGAGCGCAGTGCAGTGCTAGGTAATGATTTGCACTCTTCATGTTCCAATAGCTGCGTATCACTGTGCTGTTATGTGGCTGGCATGTTGCTTATCATCAGGCATATGACCTGCACGTCGCGCCACTCTCTATTAAAAAAAAAAACTAAACAAAGCTTGTACTATGGGAACCAGATAGCTGATATAATACTTACTTAATATATATTTTTAAATATAGTACATACTTATTATGCATTGAAAAAACCCAGGCACAGTACAAATATTTGTATTCGTCATATAAATATTTGCACTGGATATGGAATCCAACCAACGACCTACGGCTTTGGAGGCAAACTTTCTACCAAATAAGCCACTAGCCCAGTTTAAAAGGCAAGAATTCCCGCTTCCATTATATTAGTCCAGTAACTTTGTCGCCTGAATGTATGGAGTAGGATGCGTTAAATCCGGTAGATCTGATTTTTTGCAGACTTGTTTATGATGTTGGCCTAATGATTGTCCCAAGTTTGTGACCTCGAGCGACGAACGCAACTTTGTCAAAAATCGAAAAAACCGCGAAAAAATCGTTAATTGTTCAAATCTTGGTGATTATAACCCTAAACGACTAGTTTTTGTAAAAACTTGCTTATGGCATTTATAAAGTAGACTAAATTTGCTACAATATGATACTAGAATTGTCTCTGTACACCCAATAGTTTCTGAGAATAAGTCTTGCAAAGTTTATAATTTTTTTCGTACTTCGCCATTTTTAGCAATATTTTAACTCCTACTTGACCACTTTATGGCACAGTTACTGCGGTTTTTAACCCCCGACCAAAAAAAGAGGTGTTATAAGTTTGACGTCGAAGTCTGTCTGTCTATCAGACACACACACATACAGGTCTGGCTCTCTATGTATCTGTCTCTGTGTGTATCTGTCTATGGCACCGTAGAGCTCAAACGGATGGGCCGATTTCGATGCGGTTTTTTTTATTTGAAGATACATTTTTGTGTTAATGTTTTGAGCTATTTTTGGTTAACATCGATTCAAGATGGCCGCTTCCACCAAATGGCGGACCAAATATTTCACCACAATCTACCTCAATATGGGTATCAAATGAAAGGGCTTGACTAGTAGAATACTATACAGTATAACAAATTTCAAATCACAAAATGGCGAATTACAATTTTTTTTTCCACTAATAACTTAATATGTATATCAAATGAAAGGGCTTGACTAGTAGACTACTATGCACTATGACAAATTTCAAATCCATGATGGCCGCAACCACAAAATGACGAAATACGTTTCTTTTTTCACAACTACCTCAATATGGTATAAATATAAATTTTTCATAGTGTATAGTAGTCTACTAGTCAAGCTCTTTCATTTGACACCCATATTGAGGCATTAGTGGAAAAAAAAATTATGGAGTTCGCCATTTTGTGATTTGAAATTTATTATACTGTATAGTACTCTACTAGTCAAGCCCTTTCATTTGATATCCATATTGAGGTAGATTGTGGTGAAATATTTGGTCCGCCATTTGGTGGAAGCGGCCATCTTGAATCGATGTTAACCAAAAATAGCTCAAAACATCAACACAAAAATGTATCTTCAAATAAAAAAACCGCATCGAAATCGGCCCATCCGTTTGAACTCTACGGTGCCATAGACAGATACACACAGAGACAGATACATAGAGAGCCAGACCTGCATGTGTGTGTGTCTGATAGACAGACAGATTTCGACGTCAAACTTATAACACCTCTTTTTTTGGTCGGCGGTTAAAAACCGCAGTAACTGTGCCATAAAGTGGTCAAGTAGAAGTTAAAATATTGCTAAAAATTGCGAAGTACGAAAAAAATTATAAACTTTGAAAGACTTATTCTCAGAAACTATTGGGTGTACAGAGACAATTCTAGTATCATATTGTAGCAAATTTAGTCTACTTTATAAATGCCATAAGCAAGTTTTTACAAAAACTAGTCGTTTAGGGTTATAAACGCCAAAATTTGAAAAATTTACGATATTTTCGCGGTTTTTTCGATTTTTGAGAAAGTTGCGTTCGTCGCTCGAGGTCACAAACTTGGGACAATCATTAGGCCAACATCATAAACAAGTCTGCAAAAAATCAGATCTACCGGATTTAACGCATACGGTAATGTATAAAGTTACCGTACTATATAGAGCCCTCAATATAAACAGCATTTTGTTGACAACTCACATGGAATAATATCAACAATCACAACGCAATCAAAGCATAAACATCGGGGTGACAAAGATCAAAACGCAATGCCCTCGTTGACACGCGCGGAAATGTTTCCTATCCATCGAACTTCCACCTCGATTTCCGCAAATATGAGCGAATGTCAACCTCTTTTAAGTAGTCCCTTTTGAGAACTCCAATGAGAGGCAATTTTCATTGCTTTAACTTTTTAATGTGCCGTTTCCGTTTTCGCGTAGTCGAGAATAGTCGAGAATTATTGAATTGCGCTCCGGGTAACTGATGACCTTTAGTAGAGTCTCTAAGCTTTGAATAAATTGTATACTGCATTAGAACAGGTTGAATATGATTTTTGTATTAAACATTTCTTGAAATATTTGTATGATGAATGTTCAATGTGCCTGGGTGCTTCCGTGTGTCATTATTCGGTACATAAATGTATGTTTACAACTTTGTGAGTAGGTACATATTATATTTATGTCACCGTAAAGTTGTCAACACCGTCAGATTATAGTCTAAAACAACGTCAGATTACGGCTAACTTAACCTACCGTGAGATTATAATCTCACGCGTTAGATTCTAATCTGACGGTGTGACAATCTTACGGTGACATAAGCTATCTGTAGAAGCATTTCCCTTCAAACCAGAACACAGTGATGTTTGCACATTACTGCATGTCGGTAGAATTACTGGCAAATTTGTAACCAAGGCGGGTTCAATAAAGAGTCTATCTAAATATTAAAATTGCCATGTATGTAGGGGACTTACTTATATTCTATTCAGGCACGATGTAATTTAATTCTTAGGAAGTTTTTTTAGAGCTAGAGAGAGGAAGCTAGAGGATCAACGACACTTTTCTGAGGCCCTTAAACGACCTTTTCAAGCTCAAAGAATTACATGAATGAATACACAGAAGAACTAAAGAAGAACCTTTAGAGGATAAACTTAGTACATTTTGACAGTTAATTCATACATGTTTTATCGTAAAGCGGTATCTTTAGACCTTCTAGTTTGGAGGTAATTCGCTTACGAACTCCTCGGATGAAAACAGTAACTATCTATATTGTCTAGTGTAATTTCACTATAATGTTACATCAGTTATTCTTATCTTTGAAAATAAATTAACTTTCCATACTTAGAATAAACGCGAAGGTGTGGGTATGTAGGTATAATTACTACCAAAAAATAAAGTGGCCAAGTGCGAGTTGGACTCGCCCATGAAGGGTTCCGTTGCAGCAAGTAACATAATATACATAGTACACATAGTTCGTGTAGTTCGTTGTAACTTTGATCAAAGTTTCAATAATAGTGTGTTTATGACGTACTAAAAAAAAATTACTCATCAGATCGAGTTCAAACTAATTTTCGTTGGTAGTTTACATGGTAATGTACATCATATATTTTTTTTAGATTTTTCATTCTCTTACTTTAGAAATTAGAGGGGGGGGGGGACACACATTTTACCACTTTGGAAGTGTCTCTCGCGCAAATTATTCAGTGTAGACGAAAATGATTTTAGAAACCTCAACATCATTTTTAAAGACCTATCGATAGACACCCCACAGGTGTAGGTTTGATGAAAAAAAAATTTTTGAGTTTCAGTTCTCAGTATGGGGGGCAACCCTAATTTTTCTTTTTTTTTACTGTTTTTGTTCAAATCTTAATGCGGTTCACAGAATACATCTACTTACCAAGTTTCAACAGTGTAGTTCTCATAGTTTCGGCAAAAAGTGCCTGTGACATACGGACGGACAGACAGACAGACAGACAGACAGACAGACATGACGAATCTATAAGGGTTCCGTTTTTACGTTTTACGGAACCCTAAAAAATAGAACAATTTATCGCTAGATCGTATTATTGTTTGGAAATGAAATATAAAGTTTAAAAAATCAACACGTATGATGTGGATTTTTTACTGTAGTTGTTTTCATTAAGAACTTTGTGTTGAGGAAAATTGTATGCGTACATTAAAAATAAAATCCCACCTTCTGCTAAATGTGATTGAAGGTTAATTTACCCATATTAAAAACTTTTTTTAATTCACGTAGTTTTTTAGTTCACGTTACCTAGTTTCTGATTTACGGTGGGGATCTTTATTGAATCATTTAACAATTCCTTCAGTTAAACTTGTTTAATACCTACAATACTTCATCATATGTTATACAAATATTATAGAGAATTAAGTGTTTGTGAAGATATAAACTATTATACGGCGTCATTTTCTAAAGGTCAAATAGACTGGCTTTATCACAAAGGATTTCAGAGTTTCTATGTATATAATAATATGATGACGAGTAAAACCGCGCGATCAATAGTACGTTACTTGATAATATATTATTTATTATCTTACGATGTGTGGAGGCTCGGCCACTAATGATAAGCTGCAATGCAAGAGACAAAGTACATAGCCAGACGCGCAGACTCAGAGGCCGATACTACAGGTCAAGGAGTCACGACCAATTTATTATTTGTAGTTGTAATATAGATATTAACAACTGACCGCAATTAAAAAATTGTGTACAAAAGGGTATCAGTAGTTTCAGCTGTCTGTTATAGTTTACATGCATGATTTCCTTCAATTAAAGAATCTGTAACTGAATATTACTGAAAATAACATTCGAATGTAAATAAACTGGTATACTGCACATCGAACATGCAAAGGAGGACGCCAAACGTCCAACGATATCGCACCAACGAAATTAATTTTGATGCAATGGGGATACTTGTTTACCATAAAAAAGTAGTTTCGATGACTACGTACAATAAAGTAATTGTCACCGGACTGACATGACGTCACTAACCGCAAAACATTGGTCGCGATTCATAACTGTATGTCCAATTGTCCAGTTTATGTTTTTGTATTTTTACTTGAGTTATAATTTACTTGAATTGTCGTCGCTAAGTTCGCAAACTATAATAAAAATGCAGAGAAGTAAACTAGTCAGTCTTCGATAGGTTGTTTTGCCGTTAGTGACGTAATAAGTCTATATTGGTGTTTGCAGCCACGTGACAACAGATAAAAACTATAGCAGCAGTATAATACATTTAATAACTTTAATTTAATAAGCCCGACTGCAAAAAAAACTGGTAAAAAAACATTAAATACTATCTAAGGATGATTGAGACAAATCAAACGATATCTTAATTATCAGAATCCATCCAGCCGTTTGGAATATATGTGTGGATTAAAGAAATTTGCAAACATACAAGATACGCGCGAAAAACACAACCCTTCTTTCAGTAGGGTAAAAAGTAACATTAAGTTATACAAATGTGATTTTCGATATTCTATTAATACAAACTATCATAATATTAACACTAAACATTAATTTGTAATTAGTGTAAAAATTCCTGTTTAACTTACCAACTTTATTTTAAAAAATATGTTTTAATATTTGGTCATCGAGCTCTATATTTAATACATTGAGAAATAAGGTGTTTAATCAAGATCCCATCGTAGATTGCACTATGTTGGTGAATGATTGAATTAAAACCACAACACTTATTTAATTGGACAGTTCTTAAAGATGTTATGGAGAGTATATACTTACATAACATTTCTGTCCTTAAACAATAAATATAAGGTTAAAGTAACCTCGGAAAACTGTACCTACTAACTATATAATTTATATAATTGACACAAAATAGGTCTTCATTGGTACATTTACGACCAGCGTGTCATAAAGTTGATTGACCTCATCGTACGCACCTTTACGTGCTAATGTGATTAAAGATTATAAGATCATTTGGCATTGCCTAATTCAATAAGCCTATTTATTGCCTATATTACTATTTTTTTCACAAACCTTAGTAGAAGTTGTGTCAAAAATCCTTTCCAAGTCACAAGCCATTAATTTTGTAGCGATTAATGTAGATTTTTTTTTTTCACACAACACCATCTGACCCCAAACTAAGCAAAGCTTGTGTGATGGCGGCCAGATAGCTGATATAATTACTTACATAGTTTTAAATACATACTTATTATACATAGAAACACCCAGACACAGTGCAAACATTTGAATTCGTCACACAAATATTTGCACTAGGTGGGAATCGAACCCACGACCCTCGGCTTCGCAGGCAGAGCTACTACCCACTAGGCCACGAGGCCAGTCAAAAATAGCTTAAATTGAAATAGCTTAAATTGAAATATTTGAATTTTAATTAAAAAGACAACATAAATATAAATATTTTTATAATATATTTATAACGTCATAGATACCTTATGCGTTGCTACTTACTTTTAACGAACGTGTACTCATAGATTTAGATGTCAATTCTTTGTGTATATCACTTGTATGAATAATTTTGACGTCTTAAGTAACTTCATACTTCAATTGCCAAAAGTCGTCGTCGGGCAGTTAACGAAATTATTTAGGTACTATGTATCGTTACACTATGTCATGGTGTTGCTCAATTCTCTCGTTTTTTTAATTGAATATATTTTTCCAATACAACTATACTTAACTCAAAACTAAACAAACAAATATCAACAACTTTTAGCCCACGAGTAAGTATAACTTTATAATGAGAGATAGGGAAAATAGCTTGTTATTTGATGCGATTTCCCTTTAATCGAGACGATTAAATGATCAAAACAAAATTATTACATGATGTAAATATTACGCCTTTAATGTAAATTCATAAAAACATAATAACTTGTCTGACATTTTGTTTGAAAACGGATCAGAAAACTTAACAGGAAAACTTAGTAAATAATCAACATCCTGCTATTTACAAAATTGGCGAAATAAAAAAGAACAATCTACCCATCCAATTTATGCACTAAATCACTGTAGTATTATTATGTGGCCAAAAGTGTATTTTCAAATTTGGTTTCTGATAGTTCAGCTTATTTTAACAAAAAATGGTATAAAGTTTAACCTCTACTGACTATCTAGTGTTATTAATTATGGGATATTTATTTGTCGTAGTAGTACCCATGTGGTGCTGGTTGGACGATTCCCCCATATTTCGATGCACCATGTTCCCTGCACCATAGTGTTCACATGTATGTATGTCTATTTATTAAAACAATGTTTCAATCTAACTATAGCTAAATTGTAGGATTATAAGTAAAACTCCAACGTTATAATATGTTTTATAAATTTATTATCCACCAAGAATATAATTATTTATGATGCCTATAAATCATCAAATATCTATATAACGTACTCAGAAGCTCAGAACCACGTCTAGATTAACTCAATTCGTTCTGAACAAAAACTCGAATTTCGGGTTTTAACACAAATGGTATATTGGGCTGCTTTGACCACTTAAAACTACCAAGAAATCATTTTATCTAAATAGATAAAGTTGTAAAAAAATTATATGCTAAACTACCGACAATGTTAACTTGCTTTTTCTAGAAACTTTGTTTACAGTTAATGAACTGTAATGCATGTAGTACGATTTATGCCAACCAAATTATATAGGTATCCGAAAACATGTAGTTATTTTATTTTCTGTAATTCGATGAAAGGCAATTCGATGAATGAACAATATAATGACCTAGATTGGCACTGTTTTAATGAAGTAAAAATCCAGGTATTTGCATTTGAACTAGATTATCTTTCATATAGCTTAGAAAGTCATATTTATATAAATATGCCTGTAAAAGTAACACAGTGCGTGATCGGCGCGACACCCCATGAACTCATTATCCAATTGCGAACATTATCCGATGAAGAGTCAAGTATAATAGAGAATAGACTCTCCCTCCAATTGTCGGTGTCAGTTGTTGACAATTCGAAGATTATATCGCACATTCAGACATTCACGGACCACGGACTCCGCCGGAAGGTCCACTATCATTGTTTATTTTGTTCTATCCTTTAGTGTCTAGAATTTATAATTATTGAATAGTGCTTTATAATTATTTCGAACATGGTTAATAAAATGGAATATAAATTTAATAATGACAATAAGCTCGGTAAGTAATAGATTTTAGATTTGGAAGCTCTCCAAAAAGTAGTTCTTTTTATACACCGGAATGAACGTCGTAAGAAATTTTACGATACAAAAATCTCACTCTACAGCCTCGCATTGAATTAGATAGGTACTTTTGTATCATGGGTCATGGTAATTTTGGGTCATGGTGTTTATAAATTTTCTTGTTCGATATGCAATTATTTTGCTAAATGTGCTATTGTTATCTTTTTCAGTGTTGGAGAATGAAGCAAAAGATGTTGAAAGCCAAAAGGCCACCGAAGACCCTATAACGAAAGCTATTGGTGCAATAGGAAAATGGCAAATATGGATCTGTTTCGTCGTATTTCTGGTTAAATTTCCTGTGGCCTGGCATCAAATGAGCATCATCTTCCTGGCCCCTCCGATGAACTATACTTGCTCCAGTGGCAACGTTTCAGAAGTGTTTGACAACGTCTGTCATGCTGGCTGCGAACGCTATGAATATGATCATAGTACTTTTAACGAAACTATTGTGTCACAATGGGATCTAATATGCGATAAAGAATGGCTAAAAAATCTTACGCAAACCATATTTATGCTGGGAATTCTCGTCGGCAATATGGCGTTTGGTTATCTATCCGATAGGTCAGTATATTTAAATAATTACTGTAATTTTTCTTTATTTGTCTGCAAATTGGTTCATCCTGACAGTTATCCTCAACACATTCCCAATACAGCTGTCCCGGATGATTTTACTTAAGCGAATGCAATTTGTTGAGGCGATGTTCCAGATGCGTTGAGAGACCCTTATGCATTATAAAGGATATTATGATTATCTATCATCATCTAATTTATCAACAATACTCTGACAAACGTGCAAGTGATGTCTGAATACTGCGTGTGAATATGAGCTCATTAATTACGTATGTTGATGCGTATTTCAATGATAACCCTATGCAAACAATCTGAACCCTTGAACGAGTGAACTCAATATTGATTTCCTACCTGACACGTTTTAGTACATTCATGAAGCGCATGGTCGCTTCTGATAGATAAATAAGTAGGTTAGAAGATCATGCGAATCATACTTGTAACTTTGTTATTTTGTGTTAATAACGACTTAGCTTGCCCACATTGGGGTGCTTGGAGCTCGAAAATGCGACATCGTATCATGGTCGACTTTTCAAAAAATTCAACTAAGAGGTTTGACTCTACTTTTGTGATAAGAACGTCTAGGCTGTGTAATACGTTGCCTGAATGGGGTTTTTCACGATGGTTACAATCTCGGTGTCTTCAAATCGAGAGTGAATCGGTTTCTTCTTGTTACGTTCCATCGTAGACCGCATTGTCGATTAGCATCAAGCGAGATGGCGGTCAAATGTAAGCATTTTTTTTAAAGGGTTAAAACCCCCATTTCTTATGCTCTACACGGAAAGAAATTGAAGGCAACAATTTTGAAATATTGATATTAATTATTTTCGTTCCAGATATGGACGTCGATTACCTTTTCTTGCAGCTGTTTTCCTACAACTTATATCGGGCGTCACCACAGCTTATTCAGTGAACTGGTACATGTTCACAACCCTCAGATTTTTACTCGCAGTAGCCACCGGAGGAACAATGGTTACTAGTTTTGTTCTAACAATGGAATTGATCGGCGCCAAGTACAGAGAAACCGTTGGCATAATCTATCAGATCCCTTTCAACCTTGGACACCTTACGCTACCTCTGTTTGGATATTTCCTAAGGGATTGGAGCTCATTTCAATTGGCCATATCTCTGCCTTCGGTAATATTCCTAAGCTATTACTTTTTACTTCCGGAATCGCCAAGATGGCTTTTAACTGCAGGACGATCTGAAGAAGCCATTAAAATTATGGAAGTTGCTGCTAAAAGGTACCTACAAATATTGTTAACTCATCCTTTCTTGAAATTTAGCAAATAAATGTGGAGTACGTTATAAATAAATTTTATTTCTTGTTCTCAGAAATGGTCTTTCGACTGATGTAGCTTCATCTACGCAGAAAATGTCCGCAGAGTTGAATAGCAAGTCAGAAGAGCGTGCTTCTTTCCTAGCGTTGTTTCGGACACCGAAGCTCAGAGCTCGCACCGTGGCCATCTGTTTCAACTGGTTTGTCTGCGGGATCTGCTTCTTCGGAGTCTCGCAATACATCGGTCACGTTTCGGGGAATATATTCACCAACGTCGCCATCTCTGCTGCTATTCAGGTACGACATGACCTTATTATATAGTACTCATAAAGTTACTAGCGGACCCGGCGAACTTCGTACCACCATACTTTTTTTTTCGTCATCAATTTCTGTATTTTCTGCTATACAAACCTTGTCTACGAATATACAAAACAAAGAATCATCCAATTTTGTGCAGTCATTCAAAAGTTATGAGCGTACATACATTACGAAGATCTATTTTTATTTAAATATCACGACAGTAACGAATACATAAAACAAAGAATCATCCACTTTTGAGCAGTAATTCAAAAATTATGAGCGTACATACATTTCAAAAATCCATTTTTAAATATAAGATTTATTTGTTAAATATAATACGTTTATAAAACACCATTTAACGAATTAGGTACAAAGATTTTATGTTCCCACGTTAATTGTAGGCATATAGTAATATTGTGGGAATCATTTATTAAAATTAAACAATAGTATTTACATAACATTTTATTAAACTATGATCACGAGGAAAATATTATTATCATTCGTCTTATATTATTGATGTCGTTTCTAAAACAAAAGAGATACATATCCATAAACAAAGAGAGCTATAAAGTCGACAGCGACAAAAACTTACTCAGAAATCATTTGACCCATGTTATCTAACCGGTTAGAGGCTGAATTAAATTCACAGAGTCAATTTTAGTGATAAAATATACGTATTATTAATTGGTGATTTCCGTCTATTTCAGGTTCCTGGCACCTTGATATCTATCTATGCGAATAGAGTTCTTGGTCGGAAGGTCACGTTGATCGCCGCCAACTGTGTGACTGGAATCAGTTGTTTGTTAATCGTCGTGGTTCCTCATTCGGGGGCGAGCAACCTCACTCTGGGCTGTATGGGGCTTTGGGGCATGAGCATATCTTTTGCCACAGTCTACCTCTACGCGGGAGAGTTATTCCCTACCGTGGTTAGAAACTCCGGCGTGGGCCTCGCATCAACAGTCGCGCGGATAGGGTCAATGGTAGCTCCCTTCGTTGCAACTCTCGCCCATACGAGCAGATGGCTACCACCATTAGTATTCGGAATAGTACCACTGCTAGGCGCAGCGCTTTGTATTGTTTTACCTGATACTAGAGGTAGAAAATTACCTGACACGTTAGAGGAAGGCGAAGAATAATCTTTAGAGATCAAACTGAAGCCAAGAGAGCCTCAATTAGGAATAACAAATGAAAGTATTCATGGTATTTGATGAATTGAAGACATGATCTACTCGTAGCTAGCTGATAAACTGTGTTCAAAGATGAGTAAATGTTGCTTTTATCTCTAATTTATTTATAAGTATTATTTCTAAGTTGCTCTGTTATGGGGGTTCTTGAAACATGAAATACAATTACAGACGTGAATATAGATCAAGAATTGTAAAATTGCAGACGTGAATTTACATCAAGAATTGTAAAATTTCCGCAGTTTATTTATGGATACGTAAATATAGGTATTTTTTTGTTATTACTTTAACAAGAATCTATTGTCATATTCGGAGACTCCAGTAGTTAAAAAAAATTATATGAAAAGTATACCAAATACATATCTAAGATCTGGTTAAATCACGTTCACTTTAACAAGACTTTGTAACGTCTGTAGATTGCATATAGGCTGTGATAATAATTTGTTATTATTTTAATCTTAGTAATAAACTACTTTATAGTACACACTTATTTTATTTTGAAATCCATTCAATTACAAGTCATGTACGTTCTAGAAGTGCTTTTGTTTTGAATACTTTACCACACGCAGAATAGATAAATAGAAAATTGAAGAAAATAGGTGACTCTGTAATGTTACGTGCATTAATCTAAAGGAAGTAGGTACATTTATATATTATCTATTCCCACTTATATATCTGGTTTAAACTACAATTCTGGTATAATTTAATACCTACCCACAAATACGAAATCAGAACATAATGCATTATAATAAACCACATTACTTTTATAACTAATATTTTTTATTGTAATGTGAAGATAAGTAGTACGTTTTATTTTCCCTATCCCGCATAACACGCTTTCACGCTTATAATGCATTTTGGTTGAGTCCACAGAAATATTTACTTTATTATTTAGGTTTATGTGGTTGAGTCCATGCGAAATTGTTTTATGCAGATTTTACTGTATGTACGATATACGATACTAAATAAATAGGAAAAAAAGTATCTGTCACTAAATTACGGTAGACTCCATCTGAAGGTATTATCATTTAAAAATAAACACAAACAGCGTTGTAGAATACATCATTATCTTCAAAATTGTCGCGACCTATCAAAGTTAAAGTAGTGTCACATTTTTTTAATTTAAATAAAACTGAATAAAATTGGGTCATTGTAATTTAGATATGTTTCATCCTATTTTATCGAAATTTTTTAGTAAAAAAAATAGGAATATGTTAGGAATATGAAATTGGTGTTTTGTTGCACTGGCCTGCTTTGATCTCACATATGTATCTCCTTTTTAGGTTAGGTTATGAATTACAATTTCAAATGAATACAGCATGAGAAAATAACTCATGCTTTTGTGTCTTGAAAACCGTAATTCAATTGTTTTTTTCTCCATTGGTTTTTTATTTCGGTCACTCAGTTTACAAATTGAAAAACTTGAAACATCGCATTATTTACGAGTACGAGTTCCATCGTGGCACCCGTGCTGCAGAAACGATGATGATGTGAATGGCGGCGGTGCCGCAAAAGAAAACCCAGTGCGTTGTTGGTTCCAACGTTTTCGTTCTGGAAATTTCAACCTGCAAAACAACCTCGTGGACGGCCGGAGATCAACGTTGATAATGAATGCTATTGTGGAAGCGGATCCATCGCAAGCCACGCCCGAGCTAGTTACAGGCTGCAGTGTTGGCGATAAAACTGTTTTAATCCACTTGAAGCAAATTGGGAAGGTGAAAAAACTTGAAAGGTACTAACTACCTCATGAATTGGGTGCAGGAAACAGACAAACGCGCGTCGACTGCTGTGTTACATTACTCAACCGACACTAAGGGATTTTAAAATTAAATCATTACCAAATTGTTAAGACATACTCCCGGACCTCGCTCCAAGAGATTACCTTTTTTTCGAAATTTGGATAACTTCTTGCAAGGGGAAAAATTCAACTCCGATGGGGCAGTCCAAAACGTCTTTAAAGATTTTGTTGATTTTTAGTAAAGGGATCAGTGAACTACCTATGAGATGGGGAAAAGTGCGTTATTGATAGCAATGGTACTTTGGTTGAATTAGTTTTTTTTTAATCGGCTTTGTCATTGTCATTGCATTTTCATATGTAAGGACTTAATTTAATTTGAGTCTTTAATTTGTAAAATAACCTGAAAGAAAATTTGATATCGCGATATTATAGTAGATCCAACCGTTTATCCTCTTTTTGACAGCACCAATAGAACGTAATTGCGTCATGTTACGCAAAAGTTTACTTTTAAATGCGAGGTTTTAAAAATATGACAACTGCTTAAATTTGCTCCTTGATCCCGTATAATAATCATCTTTCACAAAATGAGTCCATAAGTGCAGTAGTTTTTTTATAAATTCCATAAAATAACAAACGTTTTAAAAAAATTACGTTCTATGGCTATCAACATAGTGATGTTACGAAGTTACGATTGAGATATCGATATTGTTTATGAACTATTTTTACACGGGTGTTTTCCGTTTTCGGCACATAATATCGGATTTATTTTTATGTAAAACCGTTATATTGATGCGCCTCAGGAAAACATACAGCATTATTTGAAGACGTGTTTATCTCCTGGTGTATATCCAAAAAAGAACAAGGTTATGATGACTGAAACATTTGAATACTCATTAAAATAAAGTGTTAAATAACATTTTGTAGTTAGGTAAATTAACAAAGTTTATTTATGTCTGATGTAAACTTTGAAGAACATGATGTACCATTTTCGTTAATTTCTAAATAAATTAACCTGATATGCTTAATGTGTTAAAATATTTCCATATTTGGCTTAATAATGTCTCATCAGTCGGTCACCCAAAGGTTACTGCTGTACCTGATCTACGTCTACTAGTTGTGCGTCTATAGCACTGTTTCAATAGACTGGACATATCTAATTTTTCAATAACAGGATGTTAAGCAACTGCTATAAGTAAAATTTATTTAAAATGACTCGAAATTTATTCGGGTTTTCTTAGATAGGGACTAGTAATATGTGATAGCACACAAATTATCTTCGTTTTCTATGATTATACTACCACCGCAACAATACTTATGTTTATTCGGTCTGTAACATTTAAAAAAGGTAACAAATCTACCCTTATTCTCGGAAATGTATAGGGTATTATCAATACTCGTGAAGATGTTAATGTGATGACATCTTTCAGCGACATGTACAGCGGACCAGCACGGCGGGCCACGGCCTTTCCCCGAGTTCTAGTGGTGGGAACGAGCCAGAAGGCTGGGTATGGGCATTTTTCGCCATTTATGGCATATCCTGGGGTTTGTGCTAGACATAACATAGTATTATGCGTTCCGTTTGACGTCCGAAGTCCATTATGAGAGAGAGTACGTCGCTTTCTTCCCTTACCTGGTCGTCAAATGTCGCTACTTCCGCTACCTAGACGCGCCTCAAGCGCCATTTATCTTTGCGGTCTGCAACTAAACTATCTTCCAAAGACAAGCCACCATTTTGGTCATTGTTGCGTTGTTTTTCGAACCGAGCACATGGTCGTTACAAAAAACTGAATAATAGTTTCAAAATTTTAGTCGCAATATATTCTTTAATATTAACTTTCGAGATTTAAGTAGAAAGTAAAATTCAAATTGTTTAATTTGGCTTCTGCTACCAAAAAGTGAAAATGAGTGGAAATCTGTATAGCGCGCCTGTTGGAAAATACTAGTTTTAGGGAAAATACTTGGTTGAATTGCTCCTCGTATCAAGAACCACTATCGAGCAACGCCAAAAATGCACCATAGCATGTGATCTGGACGAAAGGTTTGACCTAGCAACAGTTGGTGAGTCATTTAAAAATATTTTATTGGCAAATTTTTGCGAAAGTGTACACATACTTTCAAAATATGCAGGTACCCTTACCTGATTTTAACATTAACATTAATATTCACACAGTTCGATTTTGTGGATAATTCACTATCTTAGAAACATTTTTAAATCCGCATAAATTAGATGCGGGTAGTATTTGAAAAAGCGAAAAACTCTAGCTTTAAGATATCAAGTACGTATCGGTGTCTACAGAGTTAATAGAATTATTGATTATGAGGAGCAACGATAGTCACAGGAAACTTTTACTCCTTTTCGCTGTTCACGAATGGAATACCTTCTTGTCTCAAAATAATGTAGATTGTTTTTTCTCTGCGGATATTTAGCTAAATGCATATAATGCATATTTCATATTTAGCAATTTATGAAAAAGGAAATTAATTATTTAGTGATGGTTTCGATTAAAACCGTGTCTCAGAAAACCTATGTGATAACTAAACTTCGGAATGATGCTCAATAGACGTTGTGTGATATCTTTGGGTGTGTCTTTGCATGTATTACAATTTACTTCTTAAGCGGTGATAAAGTGAAAACGTCAACATAAGACTATATTCGAGAATTGGTGTGAAATGTGAATGTATCGGTGACTGCCGAACCCCTGGTTCGAATCTCACGCACGCCGCTGTCTTTTCGAAGTCATGCTCGTAACGCCGTTAACTTGGAACGGTGGTGGAGGGCATCGGGAGGAAATCTACACATGTTCCGGAAACCTTTCCGAGGTGTGCGTCATCCGCCAATCCGCGGTCAGCTGGCGTGGTGGATTGTGGCCTTGACTCTCTATCTCTCTGTCTGTGCGGGAGAAGTCGCAGATTACTGGCAGTGGGAGCAGTTGGTGAGCGGGTTACGTTATGTAATGGTATAATACTAACCTGTGCACAGTTTTAAACATGAATAATGATTTTATTTCATTATGCACTACCTCCTTCGTGCAAGTATAGGTTTGACACTAGTTATGGACATACTCGTATTGACAAAATCCAGAGTTCTGACAACCCCAAGTTGTTTCTAGATCAAACAAAACGGCGATTATGAAACCTAATATTTAACTGAAATTCTAATAATTTCAAACGAAATGAGTTGTTAAACAAGAGGGGGAAATGTACAACAGAGAGTAGAAGCTTTAGGCTGTCTATGTAATTTTTGAAAAATTTGGACCCTTTTCAAGCCACCCAAATCAATAAGCCAAATGAATCAGTCAACAGAACACCATCACGAGTTTCTAATGTGGGATGTTTTAGCAAAGTCAAACTAACACGACAATTTCAACCGAAATTCAGAATTTGATTCAGTGGAACGTCTTACATCCAGCCGCTATAAATAATACCGTGTTTTATCTCTCCCTGTCCGTAATATCCAAATCAGTGAGAAAAAGCCGACCGACGTATAGATCAGCTTGGGTTGGTGTATCAATTTGCAGAAATCGGTAACAACACTGACAAAGTCTGCCGATTTTCTGGAAGCGGTATGGGGCACCAAATACAATGCCATGTTCCTACCCTCATACAGTCTACAACGAATTCGATTTTCTGGAAGCGGTATGGGACACCAAATACAATGCCAAGTTCCTACCCTCATACAGTATACAACGATTCGATTTTCTGAAAGCGGTATGGGACTCCAAATACAATGCCAATTTCCTAATCTCATACAGTAAACAACATATTCGAAAAATGTTCCAAGCACGACTCGCACCTGGCTGTAGTTGGAACCCAAAAAACAGGCCCAGGCCTATTGGGATATCTCAACTTTCAATCCTTCATCACCCACCGGGGAAGGTTGCACTGCCGGTTACTGCAACGACGCAGCAGCAAAATCGGAACTCTGCCATCGCACGGTCCAGTATTCAGAAGAGCACGACTCTCGCCTGGCTATAGTTGGAACCCGAAACAGGCCCAGGCCTATTGGGATATGTCAACTTGCAATCCTTCATCACCCACCGGGGAAGGTTGCATTGCCGGTTACTGCAACGACGCAGCAGCAATGAACTCTGCCATCGCACGGTCCAGTATTCAGAAGAGGTACGTACAGTTCGCGATACGAGGTGTGTCAATCCATCCCCGAATAATTACCACGAACCACGTCATCACCGACGCATGGGGACATTCAATAGGGAGCCCTCGTGAACAAAGGCATGAAAAAAAAAAATTTGCAACATCAGACAATATACTCATAGCATTGCGATCTTACAGAAATGTATGCAGTAATAGCCGTTATATCAACCGGAGAGATGAACTTCGAAACCCGACATTGAAATTTTTGAATTTGAAAAAATTTCTTTAGAAAGACTGTAAAACGGTCTTTGGCTACATAACAAATGAGACAAGAATACAATCACATCAAAATTTTTATATTTAACTCGACAGCTGTGGAACCTGGTGGACCACTGTAACATTGTGCTTCGTCCGCACCCTCTTCCAGGCCGAACGATACCGAAAGCGATTACGTCTCTTGAAAATGGACCGCCTTCTAATGTCTTTTCAAAATCGTTGATATTTATTTCAAGATTGTTTAGTATTTGGGGAAAACTATACCTAGATCTGTTTGCGTCACTGATGGGACAAATCGTAGAAAGGTTAATTTCGCTAGACTTGTCAGACTCGAGCGCCTGCTTCTACGACGCGTTTAGCAGATGCTGACATTACCGACTTACGTGGCTATTTCCACCGTCCAACCTAATACTTTGAGTACTGGATCACCTTCATTCTGCTCCAGCTCAATACATCCTAGTGGCACTAAATTGTGACGCTTTTGGAGACCAGATCTGAAGAAGCGTGCCGTGAGACGTTTTGTGAAGCTCAAAGATCTGAAAAAGATGCTGGTGGCTTCAACAATGCTACCACTAGCATACGTCGGCCAGCTACATCTAGAAGCCTGGCTTTCCTGACTATTTCGGATGGGATGTCTGGACAAGTACGTGGGAGTCGTAGGAGAGACAGTTATTGCTGTCATATTTGAGATAGTCACCATTAAAACGTATGCCTCCATTCGGAGTAGATGAGTAAAGTTTTTACCAAGTAAATTATATTAATTTTGTTTACCGGAACCTTCAAATGTGACTATCTCGGTTCTTCATCTCTGAGGATTATCCTACCGAACGATTCTTGTTCATAAATCTGTTATTGCACCACTTGAGAAACAATAATATCTGCTATCAAAATAACAAACAAGCCATTAGTACGAGTAAAACTTATTTCTTTGGCAAACGGGTCCTCGTAAATTACCAAATCGGTATGCAAGAATTTTGATTAAATAATTATAAGGTATCCAGACATACTGCACCTATTTTATTACTATTTTTAGGTCTTAGAGTTCATGATCTTATTTACTTACATACCGTAAGTTACAATTTTATAGAAAACACAACCTTATTGGTTGGATATTGTAACCCGTTTTCGATTCGCAGACGGACATACATATCCTCGTTTGGACAAGTTCTATCTTAAGTTGTATCTAGTTGGAAGTTTTCATCTTCAGTAAACAATCGACTCGGGGGCTATATCTATATGACTAAATTGTTCGTAGCAACTACAAGCCCTATAAGGTCAGCTACAGCAATGATGATTGGTAATTAGATAGAGAAACTTTTAGCTAATGCTGGTATTTTTGCACCAGTGGAAACTTGCAGATCAGCGTCGAGAACTCTTTGAACTGCTTAGAAAATTAGCATATTTGTGATGGGCCTACTATTTTCTTAATTAAGTTAATTGGCAACTAGAATGTAGTACCTATTAGAAAAACTTTCTAAAAGAAAGAAATAATAGTTTAACAGATATAATTAGTATCTTAGGAATATCTTTGTTTCAATATTAGCATCCTGATTCATAACACAAACAAAATTATATTGTTTTATACCTAGGTATCTCACCTTACCATACGAACATTTAAGTTTATAACATTTTAGGTTTTATCACATTGTTGCGTTTTAAATTGATTCTATCAAAATACCTACAAGCCACCAGGAGATAACAAACAAATCTCTCATAATGGACTTCGGACGTCAAACGGAACGCATAATATAAAAATTTTACCTTCCAATAAAATTTGTATTATGCTTCCAATGACGTCCGAAGTCCCAGTAATGTCTTCCTGGTGCTATAATATCATTATGAGCCGAACAATGACCAAAATGGTGGCTTGTCTTTGGAAGATAGTTTAGTTGCAGACCGCAAAGATAGATGGCGCTTGAGGCGCGTCTAGGTAGCGGAAGTAGCGACATTTGACGACCAGGTAAGGGAAGAAAGCGACGTACTCTCTCTCATAATGGACTTCGGACGTCATTGGAAGCACAATACAAATTTTATTGGAAGGTAAAATTTTTATATTTACTCATGGTATTTCGGTTGCCTGGAAGAGATCGCTATTAGCGATAATGTCGCCACTTGGTTCACTTGTTCTAGGATAAGTCCCTGTTGTTTAAGTATTATATTGTGGATAATAAAGAGTTTCTATCTTTTTATAGTCTTTTATAATATTAGTTGGCTTAAAATTAACGTGGTTGTTACACATATTGATTAGGTAAACGGGTAACTCACGTGTAATGAGGTCGGTCAATCCGACTCGAGTTTCGGCCGCGTCCGGCGGCCTTTTTCAAGGAGAGTGTACGCGCTCGATGGCTTCCCGTTTGGCACTGCGAGCTGCCGCACGGCGCGCACGCAAGGTCAGCGGCTGTTGCGGGGGTGCAGGTGAGGGGTGCGAGAGGGTTGCGCAGGAATACTCCCGAACTCTTCGTCGCTGGTGAGCGAGTATTCCTGCGCAACCCTCTCGCACCCCCTCACCTGCACCCCCGCAACAGCCGCTGACCTTGCGTGCGCGCCGTGCGGCAGCTCGCAGTGCCAAACGGGAAGCCATCGAGCGCGTACACTCTCCTTGAAAAAGGCCGCCGGACGCGGCCGAAACTCGAGTCGGATTGACCGACCTCATTACACGTGAGTTACCCGTTTACCTAATCAATATTAGTTGGCTAGTAGAGAGCCACCACTTTAAACGTCATTGTTGTATAGTTCAAATGTATAGTATGTATTTGTATAGTTTGAAATGGATATTTTGAATCCGTTAATTATTTATCTTCTAGTTTGCTTTCTATTCTCTCTCGCTTCGTCTAATGCTGGCTTTCATTAGACTCAGTATCTGTTTTTTCTTACAAGTACAGAGTTTTTGTCGTCTAACATAACCACAAATAAAACAATTGTTCATTTTAATACAATTCATTAATTTATAATGTTTTTGGCAGAATAACTGAATTTAAGCTTCTAACTCAAAACGTATGAACCTAAGAAAAAAAATTAAACGAAAGTTGTAGGAAATAAACTAGTCTTTAAAAAAGGTCTGATGCGTTTTATTGATTAATCTAATATTTCAAGAGTTATCGGCTGCAATAGAAAAACTGGTTAATTAAATGAGCCATAAATCGTAAACGCTACATGTCACAGAAAAGTTTTCCGGCCACAAAAGATGCAAAATATTATTTTCTACAATAACGACCTCAACAATTTTTGCCCTAAAGTTTATAGTTTCCGAGATATTAGCCAAGCTCGCAGCAATGTTTTACTTTTAAAAATTCGGCAACCGGACTTTGGGACTGATTTTTCGCAGGCAACCCGACAAAATGTCATGTTCTTATTTGCCAAAATAATCTTTAATTTTATTTAATTTCAATTTAATAACCAGACCGTTGCAAAATGCTAGTATCGATGTACCTGTTTATACTTGGTCACAACACTATAACTGACAAATTTGATCTGCCAAAAAGATAATAAATGGTTGGATTCACTATAATGACTCATTTGTTATTTTGATTTAATTTGACATTTAATGATAGTCGATTTTTACATTTATGGTTTTTGTCTAAAGGACAATGCCCATGACCCATACATTGAAAACCCTGTCAAACTTTTTTTGATACTGAAAATGCGTAGAGATGAATAGTGTCTAATTAGGATTGTTCATGCTTCTAAAAACGTCTGCTGTTGGTGTTTTTAATTTCCCAAATACCAAAAATGAGTTACAGTTAAACCAAAAGTAAGGTTATGTTTACTGTCAAGATACATTAGAATTATGTTTTCTTTCGGATTAGAAGAGAAAAGAAAAGAAAGATAGATAATACCATAGTTGTATTATCTTTCAAAACATATTTCTTATCAGAATAAATAGGAATAATAGTACTGCTTACTACCAACTGATTACCATACGTATGAACACTTCATTTGCATATAAATATTGTCACAGAAGGGAATATCTTAATTGTAATATAAATATCTCATTATTTTGATATTCGAGACAGTGGCCTTAGAAGGTCCATAACAATCGAAGGTTTCCATCACACAACACAAGCATATATGGTTTTATGTAATTATTACCTACCACAATTATGTACCTAAGTAATAAGGAGCACTGAATCACATAATTCTGTCACAAAAACTTGATGAGTTGACTTGACTTGAGAAAACATCGGAACTGGTAATCGGAGTCTGTTGTGGTGAATAATGCATAAATATTACACCGCTTAGAAAACAAAAAGAAAACTAAATATCGGAAGAAATTAATTTTGCTTGTTTACTTTTTTTTATTTGACAATTTGTCAATTTGACATTAATCTTTGATCACAATGATTGTTTTACCTCTTTGTTTGACCAATTTGAATTTGGTGAAAACGTTTCGTTTTACAATTGCATGCCAACGTCTTCCTCGTTTACATTGCTATAAAAAGCAATCATAGTTTTTTTGTCGCCGTAATTACATATATCGATATTTAAATATGTAAAAGTAATAAATAAACGACATTGTGAAAGAAATTGACATACGTTACATCCATATTCAATCTCAATCTAACGCGGATCAATAAAACGAAACGCAAGTACCGTTTCGTTATTGCAATATTTTCCAAGTCAGCTTTGTTGGAAAATGGTAGGTTTAATTTAAACAAATGCAAATTATTTTATTTTGCAATGTTAGAAAGTTGTATAACTTCGCACACGAGTACAACAAAAAATCACCGATTTTTTAATATATAACTCATATGTCTGCACGACAAATATTTTGGCTGGTCAAAAATGGACATTGTCCTTTGGATTGTTGCGTGATAATGGTATTATATTTCATGAAATTGCAGTTTTTTTGCTTATAAAGTACGACCGGAGCGAGCGTCTATATTTAAGAAGGTTAGTTACACATACTTTGGCATTGTTGAGAATTCACTTACACGATTTTTACAAATTTAAAATTTATGATTGAAAACTAACAATATCTTAACTTATTATGTTTTAATTTACTATTTATCTTAGGTATGCATTTACCATTATTTCAGTAGGTACTATATCAACTAACTAGTACAAGTTTAACTTACTTTGGAGCTAATTATTGTTGGATGAGGAATGTCCTTATACATACATATATTTTTTTCGATTACAGATTAACAAGTTTACAGGTTTACAGATTAAAGGCAAATTTTTGAAAAGTGGTAAATTTTGAATTTACTTACATACAAAACCGGTTTCCGTACTAAAGTGATGCAGATGATGACTCTACATAATGCAGATTTATTTCACGATCGTAAAGTTGGTCACACAATTTATTGTGTTAAGAATGTTTACATTGATTCTATTTGTGACTGAGGCATTTTTGGAAAGTCAGATAAATGCAAAAATAGTCATCAATTTTGCCACAAGTGGTGTAAGTGTTTTATTTTGATAAGAAAGAAATCTGATACGGCTACGTCAGTGTTAATAATAAAATTTGTCTAATTTTTTCAACCATCCGTCACTCCTATCTGTCACTCGGAAAATATCTCAGAAGACAACTAATCCATAAAACTGTATTGAGTACGCTATAATTCCAAGATCTATATTAAAAGAATTCGCTGAATATTATGGAATCCTCCGAAATACCACGTCACGAAGCTGAACAATAAAGTGTGATAAAGCACCCAAAATTGAAAGATTGCATTATTCATCACAGCATACGTGAAACTAATGTCAACAGCTGTCCAAAATACGAACGCCAATTTCGGCAAAATGAACGCCCTAGGATTTCTATGTGGAGGAGTTTTATGTGAAACTGGATCGATGAAATTACCTGTAATCAAAAAAAGTACACCTTTACTATTAGACTACAGGCCCGTGAACAAAATTTATTGGTCATATGAACCACCAGGGTACCCTGGGTACAGTCCGCGAGGTATAAGCTGAGCTTTGCATTAGTGTGAGTGATCACATGCATACGCATCTATTACCAAAAGTACAGTCAGACAACAAACTCTTAAACAACAAGCTGACATTAACTATCCAGGATCAATATGGTCATTGCGAAAAGAAGTATCTCTTTTAGGATTCAAATGGTCAAGGACAGAGAATAACAGAAAAATTTTAATGGAAAAGCATGAGATCCGTCACCTACGTATAACTTATTTACTTAAAATTTCCGAATACCGTATTCAGGGCAGGCCTATCGTTTATACCGATGAAACATATATTGACACCACTAACACTTCATCAAAATCATATTCAGATGGCAGCACTTCTGGTTTGAAGAAACACCTTATTAAGAGAACATGGTCACAGCGTCCTGCGTCTGACTGTACTTTTGGTGATCACTTACACTAATGCAAAGCTCAGCTTATACCTCGCGGACTTTACCTACATATGTAGGATGATAGAAGGGTATAAAATAATAACATTCAGCACTATGCCGGAACTTGTAAGCTGTCCAACTGAGTGCATGTGAGGATACCTCTTCTATTCCATTATTCCGCAACGCCGAACAAAAATCATGTGACATGGAGAAAAGATCGAGAGTGTGATCTTCACCTACACTCAGTTGGACAGCTTACAAATTCCGGCATAGTGCTGAATATTATTATTTTATATCCTTCTATCATTCTACATAGGTCTCCTGGTGGTTCACTTCACCCATAAATTTTGTTCACGAGCCTGTAGTCTAGATGATACTTCAAAAACATTTAAACAGAACGGCTGAACTAAGCCAAAAGAAGCACACTTAATAAGCACATTGTCTCTTAAAGGCACTTGCCATTCTTAATGCTATTTATTTGTTAAAAAACATTTGTAATGTAATACGGGATAAGGGAAGTGTAGGTAAAGGGTTTTCCTGGGTGAATAGATCCCATAGTCATAACGTAAAAGGTGATCAAAATGCTGACCATAGATCACACCTTTCTGTTTAACTCACCAGTTGTGTATATTACGAATATCTTGCACGTTTATACGTAATATGCCACTTGATATCCTTGATATACACAACAATTAAAATCAATACAAATTTATTTCATGGAAACCTAGAAATTATTCAAAACAAATTTTGCTTTTATAATCAAGCTAACAAGAAATATTATTGAAACTTGGGCAAGCGTATCTAATACTTATCTACAAAGCTTTTCTAAAAACATTTTGTAAAAATCGATGTTGTCGCACATCTCCACACACAAAGATCCGGTATACCTGACCTACAAAATGTACTTTAACGCGTAAAGTTGAAAAGATAGTAGAGGCTATCTGAGGTCAATAGTCAAACATCTCTGGAAAAAAAACTTTACTTCATCGCAGTATGTTTGGACGTAGTATGCAGACTTTGACAGGGATAGTATTACGAGTATTTTACCCATAGATGAAGAATTTTTTTTGCTACGCAAAAAGATCAACAAAGCGAGTGAGGGGCTGTCCATTAATCACGTGAGGTTCAAAAGGGGGGGGGGGGAGGGGTTCGGCAAATATCACGAAATATCACCAGGGGGGTAGGGGGGTATAGTAAGATATCACGTGTATTTATTTTTTCGTCAAACGTGTGATTTTTAAATCGAAAATCGACGTGTAGTGTAACCTTGACTCCCCGTTAAGGTAACGAACGAAGTCCTCGCTCGTTAAATTAGGATTAGATTATACTTTATACCGGAATAAAAAAAATAAAAAATAAAATTAAGATTCTTAGTAGGTAATAAAAATACACGTGATTTTGGTGGGGGGAGGGGGGGTTAGTTTTAAACCTCACCACGTATCACCAAGGAAGAAAGGGAGGGAGGGGTTAAAAAATGTAAAAAAAACATCACGTGATTAATGGACAGCCCCTGAGCGAGAAATCATTTTCAAGTGGAAATCGTTCGAGAGAAGAAGAGAAAGGGAATGAAGTAACGTCATTACAATATTTTAGTATACCCGAACGTAACAGTCTGATTTCGTCGCGGTGAAAATCGTGTATTTTTTATTAATCCTTGGATTGCAGACGATTTTATTAAATTATTTATATTATGGCATGTTCTGTGCGTGAATGTGATACAAGACGATATTATAATCCGAATCATTACACTAGTCACCAACACATGTAAATATGATTTTTTTATCAGGTCTCCGAGCAGCCTTTGTGTGTCTTTTACATTTGACGTCTTTGATTTTACCAAAATAAAAACGCAACTTACGTGATCTTAACTCAAGCCACAGGCAGAACTATCGAAATAATAAAAAGTCATTGGTCCATCGTAGCAGTTCTTTCTGCTTTTAAGTAACTTCCAACGACTTGCGGTTTTATCCACGTAGTTTCCGTCCTCGTGATTTTTCCGCAATGAAAACCCTATATGTGCTATTCTAGACTATATCTGAGTTCCACATATCAATCCATCCGTTCAGACGTCCTAACGTGATTGAGCAATAAACATCAAAATGTCTAAATATTCAATCTTTCGCATTTATATTATTAGTAAGATTTATAAATAATAATAATTATCCAAGATTTTAGATTCCAAAACCTTAGAAAAATCGTTGTGAAATTAAAATTAGATGATAAAACATACCATCTTTATGGAATTTATTTAAACACGACTCCTTGTCGCGCCATCGCTCATTCAGCCAGACCCGCAGATCATCTTCCTCACTGGGGAGTTCTTCAATAGGATATCTGAGAAAATGCCAAAATATGTAATTTGTAGGTAAATTAACAAATCTTATCTCATACCATTTGTAGTGGGTACTTTGCTCACTTGGATATTTTTATTAATTGACGTGTAAATTGTTCATATTTATGAATAACTTTGACTCCACCTGGGGGAGTAACAAACCTTTGCCTGTTATTTTACCGCCATGGAAATGTGTTTTTTTGTGATCCAGTATAAGCGGCAATCTTGCAGGACAAATTACATGACAAAATTCATCACCTGATATCTCTAGGTGATGTGTGCAGTGCTAAACAGTGATGTGGGTTCTTCATCTTGAAATAGCTACTTACATGGCACTGTGCTATAATGGGCAGCTTACCATCTGGGGCATGTTTTGTTCGTTCCGTCACTTTATATTTTATTCTAATTTCTTTAAACAGCCAATTCTTGAATACATAATCATGTAATCTGAATCTCGGAAACTGCTCCAACAATTCTCATGTAATTTAGTATGTAGAGGGTTTCAGGGCGATAACTCGAACTAGCTGGGATTCATTTGTAGAGAATGTCGTTTTACCGTGTTTCAACTTAGCAAAACTCGGTTGTCCAGGTACTATTAAAAAAACCCCAACAGTAATTTATTGTTTATTGCTCTATTCAACCAATTAGGTACAATGAAGGCTTCACGATCTCGCCGCCTATCTTGTACATTTATAGAGATAATATAATAGTTTAATGTGCATGTCAAAACACCTATTTACTGTCTGTGTTCTTCATAAAGGTTCTGGCGGTATAGTAGAAGCTTTTTTGCAGAAAAGCTGGTCAGGAAATGTAAAATCTTTTTGCACACGTCGGTCTGAAGTGGATAAGGAGTGATCAATATAAGTAGGTACATTAGATCTTTAATAATATTAAGTCAATCTAGGATTAGGTAATGCCTCCCGAGGCATTACCCTACTGGAGCTTGGTTCTATGATTCTACCAAAGTGAGAGTTTTGTATTTATACCCAGTCTCTTCCGTAATCTTAGGGCAAGTACGGCAAGTAATATAATGGCATAATTTATAATATATGGCGAGACAGCTTTTCGGACTGACATGGACTGTCACAAAGGAATTTGGAGGGCCTTTTTACATTACCGTTTAAAATAAATGTAGATATTATGAGGTATTCGTCCCTTCAGTAGATCTAATTCGGTTTGCATGGGTTTGTCGTATGCTAACGTGACGTCATACACGGATGTCAGTCGTGCGGCGCGTAGCTTGGAGCAAAGCACAGCCCACCCTGTCGTGCGGGGGTGTAGCACGTACTCGTAGCACTGAAACAATGATAGAATATTAAATTTGTAAGGTGCCTGCGGGTATTAGTTTGTGGGAAAAGTGACGAAAATCGTACTAAAAATGGGAATTCATGCTTGAAGTCTGATTCACGTATTCGTGAGTGAGAGAGTCAGTCAGTGCGAACTGCTCCCGTAAAGAAGCTTTACGTCCGCCCCTTGTGACATTGGACACATCGTGATGGGTGTTCAGGTGGTCACGCGGCATGAATGAATAAGAATCGGCTCCAGTGATGTCGCTAACCGCTAACTTAAAACGGTAAAGGAAAACATTGTGAGGATCGGTTCCCTCTTCCTAGAATCTTTTGAGGTCATGTGTCATCCACCAACCCAAAAAATAACAAACATATCAATAAATAATTAATTTATTTGCGAAAATGGGTAGGTACAACAAGATCTTAAAAGTTTACATTGAGAACTCCATAATAAACCTTGCGGCATGCAAATATTAAGTTGTCTAAGACATATTATCACCACCATTAGTAAAGACTAAATGCCGATTATGTATACAATGTCTATGCTCTTTCTTTTTTGTTTTTATTTTTATAAATTGTCGTGCAAATTGTACATTTATGAAAGTACTTTTTTAGTACTTTGACTTTGACTGACCGGTAAATTCCTTGCAGCAGCGAATTTGTTACTCTTCTTCTTATTGTCGTCACTCAAGTCAGTGCCTTCCGGGAACAGTACCACTCGGCAATTGTATCGCAACTTCTTATAGTAATCTACGAACTGTGACACATTCAGCTCATCTTCTTGCCAATTCCTTTTCACGAAGAGAAAGTTGTTTAGTTGCATTATCCAACCTGAAAGAAAAAGTAATAAAACTTACAACTTTTCTATTATTGTGTGTGAATTGTCCACGAATATTTATTTATTTATTTCTTATCCAAAATAACACAAAATAAAATTGTTTTTTAAACGATAACTGGCATTTGACCGCCTTCTCGCATGGTGTCAAGCGATACGGTTTACGATAGACTGTGCTTACCTAGCAGAAAGCTATTCATTCTCGACCTTAAGATGGTATCCATAATGAAAAATTCAGTCAGCCAACGCATTTTAGACGTTCTTATTTAGACTATGGATGTGACGGTTTTCTTTTTCCGGTAGGTTAACCTTCCAAGCTAGCAAAATTCCGCGAGGGTGATGTAGGTATACGAACTTTAAGAGCAACTTAAAAATATTTTATAATAAGAAAAACTAAACTACACTGTTCTCACTCCACTTCTCTAAATGAGATTTCTAAATATTAAATCTCATTCGAGACCTTTCGAGATCTCTTGAAGTTAAGGAATTGACTTAAACATAAATACCTTTTAGAACACCGAAAAAAAAGTATACCTATATAATGCCGTGTATAATGTTTTTTAATAAACAGAATCTCAACATCATCAACATCAACAGCCCACTAAACGTTCCCACTGCTGGGACTCGGGGCCTTCTCTCGCAAGGAGAGAGTTAAGGCCATAATCCACCACGCTGGCCCAGTGCGCGTTGGCGGATGACACATGACTTCGAAAGATTCTAGGTACATGTCGGTTTCCTCACGATGTTTTCCTTCACCGTTTTAAGTTAGCGGCTTTACGCACATGACTTCGAAAAGACAGTGGTGCGTGTGGGGTTTGAACCCGGGTTCTCCGGATCGGCAGCCGCCGTTCTCCCGACTAGACCACCGTAACTTATAAACAGAATCTGAATGTTATCAAACAAAAACTCATTTTTCAATTTAGCTTAGCGTTCTCCATTTTAGATCCATCAGGTCTAAGCTTATTCATTGGAAAAAAATAAAACTTTTTTATAATAGCAACGAACATAATATTCTGAACTATCTTACCTAAACAAGGCGTAAACTTGATTTCGTCTTTCAAAACTATTTTAATTTTAGATTTTCCACCTAAGTTAAAGAAAGATTCAGGTTCTTGATTTATTTCCGTGCTATCTCTGCTTATACAATGGTTACCAGCATTGGGGTCTTGAGTGGCGTGGTACAGAGCTATCCACACGTAGTTCCAATCTACCCTTGTGCGGTGGTTTATAATCAAAATCGTATTTTCATCTCTGTCCACATAATCTCCGAAGTGGTGAAGCTCTGTGTTACAGCAGCATTGGAAAAGCGCCTGAAATAAAATAAGTATAACAAAGAAATTATGCGTGTTAAAACATTTGTGCGTAAGATAAGACATATTTCCTTATGTTCAAGAATGTATCTCTTTTTTGTAACCCTCTTCAAAAAAGGAGGAGGTTATGATTATACAATAAAATAGGATACACATAATATATGATAACTTAGTATTTATTTAGCAGCATATCTATTTCACAATCTGGACATAGTCCTAACATGCAATGCATCCTGGGTTATTTGCATCATCGTAAAAAGGCAGCGACGAAAGACCTTTTTAGAACAGAAGATTATAAAGAGGGGGAGGGAATAGTTCTATTCTGTGCTTACCCAAACCGATCTATGTTTACAAATTATTTAATTACCTATTATCTGTAGGTAAAGAAAAATATCAAAAAAAAAACTTATCGACGAACTCTCCAAACATGTTGGACCTATTTGAACCGAGGGACGTGCGATGTATTGTTGTAAGGGTAGAAATCACACTGAAATCGTAGAAAGCACGTTAGATTTTATTTTAATTATAATTTTGTCATAACTCACCACTGGGTATAATTCCCATAACGCGAACAAGAAATCGACTACTTTTCTGTAAAGTTTATGATTTATGAACATCAGATACGAGGCAGGACAGAAGAGAATGTAGAACCCTGAAATAATAAAAAAGCTTTTATGTAAATTACGGAAATATTTAAATCCGGTACTTCATTCACAAAGGCAGGTCTCGAGGGTGAATTTGAAACTAAAAAATAATTTTGATTTTATTTTCTTTTTGTGATTTTTTTTACTGTGGGACTAAAACCCTACCAGGTTTCTCGAGGCGTGGGTTGGCGGGAGAGTCCCAGGACCGCTCTCGCATTTGACTGCGAGCCTGCCATTGCAACCCGCATTTGGCTTTAGTGACGCGCCAGAAACCAGCGACACATCACCTCCAAAGACACTACACTATCTTCCTCCTCCTTCATCCGACACTACACCTAAGGCCTATCCTTAGGTGTAGTGTCGGATGGCCCTAAACGTCCCGACGCGACGCCCCAACCATCCAGTGAAGACGGGATGCGAGTCAGAGTACCCCTCCAGGCTCCCTTCGTTTCCACTTACAGCTCAGTAACAGTAGAGCAAGAGGTTTCCAACTGTCTCTCTTCCACCTCACACGACCTCTCACTATTGAGCATCTTGCTGGCCAAGATGGTCGGCAACGAGAGGTCCACTTTCACGACCGCGGCTAGTCATAGCCGCGGTTCCTCCTACAGAGGTGGAAGAACCTCTGTAGGAGGAACCGTGGCTACAGAGCCACATCGCATCCCTTGTTCTTTCACTAAGCACTCTGCTAGTCAGAGTCAGAGTCATCTGGAAAATTTTACTTGGCCGATCAGCGAGTATCAGCCGAAAAACCTTCCCAAGTCTTCCAGTCCCTTTCCCCAACTTTCACATGCATTGTTGCTTAAGGGGAAGAGAAACGCGAGTAAAAGTTCCCAGCCCCGGCCAGGATTCAGCCTGAGATAAATTATTCTTATTAATGCTCTAAGGGATTTACCATTTGACAACAATGTGCCACCGAGGCAAATTTTTGCGTGATGCCCTGGGTGCACCTGGTGGAGGTTCCCGAGTCACGCATCCCACTTTATTTTTATGTATTCGAAGTCAGTGCTAACCTGAATGCATAGTTTCAAATTTTTACCCGTGTAAAAGTTAAGGGTAGCGATTCTGAAACCATTCGGTTGCATCCGACACGGAATCTCATCTCTCGGTCTTTGTCTTATCTATTTAGCATGACAAAGACCGAGAGATGAGATTCCGTGTCGGATGCAACCGAATGGTTTCAGAATCACTACCCTGGTTCGGGTTGTTTAAAACAGAAACATAAAATTTTTACGAAAGATTTTTAATAATTTAGAAATGCAAAGTGTTAACAAAAGGGTTAACCATAGGTGAGATTTGTATCCCATTAGCTCTAAAGTGGCGCACCTTGCTATATGACTGTCTCCTGCCTTATTAAAATTTTATCTAAATGCTTTCCCAATGACCTCCCTGACCAGAGTAACTTGGTAAGGTGGGGAAAAGCCTCTAAAAAATGTTGCTATACTTGTGGTGAGGCGATATGTACAGCAAGTCACATATTGGTGGGATGCAAGGTGCTCCTTAATAGGGGTCATTACTCACAGCGCCATGACAGAGTACTTGAAATCATACGTGAAGCCTTTCGGTAGCTAGAGCCCAAAAGGCATTGACGACAAACAAAAGTTAATTAACTTTGTAAAAGAGGGCTCAACTTTAAACTCCAAGAATAAGCCTTACTCAATCCTGGGTTCAGCACCTGATTGAACTATTTTAATGGACACGTATGAAAAGCACTATAAAATCCCAGAGGATGTGGGTGTTTCGTCATCCAGACCGGACATTTTCCTTTCTTCTAGAGCTACGAAATGCGTAGTCCTTGTGGAACTTGCCGTACCATGGGAAACTAATATACCTAAAGACCACGTGATGAAACAAAATAAGTATTACGACCTTCAAAACGGATTAACAAAAAATGGCTATGTAGTAATTTATACGCTGTAGAAGTAGAAGCGAGAGATATACCAGCAAAATCTCTCTATAACCTGCTTAAAGACCTTGGCTTGTCCAGAAGTGTAATAAGTTCTATACTAGAACGAGTATCTAAAGCTGCACTAGTAGGATCATATCGGATTTGGCTGGGCAGGGAGAGAAATACGAGTAGTGAAGGTGAGTGTTGACTACGTCACTAAGGGGGCTCTTTTAAACCTACGCCCGAGTCACAAGTCTTGGTTTGGTTTACTCGAAGTTTCTCTCTCTGTCACACGATAGACCCGGCACCCGCACGGTGAATCCATGGAATGCTAAGAAGTTCGTCTCGTCTCTCTGATACGTAGTTTTTTTTTACTTTTGTAGGTTTACATGTGACTGCCATCTCGCCTGATGTTAAGCGACGATGTGGTCTACGATGGAGCGTGTTCATCTGGTAGAAACCGATTCACCCTGGAGTAGTATAGTAGTGCTTTAAACGTTTATACTACACATAATCATTGAACTAACAAGCTAACATTCAAGGTGGTGATTCATTCGAGGTGAAAATACAAGTACTGAGCTTTCCATGAAAACATAGTAAAGCGATTTGATGAGATGGGATTCTTGCAGAAGTGGAGTGAAAATATCGTAAAAAAACTCAGCCATATCTTTTAGCCACAAAAAGTGTTCTTTCACTGCTTCATTTTCCCATTTTCTGGAATGCGCCTGTGCCGTCAGCAGACCAATCGGAATTTCTTGGACTAAGGCTTACTTCAACGCTCAATTACAGAAGTTACATGGAGTCATGAGCTAAATTAGCTGGTATAAATAGCTGTGTTTTCAGTACCTACGTTTATTTTATACCGGAACAATTGCTAACTTTATATCAAAAGTAAGTTCGTCGTCCGTAGAATACGGCTGCCATTACTGGTACATTCCAGTAAGCAATCCAGCGCTGGATTGCTTACTGGAATAATGTAAACCGGCACTGGAATACACTGGCACTGGATTGATGCATTCCAGTGCCGGTCTCCATTATTCCAGGAAGCATTCCAGCGCTGGATTCGGTCGCTGGACTGGAATAATGTAAACGGGGTATTACTTCTAAATCTTCTACCACTACTGCACTTGTAAATTTATCACGACGAAATATATTAAGTGGCATTAGATTGATCGTTGTGTAGTATAAACTCTGTTTAAAATATCAAACATCAACGAAACAAGAATATCACACTTCAACATTATACATTTATTCAAAATATTTTGAAAAGAAAAACAAAACATAAGATAACAACAAACAGTTTTCGCTGACGAAGGCAGTGTTGGTAGATATAAACTCTTCATAAGTACTTACCTGAGTTGCAGTGTGTTGTTTAATTCACGCATGTCTTACTGGTTAAAAGTAAGGGGTATCGGTTGTGTTGGTACTATAACACAGGTATAAAAACAAAAAAAAAAGCAAGTTCTATAACTCAAAATAAATTTTCAGAATAAGCCTATCGTATACTTGAAGTTTACGACGGAGTCTTACAAGACAACTGAAAACATACACTTACTTAAATACAGCGAGATTTTGCTTTAAAACGAATGTGAACATACCTACGTGCACAAAATAAAAAAAGGCAAAAAAGCTTACCACATAATATGGTGTAGTTCCAAGCAATGGCAAGGATGAGTCCTATTGCCATGGTTCGCGCCGCTACTACTGACCGGTTCGTTACTGAAACCTTACATTACCTTTCAGATTAGAGTCCTTACAACGTACGGTAAACTCTATTAATACACACCTGTTTCATTCTAACCTTTACTTCAAGTGTTTGAACAATGGAGACAGTCTTTTTTATTGATAACTAGCTACATTCCGCGGCTGTCAGTTTTTTAAGATCCTACTATAATATTATAAATGTCAATGTATGGATGTTTGGATATTTGGATGTTTGGATGTTTGTTGCTCAATCACGTCCTAACGTATAAACGGATCGGGCTGAAATTTGGAACACAGATAGATTATAGTCTGGAAGAACACATAGGCTACTTTTTATCCCGGAAAACAACGGGAACAACGGGAACGGGAACTACGCGGGTAACACCGCAGGGTGCTGCTAGTAATTTATAAATGTCAAACAGGATTTGCGCAAATTTTATTTTTTCTCTTCTCTTGGTAAGCTCGAGACATCGCAGATCTCGAAAATGCGAACCACAAGACATCAAATATTATTAACCAACATATTTGGAAGGCACCTTGCTTTTCCATAGGTTTAGTTTTTTAAATTACGGCTGGTGTAGTCGGGAGAACGGCGACTGCCGATCCGGAGCCCCCTGGTTCAAATCCCACGCGCACCGCTGTCTCTTTGAAGGCATGTGCGTAACGCCGAACTGAAAAACATCGTGAGGAATGTACCTAGAATCTTTCGAGGTCATGCGTCGTCCACCAACTTTTGTTGTGGGCTGCTTATTATGCTTTTTAATTTATCTAAATTGTAAAAGAAAAGCGCCCTCCAAATAGGTTCTCTATTGTATTGTAATTTTTAAAAGTCGCTTAGCTTTAATATACCAGGTAACTCAGAAAGTTTTGCGAAATAAGTTTTATGTAAAAGACACTGGCCACTTGTTATTATTTTGAAAACTTCGATTATACCTACGGTAGAGTGCTCGCAATATAACTCTGCGCGTAGCAAAATATGGAACTAATTGACAGGCCGTCAACTTCTTGTTTACGTCAGTTGACAAAAGTTTGTTTACGTTTGGTGTATTTATTAATTTCCAAAATAATTAATAGCTTTTATTATGCCGAAAGTGATTAAAAGTGCTGGCCGTGGCTGGTTCTTGAAAATCAATCGTGGTTGTGAAGAAGAACGATACAATAACGGGCCAAAAGTGCAGTTTTCCAAACGCAGAGCTATTTGACAACTAACATGTAGGGATACCATAGCAATCAAATCTCCACCTATTATCGGCATATTTTAAAGCTGAGGCTTTAGGTTGAGGTGCGGCTTTGGGTTTGATTGTTTTATCGCCAATTTACCCGTGGGAAAAAATGTGTGTGCTTAAGACCGAATGTGAGAAACTAGTTATAAATGTTTTTTTTTCATAATATACAAATCAAAATAGAAAACACAGTGACACAGCATTGAAGATCAGCTGATTGTATCTTTCTCGCTCGGGTACACTCGGCGGTTCCATGTTCACCCGATCGACCCTTTCACCTAACAGCGGTGCGCCAAAACAAATTTTACTTAATTTTTTTTTCAACGTTAGCTTGGATGCTCTTTGATCCTTAACTCTGTATTAATTACTGTATTTTTATTGTAGGCGTTTCAGAACGTACTGTCACGTGGTAATGGACAACGCATAATACCACTGCACTCAGATAAATAAAGCGGCTACAATGGGCAATGTAAAAGAAGAAAGCCAAAAGTGGCTTAAGAAAAATGAAATAGATTTCGACGATTGCAGGACAAATCCGCAGTTACTCGAATAAAGAGGCACAAAGAAGAACCACAATACCAAGTAGAATAACTATTAAAGGAATATGGACAGGAACTTTTGCGGTTACCGCCGTGATTCATCGTGATTTTAACCCTATTGAAAAAAGATGATGATTCTATGGAAGCCAATGACTCATTAAAAAAACGTTTATGCGCCTAATTTTCAAATAGTGTTATTTATTTATGGTCTCAATAAAAGTTTAAATTAAATTCTTGTTATTTCGATGTTGGTGTAAGTTGAAAATGACAGATTTTTTATAATGTAATGAACTATAATAATGTTTTCCTGGTGGTAAGAGACTCAGACACCCTGTACCAATTACCAATGATACTTGGTCATACTGAACCAAACCAGCACTGCAAAGGCGTTCGTTCATTACTCGAGACATTCGTTCTTGAGTCTCAGTTATCGTGTAGTTATTTAAATTGCTTCCCTGAAAAATCCCTTCCCGTACCTGTTTTATGAAGTTGTACGTTCCCAATGAACGGGAAGGGAACCTATTAGCTTGACCTGGCAACATTAAGTACGCCACCAGTCGCGCGCAGACTTATACTGCGAGCACTATAGATGGTTGTTTTTGAACGTCTTTCATCCATAAAAGCAATTCGAAGTCGATCAAATGACTCGTCAGGTTTTAAGCCAAATTTGAAATCGTATAAAATCATAGCATGAAAAGACAAAAAAAAATTAATACTTAATTCATTTTTTTTTTGTCTTTTCATGCTATGATTTTATACGATTTCAAATTTGGCTTAAAACCTGACGAGTCATTTGATCGACTTCGAATTGCTTTTATGGATGAAAGACGTTCAAAAACAACCATCTACCGTAGGTATAGCGAGTTAAAACGCGCTCGTTTTACTTTGGGGGATGAACAAAGAAGTGGTCGTCCTACGACGGCTGTCACCGAAGAAAGTGTGCTAGCAGTAAAAAAAATAATTCAAGAAAACAGACGCATTACGTACGAAGAGATTCAGCATACTCTGCAGATTGGTTCAGGAAGTGTTCACAAGATTTTGCACGAGCACCTTCGCGTATGGAGGATAGTTTCCCGCTGGCAGCACAACCTCACCGAAGCTCAGAAGCAGGCCCGTGTGGATTGGTGCCGTGCTATGATGGAAAAATTTGATGCAGGCTCGTCACGGCGCGTTTACGATATTGTGACAGGTGACGAATCCTGGATTTATCAATACGATCCAGAAACAAAGCGTCAGTCGACAGTTTGGCTGTTTCAAAATGAACCAACACCTACGAAAGCGAAGCGATCGAGGAGCGCAAGGAAAATTTTTATCGCTAGTTTCTTCACTTTGACGGGGTACCTAATTTCAATTCCACTTCGAGACCAAAGCAGTATCAACGCCAAATGGTACAGCATAAAATGCTTGCCAGAAGTTTTTTCTGCAATGAGAAACAAGCGACCGAACACCGGGCTCCGCGGGGTCCTTCTTCACCACGACAACGCGCCCGTGCACTCTGCGATCAAAACGAGGGACTTCCTGGACTCCACACCGGTCAGAGTCTTGGGGCACCCTCCTTACAGTCCTGATTTGGCTCCGTGTGGCTTCTTTTTATTCCCTAAAATTAAAAATCAGCTCAATGGGATACAGTTTTCAGTTTTCATCGCCGGAAGATGCACTAACAGCGTTTGAGAAGGCTGTGGAAGAGGTGTCTGCGGAGGACTAGAAAAAATGTTTTGAAAATTGGTTCAGACGCATGAAACTTTGTATAGAGGCTGGTGGAGAGTTTTTTGAAAAGATTTAGTAACTATATTTTTTTCATACAAGTTAGTTTTTTAGTTTCTCAAGACTTTCTGAGTGTCGGAACGTATGTAATTCCGTCAGACATATACAGATTTCAAAAACCTTATTTTAAACAATGTTAAAATCAGAATCGATAAAAATATATGTGCGGTAAACATTATGCGTGTTTTTAGGGGTAGCTTCTTGTAAATAAGTTATTTTTAATGTTGATGGTTTTGCAATGTGTAGGTATTTTTCAGCTAAGTACCAGCAAGTTTCATTACGTTTGGTACGTAAGTACTTCTTTTTATTATCGACTCAGTCCTATTTCATGACCACCTGCGTTTATTTTATCAATTATTGAATTATTATAATTATTGAGTTAAGTAAGTACTCTTGGACCCATTTATCACATTTACCTACAGTAACCATCTTACGTGTATCTTTACAACGTCTGCTGTTTTTATTACATGTAATTAGTATTAAATAAATATAGATATGCCTGCTACAATAAAGATTTGAAAATATCTTGCTTACTCTAAAAAATCTTTGTAGAGAGACGAACTTCTTAGCATTCCATGGATTTACCGTGCGGGTGCCGGGTCCATCGTGTGGCAGAGAGAGAAATCTCGAGTAGACTCCAAGACTTGTGACTCGAGCGTAGGTGTACGTGACGTGACGTACGTCAACACTCACCTTCACTACTCGTATTTTCTCTCCCTGCCCAGCCAATCCTACTAGTGCAGCTTTAGATACTCGTTTGCCAGGACCGTATTTAGAGGGTGTGGAGGCCCCGCGGGGACCCCCCCCCCCCCTAGGTTAGTTTAAAGTTGGTTTAAAGTTAACGTAAAGATGTTTACTATCGAAATTTGTGTTTTTTTTTCGAAGTGTCTGTGTCTGTTGTGGAGGCCCCGGGGCGTAAGCCCCGTTTGCCCTCCTCTAAATCCGGCTCTAACTAGTTCTAGTATAGAACTTACTACACTTCTAGACAAGCCAAGGTCTTTCAGCAGGTTATCGAGAGATGTTGCTGGTATACCTCTCGCTCCTACTTCTACAGCGTATAAATTAACTACATAGCCATTTTTTGTTAATTCGTTTTGAAGGTCGTAATACTTATTTTGTTTCAAAACGTAAAAAATAAACGTAAATTTTTAAAACTATTTTATTCTCGCAGGTTTTTTTAATCCATAAATGATTAAAACCTTACATACATAGTGTAACAAATTGTGCATATATTCTACTGAGTATCATTTAATAACTTCGGTATTATTTACTACAATGTCGGCCCCTTGAGAACTTTTTTTGCCAAAGTCTTCACCTTCTTGCAAAGTAGTCATCAGTTCACAGTCTTTTGTTTCTGGTAATAATAGGCATAAAAGAGCTGCTAATAACGGCATAATACCAAATGCTACCGGTGCACACCATTTACCATGAGGCCTCAACGCAGCCACAAACGGTGCGACCATGGCTCCAAATCGGGCCATCATGGATGATATTCCAAGAGCTGCATTCCGAACCACTGTTGGAAACAACTCAGAAGCATATAGATAAATAACGATAAACACCATATAGTTGCAAAGGCATCCCACACAGCCAATAAAAGTTGCCCACATGCCTTGAGGAATAAAAATGATGATAAAGAAACATGCACTCGACAACACGTTTGAAATCACAACTAGGGTTTTCCTGTTGAGGAACCGAACCATCGGGATACATAGGAAACAGCCACACAAGCAGACACATCCGCAGGCGGCAACATTGATGAATACATTTCCTGTTAAGTGGCTTATGTAATGAGCCACCCCGTAGAAACAATAGCTGCAAGATAGCCACATGAACGACATCACAAGAATGTTTCTTCTCATATTGGGTGTTCTGAATAAATCTAAAACAGTGCCTTTGTTATTTCTCGTGCGGATATTATTGAGTTGGTCCAGTTCCATCTTTTGACGAATTTCTTCAGTAGGCAGACCATTTCTGGAACAGGCAAGCAAATGATGTAATTTTTATTATTACGAGACGCGACTATCAGATATTTTAAGTTACTGATACAATATTTAGTGAGGTTTCGTAGAAATGTACACCTCACTTTTCGAACATTATCTACGTATAGAAATTCGTTAGGAGGGTGGGACTACACTTGAGTATGTTACTTATTTGATGTTTTATCTGGCCAAATAACAGTTTTTAGTCTTTTCAGAAGGGCGCTCGTGCGTAGGCGCTCGGTAGCCTGCTCGTGAGCCTCGGTGAGCCGTTCTCCATATTCTCTGCAGACGGATAGTCATCGATAGAAGAACATCCGTCACCAGGGACCAACCAACGGTGTCCAGACGTTGGAGCGTTTGGGACCCAGTTGGTTGGCCCCAAGATGGTCCTGACGTGGCATAGATGGCAAAGCGTTTCCCGTGAGGTATGCCCGGAAACCGGATTTGTGGTAAAATGCGAAATTCCCGCCGTATGCTGCAAAAGTCAAACCCCATAGATGTTTTAGGCGGTATTTTGACCACTCTGATTGACATTGAATTGACACCATTCGTGGTGTCGAGTCAGACATAACCTGATCGTGCCTCTATGCCGTAAATCTGCTTCATCCGTGAAAAAAGAATTGATAGACACATTGCTCTGTAGGATGTAAACTGAAATGTTTTTTTTTCAACGTATAACGTGTTATTTACAGTATGATATGTTTTTTTTTATTGGAAGTGTGTTTTACTTTTACTGTTTAGAATAGTTTATAAGGGCCATTTTTTGGTTTGCCATATCCTGTTCTTCCACGGTTGCCTGGTAGAGATCGCTCTAAGCGATAAAGCCGCCAATTAAATTGCTGAGATATTATTTTTTCTGTTTTGTCTTATTTGATGTATTTTTTATGTTTTATGGCTTTTTACTAAAGAGTTATTGTATTGTATAGTTATATCAAGCTTTCACTTAATGTGTTTATGTCTATGCCTACTACTAGTTTAGATTAAAATGTTACATACATACATTTTAGCTACTCGTTCCATTAAATCTATAGCTTTAACAGTTTTGTTTTTAGCTAGAAGCCATCTTGGCGTTTCTGGTAGTAAACAGATATAGAGTAAGAGGATAACGTTGCATAAGGACATGGTCAACTGCAAGATCATGTAATCTCTAATAAGATAGCCAAAGAGTCCAAGAAACATATGCCCTATAGTGAAGGGTACATGATACATAACGGAAGCTAGGTCTCTGTAAACGTTTCCCACATATTCCATAACTATGACGAAACCGACGATCATCACACCACCGACTGATACCCCGACAATCGTCCTCACTATAGTGAAACTCCAGTAATCAGGTAGAAATGACGCCATGATACCCGCAAACACTTCTATTACCACTGCAAATATCAAAGTAGGTTTTCTTCCATATCTGCAAACAGGAAGCATTAGGTAAGCTATTAAACCAGTTATGATGGCAACGATTTCAATTTACTCTTGCTCTAAACTCCTTAGTTCATTGCAAATACAACGATATTTTATAGTATAGAGTGAGAAGACGACCAGGACATGTGCCTGATGGTAAGGAACATGTCTGCCCATAACAGCACAGTGACACGCAGCTATTGGAACATGAATATTCCGAATCATTACTTAGCACCGCACTGCTCTCATCACCCAGAGATATAAAATGTTTTATCTCTTAGCCCAGTAATTTCTTCTTCTTCTTCTTCTTACCCTTCATACCGGAACACAATAATGAATTAAAATAACAGATAGCGATTAAATAGTTTAATCGCTATGTATTTTCATAATCATAACTCATATGGTCAAAATCATAAGCTTCACTCAGAAGTTGATTCTCCGAGAATTACATTATTTAATTGTAATTTCTCAGCGCGTACAGTTACAAGATCCTGTGATTTTATATTAGAAATTTACTTTATTGATCTTGGAAATATGTGCTAGTATACATATTACATCTAACCTCCGTTTTTTATGCCTCAACGACACCTAAATACATTTCTCGAGTCTGTCATATACTTAACATAATATTCAGACTTGAGATAAGACTAACAACCATTAGGTAGGCAACCTAAACGCAGAAAATAAGTAATATTACAGATCTTTTAAATAAAACACTGAAAACGTCTAGACAAAGATAAAAACGTAACATGTATGAGATAATGCAATGATTTATCATTTTACGGAACGCACGCATTTTAGTGCGAAATTTATGCACACCGTTATCTATTCATGTTCGATTGTTGGTTAGTTAGACTTCTTAGTAAATATATCAATTAATGATATATTATCGTATAGTATCGTAAATGTAATGAATTGGTTCGAGAGATTATTTTTAACCTCCGACTCTCATTTCTAGCTGTATAAACAGGCTGACCATGGCACCTACAAGGAAAATGTTACCTATGCAGCAAACTTACTTATCCGAGGCTATTCCAAACAGGAGACTACCGGCAAGCACTCCAAATTGAAACATCATCTGATGCAAGTCACTGAGCCAAGCTTTCTGGCAAATTAGATTCCATTCGGTGACAATTGTCCTCGTAAACGTAGACTTATCATATTCTGGGTTATCACAACACGTTTTATTGTCAGGGCATCGATAATTAACAGGTGGAGCTAAAAATATGATCGCCATCTGTTGAAGAGCAACTCCAAATTTGTTTGAATATACCATAATACATATAAACAAATGATACTTCCCAAAGTTGCCAATGAGTTCGTTCACCAGTGGCATTTTAAAAGGCACTCCTAAGCAATATAATTAGCGATAAAACTGTAGAAGTAGTAATAAAAAAACTCTATAAAAATTGGTTTGGATAATAATTGAGTGAAGATAAAATAAATCGTAAAGATTATTTACAACGTTTGCTCTTTTGAACTGTTTCAATGACAAACAAACCAGTAGGTTATGGTTATTTGCAATAAAAATGTATTAACATAAAGTACAAAAAACTCATTCTTAACCGCCGAAAAAAACGGAGTAGGTTCTCAAGTTGACTTTTTTTTTTAATCTTTGACACGCATAATTTGTATACAGTGTTTGATCATTATTTTTATGTTCGAAAGGATTGTTATTCTCTTCAAATGGTCTCACATAAAATTTTATCGAAAACAGTGCAGCGGTTTTTTGAAATATCAACAAAAAACTAAAATTAGCTTAATTAAGTCAATTTACTAATGATGTAACTTAATATTATTATTGTCTTTCAAAATGTGATTAATGATTTTGTAATATTCATAGTTTTGAGTTTGTATCTAATACCTATGCTGCTTCGTTTTCTTTTAGGATAAGCATAGGTAATCATTATAACTTGTCATTGTGATATAGTTACAGTCTTATTGTTAAAATGGAGGGGTGGAGACAGTTATAATAGAATACAGGTTCGTGAACAAAATTTACGTCGTAAATGAACCACCAGGAAACCCATGTAGGATGATAGAAGGGTATAAAGTAATACAAATAAAATAAAACCTAATCCATTATTTCGCAATGCCGTACAAAAATCATTCGACAAGGAGAAATGATCGAGGGTTGCAACCCCCCCCCCCCCCCCCCCCTCTTCAACTGTACTCAGTTGGACAGCTTACAAGTGACGGCATAGTGCTGAATCTTATTACTTTATACCCTTCTATCATTCTACATAGGTCTCTCCTGGTGGTTCATTTACTACGTAAATTTTGTTCACGGGCCTGTAGTCTATAACAATTATCATGGGGACGTCCGGACAGTTGTAACATTGGATTTATAATAATTTCTGTATTAGGTACAGATTCCTAAAAAACGCATAACAAAGACTTCAAGAGGTGAAAACAACATGCTACTGTAAAATAGCACTTTACGATATACTGAAATAAGGGATTTAAGACGATATTAAATACATATAGGGGAAATGGTTATTTGTTGTACAAGAGTGCAAAGTGGCTTTTTAACCGCGTGCTCAATTTTGATGACCGAGCAAGCGAAGGATTCTAAAGTTGAATCACGAGCGTAGCGAGGGATTCAAAAATTAGAATCCTGAGCGTAGCAAGGCAATCAAAAGGGCACAAGGTGAAAAATCTTTGCACTCGAGTGCAACACGTAATTTTTCATCCCTTACCTTAGCGAGGAAATTACTAAACGCTTTGCGCATTTTCAGTTTCAGTCAATTCTGTTGGCGTCAAATAAACTTCTTGGTCGCTAGAATTGCTTATTATTATGGTATTTCGGTTTTTCACTTGTATTCAATTTTACTGTTTTTAACCTAAGTTTTAAACTTTAACTTTATTTAGCCATGGTTTAAACAATAACAATACGACGTGAAAATACGGGGAGTTGACCGATTGAGGTAAGGAGTTTCATATGTGTACATGAAAAAGTGTCCGCCCAAATGCATTAAATTATAGTAGCGCAAAATTTGCATCATGGTACATTTTAAAGGAAATAAATAAACGTTATTCAGAATGCATGAAAAAAAAATGGCAGTCATAGGCACTGACGATAGAAGTGGTAACTTATAACTCAGAATTTGTTTGCTTACTTTGGCAACTACGCGTGGGAAACCGGAGGGCGTGGCTATGAGCATGGCCATCTAGAAATGTTGACGCATTTTTAAATGGCCAATGGGAAAGGCTGAGGCATTTCTAGATGGCCAATGGCTATGGTCCCGAGTTTACCCGAAGATTTCTTATCATTCCCGAGCGTGACGCTAGAATTCAATTGACAGCCCACGAAAAATCTGTCTTTGGCGCGCCAAAAGAAGTTTTAACTTCAAAATATATTGTACCTACATGTTTTCTCAAAATAGTAATTATTTATTTGATGTTATATTTACTACATTATTTTGTACGGCACAAGTAGTTGAAATTATCTATTAGGTACTATTTTAGTAGTCAATAATATTTAACTCGTTGGTTAGTAGTCAATAATATTTAAACCATGGCTAAATAAATTTAAAGTTTAAAACTTAGGTTAAAAACAGTAAATTTGAATACAAGTGAAAAACCGAAATACCTTCATAATATGTGATTCTAGCGACCAAGAAGTTTATATGAGGCCAACAGAATTGACTGAAACTGAAAATGCGTAAAGCGTTTGGTAATTTCCTTGCTAAGGTGGGATGAAAAATTACGTGTTGCACTCGAGTGCAAAGATTTTTCACCTTGTGCCCTTTTGATTCCCTTGCTACGCTCAGGATTCTAATTTTTTAATCCCTCGCTACGCTCGTGATTCAACTTTAGAATCCTTCGCTTGCTCGGTCATCAAAATTGAGCACGCGGTTAAAAAGCCACTTTGCACTCTTGTGCAACAAATAACTATTGTTTTGGTGATGTTGATTATAACTGATTAAATTTGTGACTAAAACCGTAAGTAAAATGTTTTTTTTTTAATGAAAGTGATGCGTAAAAACTGCCCGCGACAAGTGTTGCCTGCTTTATTTTTCAGATGAGCGGACCATACATTTTAACATAAACTTACTTAAGTTTTTTTTTTCAAATTGTGTTGCTTCTATAGTTGCCTGAGTGGGTTTTTCAATGGTTACGGTCTTGATGTATTCGAGTCGCGAGTGAATTAGTTTCTTCTAGGTAAGGACGATGGAGAAGTTGAGGAAAGTATGCAAGAATCGCAACATTACCAAAGCCACCAAAGTCAGGCTCATGAACGCTTGTATTCCCCATTTATTTATTTTTATCTTTATGCGGCGGAGACGTGGACAGTGCGTGAGTTGGAAAAAGGGAAGATAGGCGCTCTAGAAATGTGGTGCTGTAGGAAGAAATCTGGTCACCATAGTACAAGCTTTGCTTAGTTTGCGGTCAGGTGGTGTTGTGTGTGAAGTGTCCACCAATTTAATCCAATCCCGCCTATACCTCTCAGGATGTACGAGTTTGTCATCACCACTGGCTTCCACGTTCAGCATCGGAAAACACCGTGTGGAATCGCCATGTTACGAGAAAGATAGTTATAGTGTGATTGTGTAAAAGTAAATTTTAACTCAACTGGTATGGAGGTAAGCAAATCAATGAAAGTTACTTCTAAACCCATATTATCCATACGTGTCCAACAAGTCGAAATAAAAAACACACAATTTGCTTAAAAATTTACATAAATTTTCGAGACTTACATACACAATGTAGCTAGTTCGTTACTGTACAAATACAGTAGTAGGTACCTACATACATCATAATCCACATTTTATTATTTGCAAGTAATTGAAAACTCTTGCCTGAAAACATCTGTTTGTAGGTATCTATTCTGAAAGCTCGTTCAAAAATGTATACTTGAAAAATCACTTTAACTTTCCATGCAAATTTACAATTGATTCCTAAAATAATATCACATTATCTTATTTACTATTTACGGTATTTGACTTTTTCTTTCCAAAATTTTCCCCTTCCTCTATAGTTGTTAAGAGTTCACATCCCTTAGTCTCAGGTAGCAGGAATGTAACGCAGCCGGCTATGAGGGGCAAGATAGCAAACGCGACTGGCGGCATCCAGGTCGCTATATTTTGCATATCTATCACGAAAGGCGCTACCATAGAACCGATACGGGCCGACATGGAAGAAAAACCGAGCGCAGCATTCCGCACTACCGTTGGGAACAACTCAGTACAATATAAATACACCACCACAAATACGATAAAGCTGCATACAACGCCGATACTGGCAAGCGCGACTGACCATGTGCCTCCTGGTATCACAGTCAGCAGAAGTAAACACGCCGCGCAAATGAAGTGAAACACGATAAGAATGGTGCGGCGACCGATCGCCTTCATCAGTGGTATCGATAGTAAAGTGCCCACGATTGTGACGGTTGCGCTTGACGCGACGTTTACGAAAACGTTTCCGCTAAGCTGACCGACGTATTGTGAGACTCCGTAGAAACAGTAACTGCACGCCAACCAGTTTATAGACATTGCTATTATATTTTTCCGCAGGTTGGGAGTGCGGAACAGATCCAGGATGTTGCCTTTCTTGAGTTGATTTTGCTCAATAGCTGCCTGATAAGAATCGATATCCATTTTTATGTTTTCGGTCGGTCGCTGGTTTCTGGAAATAGATAAATTGTTATTAGTAACCTCGTATGACCAAATTATTGCTTTAGTAATTATATGGTAAGTAATAAACTACGTCATGTTAAGAAAATACAGCGCTAATTGATACATCATTTATGGAATTATTAATAGACATCGGCCACGCTTTAGGTATAATCTCATCTGTTCTACGATTTGCATCTTAATACTGTAGGAACCCCGTTATTAATTTAATTATTTGAATTGTATAAACAAAGTTTACTTAAGCGCATTGTAATTAATTTAATTTCTAAACTTATATTTACTTAATTACAAACATACATTTATATTTACTAAGTTCAATTTGATTTGCATTATATAAAATCAAATTTAAATAAAATAATTGCGGCAAGCAAAACCGGCGCGCGCGCATTGTTAACTTCATCTTTTGTTTAACTTGCAGAGCGATCTAAGTTAAAATATCGCGAACGCTCAGTCGCGCCCACACTCATTCCGCCTATGCGACGGCGAATGCACGCCAGTTTTAGCTCCCGCAATTAACACGTTTTTATCCATTTCTTTTCTGTTCTAAATATTCCAAATTTGTTCCGTTGTTCTATTGCATCTTTTGACATAGTTAAAAATATATATAAATCGAAGTTAAAATTTAATCCGGTATTTTATTCAAAACCTGGATAGACAAAGGTTAAGTTTAATATAACTTCAATACCTACTGGCAACCGTCAGACACAAACTCATCTATTCAATTACTGTAGGAGGCACTCGTCGTATTCTACTATTTTTATAATTGTGAAAGCTTGTATGTTTTTCCTTTGAAAGACTCTTTCAAGCAAATTCTCAGTTCAGATATACTTAGATTATTTATCTGCCTGGAAAATAGGCTATTTCGTTATCCTGGTAAAAAAAAAGAGAACCAGGCTAGTAAAACCGCTGGGCACAAATATTTTAGAAAATGTCATATTAAGACGTAACGTAAATAAGATTAGTGTAACGATAACTGACAGTAGATGGACTTGATAATATAGCACACAAAAGATAACTCGGTACTCACACTTTGGCTACGCGCTCTAAAATATGAATGGCCTCATCGGTTCTCTTGACAGCGATAAGCCATCGGGGCGTTTCTGGGACCACGAAGAAGTAAGATAGTAGTAACACAGCCGGTATGGAAATCCCCAGTTGAAAATCGGAGAAATCTCTTAGAAAATATCCGTAGACGGCTAGCAGCATGTGTCCCACGTTGAAAGGCACTTGATACAGTGCTGATATGGTATCTCTGTATTGGGTGCCAACAAATTCCATGACTATGACGAAGCTAGTAACCATAGTACCCCCGACGGACATTCCCACGAGAAACCGCAGAAACGTGAAGGTCCAGTATTCAGGAATATATGCGGCTCCCACTCCCGCCGTGAGTTGAATAACGACCGCCACCAATAATGGATTTTTTCTACCGTATCTGAAATGGAAATAGTAAAAATGTTAGTGCCCGACAAACATAATACTTACATAAACACTCACAGAAACATTAAACAGTATTAACAAAATAAATAAGAAATGAAATATTACCTATCTGCAGCCATTCCAAAGATGACGCTGCCCAACAATACTCCAAGTTGAAAGAGTGTTTGTGAGAAACTGGCTAACCATCTTCTATCGCATATCAAATCCCACTCCATGATAATTGTCCTGGAGAATATGGACGTATCGTATATGGGGTCCTCACAAGGGCAAGTTTCTGTCCCATTCACTCCACAAACATACGACACCCTTGGCGCCAAGAATAAGATGGCCATCTGATGAAATGCCACTAGGAACTTTGTAGAGAATACCATGAGACATAATGCCAGCTGATATCGGCCAAAACCTCCGATAATCCTTTGTATTAAATCTCCTTGAACCGCTTTCGGTGGTTTTTCACCTGAAAACAGAACAGTTTACCTTTACCTAAATTATAGTCAAAAGACAAATAGAATGGGGGCAAATATACACATACAAATTGTATGCTCTTTCTTTTGTTTTTATTTTTTATTAATTCACGTGTAAATTGTACATTTATCAATAAAGAACTTTGGCTTTGACTTTGGACACCATGCGTAGTCCGCCTATTAGTCCAGTAACTTTGTCGCCTGAAAGTATGGAGTAGGAAGCGTTAAATTCGGTAGATCAGATTTTTTGCAGACTTGTTTATGATGTTGACCTAATGATTATCCCAAGTTTGTGACCTCGAGCGACGAACGCAACTTTGTCAAAAATCGAAAAAACCGCGAAAAAATCGTTTATTTTTCAAAGGACATTGTTCATTTATAAGGGACTTTGGGCTAAACGTGGCCATTGACTGTCACTGATATCATATATTAATCTTGATGGCTTCTAGCAGTTGATATCAGAATATTATCTTTTGGTAGTAGCAGAAAAACTACTTACGCATATTTCCCATAAGTAATGCGAACGTTGACGAGGTTATTTTTAAACAAAACTACAACATTTTGTGCCATCGGAGGGCCAGAGTCGTTATTGGAGGATGCCATCGATTTCCGAGGGTCAGCTAGGGTCCCAAGAATGCATTTTCATCAACCAAAAACACATCATAACACAATTTCCAAATACGAAACACATGACACAATAAACATAAACAAACAGCTGATAACTACGCATTTTGTATCGACGTATTCAGTGCTGCCATTGTAAAAAATATATTAATATCGATCTAAAAAAATCGATAGTGATCGTGTGGATAAAATCGATGCTATTCTATTATGGCGGCTGCTGTTTAAAATAATAACTAAAATATTCACAAGTTAGTGGTTAAAATGAGTAGATGATTATTAATACTGCTCTACGGAATTATTGTTTACTGTTTATTCAGCATTAGGCAGTTGTCTCACCGGCAACGATGTACGAGTAAAGCTAGAATTAGAAACGAGTTGGCGAGCCGCGGGGAGCGAGTGCGTAGTTCCCATAGTTGTGTACCTCGGCTCTGTGCGAGTGAGGCGAGCGATTACTCGCATCACTCGCTCGCGGCGTAAAATAACGTGTACGTTCAGATCCACACTGAATAGACAGAAATGAATCGCTGGTTGCTCTCTCGGCGTGTTCTAATTCTAATCGCTTAGCGAGTATCGCTGAGCGAGTGTTATCTTTCATAGCTCTTGTCGCTCAGCGACTAACTAGTGAAGCGAGTGCTCGCCGGGAGTGTGAACAGTCAGCGATCAACTGTTTGTATATGCATCTCTTTTATTTAGGTACACGGAATGTATATCTATTGTACGTTTCTTGAGCGAGAAAATAGTCGATAGTTACTCGTTTTCTCGCCGGCGGTGGGAAAACTGCCTAAGTAGATGATTTTGTTTTTCGTGGCGTTGTAAAGTAAAAGCGGGTGCGATGAAAAACCATTGCACAAAAAAGCTAGCTACAGTGTCGCTTGAAAACAACTTAAATACGATATCAATTGTTTATTTCACGCATAATTATTAAGACGACTTTTTCTATGATTTACAGAAATCGATTTTATTCGAGAAAAAAATCGACATCATTCAAAGCTTATAGACTGGCAATATAATTGGTTGAGAAGTCGGAAATAAAGATTAAATTACTTATATAATTAACTTTTTGTCTATTAATCTGGGTACTAAAATAATACATCATAATTCATTACAAAAATAAATCGATTTTTTGACAAAATCAAATTATCAAGAACATTTTGTCCACGGATAGCCCATTTTGAACAATGTCCTTTGGCGATTATAACTCTAAACGACTAGTTTTTGTAAAAACTTTCTTATGGCGTTTATAAAGTAGACTACATTTGTCGTTTATTTTTCAAATTTTGGCGATTATAACCCTAAACGACTAGTTTTTGTAAAAACTTTCTTATGGCGTTTATAAAGTACATAGACTACATTTGCTACAATATGATACTAGAATTGTCTCTGTACACCTAATAGTTTCTGAGAATAAGTCTTTCAAAGTTTATAATATTTTTCGTACTTCGCAATTTTTTGCAATATTTTAACTCCTACTTGACCACTTTATGGCACAGTTACTGCGGTTTTTAACCCCCGACCAAAAAAAAGAGGTGTTATAAATTTAACGTCGAAGTCTGTCTGTATATCAGACAGACACACATACAGGTCTATCAGGTTTATTCGATTTTTGACAAAGTTGCGTTCGTCGCTCGAGGTCACAAACTTGGGACAATTATTAGGCCAACATCATAAACAAGTCTGCAAAAAATCAGATCTACCGGATTTAACGCGTACGGTAATGTATAAAGTTACTGCACTATATGTAAATGTCATATTTTTTTCGCAACCCAACCAAAGTTGGGATTATAATTTAAAATGCGAACAAAATTTTAACTCGCAGACTAACTGGCGTGATGTCACAAAAGGTACAATGTAGAACTTGGCATTCATTGAGCTCGCGGGTCAAGGATTCTCTCTATCACAGGTATTTTACTTACTTGATCATTAGGTTGAACTTTGCAGATTATATTTCATGTTTAAACTAAAAATAACTCAAGATGACACAAATCTTAATATATCTAAATCTCCTGTCACGATGTTTGTCCGCGATGGATTTCTAAACTACTTAACTGATTTTAAATTAAATTAGCACAATGTGAGCAGTCTGGTCCAACTTGAGAAATAGGATAGTTTTTATTTCGATTAATAGTCTTTAAATGACAATATCCGAGCGCAGCCGGAATGGGCCGCTAGTTAACTATAGATCTTTTACAATATATTTGAATTAGTAACGCCAGTTAGTCACACACAATTCGGTCTACCTCAATACTAACTTTAGAACATCTACTTATATAGATACTGTAGACTTGCACCATTCAAGGACTGCAAATTTCTTATCATTATTCATTCACATCATCATACCATTGTTTATTTATTTATAAAAGAGTAATGAACATGAAAGCATTATAGTAATAAATTTAGTTATGTTACTAATGTCCACGAAATAAATAAAAGCTTACAAATCTGAATCTAATTTATCAGTCAGATTCATTAACTGTATAATATGCCTTCTCTGTCAGAAGGCATTTTAATTTATTTTTAAATGAATACATTTCTTTTATATTCAAAAAAAATTCTGCTAAGTGGTTGTAAATCATAGGAGCCATGCAAAGTGCACTGTTTCCTAATAGTGTTGTGCTATGCACAGGAATTCTAATTTTATGTTTGTGGCGCTCACTTTATAGATTTTCAAATAATGACAAATTGTTCCGCACAAACATTACCTACTCATCCAAATATATTTAAAATGAAGGCAACGTTAAAAATTTTAATTTGCGGAAATTAGGTCTACACGATTGCCTTTGACGCAGTTTGCTGATAGCCCGGACACATTTCTTTTGTGATCTGAAAACCATATGCCTCCCTGAGCTATTGCCCCAAAATATAATGCCATATCGAAGCAGCGACGAGACGTTGCCATTATAGGCTGAAAGTAAAGTAGGTTTACTTGCTCTCTTTGACAACATATGGAGTGCGTATGAATGCTGATTTAACCTTGAACATACGCTTTCAACCTGATTTTTCCAGTTTAAGTTACAGTCAAGATGTAAACCTAGGAATTTACGAATTTATTATTGACGACTAAAATAGTTACTAATAGAAAATTTCAACTACTTGCGTAGTACAAAATAATGTAGTAAATATAACGTCAAATAATTACTATTTTGAGAAAACATGTAGCTAGAATATATGTTTTTTAATTAATTCTGAATAGTACGTTTATTTATTAACTCTATATTTTTTTTCTTGTTTTTTTAAATAGAGAGTGACGAGAGGAGCAGGACATGTGCCTGATGGTAAGCAACATGCATGCCACATAACAGCACAGTGGCATGCAGCTCTTGGAACATGAAGAGTCCAAATCGCATCATCAGCAATCATGGTAGTGCTAAAGCACAACCATGATTTAATGCATTTGGCGGACACTTTTTCATGTACACAGGTGACACTCCTTACCTCAACCGGTCATCTCTCCATATTTTATATTTTCACGTCATATTGTTATTGTTAAAACCATGGCTAAATAAACTCAAACTTAAAAGTTTAGGTTAAAAACAGTAAAATTGAATACAAGTGAAAACCTGAAATAAGTGATTGTAGCGACAAAGAAGTTTATTTGACGCCAGCAGAATTGACTGAAACTGTTAATAATGCGCAAAGCATTTAGTCATTTCCTCGCTAAGGTGGGATGAAAAATTACGTGTTGTACTCGAGTACAAGACGAAGGTCATGTCAAATGTTCATGTCTCACCTGTACCGGTTATTGTTGGGAATACCACACTCGAAGTTGTTGACGAATACGTCTACCTGGGTCAAAAGATCCAATTGGGTAGATCCAACTTCGACAAAGAGGTCCAGCGAAGGATCCAACTCGGATGGGCAGCGTTCGGGAAACTACGGCACATCTTGGAGTCCAAAATACCCCAATGCTTGAAGACGAAAGTTTTCAATCAGTGCGTGTTGCCAGTGATGACTTATGGAACTGAGACGTGGTCCTTAACTGTAGGCCTCATAACAAAGCTCAAAGTCACACAGCGAGCTATGGAGCGAGCTATGCTCGGAATCTCTTTGCGCGACAGAATCCGTAATGAGGATATTTGCAAAAGAACGAAAGTAGCCGACATAGCTCGAAGAGTAGCTAAGCTGAAGTGGCAATGGGCAGGCCACATCGCTCGCAGAACTGACAACCGATGGGGAAGAAAGGTTCTCGAGTGGCGACCACGAACCGGAAGACGCAGTGTTGGACGGCCTCCCACTAGATGGACAGATGACCTCACAAAGGTCGCTGGAAACCGCTGGTTGCAGGTTGCGCAGGACCGTTCGTTGTGGAAATCTAGGGGGGAGGCCTATGTTCAGCAGTGGACGTCTTGCGGCTGATGATGATGATGATGACTCGAGTGCAAAGATTTTTCACCTTGTGCCCATTTGATTCCCTTGCTACGCTCAGGATTCTAATTTTAGAATCCCTCGCTGCGCTCGGTCATCAAAATTGAGCATGCGGTTAAAAAGCAACTTTGCACTCTTGTACAACAAATAACTATTCCCGTTTTTGTTACATTTTTCATTCATGCTCCGCTCCTGTTGATAGTAGGTAGCGTAATGTTAAATAGCCTTCCTCGATAAATAGACTATACAACAGAGAAAGAATCTTTAAATTCGGACCAGTAGTTCCCGAGATCCTTGCGTTCAAACAAACAAAATTTTCATCTTTATAATATTATTATTATATAAATAATATAATATTTTACATCTAAACAGAAAATTCAGTACATGCATCTAAGGCGTTTTTTTTTTAATTTTCGTAATTTCGAGTTTGGTCTCTTACTACAACTTGTTCGTGATAAAATGAGAAAACCAGTCCCGTTCGCCTTAACACAGGCATGTTGTAAGTTGTAACAGTGTATAACCTGGGTGTACAATACTAAACATCTCCATAAATAAAACAAAAAGTTCGAGAGGCAATAAGCAATAATTATTAGAAGTACCTATACATTTTTAACCTATACACCTTGTACCTATACAATTAAACATTTTAAACCCCGAAGCCGAGGGTCGTGGGTTCGATTCCCACCCAGTGCAAATATTTGTAGATGAATTCAAATGTTTGCACTGTGTCTGGGTGTTTCTATGTATACTATGTATGTATTTAAAAAACTATATAAGTGTTAATATCAGCTATTTGGCCGCCATCACACAAGCTTTGCATAATTTGGGGTCAGATGGTGTTGTGTGTGAATTGTCCAGCAATATTTATTATTATTTTTTATTATTTATAATAAATATGTTTGAACGTTTGCAAGTGAAGCAACTCATTATACCTACCACATCACTAAGCGTGTAAGATTCCTCCTACCTCAGCTAAGAAAAATTATAACTTTGAAACGGCTGGATTTTGATGAAACATAGCTAAGAACGCTCCCGACTAGTTCACCTTTCAAACAAAATGAAAATCTGTTCACCGTTTCAGAAGCTATGATGCCACAGACAGACACACAGAGATAAAAAGAGAGAGACACATCACACATCAAACTTATAACATTGAATTAAATTACAAATGTATTTAGACTTTCATCGGTAAATTCAGATAAGTAGTATACCTACTGTGTAGTATACCTACTGTGTAAGTAGTTAAGTAGTTCTCAGTGCAATTTAGTTTTGTTAACTAAGACTGCTCATAAATAAAATTACAATTGGTAGATATGAGTAGCTCCCAAGTCCCAACAACAAGACGTCATCTGGTAGTAACCATTTGATAAAAAGGTAATTAAGAAAAAATAAAATAGCCACATTACGTGTGATTTTAGCTTACAAGGCGATGTAGTCGCACAGCGACAATGCCTTTTAATTTAATAACTAATTTGAAGTCCATTAGGAAGTACACTCAATTACTTATCTACTAGAGCTAATAATTACCTAATTAACCCCATTATCTACTTCATCATCATCATCATCATCAGCCGTAAGACGTCCACTGCTGGACATAGGCCTCCCCCCTAGATTTCCACAACGAACGGTCCTGCGCAACCTGCAACCAGCGGTTTCCAGCGACCTTCGTGAGGTCATCTGTCCATCTAGTGGGAGGCCGTCCAACACTGCGTCTTCCGGTTCGTGGTCGCCACTCGAGAACCTTTCTTCCCCATCGGTTGTCAGTTCTGCGAGCAATGTGGCCTGCCCATTGCCACTTCAGCTTAGTCGGCTACTTTCGTTCTTTTGCGAATATCCTCATTACTATTATCTACTTACTTTAAAGAAAATAGAGGCCTGTATTCGATTCGAGAAGAGGCAAAATACCTAATGCCGACTAAAATAATAATAGAAATAAAAAGGCGAGCTCAAGTAAAAAGAAGAGTACAAGTATGTGACATTTGATTTTTATAAGACGGACAAAATAAAATAAAATATATTTTAGGATCCATGTATCTTTGTTTTCAACTGATGTTATCGTACAGTATTGACGAAATTATAACCTTCTACCTCGGCTAGCTTAGCGTGACTACATATGTATAAATATCATCAACAGCCCACTAAATGTTCCCACTGCTGAAACTTGGGGCCTGCTCTCAAGGAGAGAGTCAAAGACATAATCCACCATGCTGACCCGGTGCGGGTTAGTGGATGACGCATGAACTCGAAAGATTCTCGGACATGTCGGTTTCCTCGCAATGTTTTCCTGTTAGCGACATAACGCCCATTACGCCCATGTACTTAAATCGTAAAATAACTGTTTCACATAATTTGTTCACCCTAAGAACTATTACGGGATTGTTGTTTTTACACGTTTTACAAAATTACAAATTGTGCTTACTCTTTTTAAGACGTGTGAATCTTAATCAAACTGTGAGAATAGTACGCCCCTTTTCATTCGGTAGCATTATTATCTATTAAAAAAACAGGGCAAACAGATAAACGATGTGATGAGCTGATGAGTACCGAGCTACCGAGAGCAGAATGCAGTACTAGGGAATAAATTGACCTTTACAAATTCAAAAGAGTTTGTAGTGCTATGGTTTTATGGGCAGGCGTGTGGCTTTCCAAAATGGTATCCAGCTCGTCTCAACATTTTATCTTAAAAAAAAACTCGGACAATCCAAGATAAATCCATTCAAGATATCTAATAACTTGATCTGCAATCACTTTCTTCCCACTCCGTTGAAGCATTACAAAGTTAATAACAGCAACATTATAATGAACATAGCAATTTTGTTGAGAAATTGTGTTGAGTAGGTACTGCCTCATCTACTTTCACATTCTCTTTTAATATCTTCGTGCATCTTACTGTTAATATATTGATTAATAATTGTTATATAATACGTACCTAAAAGTGTTTAAATTCAGTCATAGCGATGGACCAGAATAATATTTGTTCCTAGATGAACACAGGTCTAATGTTATCTGGTCTAAGACAGAAGTAAGCCAATTTCCACAGAATTCTCCATTTTATGGTGTTGTTTAATCTACGTATTCTTTATCTTGTCGTATTGTTTAGTTTAATATATTCTATTGTGCTCACTAACACAGATTCATAAGCCAGTCTAACGCGCCTAAATTTAAAATAAAAAAGTTATTCAGATGAGACATTGTACTATGACATTGTACTAGGTAAGCGTTGTTAATTATTATTATTATTTTACAAGGTAATGTTAATGAGGTGCTATGTGTATAGGTAGATAGATATACAATAATTTACTTGGTAGGCCTAGTTGTGTGACATAGTACCTATTATAACCTATATCAAACTTAGCTTTTTAATATGAATGCGATTCCATTTTGGATTGATTGAATTGGTAAATTAAACCATTTTAATGAAGGGAGAGAGGCAAGATAATAATAAAGAATAATAGGTTTTTATTAATATTTTGTGTTGTTTTGTGAATACCTAAATATTCCAAAATAAATTGTAATAATCTGAATAAATAACTGAATAATAGCATTAATTAATTGTAAAATTACAGAATAATATGTATACTTAAATATATTAATATGAACAAAGAAAAAATATCATTTAACCAACTATGCGACTTGTTTGGTTACTTTCATATATCAGGTATCCTTCCTAGATGTCAATGCCACCATACCTGCCTTTCAACCATCCGTACTAGGTCAATTCACTGCATTAACTTTCACTCGCGAATTTCTTACCGTTGACTGTACTGTTATCTTGCATCTCCATTATGGTATTTTGTCACTTTTATATATACAAATTGTAAATAAATAAATAATAATAATAATTAGCAGGCCGCGGCCTGCGACACAGTGATCTGAGCGGCCTGCAATGACTAACTGGTTGGTAGTGGAAGGTTTGCGTGAGTGCAGCTGCCGTTTGCTTCTGACCATTATCATTGCGCGAAGAATTGCCGCTATCGACAACTATTACAACAATGACAGATAGTATTCAATGACGCAAACTTTATATTCATGGCTACTTTTTTATTCTCATGTTTTATTGAATGAGTTTTATGATGACAGTACCATAACACACTTTTGCTGATTAAATAGAATTACGCAACTTGTAACTCTGATTTGGTCTGCTGAGTTGTAGAATTGTTCCAGCTGAATGACGGGGAAACAGCTTGTTATGAAAACAGTGTTAGAATATAACAATTGAGCATTAAGATATTAAACTTCTATGTTCCTCGACTAACGTTTTAGTAAAGCAATATTACTTATCTTAGATGAAAAGGGAAAGTATGCGTTCAAAGAAAGTTTCATTTCTACGCTCTTGTTGAATGCTGATAGGAAACAACGTTTCGTAATCTTGTTTGAGGACAATACTTAAATTTAAGAAAAATCCTTAAATATATCGTCACTGCAGTGTTTTGCGAGGAGAGAAACAGGTCTCTGGAGTGCGTCGTTGTGCATTAGGTTGAATGACCTATGTCGAGACCAGATAATGCATACAATACGGTTAAGGGCCACCGCTGAATGATGAATTGTATGAATTGAATACAAAATGGACCATTGAAGATTGAAGAGACCGAAGGGCAAAAGTTTTATATGGGATTAATACGAATCTTGTTCTTACGTAAACCTCTAACTAATCCACTACATTCATGCTCTCGTATTAAAGCACTGTACCTAAATTACTTTGTAAACAATAAGAGATCAATAAATTTTTCTAAATATACCTAATAATTCAGTTTAAATAGGTACCTACGTTTCGACTGGACCAGATTGTTTAAAAATATCTAACTCCAAAACGCTGTTTGAAGGTTAATCACAATTTATTTTATAATTTGTTTGGAATATTTACCAGAGTTTTCCCCTGAAACGAGCACTTGATATTTTGACATACTTTATGCACCACGTTAACGAATAAAAGAATGACTGCATATATTGACATAAATGCTAATATGGCAGAGAACACGAGACTTGCCTACCCTCTTTCTCAGTTTTATACCACAACTATTTCGATTGATTTCAACCGTAACTATTGAATAGTGTCGTGAACGATCCGATGACATAAGGTTTTTTAAACCTGACCTGATGAACGTGGTGCAAAAACTGTGCACCACTACATATACTTACACGAGTAAGTACTTACTGTAAAATATTTTGGGTTTCGTACGGGAAACATTTAAAAAAATCTTATTTGGAATTAATTAATTAATTATATACTGCCTTGAAAAAATAATACTTATGTGGAACTTTCTTACGATAAACAGTAAAGATAGTTAAAAAGTCAAAGAGAAGATAAAAAAGCCAAATAATAGGGGGTTTGAAACTTATTTCCCGAATAATGTTATCTGTCGGAAGGCATCAGCTGGGTTGAAACATATCTGTTTTAATACATTGAATACTGTTAGCTAAGCAATTTAACTAATGTTGTGTTATAGAACAAACAACCGAGACCTTCAACACTTGATATCAATGCATGTGGTTAAGATGAAAGTGATTTATCTAGGTAACCTTTGTTTCTTTAGCTAAGTGCTGCCACGCTGGCAGCTAGTACGTTCTCCGCGGTTTCACACAAATTTTAATTTAAAATTGTTCTTAAAGTCAAAAGCTTTGAAACTTTACACAAACTTTAAAAATTTCTAGAAGGCTTTTCGTAAGTACTTTATCGGCCTACGAAAGCCACATCAACGACAAATTATTTAAGAAAATAAAGGTGATAAAGGTGAAATAAAACGTGCCCAGTCGCTTGAAGTCTTCAAGCTTAGGGTAAAGGATCATTACCTGAACTCATAGTATGGAGAACTGTCACTTATTTTTTTTTTGTATGTTTTATACAATTGTTACATATACACTATGCGTACTAAATAAATGCTGAGAATAATACTTAAACCTTTTTTTTTTTCATCGAACCTACACTTGTGTGGTGTCTATCGATAGGTCTTCAAAATGATGTTGAGGTTTCTGATATAATTTTTGTCTACACTGAATAATTTGCGCGAGAGACACTTCCAAAGTGGTAAAATGTGTCCCCCCCCCCTCTAACTTCTAAAGTCAGAGAATGAAAAAACTAAAAAAAATATATGATGTACATTACCATGCAAACTACCAACGAAAATTAGATTGAACTCGATCTGATGAGTAGTTTTTTTTAGTACGTCATAAATACACTATTATTAAAACTTCGATCAAAGTTACAACGAACTACAAGAACTATGTGTACTATGTATATTATGTTACTTGCTGCAACGGAACCCTTCATGGGCGAGTCCAACTCGTACTTGGCCACTTTATTTTATGGTACAGTCCGCGAGGTATAAGCTGAGCTTTGCATTAGTGTGAGTGATCACCAAAAGTACAGTCAGACAACAAACTCTTAAAAATTAATATCATTATATTTTAGGTAGGTACTTAAGGCATAACATAAGTCGGAGAAGTATTCTAGTATTAAAATAAAATAAAACTAAATTGATAAAATAAAGTCCAGCTGTGTATTTGACTGATGAGTACATATTATTGTGTGATTATTACTAAAAATTCAATTTGAAAGACAAAATAACTTCACATCTTCTACACCAGACATTGCACTATAGTCACTTTCTTTATCACTCTCGTTATCATTTTCACTCTCGTCTGATGTGTCGTTTGTTTTAATAATGAATCTTTCCGTTATATTGTCAATAACGGCGTCGTATCCATTAAACTTTTTTTCTTCTTTTATTGCATGGTCACAAACATTTTTCCATTCCTGTACAGTGATACTTTCAATTTTTTCATTTGCTAACCTCATTATTGTATCCATATTCATTGACACGTTTTTTTTTCGCGACGTATCCTTTTATCATTGCCCATATATTTTCAATCGGATTGAAATCTGGGTGATAGGGTGGTAGACGAAGGACGCTGTGACCATGTTCTCTTAATAAGGTGTCAATTTTATATTCAATAAATCGTTGTTTATTATGCAGTATCAATTGATAAAGTTGTGGTTTAAGCATGGATATTGAGTGATCGATATTGCGTAACTTGAGCCAGTCAATCATATCTTGTTTGCGACTATTTGAGTTGGGAGCGGGATTTTTTAACGAATTGTGGTAAGATGCGTTGTCAACTACAATAACGCTATTGGGCTTCAAATTGGGAATTAATTGCGTTTGTAACCATTTTGTATAGTTTTCTGTATTCATATTGTTATGATAATCACCACTTTTTTGATTAGCTTTAAACATCAGCAGCGCATTTGGTATGAAACCGTCCTCGCCGCCGGCATGAACGATTATCAATCGATTTCCTTTAGAAATAGGTTTCTTCAAACCAGAAGTGCTGCCATCTGAATATGATTTTGATGAAGTGTGAGTGGTGTCAATATATGTTTCATCGGTATAAACGATAGGCCTGCCCTGAATACGGTATTCGGAAATTTTAAGTAAATAAGTTATACGTAGGTGACGGATCTCATGCTTTTCCATTAAATTTTTTCTGTTATTCTCTGTCCTTGACCATTTGAATCCTAAAAGAGATACTTCTTTTCGCAATGACCATATTGATCCTGGATAGTTAATGTCAGCCTTTAATTTTTCATGAATTCTTTTCATTGTTGGCACCTCTTTGTCAGTAATGTGAAAATTATGAATTGTTCTACGAATTACTGCTTTATCAAAATCATCAATGATTATTATATTTTTCCTGCATCTGGTCTTTTTCGGAGATTTGAATTTGGTTCCATCTTTCAAAACACGTTTACCTTCCAATAAGACTCTTTTAACAGTTGACAGTGGAATTCCTGTCGATGTCGATACCAATTGGGCTGATGTAGTCACACTTGACATGTCTTTATCGTTCATGTCTTTAAAATAGCTATTTAAATTACACAAAATTTCTTTTACTTGGCTATTTAATGGTTTCCGTATTTTGCGCTTATTTGTGTTGGCATCCATTTTACTAACACTTATATCAAACAAAAACAAAATAATATTAAACACGTCACGCTGCAGTCTGTACAAGAGGTGAAGTGCGGCAGGAGCGCGGCGAGACAGAATGGCGCCGCGCCTCAGGCCGGTTACCCAAAATCAGTTTAAACCGGTTTTTACCGGTAAAAAAAGAAAAATTAGGGTTGCCCCCCATACTGAGAACGGAAACTCAAAAATTTTTTTTCTTTAAACCTACACGTGTGGGGTATCTATCGATAGGTCTTCAAAAATGATTTTGAGGTTTCCAAAAAAACTAAAAAAAATATATGATGTACATTACCATGCAAACTACCAACGAAAATTGGTTTGAACTCGATCTGATGAGTAGTTTTTTTTTAGTACGTCATAAATACACTATTATTAAAACTTCGATCAAAGTTACAACGAACTACAAGAACTATGTGTACTATGTATATTATGTTACTTGCTGCAACGGAACCCTTCATGGGCGAGTCCAACTCGCACTTGGCCACTTTATTTGGTATGCCATCTCCTGTTCTTGCACGGTTGCCTGGTAGAGATCGCTGTAAGCGATAAGGCCGCAATTAAATTGCTTAGATATTATTTTTTCTGTTTTGTATTATCTGTTATATTTTTTTATGTTTTTTGATTTTGTATAAAAAGTTATCATATTTTAGTACTTACTCAGCGCCTAGAGCAGACAAAAACAAGTACCTAATACACCGTCACTACACCTTCCAAAACCAATACCAAGTTAGATATGTATTAGACCACCAGAGACATTATCTCTTTGTCCAATAGTTTCTTGTTTAGAAATTTGGAAATTTCTATTGAATGGTACCTAACATAGCTTGCACAATTGCACATTACCACTTGGCGTTTGAATAACCGGTAAAAGTTGAGGTAGGTACTTCCCCAGGCGGACTCAGAATCAGAATCAGAATCATTTATTGCAAAAACTGTGTACAAAGGTGACGTAATACATAAGGAATATGGAAACAACAGTTCTACCCTTTCCGGGCATGCAAAAATAACGCCATATAGGCATGAGGTTACAAAATAATCAGAATGATATATTTAATTAACACAACATATTAACATAATTTGGAATTAATGAGTAGGTACTTATTGCGGTGTTAAATTAAACTGTTAAAACTTAGCCTTGACTCTATACAACGTGGTGGATTTACCCCCAACAATATTTTGACAGTCCATTCTAACACTGATGTAGACTTCGTCACCGAAGGTCTCTCTCCCCTCAGCACGGTAGATCACGAGATAATTCGAGTCAAAGTTTGACGTAAAATTCCTACCAAATCACCAGCTTCAACCTTAACGCATGTACAGCTGACAAACGACCTTACCGCCGACGCCGACGCCGCGACGTCGTACAAAAATCCGTGCCGAGATCAGGCCATTAGGGGTATGTCAAATAAAATAACAAACAAAACAAATATTTTTTTATGGAAAAAAAAATTTGAGATTTCATGTCTAATTTTCACATACATGATTCAAAACGTTATGTAGATGAACTACAATGAATATTGTTGCACCTTTCTGCAACACCTTGTATAAAAAAACAACTACGAAAATAATTTTAAGTAAATAATTACAGAATTATACAACTTATACTTAATTAAAACAAAAAACTAACTTAAACGAAAAAAAGGCAATCAACCCGTCAACACTCATTGTGAAATTGATCTCGTAACATCTAAAATGCTTAAATTACGAGAAATCGACTTTACAAGAATAAGTAGTAAATAGATAACCTAACATTAAAAATATTTTACAATAGGTAAACATTGCATAAAGGATGTTATGTTTCATTAAAATATTCTTTGAGTTTGTAATAAGTCTTACTTACGAGCCAAGCCTTTAATTTATGTTTAAATTGTGGTAATTTCAGTGACTTTATGTCAATGGGTAAATGATTGTATATTTTAATTGCAGAGTGAAATGAACTTTTGTAGTATGTAGCATTATTTACTTGGCGGATACATATGTTAAACCTATGTTTCGTACGTAATATATCACATCGACTTGACAATACATCAAAGAAGTGACCCTCATTCTTTTTCACAAATAAACACATTTCTAAAATGTAGATACCAGTTACTGTTAAAATATTATTCTCCCTAAATACATTTCTTAAGCTATCAGTGTTTCGAAGGTTAAAGATGACACGTAGGCATTTTTTCTGTAAAAGAAAGGTAGAATCTACATCTACTGAGTTCCCCCAAAATATAATGCCGTAACTCAAATGAGGATAAACATTGCCGTAATAGGCATTTGTAGCTATAGCTCTAGATGTAGCATTTTTAATAATTGATAATGCGTAGCAATATTGTGATATTTTTGAGTTGACTTTACGAATGTGTTCTTTCCAGTTTAAATTTGTATCTATTACCACTCCAAGAAAATTTGTACTATTGACTACGTTTACTGTGCTACTATTATTTACGATATTTAGCTGTAAAGGTCTTTGTTTGTAATTTTTAAAGTTAATTAATTTTGTTTTACTAATATTTGTTCTTAAATTTATATCTTCCAACCACTTCACTATCTGGCTTAAGATTTTATTAATTTCATTTTCAAAGTCTTTATCAGATAGACCGTTTTTTGGAATATACACAGTTGCGTCGTCAGCAAACATAACGGTTAAATACTTTGTAACTAAAGGCAATTCGTTGATATATACAAGGAATAACAAAGGGCCTAATATACTTCCTTGCGGAATTCCTACTGTAATTTTTTTGAAGTTTGAGAGAAACTGGTTCACAGTTTTAGTGTTTTTATTATAGACATTTAGGGATATTGCTTGGGTTTTGTTTTCTAGATAAGAGGCTATCAATTTGTGAGCTTGGCCTCTTATACCCATGTTTTCTAATTTATTGAGTAATGTATTATGCGCTACGCAATCAAATGCTTTAGACATGTCTAAAAATAATGCTACCCTTGGTTTTTTTGCGTTCATATCATCCCATACTTGCTTTAACATTTTGAAAATTGCTAAAGATGTGTTCTTGCCTTTCTGAAAACCGAATTGATTAGTGTGTAATATTTTATTTTTGTCCAGAAATGAGTATAATCTATTGTACAAGGCTTTTTCAAATATTTTGGAAAAACATGGAAGGAGTGCAATTGGCCTATAATTATTAATATCATTTTTGAGTCCTTTTTATGTAGTGGTTTTATGAGAGACCTCTTTAGCTCATCTGGAAAACATCCAGTAGAGAAAGACAAGTTAATGATATGAACTAAGGGATTAGCAATAAAATCAATACAGCTTTTGATTAGCTGCATTGATATACTATCATGTCCAACAGACTTCTTATTTTTTAGTTTTTTAACAATATTTTTGATTTCTTTTTCATCTACAGGTGTTAAAAAATGGTATTATGATTAGATTTTGTTAAAGTTTTCAATGTTGAGCTACAGTATTGTGTACTATTATGACCATGTGTAAAATGGTTTATTAACTTTTCAGATATGACTGTCGGATCAGTCACTTTGTCCTGGCCTATTTGTAAATTGTCAATTGTAGTATAAATATGATTAACTGGTTGCGTGTATTGTTTTATAATACCCCAAATAGCCTTTGTTTTATTTGTGCTTCTAACAATGTATTTTATATTGGTAGCCTTTTTCGAGTATTTTATTAGCCTTTTAAGTAGTTTGGAGTATGCTCTATATTTATTAATACTCTCTTCAGTATTATTTGCACATGCTTTTAAATACAGTTTCGTTTTGTTTTTACTTGATATTCCTATCCCTTTAGTTTTCCAGTTTGGCTTTTTTCTGTGGCTTATTTTTAGTTTCTTTAATGGCATGCACAATTCAAAAACAAGCGTAAATAATTCAATGAATTGTTTATATGCTTTATTTACGTCCACCTCATTATAAACATTGACAAAACTAAGTTTGGAAATATGATTTAAAAACGTTTTTAAGTTAATGTCTATGTTCCTTTTTTCTACAAACCAGTGTTCTTCGGTAAAACTTATACTGGTGGACTCTGCAAAGAGTGCTACTAATATTACATTAATAAAATATTACAGTCTTGCTTTGTAGGTATATTTTATAGAAGTTTGATTGATAAGGATTGGGCAAACTTTTATAACCACAAAATGCCGTCACAAACGTAGGTAGCTATAATACCAATATATTTTTATATTCTCAATACGTCATATTAATATAATAACAAGACACATTTTGAAAGTACAGCATGTTTCAACATTGTCCGAGTCTGCACCTCACGTGTCTTCTTATCTTTTTAACCCCCGAAGCATAAACGATGGGGTGTTATGAGTTTGAAGTAGGTACATGCCACAATTTTGCATAGATGTGTAAATCGCCTGATTATGCAATATTATGATGACATGGGCTAATCTGCTGTTGGAGCTGCAAGGTGGTTAAACGAACTTTTCAATGAAATGACACAACCACTTCGAGTGTGGGCTAATCTGGATCGCCTTGGCGAGTAATTTGGTGCTAAATGGCAACCAGGGTCTGATTATGGACCATCAAAGTACTCGTCAAGATGAATAAAATGAGCCCTAACTCAGTGGGGTTGTGTCGTTTAGTTACTGAGTTTTTATGGCTATCTTCCAGCTTCAGGATCTGATCCCTGGTTGTCATCTAGCACTAAAATACTCGTCAATACGAATAAAATAAGCCCGAACTCAATGAGGTTATGTCTTTTAATTAGCGAGTTCTTATGGCCATCTTTCAGCTTCATCATCAGACCTTGGTTGCCATTTACCACCAATGTACTTATCAAGACGAATAAAATGACCCCAAACTCGTTGGGTTTGTAGTGTCTTTAAATTACTGAGTTCATATGGCCGTCTTCTAGCTTCATCATCAGACCCTACTTACCATTTAGCACCAAATTACTTGTCAAGAAGAACAAAATGATCCCAAACTCGATGGGATTTCGTCGTTTCCTTACAGAGTTCCTATGACCATGACCACCTTCCAGATCCATGATCGGACCTTGGTTAATATTGAGACAGGTGAAACTAATAAATAAAATCTTGTAAAACGACTCGTTACGTGCGATCGGTCAATGTTGAAACATGCTGTACGTTCAAAATACGTCTTGCTAAACGATATGCCATAAATATGTATATTATCTATGAATTACGGTATAGTTTAGTGATGTCACAAAAATATATCTCATAGCTGCGTGTCTGGACACTCGAACATGAAAATTTGAAAATATATATTATAGCCCCGTGTGTTTGACGGCCTTAAAATTGTAAATGAAGCGTAGATATTCTTCGATTAGGTACGGTTTTATACCCGCAAATTTTATGACTTCAATGGTGACTTGAATGCTATGCTGTATGTAAACACGTACTGTAATATTTATCAATTTTATACCATCTATTTACAGCACGTTACTAATTTGTATTTCCTGTCACAAAATAAGGAAAATGTTGTTTACTCGTTTGTTTACTAGGTACTTACCGTTAAATTCATCATTACGCTCACGCGACTATAATTGACATTTATTACGATTAGGTACGTCCGATGCTAGTTTGATGGCCTCTGTGCTACTCGCGAAGCCACGATTCACAATGACTATTAGTGACATCCCTCTTAGAGTAAGATCCCAGGGTAGCCAGACGTTACGTATTTGCTAGTTTGATGGCCTCTGTGCTACTCGCGAAGCCACGATTCACAATGACTATTAGTGACATCCCTCTTAGAGTAAGATCCCAGGGTAGCCAGACGTTACGTATTTGCTGATGAACGAAATGTGGACGATTGAGTAGAGTTAGTACGTACTAAGAACACATGCTTACTCGCTAACCTGCTTAAACGCCAAATTTTGAGATATGGGGTATTAGATATGGGTAGGTACATAAAAATATTACTTACTTCACGTATTTTCTAATTACTGATTTTCACGTATGTTGTAGGCAATATCCTTAAAAATAAGGCCCCAATACTCCCAGACACTTTCCGTCAGCCGTTTTATACCGCCGCTTATTTAGCCGTTACATTGCCTACAACATAGGTGAAAAGCAGTTATTAGAAAATACGTGAAGTAAGCAATGTTTTTGAAGTGAAAACTTCTTTTGGCGCGCCTAGACAGATTTTTCGTGGGCTGTGAATTGAATTTTAGCGTCACGCTCGGGTATGATAAGAAATCTTTGGGTAAACTCGGGGCCATAGCCATTGGTCATCTAGAAATGCGTCAGCCAATGGGAAATGCTAAAAGGGCGTGGCCTGCCCATCATGGCATGGCCATCTAGAAATGCGACAGCATTTCCCATTTCTACATTCATTTGGTTACACCCGTGTAGTTTCCAAAGTAAGCTATCAAATTCTGAGTTATAAGTTTTCATTTCTATCGGCAGTTCCTATGACGGGCAATTTTTTATGTACCTTCATTACCCCATATCTCAAAATTGGCCGTCTAAGCAAGTTAGCGAGTAAGCATGTGTTCTTAGTACGTACTAACTCTACTCAATCGTCCATATTTCATTCATCAGAAAATACGTGACGTCTGGCAGGTCTGGGATCTTGGGCTATCTGTGTTTGCCATTATAACTAGAACGCAACACTTGCTGCGATTCTTATTCATATTTCAATTTACGCCGGCGTGTTTTACAGTTTCATTTACGAGTAGGTACTGGTCATCATGAATATGGTCCCAGTATTAATTGGCCCTGTATTCGGTAATAACTAAATTCAAAACTCAGGACACTGGTTTTTTAGGGTTTCGTACCCAAAGGGTAAAAACGGGACCCTATTACTGAGACTTAGCTGTCCGTCCGTCCGTCCGTCTGTCACCAGGCTGTATCTCAATAACGGTGATAGCTTGACAGTTGAAATTTTCACAGTTGATATATTTCTATTGCCGCTATAACAACAAACAAACTAAATATAAAATAAATATTTAAGGGAGGCTCCCAAACAACAAACTTGATTTTTTACCGTTTCTTGCTCGATTAGTCCATCCCAAGCAAACTAGATGGCGCCATTATTAAAATAAAACGCGCTATCGGCATCGTCGTTAGAATCATAACGTAAAATCAAAATTCTAATAAAACTTTTTGGATGAAAGCCTGTCTGTGGAAACTGTGATTGTGTGAGTCTATGTATATACGAAATTCGGAATAGCGCCAAAGAGGTTTTCGCCATTTATTTGCTAATGGACCCTTCGTGCGGGAGTCCCACTCGCACTTGACCGGTTTTATTTAAAATGGACCTATGGCAATCGGCCTCAAGTGGCCTAACGAACGTTGGGCTAGCGATCTGTAGGCAGTAGAAAGCATTAGTAGGTTGTAGGACACTACTAATACTATGAACTTAAGAGTGCGCCTAATGCCAGGAAAAAGTCAGTTTTCACCCGCGCGACGCGTTTTTTAATGAAATATACATAAAGTCGAGAATAGCATGACACAGTTTGGAGGAAAAATCAATTTTAAATCAGGAGTCCATTTTTGACCAAGTTTTATTAAATTACTCAATAATTAAACATAAATTTAAAAAAGTGTTCGGTTACTTTACTAGAATGTACAATTAGGAATTTTATTACCAAAAAATAATGTGGGGTCATCGCTGATAATTTCGAGTACTCGAATTAAAACGGGTTTTTTCGGTGTCATTTTTATTTTTTTATTGTAAAAAACACTGATCCATTTTTAAAATTCTATTCGGTTATTGTGCTTCTTCTTGATGAATGAAATGTCATTTTTTCGTTTTCTGGCACTAGGCGCCCCCTTATAATTGCAGATTTATCATATTTTTGCAAATTGTTACCATCTTTATGTATAACTTTACTATGTTGTACGTATGTTTGTAATTAAACTTCTCCTAAACGGCTAGACCACAGAAATCTAAATAATATATTACCTATTTACCTTATTATTTAGATTTCTGTGGGCTAGACCGATATTGTTTAAACTTTATGAGTGTTCGAATGAATTCGAAAACGATATGTCTGTCGGGTCCCCTAGTTATGGATAAAAGTGTGAGTCTTCCTGGCATTATAAATTGGTGTCTTCAAATAGAGAGTGAGACAGGTCTTTCTAAGTATCGCGTTCCATCATTATACACCGCATCATCCCTTAGCACCATGCAAAATGGCGACCGAGCACAAACCTATGTTTCACAAAAAATATCAAGACCGAGATTTCTGACCATGTGAAGTCCAATCGTATTAAAACTAACCGTGTTCTGCGTGTTATGGTCATTACAGAATGTAGTTCTTGAACTCATGACGTCAGCGTTGCCAAATTAAAACATCCGCACTTTAACATGCCATAACCTGCGTGGGGTTTAGGGTCTACTGTTACAGTCCACTTTGGAACATTTCATAATTATCATCTTTTCGCCACTTACACTATAAATAGGAATAAAACAGTGGATAGGTAGTTCCTACATCAACATCATCATCATCAGCGTACCATAGTACACCATCCCATGATACACCACTCTGGGCTATCCCCCGCTTTTCTTGTCCAGTCACTGCCTGCTGCTTTACTTATATCGTCACTCCATCGAATTTCAGTGCGTCCCATGTCCCATGCTAAGCTGTGCGAATCGCGGTCTTCTTCGTTCTTTGTAGGATACGTCTACAAAAGAGACGTTCTACATATTCTACGAACCCAACGGTTTGTAGTAAGTAAGTACATTTCGATAGAATATTAACTATCTGCCCACTTCTTATATTAGGTTCAGGCGTTGATTAACTTGGAGCTAACGTTGTGTGAAAAATTTCTACTGGCTTTCTAAAGTTATATTTATTTACTAGCAGTGCCCCGCGGTTTTGTCCCGCGTAGTTCCCGTTCCCGTCGTTCCCGTTATTTTTTCGGGATAAAAAGTAGCTTATGTGTTCTTCCAGACTGTAATCTAACTGTATTCCAAATTTCAGCCTGATCCGTTCATAAGTTACGGCGTGATTGAGCAACAAACATCCAAATATCCAAACTCCATACTTTCACATTTATAATATTATAGTGGGATTTCACATTTATAATATTACTAGCGGCCCATTCCGGCTGCGCTCGGATATTGTAATTTAAAGACTTATTAATCGAAATAAAAACTATCGTATCTCTCAAGTTGGACCAGACTGCTCACGGTGTGCTAATTTAATTTAAAATCGGTTTAGTAGTTTAGGAATCCATCGCGGACAAACATCGTGACAGAAGATTTATATATATTAAGAAGATAAGATAGTGGGATTTCAGTGTGTGGGAAATTGGCAAACACTTCGTATTATTTGACTCAATCCTTACTTACTTTCACAGTATTTACACTGTTGTGAGCCGTGGTTGTGAGTGAGTATTTTATTCAAGGTTAAACAAAACAGCTATAGGTACTAATGGGTCGCATTTAACTCATATAAAGGCCTGTTTGCATTTTGATTAGTGTGGGAGTGAAAAATCGCGATTGATGAGTGCAGGTGTGTAGTGCGAGTACTGTCCAATTCTATATAGTAGCTGTATTTATACTAACACACATTCCACAATTCCACAGGTTGTTCTACCCTACGCTAGCCCAACAGCCAACAGTAAAGCAGTTTACACTCTAAAGAGTGTAAGCTGCCATTTAGCCCATGTACCCTGCATATCTCTGACGATGTGTCTGTGATAGAATACTTCTATTCCGAGAGCTGGCACCAAACTCTGAGGCAAGCTGAAAACTTGTCACAGAGTTATAGAGTTTCCTATTCCACCCCAACACGGGGGTGTAACATATTGAAGTGAAAACTTCTTTAGGCGCGTTATAGACAGAATTTTCGTGGGCTGTGAAATGGATTGATGATCACGTGATCATCACGCTCGGATATGATAAGAAATATCGGGTAAACTCGGGATGCTAGAGCGAGAAAGATAATGAGGTCAACAAACGTGACAGACCGAGAAAGATAATTGTTAGAGGAGGACATGGGACAATAGATACTCTCTCTCTCTCTCTCTCTCTCGCTCGCTGCTCGCTACCGGCTCATGTTGCCACCTTAGCGACTTTGTCGCTGAAACTGGCGAATTTTTAAAACCTTTTAGTGGATTTAGATGACGTGTTACCGACAAAAGGGAATATACTAGTGTAGTGTAGAAGGTTGGAGAAGGAAAAACACAAGGTCATTGGGAGTCAGATCATATCTATAAGGAAATTAACTCATTCTCTCAAACATAAACAACATAGAAGTCTGCCATAAACTCTACTTCCAATTTATATATTATTTATTATGTGCATATATTTATCATACAGATAAATATATGCAGATTATAGCAGGGACTTTCACAATCATATGATTAACATTTTATTCAATCATTTGTATTTTCGTTTAAACCTTACATGATATTAATGTTAATTATTGCCTTAAGTTATTCCTTTTAATTTAAATTGATTTACATTGTAGGTACTTAGACCAGTGCCCTTTTATATTCTTACTAGCACCTATATTTCCGGGATATAAAATAGCTTATGTATTCTTCCAGACTGTTATTCCCTTATTAATTTAATCAAAACCAGCGACTTTTTTCATGACTATTTGGCGACAAGCTCAAAATCAAAGTGGCAACACTGACGGCTATGAAAAAAAAATCCAAACTTCAAACTTCAAACAGTCCAGCCAGTCTGGCGAAACCGTAGTACTAAGAATTAGATGTATGAAACGCCTTTTCTATTTTATGGTGACCGAACCCGTCAAAGTAGAAAAGTATTCCATATTCAAATGGTAGCTATGACATCACTGAACCTCTTGTTTTAGCCGTATAATGTCGAAAAAAATGGCGGCCGCGGCCGCCATAATAGCCGCCATGTCTTCGGTTTTGTAACTGTCAATGTCAGTTTAATTTTAATTTTCTTCGCGCCATAACGTTGTCTTAACTTACTCTGTGGTATGAAGTCTTTCCAAAAGTTGAAGTTCGTTACATAGTTGTTTTGCGTTTTTGAAAATTACAATTTAAAATTTAAACTGTGTAGAAATTTGCGTACTTTTCGTGTAATAATCTGAAAACCTGTGGTTAACTTGTGCAGTTATTTATAAAGATGCCATTTGCGACGTGCGAGATTTGTGGACTGAAAACAAGTCGGGTGGAAGACAAAAAACGAGCATTTATGGCTAATTTTCCACTGGATGAAGACCGGTTAGTACATTTTACAAATTTATTATACTCTAAATCAATATGTCTTATAATTTATAGAATTTCAGGACATATTTCCAAGTAAAAAATCTAAGAATCGTAAAATTTCGAAAGGTTTCGTAAAGTTTTCGCGGTGAAATCGTAAATTTTCAAAATGGCAGTCAAACCCAAGCCAAGCCAAAATGGCTTGGCTTGGGTTTTCTCTAAGGGTTTGCATCGGCAATTAAGTAATTTGTCAGAGAATTAAACTCACCGACATAGCTCAGCGTATTAGCAAACTGAAGCGGCATTCCGGCCGGTCACATCTGTCGCAGACCCGATAACCGTTGCGTAGACGGTTTCTGGAGTGGAGACCGCGAATAGGTATATAGCTGTAGAACGCCCTGAGACTAGATGGAGTGACGATATACGAAAGACAGCTGGTGGCGGTTGGAAACGTAAGACCGAGGATCGGGCTAAGTGGCGTATTATAGGAGAGGCCTATGCCCAGCGGTAGATGAACAAGGGCTGATGATGATGAAACGGGAATTTTAATCCCTTTAAGCAGTTACCTCCGTATCTAATTTCAATAAAGTTTGTTCAGCGACTAGCCGTGACAAGTAGGATAAAAAAGTTATTGCATTAATGGATGTGCTTTAATTTACTTTGTAGGTGCAAACAATGGGTAAAAATAACAGGTAAAGAGGACTTGGCCTACGTACCTATAGAAAAATTGCACCAATTAAAACATATTTGTGGAAAGCATTTTCGACGTAGAGATTTTAAAAAGAAAAAGACACAACTTAGAAATAATGCTGTTCCATGTATTGGGATTACGGCCGCACCCCTGAGCGATGAAATATTGAGTGACTTTCCACTCCATTTAGCTAAAAAAGCTGTACAAGACCAACATCTCCAGTTTGGTGCCACTGATCCTTCAACACCACAATGTTCAAAATGTTTGTCGCAGTTTCTTTTATATTTTATTGTAGATGCTAGACTAGAGGTTCATATTATATTATTATTAATGAGACAATTAGTGAATAGTCCAATAAAGTAATGGGTAATGTTAGTATTTGTTGTTTAGTAAAGTGGCCAAGTGCGAGTTGGACTCGCCCATGAAGGGTTCCGATGCAGCAAGTAACATAATATACGTAGTACACATAGTTCTTGTAGTTTGTTGTAACTTTGATCGAAGTTTTAATAATAGTGTATTTATGACGTACTAAAAAAAACTACTCATTAGATCGAGTTCAAACCAATTTTCGTTGGTAGTTTGCATGGTAATGTACATCATATATTATTTTAGGTTTTTCATTTCCTTTAGAAGTTAGAGGGCCCCCCCCTCTAACTTTTACACATTTTAGCCGGTACTTTAGCCCAAATATCCCTAAAATCCCGGTTCTTGTAAATGGAACCGGTTCTGCTTTCCCTAGAGACAATCTGATTTAGAATTTTTGAAGTGAAAACTTCTTTAGGCGCGCATAGACAGATTTTTCGTGAGCTGCGATTTGAATTCATTCGTCACGCTCGGGTATGATAAGAAAACTTCGGGTAAACTTGGGACCATGGCTATTGACCATCTAGAAATACGTCAGCCAATGGGAAATGCTGACACATTTCTAGATGGCCATGCCAAGATGGCGAGGCCACACCCTCCAGTTACACCTGTGTAGTTTCAAAGGTAAGCAATCAAATTCTGAGTTATAAGTTTTCACTTCTATCGGCAGTTCCTATGACTGCCAATATTTTTTTACTTAAAAAAATTCATTGAAGAATTAAATTTATAACAACATTTACTTTTTACAGATCTTGCTGCACTCATATTACAAGAACACAATTACTGTAAGGATAATGACACAAGTAAGATTTTTTATCAGAATACTAGAGTAAATTATTAATTTTAGCTGACTTTTTAATTTTATTTAGATTTTTTACGTAAAAAACTCACTGAAGAATTAATTTTTTTTAAATATTTACTTTTTACAGATTTTTCTGCATGCATATTACAAGAACACAATTACTGTAAGGATAATGATGCAGGTAAGACATTTTAAATCACACTACTTTAATAAATTATTAATTTTAGTAACTTTTTAATGACTTGCCTTTGACTGGCCTCGTGGCTTAGTGGGTAGTAGCTCTGCCTGCGAAGCCGAGGGTCATGGGTTCGATTCCCAGTGCCTCGTGCCCAGTGCAAATATTTGTGTGTGAGTTCAAATGTTTGCACTGTGTCTGGGTGTTTCTATTTATAATAAGAATGTGTTTAAAATTATAAAAGTATAAAATCAGCTATCTCGCCGCCATAGTACAAGCTTTGATTAGTTTGGGGTCAGATGGTGTTGTGTGTGAATTGTACACCAATATTATCAATTATTATCACTTATGCAGGGTTTGAGAATATCCAATTTTTATTATAAATATCAAAATATTGGATAAGTACATATTACATCTTATAAAATAATTTATCAATTTTGTATGAAAGCCAGATCATTGTTTTATTGTATCATCTATAAAAACTATTTGCATATTATATTATGCTACATAAATACAATACTAAAATTATTTAAAAAAAATATGTTTCTTGAATAGTTTGATGGGATTGTTTGAAATTGAGGCCATCTATATCCAATATAATATATTATATATCATCGAAACCAGTCTAATATGTATCAGATATATATCTAGATACACGGCAGTGTGGTTAGCTAATTTGTTCAAGTAAACTGGCAAGCTGCAACATGTGTAATAAATATTACATGAACCATTTGGAGCCAATTTAGTCCTCATAACTTACAAAAACAATTTTCACATTAACTTATAAAATATGTGGCAGGCATATTGCTTACTATCAGGCAAACGTCCTGCACGTCTCGTCACTCTACTTAAAAAAAATCTTATAACTTTAATATTTCAACATACTTATAATAATTATTTTTATGTGTGTTACAGAACCTTCAACATCGTATGTTATACCTAGCCAGGAAATTCTATCTGATAATTTTAAAAGAAAAAGACCATGCAGCCCAAGTTCGTGTTTCCCATTGATTTTATTTAAATACTTTAATATTTAGACATACTTATAACACTTCCTTTTTATATGTGTTACAGAACCCTCAACATCATATGTTTCCCTTAGCCAGGAAACTACATCAGATAATTTAAAAAGGAAAAGATCCTGCAGCCCGAGTATGTGTTTCCCATTGATTTTATTTAAATACTTTAATATTTAGACATACTTATAACACTTCCTTTTTATGTGTGTTACAGAACCCTCAACATCATATGTTTCCCTTAGCCAGGAAACTCAATCAGATAATTTAAAAAGGAAAAGATCCTGCAGCCCGAGTATGTGTTTCCCATTCATTGATTTTATTTAAATACTTTAATATTTAGACATACTTATAACACTTCCTTTTTATGTGTGTTACAGAACCTTCAACATCGTATGTTTTACCTTCCCAGGAAACTACATCAGATAATTTAAAAAGAAAAATACCGTGCAGCCCGAGTATGTGTTTACTTTACTTCATTTTTTATTTAAGAACTATTTTAATATTTAGTATATAATTAACAACATTCCTTCCCATGTGTGTTACAGGACCATCAAAATCAAATCAGAACGATATTGACACACCTAGAAAAAAAATATTACGAAAGAAGTTGAAGGAACACAAAATTAAAATTAAAAATCTTCAAAAGCATCTTAATCAAATTGGGAAACTCAATTCACCGATACTGAAAAGTTTTATTTCTGCTTCTATTAGGAACAACAAACGAAAACCACAAGGTAAACGTTGGACCAAATTGAATAAAAGCATTGCCATCGCTATCTATAAAAAGTCTCCAAAAGCATACAGGTACCTTAAACAGTTATTACCAATGCCAAGTGTTAGAACATTACAGACAATTTTGCAAAATATTCAAATGGATCCAGGAGTATATCCAGCTGTGATTTCTTATTTGAAAAAAGAAGGCGCAAAAATGACTGAAAATAATAAGGTATGTGTTGTTATGTTCGACGAAATGGCTTTGAAGAAGAGATTAATCTACAATGTTAATTCTGATCAAGTTGAGGGTTATGTGGATTTTGGACCGGAAGAAGGCAGAACTGCGGAAGCGGCAGATCACGCGCTGGTTTTTATGCTGCAAGGTATACATAAAAAATTTAAACAACCGATAGCGCATTACTTTGTCAAGGGCACAATTTCAACACAAAAATTAGCCGTTATCATAAAAAATGTAATCAATACTGTAAGAGATGCTGGATATACCGTAGTAGCGACGGTATGCGACCAGGGTCCAACGAATATTGGAGCTCTAAACATGTTAAAGCGCTTTTGTGGTAACCCTGAAGATTCCAATTACTTTACAGTAAACAACAATAAAGTTTTTACTATTTTCGACGTGCCACATCTTTTCAAATCCATCAGAAATAATTTCCTCAGTGGTGGCACACTAGTTATGGGAAATAAAAAGGCAAAGTGGGCTCATTTAATTCAATTAGAAGAAAAAAACAGAGGTACGCTTCATTTCACAAAGATCACAAAATTACATGTAGAACCGAAATTTCGTGCCAAAATGAAGGTTAAATTAGCTGCCCAAATACTGAGTAACACAGTTGCTGCAGTTCTAAAATTACTTTCCCAGATATCCAACAACCAAGAAATGCTACAAACTGCAGAAATAATTGAAGACTTAGATCGCCTTTTTGACTGTACAAACGGGCCGTCGTCTCGGCATGACATTAAAAAAAACATTAGGGAAAATGTGCGCAAGAACAGCTTTCACCATAGACTTTGGATCGAGTACAAAGAAAAACTAAGAAGCCTTCATTTTTTAAAATCTGACAGTCATTTGAGATTAAAAAACGTGAGATGTGTCAATGGTTACATCAATACTATAACCTCCCTTCAAAGTATTTGGCGGTATGCAGAGAGCAAAAATTTTAAATGTTTAAATTTGAGACAACTCAATCAGGATTCTCTGGAAAATTTGTTCGGAATTATCAGGCAACACAGTCCAACAAATAGAAACCCGACCTGTCACCATTTCCAATCAGCTTTAAAGTCGTCCGTTCTGACTCGCCTGAGCATACCCCGAAGCAGAGGAACAAACTGTGAAAGCGATGATAGTGAAATATTGTTCGATTTTCACGACATAGTATTTGGGAAAAAAAACACAGAGGAAACGAAATCGTGTAGTGAAAATCTGCAACATCCAGATACCCATAAAAATGAACCTTTGGTTTCCTCAAATGAAGATCTGCTTGCTGCATGTACCACTAGAAATGATAATTTGGCAGCTTCAAATGAAAATTTGCCAGTGTTGCATTTAGAAGATATAGACAACTATGATGAGACAGAATCAGACAAGCAATTGGAAGAACTGTTTAAAACGTTTGACAAACAGCCAACTATATATGTCAGTGGCTATTTAGCTAAAGTTATTTTGAGAGAACAAAAGTGTCAAAAGTGCTGTCAAACATTAAAAGTATCCAATCCTGAACAAAATTCAATATATGATTACATAGCCTTGCGAGAATGGTGGAGCGACAAATCTTCCCTCACATACCCGACACTTCAGCTTTGTAAAACAGTTGATTTAGCTACAAAGCTATTTGAGTGCGAAGTACGACCGCAATTATTTCGCCAAAATATTAGTGGCTATTGTGTTACAATAATGATGACTTTCTGTGATATGACATGGATGTGTAAAGACCACAGAAGTATGATGTCTGAGATCTTGTTGCGTCGTCTAAGTCATTTATTAATAAGAAACGATTGCCGCAATATAAATCGTTCTTTTGCGCTAGCCGAGGAAACTTCTGCGGATTCATCGAAGAAAGCGCAACAACAAGCTATTGCGAAATAAATAACGTTGTCAGTAGAACATGTAAGTTTTTAATAAAAATATATTGATTTATTTTGTTACGAGCTAGAAGTATATAGGTTTATGTTAAATACACTACACAAGTTTTAATTTACATTGGGGATGGTCAACAATGGCCATGGTCCGAAGTCGGAGTTTACCCGAAAATGTCTTATCATTCCCGAGCGTGGCTCTAGAATTCAATTCACAGTCCACGAAAACTCTGTCTGTGGTGCGCCAAAAGAAGTTTTCGCTTCAAAAAGATATCGTGTTTTGATTAGTTAAAATATAGTGAATAAGTCATAACCTATCCTACTTTTGTTGCAGAACCTCCAGATTGAACACACCCGGAGTCCAGATCATTCAGTGGCGGTGAAAATGAAAAATGCAGCAGTAGCAAGCGGCGCTTTTTATCCCGGAAAAATAACGGGAACTATGCAGGTAACACCGGGGGCGCTGCTAGTAGTAGATAAGCGTTAATCTGTCTATTAAAAAGATATTGTGTATTGATTAGTTAAAATATAGTGAATAAGTCATAACTCATCCTACTTTTGTTGCAGAACCTCCAGATTGAACACACCCGGAGTCCAGGGTAGCGATTCTGAAACCATTCGGTTGCATCCGACACGGAATCTCATCTCTCGGTCTTTGTCATGCTAAACAGATAAGACAAAGACCGAGAGATGAGATTCCGTGTCGGATGCAACCGAATGGTTTCAGAATCGCTACCCAGATCATTCAGTGGCGGTGAAAATGAAAAATGTAGCAGTAGCAAGCGCCGCTTTTTATTCCGGAAAAATAACGGGAACTATGCAGTTAACACCGGGGGCGCTGCTAGTAGTAGATAAGTGTTAATCTGTCTATTAAAAAGATATCGTGTATTGATTAGTTAAAATATAGTGAATAAATCATAACTCATCCTACTTTTGTTGCAGAACCTCCAGATTGAACACACCCGGAGTCCAGATCATTCAGTGGCGGTGAAAATGAAAAATGTAGCAGTAGCAAGCGGCGATTTTTATCCCGGAAAAATAACGGGAACTATGCAGGTAACACCGGGGGCGCTGCTAGGTAGTAGATAAGCGATAATCTGTCTACTAAAAAGATATCGTGTTTTGATGAGTTAAAATATAGTGAATATGTGAATAACCCATTCTACTTTTGTTGCAGAACGTCCAGAATTAACACATCCGGAGGCCAGATCCTTCAGCGGCGGCGGAAAATGCGGCAGTAGTTAATTTAGCAACCATTTTTGTTATTACTTATTAATTTATTACGTATAGTGCGACATTTTAGAGTAGAAATTAATTAATCGGGAACTAAAAATGCAATCTTGCTGGCAACACAAAAAAAAAGTACTCGAATTGTCAATAATCGTAAACAATCGTGTGTTTGTAATTGTTTTGCGTTATTTACGAATCGTGAACAGCAAAAACCAAGCAAAAACAGTGTCATCATGAACAAAGTGATTCGTGGCGGTGCCCGTGCAATCATTTACAAAGTTTTTATGCGGTGTATGGCTGAATATCAAGCTGGAAATATTTTAACAGAACTAGACGACGTTTACAAACGTACAGCTGATTTTACTGGTAAGTGACTATAGAAAATTGTACAAAACACTGACATGAACCATTAATGTATGCAGATAATAGATATTCTCACGTTTAACAACAACATATCATACTCTGACTTATTTTTTGAGGTTATACTAAGGTAAACAAACTTCATCAAGTTATAGCGCAACTGCTGCATTTTGAGCATTTTTCTTTTCATTACTCATTGAAATATGTAAGCAAGAAACATGCAGAATTTGTTTAGAAAGTAATAAGTTTACTAACGTGTATGTAAGTAACATACCTATTTTGCATATTATGAAAGATTTTTTACGCGACTGAAAGAAGGGTTATGTTTTTCGCGCGTATCTTGTATGTTTGTAAATTCCTTTATTCTCACGTGTCTTCCAAATGGCTGGATGGATTTTGAGATTAAAATATCGTTAGATTCGTTTTGATCACCTAAGTGTCCTTAGATAGTAGGTATGTTGTATTACATAATATTTTTTTATCTGTTGATTTTTTCAGTCGTGTTCTTTTTATTAAACTTGTTCATGGAAATAACTGTAATATAAAAGAAGAAATATGTATATGTATTTCAATAAAACAAGATGTAATAATAACAATGCTATATACATATCAGTGAAATACATTGGATAATGACTGCAAGATGAGTAGAACATGTTAGGAGCAGTATATGCACATATTTATATTTATTAGTACATTTTTATTTTCTTATTATTTTAGGCGTTTCTGAGAGTACAGTCCGTCGGATAGTGGAGCAGGGTATTGCAAAAGGCGGCAAATTTTCGACACCGGCGAAACATAGAAAGGGTCGTCCAGCAAAGGTATTAGACGATTTTGATACGTGTGCGATCCGACAAAAAATTCATTATTTTTATACAGTTAAAAAAGAAGTGCCAACACTTCGTAAAATATTAGCTCAATTAAAGGAAGACATCGGTTATGATGGGAGTCGGGAGCATTTGCGAAAACATCTGAAAAAGATTGGTTTTGTGTACAAAAAATGCAGAACAAACCGGCAAGCTCTTCTAGAAAAACCAATTATTGCACACAAAAGAGAAATATATTTGAAGTCCATTATGGAAAATAGAAATTTGCCGGAAGAGCTTCAAAAAGATATAATTTATTTGGACGAAAGCTATATTCACTCAAGCTACAAGCTTAAAAAATGTTGGCAGTCCATTGAAACTCAAGGTGTTATAACGGATATATCGAAAGGGAAGCGATGGATTATAGTTCACGCTGGAACTGAAAAAGGTTTTGTGCCTAATGTACTTTTAGTCTTCAGCGGTGTAAACAAACAAGAAGATTACCATTCAGAAATGAACCAAAGTAATTTTAATAAATGGGTTACAGAAAAGCTTATCCCCAACATCAAAGAGCCTTCAATCATAGTGATGGATAATGCTCCTTATCACTCTGTGAAAAAAAATAAAGCTCCAACAGCAGCTAATAAAGTAAACGAAATAAAGTTGTGGTTGTTAGAAAATAATGTGGCGTTCGATCCTGATTTGCGGAAACCTTCTCTTCTAGCTCTAGTAAAGAAAAATAAGCCTGAACCAGTTTATGAAATAGATGAAATTCTGGTCCAACACGGGCACAGTGGTAAGGCTGCCACCTTATCACTGTGATTTGAACCCAATTGAATTGATTTGGGCACTTGCAAAGAGAAAGATCGCTGGACAGAATGTTGGTGCAAGAGATATAAAGAAGTTGACCTTAGACGCATTCGAGTCCATAACTGCAGATGATTGGAAAAATTGCTGTGAACACGTTAAAAAAATCGAAAAAGAATATTATGATCGTGGAAGAACATTATACAGTGACATAGACGAATTTGTCATTCGCGTTGATCAAGATAGTACCGACGACGACACAGAGTCAGATAGCGACGAATCAATTGCACAGTCGCATACAACAAACTTAGGGGCTGGTACATCGCAAGAATCAATTAACCTCATGGAAGGAGTGGAATATTTGGATTTCGATTTACTAGACAATGCCAGTCCTTAGCGAAGAACCAACGGTCTGGTCTGGTGGAGATTATGTGCAAAAATAAAACTTGTTTATATTTTATATTGTTTTCTTTGTAGTTAAAACACATATACAAATTAAAGAGAATCTGTCGTAGTTTTATGTAATTTTTACATATAAATAATATTTACTAATAACATAGGTATACAGATGTGGAAAAAGCAAGGGGATTAGATTTGAGAAGTTAGTGAGACGAGAAAGGTTAGATGATATCATATTTTATTATAGAGAGAAGACGGGAGGAGATCTAGGAGATCTATCACACTCAATGAAAATATGATCACAATTTGCGTGAGCATCTACAACTGTCATATCTGACCTACTCAAACAGAGCAATAAACATCTAGCAGTTTTGCTTCTTAACAAATAATAATTCATCATAGTAAACAATATTGGCAAAAAATAAAAATAAACAAGTATCAAGATTGGTTGCGTCGTACTGACTGTGTTGCCACATGAGCGATGGTGGCGCCCTCATTTATTTTCTACTTTAAAATGTCGCACTGTATGTACTTAATTTAAAAGAAATAAAAAATAAAAACGTTATTTTTTTTTTGAGAAAATAAAAGTAGCCCCTAACTATTTAATCGTTCTAATCGATTTCACTAGCCATCCCTAATTTTTTTTTGTTAGGTTGGCGTCACTGGTTTGTTGTAAGTTTTAGTTCGGCTGAAGAACTAGTATCCATGGCCATGATTAAATTCAAAAAATAAATAGAAGTTTTAGTTAGGTTGGTATTGACGCATTCCCTGTGTTTCATACATTTGGATTGGTTCGTTTTTTTAGTAGGGAGTCCCGTCTCTTATAACGTAGTGATTACTTACTCTGTGAGTCCAGCAGTGGTGACATTTAAATTAAGTTGTTATATCGTAGGTAAATTGATTTGATAAGATAAAATAGGTAATAAAAAGTGATTGTTCAGTGTTTTGCATACAAATAATCATCCGCGGCCTAGCTAAATATATAAAACTGGCGACGAGAATGAACGACTTTGTCAAACGCATTCAAAACATTCATTTACGATAACGACACGAGAAGACAAAACCAAAAAGACGTCTTCATACAAACATTGGACAAGAACACAAAATGAGAAATTATTCGCGAGAATCGACCAGTTCTGGAACATTACACGAAAGATATGTGCAGTACCTACGCAGTCTGTGTTTGCCGTGCTTATTAACCATCTCCGTCATCTTGTTCAGCCTATCAAGAAGAACACAATACTTTGGTGCTTACAGCCATCGATATAAATCAATAGATGTGCCCTGAGCACCTTAAAATTGGTATTAAACTGCGTCTCTGTGTGTATCGTAAGTGGTTTACAAACAAGCAATCTACTTGACTCCTATAATCGCTAGCGGCGAGATTTGCTGTGGTTCTACTTATTTTGGTTGTCGACAACCAATAATGATAGGTAAAAACGTCCGGTGTCCACCGCGTACTGCAACATCGATTATTATTCATACTTTCTGAAAGATCTCTTGCGTACTAAATCCTCTGTATGAGTGTATTCATACTAAAAAAGGAAACTTAAGCTAGACTGACCAGTGTCAGAACATTTTTGAATTAATAAAACATAAACTCATGTCTGCAAGGCAGTCGTAGGGTCAGCCAGTATAAGTGAAAACTTATAACTCGGAATACTTTGTAAACATAATAAACATTTATTAGAGCTACTAAGTATTAGTTAATTTTAAGTAGGTATATATAGTTATTGTAACAAACAAATAATTTCATGTAAAAGTTATTTTGTATAGGTAAATAATATCTTTTACACATAAAAATGAATTTCAATGAAAAACATACCTACTAGATGAAACTTATTTTGTATAACTTAATAAAGAGTTACATTGGCTTGGTAACTTTTTAAGATTAGTAAAAATTAAAACTTTTTTTATGGTGTCAAAGAGTGTTAGGACCTTTGATAAAAGTAAGTAAACGGCTAGGACATTAAATATTCTCACTCTCTTGCTACCGGCTTCAAACAGTGCACACATGTTATGAATTGATCTGGTTTTATTAAATACTAAAAAGTGAATATTCAGTGTTTAAATTCAAATTATCCACCTCTGCCTTCCTCAAGTATATATATACATAATATAGTCAACTGTCTGCTCTTCGCTGTTGTATCCCCGAGTTTAGTATATTTATCCGTCCAAAAATGAGTTTAGCTTTCATTACCACTTGTAGCACTAGTTAATAAGTATTTCTAATTCAATTCGAGAGTGAATCGGTTTCTTCTAGGTAAGCACGCTCTATCGTAGATCACATTGTCGCTTAACATCAGGCGAATTGGTGGTTAAAAAAAAATCTAAGTAATATTTTGTTTTGTTTGTATCACAATAAGGTATTTCTATCTATTACTCCATTAAAATATTTCAACAATTAATATAAGAACAGCAAATCAAATTTTGTTTTAAGTTTACTGTGATCTTTATGGCCTAGTGGGTAGGAACTCTGCCTGTGAAGTCGAGGGCTGTGGGTTTGATTGCAAATATTTGTACTGCGTCTGGGTGTTTCTAAGTATGGATTTACAATTATATAAGTATTATATCAGCTATCTGGCCGCACTAGTACGAGCTTTGCTTAGTTTGGGGTGAATTGTCCATCACTATTTATTTATTTTTAGTATTTATTTATCCTACATCATTATAATACATAGTTCTTCTGTATGTGTATTGACAGTGAACTCCTAACGGCTCAACCGATTTGAGTATAACTTTTTGCGTGCGTGATGCCACTATTTTCTGATCTGTGGTGGCGCTCTGAATGGTTTAGATACACAAATCAGCCCGGCAGATAGCGCTGCAGTCGGTGTCTAGGTGTCGCAAACCAACCCTCCGCACGGCCGCGTCCTTCCCGCCAAAGAACAGTTCCCGCGAAATGCAACGATTACCATATATAGTAATGAAGCGTCCACTTTGTCTCCTATTGGTAATTAGGATTGAGTTAGCGCCCGTATTGGTTAGCCGTAGGGATGACGCGATCTTCCCGATGCTGGGAAGGGGGGTGAGGTTCGCCCCGCGCTTGCACATGTTGCGGGCGGCGAAGGCAGTCCGGCGACCGCTTTCTAGTTGATAGTACGATAGCCACTTGTTATTGTAAATTGTAAAAGTTTAGTGAAATACACAATTGAGTGAAGTAACTTGTTTTCTTTAAGAACTTTATAAAGCATGGCCACATAGGTTATTATTCGAGTGAAGCTGGAACGGGCTGCTACACTGCTAGTATTTTACTAAGTCATAAAACACAGTAATTATAACACTATTCCAGCAATAGCTTCCATAATAATAATGACCGAGCTACACGACGCTAGTTTTTCAAGCTAGGCTAGCAAGTGTTAGTAAGCTAGCAAGCCAGTTCTTCTATCTTCGTGAAGACAAAACTAGCGTTGCGTAGCGTTGTCTACACGAAGCTAGAAGTACTAGTTTGCTATCCTAGCTTGAAAAAGTAGCCTCGTGTAGCTCGGGCATCAAGTGTATCGACAATTTTACATTAGAATAAGAAAAGCGAAATTTCGTATTAAGTTCACTGTGAGAAGTGTCGTATTCACTAAAAAAATTTAAACCTGGTTTTAAAAATCCCACATCTCCCCAAACCATTTTTAAGTGACTATTAAAACCCGCATTTTTTGGAGGGGATTTCAATGAGAACTTCGAGACAAAGGCCAAAATAAATTAATAGTTAACATAAACCAATAGCGTCCTTTATAGAATATGAACGAAAATAATTCATTTCTAATAAAAAATAGAAAATTAACTTTAATTTCTAGCTTATTTCATGCTTTCCAGTGCCGGTTTACATTTTTTCAGTAAGCATTCCAGCGCTGGATTCGATCGCTGGACTGGAATAAGGTAGGTAGGTATGTCGTATAATAACCGGACATTATACGACATACCTACCTAATACAAAAATCAGATAATTAAGTTTTCACTTCTGCCGTGTGGTCTTAAGCACACACACTTTTTGGAACGAAGTTCCTTATCGCGCGTTATGAAAGGGAGCTAGACGGAAAAAATTCTCACGAAAAAGTTGTAACGTTTCGTGCCTATGACGTCATAGAATTAGAAGAATTAGAATACGATAACAAATTTCACCCATATTAATAATGACCGGTTAGCGCAATTAGTAAGTAAGGGGTCACCTATGAGGATAGGTGCCCCCGGTTCGAGCCCCGGTAGTTACCGCAATACACTTTTTGTTCTTTTTTCTCTCAACATTATTTTTGTTATTTTTTTCCTGAGAATAATAGGTTTTATAAAGGATCCCTCTTTCTAACAAACAATAACGAAAAAAAATATCTATTGGCGATTTATAAACTGACTCTTGCGCTTAAAAATAGATGGCGTTGCACAATCCCTATGAGTATTTGGTTAGAGGCTAGACCAACACTTCTTTCTTTTGAACAACTTTCGACTTGCACATCAAAGTTCCTATAATTACCAATAGGTGGCGCAGAACTCAAAATTTAATCAGCTGTGGATTGTATCCTACTCTAGTGTCATAGAAAATCTGGAGAGGTCACTACCGGTACGATAATTTTGTTCTTTTTTTCCTGAGAATTTATGTAAAGTAATCATTCAGAACCGCAAAATAAACCCGAAATACAGTTATTTGACGATTTTCTTTCACTTTTGTCATATTCTCTTCCATTTACAATGGGTTTCATCCTACTATATTCAGCTGCAGGCATCAGTCACGAAACTGTTCCATTTATCCAGGATTAACTTTACGTCGTAGTTCAGACGTAGTACGTCACGTTGCGTGTAATGAACTGATAGTGTGATTGGACACTACTACCTCAATATGGGTATCAAATGAAAGGGCTTGACTAATAGAATACTATGCACTATGACAAATTTCAAATCCAAGAAAGCTGCCACCACAAAATGGCGAAATACGTTTCACTACTCCCTCAATATGGGTATCAAATGAAAGGGCTTGAATTAGTTCAATGTTATACAGATTACAAATCAGAGGTAGTTGGGGGTAAATCAAAATTTTTGATTTTGTACTTGTTTTTCCACTCGATTCTTTGTCTGTAATATTTCATCAATGTATTGTAATGATGTTGTCACGTTATATACTATCGTATATTATAAATCGTAATGTTCATGTAATATCGATTGGTGTGATTGACGCATATTTCGACAAATTTAATTCGTAAAACTAATATTTGTACCTAGGCAACATTGGAAATAATATGAGTACTGTTTCTAAATGGGCCATTCCATTATCGCGGGTGCAACGTTTAGACGCCTGTTTTAGTGTATCCTTATTAAATAAAAAACATTTTAAATAAAATTAGTCTTTGAAAGACTACATTTCAATATGTTCTCTTTATATGAACTAACAATTAATTTTTTAATATTTATTTAAAAGCCAGGAGAAATGTTCAAAGTGCCTTCGCGGGTGCAACACATTTGGCCCAACCTTTCCAGATCACAAACAAAAAACATATAAATTTGTTAATTCTGATACATTTAATATTTTATGCCTTAATATTTTGAAACTTAATAAAATTACAAAGAACATAAAATGAAAACTGTAATCAGAAGTAAAAATAAACAATTATTTATTAATTTTTCATCAATCGCGGGTGCAACGCCGAATTATCGCGGGTGCAACCCATGTAATTTAAGTGAACATAAACATGAATTTTACTTAGATAGGAACTAAATTTGAGATCAAACTATACTTATTAGGTACAATTATACTTTTGTTGTTGATTATATTAATTATTTCTTTTGAAACACGTCAATATCTGAAGAAAATTCTAAAAATATATTATTTCCATCAGTCTTTTTCTTTGGTGCTTCCAATATTGCAATAATGTCTTCAAATTGCACGTCTGCTATGTCATTGAAGATTTCTGAGAATCGTTTACCATCCACCGTCGTCATAAATTGAACTCTGACTTCTCCATCTTCATCCATACTACTTAAACACAACCCCACATAACGATATTGAGTTATTTTTTTGCCGGTTCTGCTGAGCAATTGTACGAGGATATATACACACCAGCGCAAATATTTTTCGGTAAGAGAATAGCTTGGTCATTTCCATTTTCAGGACATGCTTCTGGTAATAAATTTGAAGCTTGAAGAGACGTTGATGGTGTTTCGTCATTTATACATTCATTGTCTGAATCAGTGTCTGAATCACTGTACACATCAGAAACGCGCAATCTCTTTTTAAGTGGCAACAAAGATTTGCTCTGATAAGAAACTGAAGGATCAGGACTCTGAATTATATTTGGTAATTTCTGATTCGTAAGAGGCTCCAAATCGTCATCGTCCCAATCACTATCTGTATTAGCGGTGGGTTTTGGCGACTTCAAAACAAATGTGCATTTCAATTGAGACAGTGATGTGCGCGCCACAGAAATGTTATGAGCGTCTCCAAACTGGTAGTAAACTAGTCAAGGTATATCAAAACGACGAATTGTATAATTAGTCACACAAAAAGGTCGACGTAGAAAAAAGTTGCACCCGCGATCTCCCATCAAGATCGCGGGTGCAACCAATTTAATTAATCGGTTATTTTAATCTAACAATAATTACAGTCTTAAAAACAAAAACATTAAGTTTCGTTTTGATTTCTTCTTACTTTTGCAAAGTCTCAGAACGTTAGGTCTTTATTTCAGTGAAAAAAGTAAACTTTTATATCTTTTGCGTCGCGGGTGCAACAAGTTAACAGTGTATTCTAGCAGTCGATTACTTGTAATAATTAACAACATATACTTACATTTTTTGGTACGCAAAGATAAACGAATAATGTCAGTTCACGTTTAGCCGGTAAAACTTTACCTCAAACTGTCCAAAACAAATGATTCACGCCAGTGTTGCTAGTCATGATTTTACAACTTCCACCAATCCTTCGGATGACAATAGTTTTAAACGCGACAAAATTGAGGTTATGGTATAAAATCACATAAAAATTATATGGCTATTAAATTTAGACTATCTTCTTTCCATAAATATCAATAGAAATAACTAATAGCGTGATTAAAAAAATAAAAATTGAAATCGTCTATAGCGGAATGGCCCAAATGCAATCCGAATGGCTAACATTCGGAATGGTAATAATGAATCATTGTTATAATGTTTATATAATACCTCAAAGCTACTCCTTAAGTTTATGTTAACTTACATTATATTTGTTAATAAGTAATAAAAAAATATTATTATAACTTAATTTCTTTTTTTTAATTATTTTTTTTTCATCAAATCATTGAAGGTAGCGGTAACGGTAGTAGCGATTTGAGTTTTTCGAGTTCAAATATGTAGCTGCGTGTACTGTGTTATAGGCATGCGTGCTTACCATCAGGCGCATGTCTTGTTCGTATTAACACTATTTATACATTTAGTGACTAAAGGATTATGGTAGTAGCATCGCTAGCCCGCCGTAATCTAAAAAATAATGTTATAAAGTAGGTTTCAGTCAGGAGTCTTAGTCTAAACGGACAAAGAAGATTTTTTGTAATCTATTTCGACGAGGTTATTAAAATTAAATTAAATATCCAAAGATAGAGAAAAAAAAGTTGAGATAAACCCCTTAGCCTAGATGAACTGGCCCCAGAGAAGGTTGCTCTAGATTTAACGTAATAAACACGAGTAATGTATATCCGTGGTCCGGAATGATTGAAATGTTTGATTCAATTTAGTGATACCTACTGCATAATATTATTATGCTATCTGTGTAAAACTGGCCCATACTTTGTACTTTGTAGACAAGGTAGCGCCATAGAGTAAAGCCGTGATTAACGAGTAACAATAGAGTAAAATAACTTTTATTTAAACTCAGTCGACCGTGTCTCTACCTACCAGTCTTACTCTACCTACTCATGTGTTTAAGTATGAACTAACGTAGTTATTTTACATTTTAAATTAATATAGGTACGGTTAACTCACGTGATATACAGTCAGCCTGGTCCGATTTAAGTTTTACGGCCGCGTCTGGCCACCTTTTTCAAGAAGCGTACCTAGTACCTAGGTACACGCGCGCGATCGCTGCTCGTTTGGCACGAGTCTACTCATATGTATTTAAAAAAATACATACTTATAGCTAGAAAACAAGAAATACCTACTACTCCTACCTTCTCAGCAGACCATGTGGTGGTCGGAGATATTAGAAATCTTCAAAGAAAAGTAAAAGGCAATACCTACCTCAACTCCTCAACGCGCTATTGGGCAGTGTCTACAATAACTCAATAGTACCTACTATAAACAGAAAACCGGACCCTGGCTTCAAAGATTGTATAGAATTAGGGGATTTCATAATAGCAGGGCATAATAGGATCATGACGCCGCCCATTTCCTCAGCCTCGCTTTTCCTATTAGGTACGAGTATGCTAATACGGGTGCGCCATAATCATACTATTTTACTTATCTACGGACATGCTTCATATATTAAGTAACATGCTTAATTCTTATCAATTTGAAGTAACAATCGACAAGTGCCTGTCTATAATATTTACCTTCTACTTCTGATTACGACGTGTCGAGATGGATCGAAATTCAGATTAACTATGGTTACACAGTCGAACAAAAGATAAGCTTTATCGAAATCTTTATTTTACGTAAAATGTAAAACAAATCATTAAAATTCACCATTTTTTTTTTTCAAATAAATATGTTATATTTTGTATTAACTACGATACATAAATATATACATTTTATTTTTACTTCTGTGTTATTTAGGTACATATCCCGTCTTATGATCTATCATTAATAAGCACTGCCGCAGTATTCCTGACATTTGCCTCGCACTTGTACCTGCCTCAGGTACCTCCTTAGTTAATAAACCTATTGCTTGCGTAGTTAATGTGTACCTAATAGTCTAATAGTGTAGAGGTGTCGTCTTATCGTACCTACCACATGCCAATAACAGAACTGACCTAGTTAGTGGCTTAGTTGTGAGTAAGTCTGCCTGCGAAGCCGTGGGTCGTGGGTTCGATTCCCACCCAGGACAAATATTTGTGTAACGAATACAAATATTTGTTCTGTGTCTGGGTGTTTCTAAGTACAAAAATACCTATGTACCATTTTACAATTAAATTTAGAAGTATTGTATCAGCTGTCTGGCTTCCATAGTAGGTACCTACAACCTAAGTTTGAGGCTAGGTAGTGTTGTGTAAGAAATTACAGAAATGTCCACCAATATTTATTTATTATTATTTACAAGCAGTGCCCCGCGGTTTTACCCGCGTAGTTCCCGTCCCCGTCGTTCCTGTTTTTTTTTCGTATGTGTAAAAGTAGGTATGTGTTCTTCCAGACTATAATCTATCTAAGTATGTTCCAAATTTCAGCCCAATCAGTTTTATTTTTACGTGAAAGAGTAACAAACAAACATCCATCCAACCATAGGTGCTTACAAAGTTTCGCGTTCAAAATATTAATAGGATCGCGTTTAAAGTGAGCTTTTTTTATGTACCTATAGTGACCAGACGAGCAGGACATGTGTCTGATAGTAAGCAACATGCCAGCCCATAAACAGCACAATGGCCCGCGCATCGGTACCTACATGAACAGTCCAAATCGTTACCTAGCACCGCACTGCGCTTATTACCCGGATATTTAAGGTGTTTTATCTCTTAGCCCAGTAATCTCTGTGTAAACATTGCCCAAACCGGAACACAGTAATGTTTTCACACCACTGCTTGGCGGCAGAATAACTGGCAAAGGTGTGGTACTTCCCCAGGCGGACTCTGCAAAGAGCCCTACCACTACAAAATTGTGTCGATAATCATTTTATTACACTTCATTATTCATAAACAGCCCATTAAATGTAGCCACAGCTGGAAGTCTGGGCCTTATCTCGCAAGAAGATAGTCAAGGCCATAATCCACCACGCTGGCCCAGTGCGGGTTGGTGTTTGACGCATGTCCTTGAAAGATTCTTGGAACATGCCGGTTTCCTCACGATGTTTTAGGGCAGTGGTGGTGACGAACTTGTACATCTGCACTTGGAAAACATACTTGTAGGTGCAGGCGAGATTCGAACCTACCTTATTCTCAAACACGACCTTGACCGATAAATATTCATCATCACCTAACAACACGCTCACACCATCATATCTTACGCATAGGTCCTGGGGGTCTACCGCCTAACGAAAAACGCTTTGACGCTTTGGCATTGCCGTCTCTTTCATTTCAAGCGAGAAGAAAAGAGACAGCAATATCAAAGCGTGAAAGCGTCTGTAGACCCCCTGGACGTCTACTCTCTTTCTACGAAAACGTAATTTCGAAATAAACTCGCTACTTTCGAACTCCGATTTTACTTCGATCCGTCGTTTTGTCCGTTTAAATTTTAAATGTTCTAAGCCTACTCTAATTACCTAATTAGAGTATGCTTAGAACATTTATACATCAAACAATGTTGTATCGGACGAAACGAAGTTGAACGAGAGTAGTTTTCGTGGAAATAAGAGTAAACGTCCTGTTTTGGTATTGGTAGATAAAGCCTCTTTCCATAAAGTGTATCCCTATCTTGTTATATTTTTTGTTCCATTTATTTGTTACATTACATTACATTATTACTATTGTTACATATATCCTTTTCTTCCTCCTTTTTGTTTTAAGTTTATCGCTGAACATATGTGATTAACCAAGGAAGGCACTGGATTTTCACGACACAGGACTTCACCTAGTGTGAGATCCAGAGTTCCTTACACAATATTATTATGTATTATTGTACTTACCTTACTGTTTTTGATTAAATAAAGTTATTATTATATATACTGTGACAGATTTGCACTTGACCGCCGTCTCGCCTGACGTTAAGGAACGAGTGGTTTTCGATGGAGCGTGCTTACCTAGAATAAATCCTCGGTTTTGTTGCGTAGTAGACTAACTGATACTTAGATTTAAAAAGGAATAGATATCATCATCATCATCCGGCGCAAGACGTCCACTGCTGAACATAGGCCTCCCCCTAGATTTCCACAAAGACAATACGGTCCTGCGCAACCTGCAACCAGCGGTTTCCAGCGACCTTTGTGAGGTCATCTGTCCATCTAGTGGGAAGCCGTCCAACACTGCGTCTTCCGATTCGTGGTAGCCACTCGAGAATCTTTCTTCCCCATCGGTTGACAGTTCTGCGAGCGATGCGGCCTTTCCATTGCCAATTCAGCTTGCTTAGGTAGGTACTCTTTGCGCTATGTCGCCCACTTTCGTTCTTTTGCGAATATATCCTCATTACGGATTGGTGGACAATTCAAACACAACACCATCTGACCCCAAACTAAGCAAAGCTTGTATGATGGCGGCCAGATAGCTGATATAATACTTATATAGTTTTTAAATACATACTTATTATACATAGAAACACCCAGACACAGTGCAAACATTTGAATTCATCGCACAAATATTTGCATTGGGTGGGAATCGAACCCACGGAGTACGGATTCTGTCGTGCAAAGAGACTCCGAGCATACCTCTCTCCATAGCTCAAAAGATAAATATTAAAACATAATAATTGTTCTGGTAATAATAAAACTTGGACAAAAATAGAATGAGCTGACAGTTAGGTAGGTAACCTACACCTGTACCTGTAACCTACCTACAACCATTTAATAGCCTGTAAAGTTTCTCGGTTATTTTTATAGATTGATGTACTTTTTTCACATTTAAATTTGAGTACAGAGGTAGTCCACGGACCCCTTTTCAATTTTATTCACTCCACAGCGCTTGATACAATTTCTAATTACAGTAGTTGTGCTACTGTGTAGATATGGGCTTCAGCAAAGTCACAAATATATAATGTTCAAGACACGGAACACTTGATCAACCCCAGCACTCATTATTAAAAGCTCTAGCATGTTCTAAAACACTTTTTTACGTACTATGTTCTAGATAACTTGCATAAGTACTATGTTCTCACATATTGATTGCAAAAGAAACCCATTGATTTTAATACGTAAAAAGTGTCTAGAACATAAATTAATTATAGGATCTTTTTTAGGGTTCCGTACCCAAAGGGTAAAAACGGGACCCTGTTACCGAGATTTCGTTGTCCATCCGTCTGTCACCAGGCTGTATCTCAAGAACGGTGATAGCTAGACAGTTGACATTTTCGAGCAAAAATACGAGGTGGCAATATTTTAATACGAAAAGAGACGTCAAAATCTCAAAAATTATCATTTTCAAACTCCCGGAAAACGTTCCAGCGGGGCTAGCACGGGAAGTGGACTAATAGTCTTTCCACCATTTTTATCCACCTGTCAGTGGATATAATAAACATTTCCACCTTGCATAGCATGGCAACAGGGGAAAAGGATAAAATGTTTCCACTTGACGTTTGTCGTGGACATTATATCACGCTACTCCCCGCTGTATAGCACGGACTCGGGAAAACGAAGATAAATACTCTTCAATTGACATATGACAGGGGACAAACTATCGTCTGATTTGGAGGTGGGGATATAAGTAAATCTCTCTCAAACATAATGTCGCGAGCATATTATAATTATATTTTTAATTATATAATTACTCATTTTTATATCTAAATGCGTTCTCTATACTAAGGTATGTGATTTAGATGAGAAAATGTTTTATAGTTGTTTACAAAAATATAAAACCTACATATAAAACCTCAAAACGCAACACAGAAAAAAAATAAAAGTAAAAAGAGCGAACGTTGACAGAAAAACTGATGATTAATACGTCATTTTTAGGGTTCCGTAAAACGTAAAAACGGAACCCTTATAGATTCGTCACGTCTGTCTGTCACAGCCACTTTTTGCCGAAACTATGAAAACTACACTGTTGAAACTTGGGAAGTAGATGTATTCTGTGACCCGCATTAAGTTTTTATAAAAAAAAATGAGGGTTGCCCCCATACTGAGAAATTAAACTCATCAAACCTACACGTGTGGGATGTCTATCGATAGGTCTTCAAAAATGATATTGAGGTTTCTAATATAATTTTTGTCTACACTGAATAATTTGCGCGAGAGACACTTCCAAAGTGGTAAAATGTGTGCTAACTTCTAAAGTAAGAGAATGAAAAAATATATGATGTACATTACCATGCAAACTACCAACGAAAATTGATTTGAACTCGATCTGATAAGTAGTTTTTTTTAGTACGTCATAAATACACTATCATTAAAACTTCGATCAAAGTTACGAAGTACAAGAACTATGTGTACTATGTATATTATGTTACTTGCTGCAACGGAACCCTTCATGGGCGAGTCCAACTTGCACTTGGCCACTTTATTATTTAATTTTCTTATAACGGCAATACTGAAGTGATAACGCTACTCCCGCCGTATATCCACCGTGGAATAACTATCCACCGGCGAGTCCGTGCTCTGACAGTGGACAAAATTGACAAGGGGGAAAGAGATTATTTCCTTTCCCGGTGGAGTAATTGTCAACTGCCCGTGCTAGCCCCGCAGGTAGGTAAGCCACTTTCTTTTTCTCAACCAAATGCCTATACTACTAATCAAAATTGCATATTAAGAAGATGATTATTCAGTTATCTTATATATAAAATTCTCGTGTCACAGTGTTTGTTTCCTTACTCCTCCGAAACGGCTTTACTGATTTTCACCAAATTTTATATGCATATTCAGTAGGTCTGAGAATCGGCTACTAGCTATTTTTCATACCCCTAAGTATTAGGGGTTGTTCACCCCAAACATATTTTTTTTAATTTTTGGTAATTTTTTTTTGTTTTTATTTTTTTATAATGTGGCGTTAAAAAATACATACAACCCTAAATTTTTACCCTTTTATCACGAACCCCTGTTTTTTATAGCCATTTTAGTAATTTAATCATTTGACATTGAACTCCTAAACGACGGGACCGATTTGAATGTTTTTTTTTGTGTATGTATTCGAAGATGGTTTAAATTCACAAATAATCCCGGCAGATGGCGCTACAGACAGTGTCTAGGTTATGTCCGAGCGAAGCCGGAACGGGCCGCTAGTTTATTTGTATTTCAAGGTTCTTGCAATATATGTACCTACATAATTATTTAAAAATAATAGAAGTTTTTCTTTAGGAATAATTTCATTAATTACGTAAAAGGAATATAGGATATGGGATATATGTCTAAACGTTTGTCAATTAAAACAACTGTGTTAACATTTTACACTTTTATTAATTTATACATTTGTTTCCCATTACGGATCTGCTTATTTACATACATAAAAATAATATTACGAAGACACTATTTCCGCCTTCTACATATAGATATATTTATATACAGAGCATCTATATATTCTACTATAATGTACTCTGATATTTACTTGAAATCAAAATCCAAGAAAACCCTAGGGTACCAAAAATCATTTATGATAAAATATATACCAGCCAAATAGCTGTAGGATAAAAAAATTAAGATCTTCACACCTGTGAGCTAAAACTAAACCAATAAAATCACTTTCACTAAAATATGAATTCAAAATTAGGAATATTTACACCACAAATAGGCAAAACTACCACTAGTAGTAAATTTATGTCATATGGAAACTTAAATTTTACATCACGAATTCTTTAATCATACAAACATAATTAAGAAGTAAGTATTAGTATTAAATTATTAATCATTTATTACGACAACAGATAACATTGAATATCACATGACGAAATTTAAAAATTACAATAACATTTGATAATGGCAAAATTAAATTTAAATACAATAGGGACATAGCTCTAATAATAAAATACTTGGGACGACAAAACATATAAAATAGGCTCATAAGGAACAATCAAAGTAAATTTCAACAAGAAACAAAAGTTTGCATCAATTTTACTGATGTTAATAATTATTAAAATACGACAATCCACAATAAACCCTAAAAAGCTTGTGGACAGAACAGAAGTTATTCGTGTATTAGTTCGAAGAACATAGTTTTGTGTTTAACTTTAATAACACCACATAATTTTAACTGATTCATACTGGTTTTATTTATAAAGTACAAGAGAATAGTTCAATACATTATACAAGTCTGTTGATTGTTTTATAATATGTTGATGAAAAATGTTTGATGCTTAAAAATGTTTTCGTCCTTTCAATAAGATCTGATTCGATTATCATGGGTGATGCACTGGATGAAGTTGAAGGTGTTTTGCGAAGCTCATTCGGCGTACATTGCCGTTCTCAAAAACATTTTATAAACAAGCATTTTGTTCATAGGTCATGAACAATGTTTGTGGCAACAATTTAATTATGCTACGGATTGGCAGATATTTTTTTCCTTGTTAGTCGCAAAAATGTGTACAAGGACTAATTTTTCATACTCATCAACAACTCGTATCAGTTTTGAAAACTAGCTTAATTCAACAACATAGTTTACCATCCACATTTGTATCCTTATTGTATATTATCGTACTTAGAAATTAAAATAAAACACTGTTTTTTTGTTAAAAAGGTAGGTTAGGAAGTTAATGTTGGTCAGTTGAATACACAGAAATTAAAACCCTTACGCGCTGTACTATCTTAACTGCAATTTATCAGTTATGGTTGGTAAGACTGATAAAATGTTTATAAAATGTGTAAAATTTATGAAAATGATCATCTTCTGTTTGATTCTGAAGTATCTGTAACACGAATCCCGATTACCAATCGAACTATGTACTGGTACAACTTGCGCTGTCGTATTACAATGCCTAACTTAAGGTAGGTTATAGTTGTTGTTTTATTTCTTTTTAGAGTTCGTTTGACGACCCAAACATCGAAAATGTATATACCAATGTGGATTTGCTTATAAATTGATTTTTGGCTTGCGTAAGACTTGAGTAAACATTTGGGACACAACGATTAGAAACGCCACGATTTCATACAACCACAGTACGTAAAGTTGGCGCCGTGTTTGTGTTTCGATTTGAACATCTCGTATATAATATCAGAGAATCTGCAAACCCCCACACATACTATGGTGAACTGTCAACCACTGGAGTATACAGAAATGTAGTTACGACATTTTAAACAATAAAACGAATACGGATATTCTATAACTGATTTAAAATTTAAGTCATACTGTCTAAGATGATGATTCTGTTGTGTATTAAAAATGTTAAGTGTAATAACTATTTCTTATATTTTGGGAGGCATTCAATTACCACTATATCGAAAGGCACTAGACCATATACTACAAATATAATTTCTGTACATGGTTTGTATTTGGAAGATTGATACAATACAATCTATAGAAAAAGACAATTTTTCCATAGAATTATGAATATTTTGATTGTAAAAACTGCTATAACAGCCATTTCAGCAATGATTACGAATAATTTAGTATATGGCTACCCCAGTTTCCTAGATGTTTTGACGATTTTCACTATCCGCTTATAATACCTGTAGAATTAAACCACTCACTACGAAAACAGCTCGGGAAAATTACTTACGACATCGCTTTGACATTCATTGAAGTGAGATGGAAAAAATATCTTTTCCTACATAAAACTATGAATTTAAAAGCCGCGTCAGTGAAGAATAATTAAGAAAAACTTCAAATCACCTCACTCAGCCACTTTGCAGAGCTAGCGGGAAGACGAGATCTTTCAGAACTCTTAATAATTACTAGCACGAATTATACTCATAACTCAGGCGAAATTTTTACGCGCGACTAGCCAATATATTATATCAATAAATATATACAATACTATTAGTACTCATATGAATACCTAGCGATAAAACAATTTCAACATTAGGGATTATTGTACGAAATGAGCAATAACTACATTAAATGCAACTTGACTCATTGAAAATACTTATTTACATGACTATACTTAAATTTATAGGGAGAACGAATGTGGGAAGTTCTTATTTATTGCAAATGGTGCTTGATAGTCACTACGATATATATTCATTATTATTATAATACAATAAGTATAAAATGCTGTCATAAAATATTTATCATACCTATGATAATAATTTAACTTTTAAAACGTTCCCGACATAGATAAAACGTGTGATAAAAATGTGTGAAAAATGCTTTGTAGAACAAAATCTATTACTAAATTTAATGATGATACAATATAGTAGTGCTGAATTGGTGCATGTTTTATTAGCTTTTAATCACAGAAGTTATACACTTTATTGTTGTAAGTCAATTAATAAAAACTGGTTTACGCTTAATTCAAACTGTTCAGTGTTCACAAGATATAAACTTATAAAGTAAGTAGTTATACTAGTAAAAGCCGTGCCAAGAGTCGCTATTTGTTTTTTTTTGCCATAAACATCAAATACCCTAAATCAGACAGAAAAGTACGATTTTTTGCGTCTTCGTTAACGTGATATAAACGCTAATTAAATATTTGTTATTAATTATCAGGGAGACTACCGCCTGACTAAAGTAGTCTTGACCAGAGCCGAATTTAAAGGTCTGCAAGTCTCGGGACAACAAAGGAGCGGCGGAGGCCTCTTGGCCACAAATTATTTTCCAAATCAATGTTTTAGTCGAGATTTTCATTGAACATTTTTTTGTGAAGACACGTAGTTCTTTTAAAATTGAATACACATATAAATAAGTTAAACAGCAAAAAAAATGTTTACTTGTATTTCCTCGTAGGAACGTGAAATATATTTTTTTTCGAAGTTGCTATTGTGGAGGGCTGGATCTGGATCTACCCCCTCAAATTCCGCTTATATCTTGACTTTGGTATTGCTCTCTCTTCGCTTCTTCTCTCTAATACGCTCCATATCAAAGAGAGAGCAAATCCATAACCATACATATATTACCGTTCAAAGGGCAGGTTCCCAGAGGATGGCAACGGAAATTAATACTCATATTTCGCCTACTGACCTGTGGAATAAGAATCTAATATTTTCATCGCTTCGACTTTTTCGAACTTTGAGTTTATCAAAGGTATATAAAAAATATTTATGGCTTTAGCTTTTCAGATGAGTTATACGAAGCATTTCACAGAATCAACACCTTTAAAGATGTCCAAGATAAAGAGACAAAGATGGGTATTTCAACAAGTCGTCATATCAATATTTTTTTTGGTAAATTCAATTGTGTTTAATTTCGTAATGCTGAGCTACAGTGCTATGCTATTTATACGAAATTCAAAAGGCATAAAATCTACATTTTCAATCGGAATGACAAGAAAGACTTACATCCTGGATGTAGCTAACAGTCCCTGAGCATTTCAACTGTGAGGTCTAAAATGCGACCAGCGCAATATTATCCATTCAAAACAAAAATCGTCGCGTCGAGACGATGACGCTGTCTTATTTCGAGATGTGTAAATGAATACAACATAATCTATTAACATAAGACATAAGTGCAGATTATTATAAGTAAAATCAAGGTCAGGGTGCTAATTAGGCAATATTATGCAAATCGAAAATTCAGAGATTCTGAGAACAAGAGTCTGACCTAGATTAGGTATAGTCCTTTGATTTTGCCAGGTCAATGCATAATAAGCAGCAATAATTTTACACTAACAAATGGATAAAAACTTTGCAATTTAGCAGCCAGTGTTTCTACAGTAATATATGGTTTGCTCACAAGCAAGTAACATACATAGTGAGTTAAAAGTTACAATAAATAGACAATTAGCTGTCTAATAATTTTATAAGCGTGCTACACTGAATAATTTTAATTTATAGCTACTAAAAATCCCTCTCTCATCTCCTCAGCCTTTCTAGAAACTTATTCCAATCCAAATCAGACTCTACTGCAATCTCACATAAAACAGCAATTCAAAATGCATCAAACTTAAAACTACTTATTATAGAGCAGAAACTTACAGTTTCATACTCTGGGAGCGAAATATTTAATATTTAGGTGCTGTAATGCCTGCGATTCTTTATTTTGGAGACCAGATTACAGATTTTCAGAGCCGGACCAAGCTTCAAACCCATGTATTTCATCATCATGTCTGAATTCAGCAGCAGTAGAGCTTTGCCGTCTATTTCCTGAAAGGGAAAACCATGGTACATGTGAGAAAATTTATATACAAAAAAAAACACAATCTGCAGCGCAGCTCTCTGGCCAGATCTATTACTTACTAAGCTATACAAGATGATTCAAATTGGTGTTCCCTCGGAAGCCATTGTATTGTATAGCAGCTCTGTATTCAAGCTTTCAAAAGAAGTAAATACATCATTTGTAAGTTTGCCGTTGTGGTGCCTAATAAAAAAAAATATATGGTCGAATTGGGAATCTTCCTCCTCTTTAAGTCCCCCAAATTGCGGTATATAATATTTGAACGCTCCTAACTCACATACCTAAGAATTAGGTAGCACCTTAGATAAAGAAGAAGTAAATAGATCAGGTTTTTCCGCACGGTTCCGTTGTACCAATCGTAAGCAGATATGTTAGCTATGGCGACATAGTGATGTGCCGCGACAAAAGTATGACACTTCCACAAGAGCGACAAGACAAGAACGATCAGACCCGTGCTTTCGGCGTAAAGCGTTTGTTCTAAAGGGCTGTTTGCACTTTGATTAGTGCGAGTGAGTAATCGCGACTGATTACTATGCACTCGCTCTAATCAATCGGTGTCCACACGTGTTTGCCACTAATCACTATATCACTCACACTCATCAAAATGTAAACAGACCTTTACTCTATAGGTAGTGTATGTAAACTCTTTGTGTAGTACTTACATGCTTCCTAAAGAGGTCGGCATGCGCGGCGAGCGCCTGGTCCGCGGCGGCAATGAACCCGATGACGTCTTCAACGGACCAGTCGGCGGGCGGGGTGTGCGGCGCGGGCGGCGGCGGCGCGCCCGTGGTCGACGACGCAGCCTCGAGCCGCTCGCACGGGCGCGCCGCCTTCCCGCCCGGCGCGCCAGCCTCGTCCGGGCTGGCGGCGTCCTCCTGCAATACAAAAACACAACTTTTGACGTGACGTCGAATAAATCGATGAACGCCGGCTGCATGGACGAAAAAGTGTCCCGTTACGCTCATTGTACGCTTGCGCCGCATCTATCAATATTTTGTTATGATGTTGTCACGTTAAACTATCGTCCGTAAACCAAACGACTTTACAGACAACCAATTTTTTGAAGAGAAAACTTCTTTTCGCGCCTCAAGAAAAAAAAATCGGGTGAACTCGGGACAATGGCCATTGGCCACCTAGAAATGCGTCAAAATTACCCATTGGCCATCTAGAAATGCGTCAGCATTTCCCATTGGATATGTAGAAATGCGTCAACGTTTCTCATTGGCTATCTAGATATGCGTCATGATTTCTAGATGGTCATGGCCACGCCCTCCGGTTTCACCCACGTAGTGTCCAAAGTGAGGTATCAAATTCTGAGTTATAAATGTACACTTCTATAGACAGTCCCTATGTCTGCCTTTTTTATATTCGCGTTACGAATAGCGAATACGTCATGTATTTCCCCTGTGTCTGGGCTCTATTATGCATGTATTTACAATTCTAAAAAAAATATATCAGCAACCTGGCTCTTTGCTTTGAGCTTTAATTAATTTGGGGACAGTTGTGTCGTATTAGATCCAACAATATTTGGTGAGCCAGGCTCGGGAACCTTTACGTGGTATGCCCTGGGCATCAGACAATCCCTTACCTCAGTGGTATTTCGTCGACTGTGATGTGAGCGAATTTGTTCCATTTTAACCCTTCCAAATCGGGGGTACTAAACACTCAAAAATCAAAAATAAACGAAAGGGTTTGAGCCGCGCGCATTTCTGCGCGCGGCGTGCGCACCATGCGCATTATTTTATACCTAGTGATCGATTAGTTCGATCTAGGATGCTTTGAGCTACTTTATCATAAAGCTATTGAAATAAGCTACAAAACGATATATAATTGTTCTGTATTATATTTTTACTTAATTTTACACAGATTTTTCTTTCCACCCGAAGTCGAAAAAAGTTACACTTTTGAAAAAGTGGGTGTTTGTAAAGAAAGTATATTGTTTTATGTATAGGTTGTTATGATTTTTATAAACAGTGATATCTACCCCTTATAAATCGAAACTAAAAAGTATATGCTTTCATACTTATATTTTGATATTTTCGACTTTGAAAATACCTAACAGAACAAAAATTGCGTGCCGTTTCGGACCGGTTTTTTAAAACATTTCGTGTGGTACGATTTAGGTATTTAGGCCTTATATTTATATACCGATCGATAGAAAATATATTCAGGAATCTTATTAAAATACTAGTAGAACCGATAATTAAAATAATCTATACTCAATTAGGCAAAATGTGAGGAACGACAATTGAAAAATCGCCGCCATTTTCGTAAGCCATATGGCTCATTCCGATCTAAGGTGACAAAAATCTAAAACACAATTTTTAGTGATTATACGTAAAACATATATCTAAAGGGCCCTAAAATGTATTAAAATAAGCCACTTACCAAAATATAATCACCAAACACACAAATTTACACAAATAATCACCACTTCACTGAACTACGTCGTAAATCACGCGCGGGTGTCATGGCGCCCGGACCGGCCGCTTTATACTGCCGTTATTCCGAGAAATTTGTTTCAAGTGGATGCCGTTATCGGGCTCATTTTGAAGCTCTATCCAATAGGTCTTATGTGAATAAAACAGTTATGGGAAAATAAACCTTTGCCTGAACAAAATAAGGTCCGAAAGCAGAAAAAAATTTTGTGAGTCATATGTCTTATCCGATCTCTAGCGCGCAAAAATTTGTGAGTCATATGACTCCATCCGATTTTAAGAGGTTAAGCCTATCCAAGCGGATTGTGAAGTCATTATAACTCACTCTGGAATGCAATTCTGCCATACCAATACGAGCGTTAACATTATCTGTTTTTCGCTTGCCGTCGGTGCGGTTTGCACGTGTGGAAGCTTTTCGCATATTTAATTGACTCCGACGACCTATGTCAGGTCGTCTTCTTCTTGGCATTTTAAAATAATAACAGCAAATTAAGGTCTCGCCTAAAAAACTAATGATGGATTTTGATAATCGTCTTGGAATAGTCTTGAATTTATTTTCTCTTTTTTTTGACAACCAACTGACACTTCAACGCTTTTTTGTTTCATAAACATAGGTAACTGTCAAAACAACATAAAAAGATCTTTTTCTATTGAGGTTTTATACCTGTTACATAAGATACTCTCAGACGGACATGTCGGTAACAAGGAACATTGGTTACTAGACTAAATGTACATAACCTGTGCTGAAAATGATGTGCGGCCATTTTTTTTATTTTTTTTTAATTAAACAAACTGCATCAACACAAAGATGTATTTTGCCAACAAACAACCAAAAATATAGCACAGATTGAATTGATACATTTATTTCTTCTGGAATAATTTCATTTAAAAAATATTTCGAGCCGTACCAATAAACTTACTGTTAGTTCATTTTAACTACGATAGTTCGAGTCCAATGTTAAAGCCAGAACTCGTCTTGATTAAGTTACACAACAGTTTTCTTAGCAAACGAATCACCACTTCACAGAATATAAGTCACATTTGGAGTGTTTTTCTTTCCAATGTGGAAACGTATGTAACAGACGTATTTTCCGAAGTAATTGCAATCTGGTAACAATACACTTGTTAAAAATCTTAGGTAAGGTGCGAAAAGTACATCTTCAGCTAATAATGAATAGAAATAAACGAAAATAAATAATAATTATGATCAACATAATTATCAACAAACAAATGTCATAATGATCACAGACTACGTAGGAAATAATTTAATTTTATGAAAAAAACAATACCAAAAGTGGTCAAATAAGAGAAGTCCGATAATATGATAATTAAATCGTAAAATCGAAACTCACTAAGCGGAATATTCGATTAAAGAAAACAATAGTTTTGATCTGATATCGTGCCCAAAATATAGAAGTGAAATTATTCAGGCCTTACTAACTATCACAATTAAGATGTGCATTCACAATTGGTGTAACATAATGACAAAAATATTAAAAGACACCGACATAGTCAGGTTATATGGTAGAATGCTGCCCGAAATGCAAGCAAAGGCCTTAATGAAATACAAAAAGAAACTGAAAAGGAGGAAATAAATTATTTAATGTTGTGGTTGTTGAACATTCCTTGTCATAGGTAATAAGTCTTTTGTGATTGTGAGGCGCTTGAAAACTAATTTGAGCTAAACAATAGTACTTAGTTACAAAAATAATGTGGTTAAAATAATGCAATATGAGGTACCTACTTAATTTATTTGAGCCCTGGATTCCACGCTCAGGGGAAATCCTGTGTTGTGAAATTCAGTAGCTTCCACAACTGCTATTGTAAAGGAAAATGCAACCCGGGCTGTTTAAAGCAGCGGGGTTGCAACTTCCTTAACAGAAATCATACTTACCTACACTTTAAATAAGGCATACAGAAGTCTGATTAGTGTGTGTGAGAGAGGGTGTGGGTTGTGGGTTATTTATATATTTTGTATGCTGTAAAAAACTTTTGTAAAGAGAGCTTTTGCTTTTGATACTGATTTGTAAATACTGTCTATTAATCCTTAAATTAAATTATTCCAAATAAAACATTGATTTACTTGGTCAATTTTCTTTCATGCCGTCCTTACATTGACCTGTGACCTGTGACTTTTGTTAGTACAAGGTACTGAAAAAAAAGACGATTTAAGACAATGCGATAAGTTTTAAACATACATGTTTTACTACCATAGGACAGACTCGTAGTAAATAAATTACACTATTTTAACTCTTCAGATAATAAAGTACACTAATCATTAAATAGCGGTTCAAAATTTTAAAAACATGCAATATTCTTACAATCTCATGTAACAAATACTATGAATTCGATCCAGTGACAATCGATAAACCGATACCGTCCAATTTTTAGGTATCTCTAACGTGGGATTTTGGAATTTTTGGATTCACAGACTAAATACACTTAGAGCTCTTTTGAATTTTATAACAAGTGACGCTGGCATGAAATCAAGTTGTGACTACTGAAGTAAAGCGCGGGGAGCAGAAGTGTCAGGTTTGTTAGTCTGGTTGTTAAACTCAAATGACATAACGAAAAGAAAAAAAAATGACATAAGATTTGTATGAGGTTTACCCCCCGTGGTAATGGCTAGTCAAATTCACAGACTAGGTAGAGAGATACTCTCAGACGGACATGTCGGGAACAAGGAACATTGGTCTTTGGTTACTAGACTAAATTTACTTTATCTGTGCTGTGCTGTGATGTGTCGCCATTTGGAACGAAGTTCCTTATCGCGCGTTATGAAAGGGAGCTAGACGGAAAAAAATCTCACGAAAAAGTTGTAACGTTTCGTGCCTATGGCGTGATAGAATTAGAATACGATAACAAATTTCACCCATGTCAACAATGACCGGTTGGCGCAATTAGTAAGGATCGAATCCCGGTAGTTACCGCTTTACTGTTTTTGTTTTTTTTTCTCTCTACACTCTTTTTGTTCTTTTTTTTCTGGGAATAATAGTTTTTATAAAGGATCCCTCTTATCAACGCATTTAATTTAAATCTAAGTATTTTCTAACAAACAATAACGAAAAAAAAATTCTATTGGCGATTTATCACTACAAACTGACTCTTGCGCTTAAAAATAGATGGCGTTGCACAACTGACCCTATGAGTATTTGGTTAGAGGCTAGACCAACACTAATTTACGACCACTGCCCTAATCGACTTGCACATCAAAGTTCCTATAATTACCAATAGGTGGCGCAGAACTCAAAATTTAATCAGCTGTGCATTGTATCTACTCTAGTGTCATAGAAAATCTGGAGAGGTCACTACCGGTACGATAATATCAATGTATTGTAATGATGTTGTTACGTTATATACTATCGTATATTATATATCGTAATGTTCATGTAATATCGATTGACGCATATTTCGACAAAATTCATTCGTAAAACTAATATTTGTAGGCAACATTGGAAATAATATGAGTACTGTTTCTAAATGCAATCCGAATGGCTAACATTCGGAATGATAATAATGAATCATTGTTATAATGTTTATATAATACGTCAATGCTACTCCTTAAGTTTATGTTAAGTACTTACATTATATTTGTAAGTAATAAAACTATATTATTATAACATAATTTTTTTACTACAATTCCTTCACTAATAATTAATCGACAAGAACTTCGTTCCATCCGGGTGTCCCTTGACACCTCTCAACTTTTTTTTTATTTTTTTTTAATTAAACAAACTGCATCAACACAAAGATGTATTTTTTTATTTATTTTTTAACTTTTATAGGCTTACACTTGACCGCCATCTCGCCTGATGTTAAGCGACGATGCGGTCTACGATGGGGCGTGTTTACCTAGAAGAAACCGATTCACTCTCGATTTGAAGACACAAAGATTGTAACCAACAGGGAAAACCCACTCAGACAACGCATTCCACAGCCTAGACGTTCTTATCACAAAGATAGAGTCAAATCTCTTCGTTCGTGTCTTTGGAACATCAACCATGAAACGCTGTCGTTTTTTCGAGCTACGAGCATTCCGATAGAAAAAAAGGGCAGGGTGGTATTATAAGATCATGTAAATCAGTCGCACATTCTCCGAAGTGTATCCGATAAAAAACCGAAAGGCTAGCAACTTTTCGGCGATGTTCAAGACTTTGTAGTCTTTTTCGCACAAGAGTGTCGTTGCCTATGAGCCTTTTGGCACGTCTCTCGATCGATTCCAAGGCCTCCAGCTGATACTTAGCCGAACCATCCCAAAGATGCGAACAGTACTCCATACAAGAACGTATTTGAGCTTGATATAACGTGAGCAACTGCTCAGACTTGAAGTACCTTCGCACCTTTGAGAGGACACCTAGCTTTTTGGCAGCTAATTTAGCCTTGGACTCGATATACGAACCAAAGTTGAGCGTAGATGTCAATGTAACGCCCAAAAGCTCAAGACAGTCAGAAATCGGCACGGATACACCTCTAAAAGTTGGAGTCAGTTGGAATGGACTCCTTTTTGCGGAGAACAGACACGCCTGCGTCTTACTCTCGTTGAACTTGACCAGATTGGCATTGCCCCATGTAGACACCGCCTCAAGGGTCAAGCTCAAACGCTCGATCAGACTCTCTCTTAGCACCTGAGTTTGCTGCCCACTGGCTCTCGCACTAGATATGTAACTCTCTACAACGGTGCTATCATCTGCGTACCCAAAGATACCGGGCTTCAACAGATCGTTGATATGTAGCAGGAAGAGGGTCGCAGAGAGTACCGACCCTTGAGGGACTCCGGCATTGATAGCAATTTGATCCGACGAGCAGCCATCAATGACGAGTCGTATGGATCGATCCCTCAAGAAGTCCGATATCCACGCAATAAACCCAGGAGACAAACCATAACCACACCCCGGACACTCGGCCTAAAATCTATACAGACGGTGCAGTTGACATACCTACACTGACACAACTACGCATATGTCGTTCGAACACATTTACGCATGTGTGCGTGTCATCTAGGGTTACTAAATTATTTTATGGAATAGCTATGACCCGTGAGTTCACCTGCCTGTGTTAAGTGTCCTATAATCTTACCTAGTTAGTGTTCGATCTTTAATGTAGGTAAATATAACTTTCATCAACAATCAGTTTGCTTATGCTGAAACTAGTCGGTTGCACCCGAACCGACTCATCCGATAGCGGTCCCGCTACCGTATGGTTCGGAATCTGCGATTCACAACGCCAATCGGATTGGCGTAGGAATGTCTTTTGGCCAGACCAAAGACAAGCTATCCCACCTAGTTTTCGAATACAGGGTAGCGATTCTGAAACCATTCGGTCGCATCCGACACGGAATCTCATCTCTCGGTCTTTGTCTTATCTGTTTAGCCTAACAAAGACCGAGAGATGAGATTCCGTGTCGGATGCAACCGAATGGTTTCAGAATCGCTACCCAGATACAAATTTGGTAGAAAAGTTAACTCATGGTAGGAATATACAAATCGTCAAATAACTGTATTTCGGGTTTATTTTGTGGTTTTGAATGACTTTTTTACATAGAATTTGTATAATAAACGAGTAAATCGAACAATAACCTCTGGAAATTTGCATCTGCAACACAATAAATCATAGTTTACATTTTTCGTTTTACCTTCAATTTGTCAATCTGTTGATGTTGTCAAAGTCAACGGAACTATTGTTTGTTTTGTTTGGAAATAACCAAATAACAACAAAAAGTAATAGCTTCATAGTGTTTGTCCATTACAGTTATATATAACATATCTAAAAGTAACCACTAACAAAAGTATCTACATCACCGATCATCTGAATCAATAATCCTACATCTTCACTGCACATATGCCAGAAGTCTGTCATCAAACTGAAGACTACCTGAAGTGGATCGGTCATCTGAACCAAGACTCCTACCTACCTGTCATAGTACCTATAACTTTGGGGATTTTGTCCCACATATCTAGCTATATCAAAGTAAGTTTAATGTTTGTTAAATCACATGCCGTACACCGGCAAGGTGCTACTTTTATATACACCTAAGGGGTCTGCGTTGTCATTATAGGGATTGGGGACCAATAAGTTCTGGCAGAAGTACATTTAAGTAATTTTTCCTTCATCTATAGATAGAAATAAAGTCGAACAGATAGGTACGAAAATACTGTTTGTTATACAAGGACCAGAGGGGTTCGTGGGTCACCCCTTTTGGGCTGGCACTAAGTAATATTATAGACGCACGCACTTATCACACGGTCTTCTAACTTAGTTAGCTCCGACTATGTTTGTGACCACCACTGACCACTGGGGCCAAAGTTGTTTCCGCTCTTGCTGTTATATCGTTGTTTGACGTGATGTTTCGTATCTTCAATGTTTCTTTGTGGTTTCTTGGCTTTTTGCTCAAACAACAAACATGTTTCATATTTTCATCTCAAAAATTAAACAATATCAACAAATCAAATGTGGCAATAATCTATTTCTAGCAATTCTTTTGAGCACAAACTGCCAACTTTGAAAATTTCATAATCCAAAATTCCAAAAACTAAACACATATTACACACTAAAGTTAATAAAAACTCGTTTACTGTCCATAATCTTACAGAAATATTGAGAAAAACAGAGAAAAATCAAGTAAATACAATAATCTGAAAATCGTATTTAGCTATCCACGACAAAAAAGCTGTCCGAATCCCATCCGATTAGAAAACAGCTGGTAGTCGGTTGCAAACGTCAAAAGTAATCGGAATTGGCGTTGAGAATCGCAAATTGCCCGAACCAGTCGGTAGAGGCCAGTTTCCGTGGATCAGCCCGACCCGAATGGTTTCAGAATCGCTACGCAGAATAGCTTAACACAGTTTATAAAAATGATTCAATTCAATGATTTGTAGAAATTCTTATGAAATCAAAAATCTCTTATTCTTAACTTAAAATTGTGAACTTATCAAAACACAGTAGAAAAACGATTCAATCCTAGTATATTATAGAAAATTCTTATGAAATTAAAAATCTGTTATTATTGTTTCGTTGAACAGATGAAAAAATTGGTACCTAAATTTAAATAACACAGCGTCATGGTCGTATTCTCATAGAAAATTGTCGTCCGATATAACCCTTCGTTGAGTGCTTCTCGCGTGCTTGCGGGGTAGGAAGCTTGAAACTGGCGGGGGGTGGGGAGTGTCCGTTCTATCTGTATTATCTATTCTATGCCATAACTAGAAAGCTTGCTTATAAGGCCATCATGCCAAACCCTGTCGAAAGCCTTCGAAATATCCAGGGAGACTGCAAGTTCTTCCCCGTGTTTCTCGATAGCTTCACTCCAGATGTGAGTGACGTACGCTAGAATATCCCCGGTGGACCGGTTTCGGCGAAACCCGTATTGCCGGTCACTGAGGAGGTCGTTTGATTCTAGGTACGTCAGAAGCCTGTGGTTTAAGACACGTTCCATAGTCTTGCAGAGTATGGACGTGACTGAGATAGGCCTGTAGTTCGCAGGGTCAGCACGACTACCCTTTTTTGAGCACTGGTTGCACATTGGCAAGCTTCCAAGACTTCGGTACTAATCCAGTTTTGAGAGAGAGTCTAAATAGACGCGTCAGTATCGCGGACAACTCAGGCGCACATGCCTTCAACACTAGGGCAGGAATACCATCTGGGCCACTTGCTTTATTCACGTCCAGATTGCGTAGCACTTTGCGAACCTCCATTTGGCGAATGTGCATCTCTGACATGAGAGTCGGACAGCCAGGTGGAGTAGGAGGTGTTGCGCTACCAGCATCTAGACGCGAAGATTCCGCAAATTGAGATGCAAACAAGTTTGCTTTCTCCATTGCGGTGTGAGCCAGTGTCCCATCAGGTTTCAGCATTGGAGGTAGTGAGGGGCGGCAGAAGTTCGATTCGACCGATTTAGCTAGGGACCAAAACGCTTTGCTACCCGCAGGGTACGAAGCCAGTTTGTTCCCTATTCGACTAATGTGGTCGAAACGAGCCCTCTGAAGAACCTTTTTGCTTGCCTTAGCAGCCTTGTTGAACGCTTTCTTCTTCTGGTGTATGTCCCGTGCCTTACGCTGTCGAGCATCAACCCAGGCTAGGTAGGCCTCATGTTTAAATGCTTCAGCACTTTTACATTAAGGACCAAACCAAGGGCGAGCTTTGCTGGATAATGGTATGTCGGAGTATGGAATGAAATATTCCATACCCGTTCGTATTACATTAGTCACAGCATCCGCGCAGACTGAGGGATCACCATAAGTGAAGCACAATGACTGCCATGGGTAAGATGCAAAGAAAGAACGCATCTCGTCCCAATCTGCTGACTTGTATCGCCACATCCGCAGGTTGCCTCTGGGGCTGGGATCAGGCGGATGGTAGACGGACACTGACTTCACCTGACAGTGGTCGGAGCTGCCTAACGGCGAAGATACCGCCACGGAATAACGGTCTGGATCTGTGGTCAGCAGAAGGTCTAAGCAATAAGGTGTATGCGACTCAACGTCGGGTACTCTTGTGGCCTCTTGGACCAGCTGGGTTAGGTCTAACTATAAAGCTAGCTTTCTCGTTTCCTGCCCAGCGTGGTCAGTGTCCCGGTATAGGAACAGCCATTCCTTATGATGGCCGTTGAAATCCCCCAGTAACACTAATTGGGCCGAAGGGTATTTCTGTTGAGCTGCGTTCGCCGCCTCACTTAAATATTCATGTAATTTGCCAACTCGTGCATTCGCGCCAGTAGGTAAGTACATCATACATTATTTAATTTTTTACGCCTAAAAGGAACTAGTTTCTATAAGAAAAATATAGCGCAGATTGACTTGATACATTTATTTATTCTTGAACAATTTGTCGTGGTCAAATTCTAACAACATATGTACAACACTCCAAGAGATTACGTCACTGAGATAATTAATGTCACTTTCCAATCAGCTGGGTGACATGGGAAAAGAGGTGGGCGATGAGCTCCTAGCTGCGCTAATGTTGCAAGGACTGGGACAGGAGTACGAGCCAATACGTATGGCTATTGAAAATAGTAATATAACGTTGACAACTGACTACGTTAAAACAAAATTGTTACAAATAGAAGTTTCGATAACTGATAATGTGTCGCAGAATGCTTTCAGTGTTTTGAAGAAATAAACATTTCAGCATTAAGAAGATAGTAAGTATAAGATGTGTGTCGAGAAGAACATAAAGCTCGTTTTTGTCCAAAGAAGCACAAGTGACAAGCCCACACTACAAATACAGCCCTTCATACGTATATGAATACTTCGCAAGAGAGGATTTTGGACTCGGGAGCGTCATTTCACATGATTGATTCACTAAAAGGAAAGATTGGCTAAATAATTATGTAAAGATGCAGGAGCCAGTTCAAATATCCTGCGCGAATGGGAATAGTGGTGGGTGAAGGTCGAGGTGGTGTCTGTTCACAAAGGAGCTGTCTACTTGCCGAAGTTAGCTTTGAATCTTTAAGTGTGAGTATGTTAGTAAAACGTGATTTTATAGTAGCTTTTCGAAAAGAGGTTGGTTGTGAGACAACTCACGACCTCTTTTCGAATTGTAAAAACAAGGCTGAGGAATGTCAAGTTAATGGTAAGGTAGAATTGGAATGTAAAGAAGAGAAAGGGATTTATGTGATGAAACCAATGTGTAACCCCCATAAGTATTCAGGAATATCATTATATAACGAATTCCATTTATGGTACCGCAGACTAGGACATGTAGGACTTGCCAACATGAAAATACTACGTGATAAATTAGCAAAAGGTGTAAATTTCAAGGATCCTGATACAGCACAATTTGAGTCGTGCTTAATTAAAAGGTAAACAAACTTCAATACCTTTTCCGAAACATCAGAGTACGCGTGCTAATGAAATTCTTGAACTGATTGGTACACAGCGACGTTGGTGGTCCAATGGAAACTTCTTCTGCCGGGTACAAATATTTTTAACGTTCATTGACGACAAATCGAGGAAAACCTTTGTATAGTTTTGCGGAAGAAAAGTGAGGTTTTCTCGAAGCTAGTAGAGTTTAAAACGCTTGCTTAAAATCAGACAGGTAAAAAGCTTAAAGCGATTCGAAATGACAACGCGACTGACTATGTCAATCAACGTGTGAAGATTTTTCTGCGGGATTATGGTACTGTTCATCAACTTACAGTAGAATACACACCGCAACAAAAAGGAGTAAGTGAAAGGGCCAATTGTTCAATTGTGGAACGAGTGAGAAGTATGCTTGCAGAAGAGAAATTTAGTAAGCAATATTGGGCGGATGCTGTTAAAACATAAATTTATCTGAAAACCAGATGTCTTACACGAGCTGTGAGAGGGAAAACACCTGTAGAGTTATGTTGGTCGAAGAAGAAAATAAATCTCTGCCATTGGAAAGTTTTCGGCTGCCGGGCGTTTATGTATGTTCCGAAACAGCAAGTGCAGGAAGTTTGATTTTTGAAAAGAATAGCTGTTTGTTGGCCATTGCGAAACAACAAGAGGCTGTCGACTTATAGACCCCGTCACGCATAGTCTATACAAAGCAAGAGATGTCGTATGTTTTGAAAATCAAACGGGACTTCATACAAAGGACACCAATAATGTCGTGGAAGTGGTACCATTAGTACACAGCTATGAGAAGCCGATAATGTCTCGAGATGATAATGTTACTACTAACGTGAGCCATCGTGAACAACAACATGGAACACGGAGAGAAGATGAAGATTTTCTCGACTGCGAGGATGCTACTGAATAGCAACGTAATGTAAAAAGAGTTGATGAGAGAAATTCAACTGAAGCAGCAGCAAAAGTGGAAAATTGTGAATCAGAAGCACAAGAAGTTGAAGATTCTTTTGGAAACCATTGCTAGCATTGAAAGAAGATATCCGCTTAGAGAAAGAAAGTTTAAAATCTACGAAGATTATGTGTTCTATTTTATCCAGAAGAGAATATGATGAATGGCCCTTTAACTGTCAAAGAAGCTTTGTCTAGGCCTGATGAATATAAGTGAAAACATATGCTATCCGAGAAAAAGTTTTTTTTTTAACTTCTATAGGATTACGCTTGACCGCCATATCGCCTGATGTTAAGCGACGATGCGGTCTACGATGGAGCGTAGAAAACCTAGATAAAAACTGATTCACTCTCGATTTGAAGACACAAAGATTGTAACCATCGGGGAAAACCCACTCAGGCAACGTATTCCACAGCTTAGACGTTCTTATCACAAAAGTAGTGTCAAATCTCTTCGTTCGTGTCTTCAACCATGAAACGATGTCGCTTTTTCGAGCTACGAGCATTCCGATAGAAAAAAATTGGCAGTCATAGGAACTGCCGATAGAAGTGAAAACTTATAACTCAGAATCAGAGGGCAAACGCAACTCTTTTATATTTCTGTTGTCCTGGTATCTGGAGATAAACGCTGGGCTGTTGGAGGTAGGTAATCGAAACTCTTTACTGTTTCTGTTGCCCTGGTACCTACCTGGCCGTTTTTACCGAGTTTACCCGAAGATTACATATCCGATCCGATCCATTATCATATCCAAGCGTGACGATTGATGAATCCATTTCACAGCCCACGAAAATTCTGTCTATAGCGCGCCTAAAGAAGTTTTCACTTCAAAAAAGGACAAGGTGGTATCAGATCATGCAAATCAGTCGCACACTCTCCGAAGTGTATCCGATAAAAAACCGATAGGCTAGCAATTTTCCGGCGATGTTCAAGACTTTGAAGTCATTTTCGCACAAGAGTGTCGTTGCCTATGAACCTTTTGGCACGTCTCTCGATCGATTACAGAGCCTCCAGCTGATACTTAGCCGATCCACCCCAAAGGTGCGAACAGTACTCCATATACATCTGTGCTTGATATAATGTAAGCTACTGTTCAGACTTGAAGTACCTTCGCACCTTTGAGAGGACACCTAGTTTTTTAGTAGCTAGTTTAGCGTTGGACTCGATGTACGAGCCAAAGTTGAGCGTAGAGGTCAAAGTTACGCCCAAAAGCTCAAGACTCATTTGTTTCTCATCGTATACCGTCCCTGAACTTCCACAAACATCTCAAAATCTAAATTGGCCAAATCGGCCCAGCCATTATCGGGCTTAAAAGCGAGACTCTCTCTCTTTCTGTTGTCGCTTCCTCATGACTGAGAATAGTGGCCATCGCTGGATTTGGATGGTCTACACCTAGATTTTGTTATCTGCTTCCACCAGTGTCTGCTCATCGCGTGTCTGACGACCGTGCAAAATTTGGTTGATCAAGAGCCTCTTGATCGCTCCATCTAGTTGGGGATCTTCCCCGGGCTCGTTTACACTCCGTATTTCTAACCTTAATCTGCTTTTCAAGACTAGTCATCTTCCCTTCTCATTGTGTTGCCGAAATAGGACAATATGCGCTGCTGGCAGATCGTTGACAAGCGAGTTTGGACCCGAAGCTGTGAAATGACCGATACATTGGTGCGCATGGTGGTCCAAGGTATCCTCAACATCCCCTTCCAGTACCACATCTCGAATGCACCGATCCTGCCTTTCTCGGGCACGTACTGTTCATGTCTCCACACCCTACAGGAATATTGGGAACACTAGAGTGCGTACTAGCTGGGTCTTGGTGGAGACGGTTATACCTCTTTACTTCCAGATGACATTTGGTCGGGTCATTGCATCCTTGGTTATGCCAATACGCCTCTTTATCTCTGATACGCAGTTGCCATCATCGTAGATCACAGCACAAAGATAAACGTATTGATCAACAATCTCAACCCCTGGGATGATGTTACGTGTGCTGGGTAGTTTTCCGGCACGGTCTACAACAAACGTAAAGTAACTGTCTGTCTGTTACGCTTTATTGCCTAAACAACTGAACTGATTTTGATGAAATTGCATAAAATGTTTTAATGTACCTAAGCTGTTTTTCGTAAACGTAATTTGGTATTGATCTACAAATACTGCCTCAGTTACCTTAATATTTATATCGCGCGGACGAAGTCGCAGGTAAAAGCTAGTACTACTTAGCGCTGCACTGATCATCGAGATAAATAAGTTGTTTTTATGATGTACTTTATCTGGATTGGCTTTCAAACCAGAACCAAAACATAGAAATATTTACAAGTTGGTTGGCGGTAGAATAACTGACAAAGGTGTCATTTCCTAGGCAGACACCACTACAGAAAATTCTAATTTGGTAGAGCACAATTTTCATCAGTACAACAATCATATCAATAGATTAATGATAATTTGATAATGAATCTTTGCTAGTATCATTACTGAATCACAATTATTTTTAAATTTAGAAAAGAAGGCAATATACTGTTATCTTCAATATTAAACTTTTACTATGATGAATTTTACCAATAAGGAAGTTTCCAATTGCATAAAATAAAAAAATAATTACATAGATTTAAAGATAATAGAAATAAATTATACATACTGAAAATTTACTTGAATATCTTATACCTTTAAACGAGCAATTCTTGTATATAAATATGTATATATATATATATAGAATCTGAATCTCGGAAACGGCTCGAACGATTTTGATGAAATTATGTATGCAGGGGGTTTCGAGGACGATAAATCGATCTAACTAGGTTTCATTAAAAAAAAACGCATTTGATGCGCGTTTTTAGATAATGAAAAACTGTCACATTAGACATTAGAATGCGAAGGTAAATTTCGCCGCGTGACGCGACAGCGCAATAGCTCAGATGGGAAGTCGGGCGGTCATAGCGGTCACGAATTAGTACCTCCGGGTTCGAATCCAGACGGCTTCTCTTTTTTTTCATTTTTTTTTTAAGAAAATTTATTTCTTGGAGTCTTTTATCTGTAGGTAGGTATCTAAGTGAATTTAGTATTTAAACCGAGCAAAGCTCGGTCACCCAGGTACTCTCAATAAATGACGAATCTGTGAACATTTTAAAATTACTAACTAAAAATCAAAAAGCCGCGCAGCGCGTTCGCCTTGTGACGTCACGAGTTACGACGCGGTCGCGCTGTAGGTTAGAAAGGACGCAATAGAATCTGATTTCGCGGCAGAGAAGCTAGAAATTCGTGCTAATACTATCTCGAATTTATGTTTGTATGTAGCATTGCGACTATTATGATATTTTATACTACACTGGTATCTATAATAAGCTATTGAAGCTAATTATATACGTTAAGTTTAGACTATTACCGGGGATTAGAGCGCGGACAGTCTAACGAAGTTTACCAAAAGTCGACAGGGGAATGTTTTGGACTTTTAAACTAGGTAATAATCCGTGGTATACAAGTGCAGATATAAGAAGTGCCAAGCTTTCAACATAAGTTAATAATTATTTACCTACCTATTTTATCTACCATTCTATTTTTGAAGTGAAAACTTCTTTAGGCGCGCCTAGACAGATTTTTCGTGGGCTGTGAATTGAACTCATTCGTCACGCTCGGGTATGATAAGAAAGCTTCGGGTAAACTCGGGACCATAGCTATTGCGCTATTGGCCATCTAAAAGTACGTCAGCCAATGGGAACTTCTGAAAGGGCGTGGCCTCGCCATCTTGGCGTGGCCTCGCCATCTTGGCATGGCCATCTAGAAACGCATCAGCCAATGAGAAATGCTGACAAATTTCTAGATGGCTATGCCAAGATGGCGAGGCCACGCCCTCCGGTTACACCCGTGTAGTTTCCAAGGTAAGCTATCAAATTCTGAGTTATAAGTTTTCACTTCTATCGGTAGTTCCTATGACTGCAAATTTTTTTGTATTAAATTAACGTCGTTCTGCACATGACTCCGTAAAGACAGTGGTGCATGTTGGATTCGAACGAGGGGCTCCGAATCAGTAGTTGCCGCTATCCCGACTAGCCGTAACACTCTCATGCAACCCACTAAATTTTCCCACAGTTGGGACTCGGGGCCTTCTCTCACACAGAGAGTCCATGTCTTAACCTAGCACGCGGGCCCAGTGCGGGTTGGTGGATGACCTCGAAAGATTCTAGGCATATGTCGGTTTCTTCACGATGTTTTCCTTCGCCTTTTTTACAGTGGTGCGTGTGGCGTGTACGACTAAATGAGCCGTACGCACACGCTTTGTACCAGTAGACCGTTATTGTGTATCTACCTCGGTTATTTGAAAGGTAGTGGTGGGCGTGGGGTTCGAATGAGGGGTTCTGAATTAGTAGGGGTTGGCGTTATCTTGACTAGCCGTAACACTTATGACTAGTGTTCTTCATAACGCTAAACACATTTAATAAATTAAAGGTACGGGATGCTGGGCAACAGAGTAACTTAAGTATTTTTTCAAAATACTCTGTTTGAAGACGCTTTGACTAGTAGACCGTTCTTATGTATCTACCTCGGTTATTTGGCAATCACACTTGTCTTTTTTTCAGAAACAATACGTCGTATTTTAAAAAAATAAACGAAACCTAAATCCTACCAAATACTTACCAGTAAGCCTTTATAAGTAAAAGCTAGCAGTTAACATTTGGGTAAACTAAATATTTTTAAGTAAAATCAAACAAATAAACAAAACAAACATAAATAAACACGGAATATAATAACATTTTCACCAAATTAATAAATTATTTCTATCGGTAGATTTAGATAAATACTCACATCTAATTGCTATTCGTATGAGTACCGGTACGGTACTCATACTTACTTATTTTTCCGATCACTTATGTATCTCGTATTTTTTCTGTTTTGACGACGTAAAAGAATAGTTTTCGGACGTTGCTGACGTTTTGCATGTGCATTTAGGCACGATACAGTACTTATAACGAGTACTAACTACGAGCTGCAGCAAACAACCGCCCGGGAGCTACGTCGTTCGCGAGCCGATCGTGCTTTGTGACGTCATAGCGGTGTTTCGCCGGCCGTGCGATTTATATTTTAAAATGGGAAGGAAAATCTTCATAACTTCGTCATTTGTTGAGATATTTAAAATTTAAAAACACTGGGTTTTATTGTAGACTTAGTGTGATATTTTAAAAATAAAACTAAAAAAATGGAAACTTCCTTATTGTAAATTTAGTTTAATACAGTTCAAACGAAATATCCTTAGAAAACGAAAGAAACAGTTAATTTTTTCAATGAGTTTCAGCAAATAAATGATTGTCCCTGTTTTTGGATCTGTAGGTTTGAACTGATGGCATAGTAAAGTATTTTACCTTTGGTATAGGTCGCTTAGTAGCAGATGAGACTCCATTGGAAGTTGAATCCCCGCAGAGTGTGCAAGGCCGGCCTGCAGCCTCACCAGTGTCTATCTCAATCATCCCAACACACCATCCCGCACCACTGCACACGCTCTTCAACCAATTCTTCAGTTCTTCCGTTGTCAGCTCTGCTGGTACTTTCACTGTATAGTTCTTGGTTGCTGTTACAGCCTGGAACCCAATAGTATTGGTTATTACTATGATATCTTTCACATTGTAAAAGTACTTTTACTATGTGATTGGGGTCGTGGGTCGAGGGTCGTGGGTTCGATTCCCACCCAGTGCAAATATTTGTGTGATGAATTCAAATGTTTGCACTGTGTCTGGGTGTTTCTATGTATACTAAATATGTATTTAAAACTATACAAGGTGTTGCAGAAAGGTGCAACAATATTTATGGTAGTTCATCTACATTAAGTTTTGAATCACGTATGTGAAAATTAACAATGAAAGCTCAAAAAAAATTTTTCATAAAAAAAAAATTTTTTTTGGTTGTTATTTCATTTGACATACCCCCTAATGGCCAGATCTCCTCACGGATTTTTGTACGACGTCGCGGCGTCGGCGACAAGGTCGTTTGTCTGCTGTACATGCTTTAGGGTTGAAGCTGGTGATTTGTTGGAAATTTTACGTCAAACTTTGACTCGCATTATCTCGTGATCTACCGTGCTGAGGGGAAAGAGACCTTGGGTGATGAAGTCTACATCAGTGTTAGAATGGACTGTTAAAATATTGTTGGGGGTAAATCCACCACGTTGTATAAGTATTATATCACCTATTTGGCCGCCATCACACAAGCTTTGCTTAGTTTGGGGTCAGATGGTGTTGTGTGTGAATTGTCCACCAATATTTATTATTATTATTACCAATAAGTTTTGAAGTCTGAAGGGATTGAGGAAGAAATATACAAATATTAACTATCAGATCTATAGAATTAATTTGCTTAGATCCCATATTAACAATAGAAGACATATAATCCTCAAATCCTCATCTATCTGTATTTACATTAATAATATGTTTTTTTTAGTTTGTGATGAATAACTGACTGGCCTCGTAGCTTAGTTGGTAGTAGCTCTGCCTGCGAAGCCGAGGGTCGAGGGTTCGATTCCCACCCAGTGCAAATATTTGTGTGATGAATTCAAATGTTTGCACTTTGTCTGGGTGTTTCTATGTATAATAAGTACGTATTTAAAACTTTATAAGTACGAGGTGAATCAAAAAGTTCCCGGACTATCGATGTATAGCGAAAACGCGAAATGGTACAGACGCGCGCCGATAAGTGGGGCTTTGTACGTCTCTAACGACACTGTGTTGCAAGTTTCAACTTGTTACCTCACTTACTTCGTTGGTATTCACGTTTGATTGACAGTAGTGTTTTCGTGTCTCTGCGAGTTTTACGATGGATACAAAAAAAGAACAGCGTGTGTGTGTAAAATTTTGCTTCAATTTAGGAAAGACGGCAACTGAAACGTTGCAAATGGTTCAAACAGCGTTTGGCAATGAAGCTCTGAGTCGTACCCAAGTTTTCGAATTGTATTCGCGCTTCAAATCTGGTCGAACTTCGGTGGAAGATGATGAGCGTTCGGGAAGACCTTCGACTTCAACCACGCCCGAAAACATTGCCAAAGTGCAGGAAATCATTCGTTCTGATCATCAAACAGTAAATTCGGTATTTTATTGCGATGTTCTGAGACGCCTTCGAGAGGATATCCGAAGAAAACGACCGGAGCTTTGGCGTGAGAAGAGTTTCCTGCTTCATCACGACAATGCGCCTTCACACAGCTCTTTCGCTACGCGCGAATTTTTGACGAAGAACGCCATGACCGCCATTCCCCACCCACCGTATTCTCCAGATTTGGCACCCTGCGACTTCGGCCTGTTCCCTCACATGAAAATGAAGTTGAAGGGTCGCCGTTTTGAAACGATTGAGGAGATTCAAAACGAATCGCGGGCAGCACTCGAGGCTGTCACACAAAATAATTTCCAGAAAATTTTTCAGCAGTGGGAAAAAAGGTGGGACCGGTGTATTGTGGCGCAGGGGGACTACTTTGAGGGTGATGGAAATCTTGGGGCTTAATTTTCAGTTTAACCAATTTTGGGGGGGGAGTCCGGGAACTTTTTGATCGCACCTCGTATTATATCATCTATCTGGCCGCCATCATACAAGCTTTGCTTAGTTTGGGGTCATATGGTGTTGTGTGTGAATTGTCCACCAATATGTCCACCACCAATATTTAACTCAAGAACTAAAAAAAAAAACAGAAATAAAATTGCTAAGTTGCGTGTACTGCCAGAACAAAATAATATCTATGTCATTCTACAATATATGTTGTGACACTATAAATGTATTTAGTATTTATTATGTAAAAATTGGAATGATGACTGTGTCTAAGATATATGATTTTAATTAGTATGTCAGCTAGATTATGGAAAAATATGGCACCCATTTTTTGTCTAAAAGAATATATTAGATATGAATAATGCATGTAAAGAAATTTTAGATTTTTGTTGATATTTCAAAACCTGCTAAGTACACCAATTGTGATAAAATTTATATTGGACCTCTGAGTAGATCATACATCTACTAAACAAAAAAAGTATTATAAAAGGTGGCAATTGTAAGTTGATACAAAATCAACTTACAATTGCCACCAATTGTGAATCATTTTAATAATTAGCTATTGCATACATACAAAAACATAACGGAAAACCTCCTCCTTTTTTGAAGTTAAAAATAGGAGAGGAACACACACCATGACCTCAAAAATTAAGAACATGACAGATGCTACACATCATATGGAACTACTATTTTATCCAATGAATTACACCATGGTAATTAATGTAGCTTTATTTTCTCATTGATTTTATTTAAAGCTATTTAATTAATGTTCTAAGCTAGGACTATCCGCCCAGTCATAGATTTCAATGTAATTTCTAACACAATATTTATGATATTTACTTCATTAATTGAGAGGGAAATAAAATTAATATTACCTGTACATTTGTGACATTAGAATAGCTGCTAGATACAGTAAGCAGCACTTGTGCCAATCTCTGTGGATCAGGCTGTGCAACAAACAGCTCTTTGACTAGTGCCTCTGCTGCTCCCGAAGGCCCGGGTCCGGAGACCACGGACGGTAGTCCACTACTGCAACCTGAGCAACTACTGCGGATGCTGAGCCGGACAGATGCCACCGGTGCAGGGGTGGGCAAAGGACTAGAATTACTAGTGCCTGTAGAACCACCTTCTGGCAATGCTGGATTTGGCATGCCTGTGTGACGTAGCTTAAACCTAAAAATAAAAATAAATACTGTACACTGACTATTTCTAACTTTTAACATTTTCATAGTGGCCGGGAAACAAGTCGAGCTAATGACCTTGGCCTTTAAAATATTAAATATAATATTAAATATATTGGTGGACAATTCACACACAACACCTTTGATTGCGCAGAAATGATTTTAAGGTCTCTTTGGTGGATTGAAGGGGAAAAGAAAATTTCCAAAATGATTGTAGATGTTACAAAAACATCTGAGTACTGTAAAATGCATCTTAAAAGAACATTAAGGTACAGAATTTCTCAACATAAAAAGAGTGATAATAAGTCACAAAAATTAATAGTTGGATCAGTTTCTGATAAAAAGAATCATTCATAATTTTTATATAATAATGGAAACAGAATTACAAACTGTGGAAAAGTTACTCAAGAAACTTAAGGATGACATAAACTTAGTGGTTCTGAAAGAAGTATTTTGTAAAATTCATTATTAATCAAAATAAGGTACAAGTGATTTCCTATTTTTATTTAAGGATACTTTCAACTAGAAACTGTTTCCAGTGAATCTGACCAACGATCTGAATCCCTATTTTTTTGTCATAAATGATACTCAATTAAAATTTCAAATTGCATCAAACACATTTCTAATATTTTCTGCAAAAAAAATTTGCTTGCCTCTGGCAAACCTAATACCCCGACTAAATAGTTAGACGGGGCCTTTTCCGCACTTAGCCTCTCGAAATAGGGCATTGTGCGTGAGTACCCCGACTAAATAATCTAGTTTTTTTTTTTAATTTTCAACATCAAACTACAACAAATTTTTAAAAATTGCATATTGCTTCAAATATATTAATTGAACAAATATATTTTTTTTAAATGTAAGGATTCATTTTGCCACGCTACTCCCTAATTATCATGATGGTTTAATTGAAGATTGAATATACCAAAATTGGTACTATACAAATAGGTGGATTGGTACTATGCAAAACAACAAGAAAATTGGGTCAAATATAGTGCACATCCCGCGTCTCTCTGTTCCTATGTATGCTTAGATCTTTATAACTACCAAACAGATTTTGATGCGGGTTTTTTTAATTGATAGTGATTCAAGAGGAAGGTTTTTATGTAGAATACATGCTTAGTACAGTACAGAGACACTGATAATTTCAAAGATTTCTAAAACAATGTCATAAATAAACACAATTTTTGCACTTAAATTGCAAACGCTGGCTGAACCCTATGAGATAGATCAAAATAATGTACTGCAGTATTGTACACCTTAAAAAGGTCTACAAAATAGCTCATTATAGTATATGTCTATATCTTATAGATAAACCAAAATAACCATTTTTATCAGTATATTTAGTATCAGCATTGTGCCCGTGCCGGGCGCCGGGGCCAAAGTGGGGGGTCTACCGCCTAACGAAAAACGCTTTGATGCTTTGGCATTGCCATCTCTTTCATTTCAAGCGACAAGAAAAGAGACAGCAATATCAAAGCGTCAAAGCGTTTTTCGTTAGGCGGTAGACGCCCGGGTCGCTAGTATATTATATAGAATTGCCCTGTATGTGATTTACAATAAAAACCTTAAATTTTTATATCTCAGTTTTGTCTGTCCTTTATAATAATCTTTGAAATAACAGGACCAATTTTAACGAGACTTTCATTGGCAGACAGCTGATGTTATAAGGAGTAACCTGGGCTATTTTTCATTTAGAAAAATAAACAGAATTGAAACAATGTTGTGCGGGTTATTAATAGGAAAAACACACAAAGCATAAATATTACTTACCTAGGTGTTGTAGCACTTTTTTGTCCAGGAGGTTGCAGTGGGTGGCTGGCCCTTGCACACCAGCCCACAGGGAATATATCCCTTGAATCAAACTTGCACCAATAATCAAAAGCTCCGCGCCACCCATCAAATGTCACATGGATTTGATCATTCTTCACTGCGCCCACTGTGGCACAACATATCAGCTGAGGATTCTTCTTATCTACAGCCTCTAACTTTTGACCCACAACAAACAAGTTTGAGTTTGGAGCTGGTGGTTCAGGTTGAAACACTTTGGCTGGTGCCATCTCAGCTCCATTTAGAGTCTTGAGCAGAAACATCGGCCAGCTGCTAGCATTCATCCGAAAGCCAAGTGGAGGTTGCAACATTCCATCATTCTTCTCACAATAACCAATAGGATGAATATCACCAGCATCAACTAAACGCCAAAAATCATTTTTATTATCACTCCCATCGAGCCTCAACCGTAATCTTGGGCCTAATACTCCAACAACAGTTGCAATACATGTAGAAGTCAAGTTTCGGGGATCTAGAGCCTCTAATTTAAATCCAATTTTAAACTCATTAACTGGGGGCTGTGGTGCTTGTTTGAAACATTCCTGTGGAGCAGCAGAACTGTTAGTTTCCTTCACATACTCACTCCAATCAAAGGACTGATAAATATCATAAAATGATCCAGTTGAGTTGTTGTTGGAGTGGTTTTCTGTTCCATTTGCCCCATTGCCAGACTGTGGAGATGTGGTCCTCTTTTCGTTCTTCTTCTGATACCTATTGAGGCAGTAGGTAGAACAAAAATTCTTGCTGCTTGATGGAGCATTACCTCGGGTAACGGTGTCGCAGTGAAGGCAGGCACCTTTGCTGTACGCCTTCCTAAATTCGGAGAGACAATTTTCGGAACAAAACTCTTTTTTTCCATTTTCCGTCGGCAGCACATATTTGAGCGGCGTCTTACTCTCACCGCACCATGTGCAAGTGGTACGTTTTGGTGGTCTACCAGGACCACGTAATTTGCCGGGAGCTGGGCCCGTCGAGCCGACAGTGTTGTTTGACATTGTTCCAAATTACAAATGTAAAAACATTATCAAATGTAGGTTTTCTGATGACGTATTCCGTATTTTACATGGTATGCACTGAAAACTAAGAAGATTGTAACAAGAAACGCAGATCTCGCAGTTTTTACACTTCTGCGCAAATATAAACAACGTCAGTACGTATTTATGACGCGCTTCCAACGGCCATTTTAGTTTTTTGTTTTAGTATTGCACCTTTGCACCGACACCAGACGAAATACTTGCATTCAAATCGAGAAAATGTATCGATAATCAACTCAATTCTGCGTAGCGATTCTGAACCATGTCGGATTAATCTCAACACGGAATCAAACCTTTCGGTTTTTTTTCTTATCCGCTTACCCGTTTCGAATGACAGAGACAAGCCGGCAAGTTTTGCCATACCGATTTTGAGTTATTATACGCAATAGCGTTTAGAATCAGTATCTAGGGTACTGGGTAGCGATTCTGAAACCATTCGGTTGCATCCGACACGGAATCTCATCTCTCGGTCTTTGTCTTATCTGTTTAACATGACAAAGACCGAGAGATGAGATTCCGTGTCGGATCCAACCGAATGGTTTCAGAATCGCTACCCTGATTATGCTTAGCGATTCTGAACCCAGTCGGATCGATCCGACACGGAATCTCATGTCTTGGTCTTTGTCTTATCTGTTTAGAATGACGGAGACAAGTAATATCATTACGATTTTGAACCATTCGACTGGGTTCAGAATCAGGGCCGAGCCGTCCCTGTGTGCGAAGTGTGCGGCGCACACAGGCGCCAGGACCATAGGGGCGCCAGCGCCGCCACCGAATTTGTTTTTACACTTAAGCGACACCATGTTCTTTGTAGTCGAGTATCGTCGATTAGTAAGTAAGTAGGTAGGATAGGCGCAACATTTGCCTATGTAGTTAAATAACAATTCATAAATTGCTAAGTTGCTATAGTTTATTGTAAGTGTCTCCCAAGATAATGTTTCTTACGTTTTGGGTTTTGGTTTACATTCGTTACGGTCTCGCTTTTAAAATCAAAAGAACCACCGCGCCGGAGTTTGTTTATTTAATTGAGATTATAAACGCAACTCGATACAATATGTGCAATGCAAGTTGAATGGTGTCATAGGAGTTCCCTGATTTTAATGAACGAGTGAGCCAAAATACTGGAACAATCATTAATCATTATTCGTAAGTGTGTGCAAAGTGCAAGTTCGTTTAAAAAATATTTGTGTTTCAAATTCCTTCTAAATCCGCTTAGTAGTTCCGATATTACGGTAAATATTTGTTCCCTAAAGAATTTTGCACTTTTTTGGGTTGAAAAGTAGTTAATGTGCAATTCCAGACTAAAAAGTATCCGTGTTAAATTTCCACCAAATCTGTGAATAAGCCATTCCGATGTTATAGTTAATTAAACATTCACTTTTTTGTGATAAAAAGTAACAATATGTTATTTTATACTACTATCACGTAAATTGGTTTGATATTTGAAACACAGGTGTTTTATAGTGTGAAATATTACATAGAATACTTAGGTCCTTATTATTTCGGAAAAAATATAGTTTCCTAAGAAACTAATATTATTATTTATCATACTGGAATGGTTCAACGGATTAAGTTTAAATTTAGCAGGATTAGCGGGCTGCTAGCCCGCTAAATGTTCCCACTACTGGGACTCGGGGCCTTCTCTCGCAAGGAGAGAGTCAAAGTCATAATCCACCACCATGGTTCAGTGCGGGTTGGTGGATGACACATGATTTTGAAAAATTCCAGGTACATGTTGGTTTCCTTGCGATATTTTTCTTTACGCTTTTTAATTTAGCGGCATTACGCACATGTCTTATACAATGGTGGGTGTGGTATTTGAACCCAAGGGCCCGGGAAGTCGCCGTTCTTCCGTCTAGAGCAGCTGTTGCTTGTTAAAATTTGAATAAAACAGTCAATTTCTACACATATCTCAGATTCTATGCGGACAAATTCGCGGGTTATACCTAGCTGATTTATTATTATTGCCAGAGGAACTATCTTTTTTAGGGTTCCGTAAAACGTAAAAACGGAACCCTTAAGGGTTCCGTTTTCGGATTCGTCATGTCTGTCTGTCTGTCTGTCCGTCCGTATGTCACAGCCACTTTTTGCCGAAACTATGAGAACTACACTGTTGAAACTTGGTAAGTAGATGTATTCTATGAACCGCATTAAGATTTGAAGAGAAAAATTAAAAAAAAAGAAAAATTAGGGTTGCCCCCCATACTGAGAACTGAAACTCAATATTTTTTTTCATCAAACCTACACGTGTGGGGTGTCTATCGATAGGTCTTTAAAAATGATGTTGAGGTTTCTAAGATCATTTTCGTCTACAACGAATTATTTGCGCGAGAGACACTTCCAAAGTGGTAAAATGTGTGTCCCCCCCCCCCTCTAACTTCTAAAGTAAGAGAATGAAAAATCTAAAAAAAATATATGATGTACATTACCATGTAAACTACCAACGAAAATTAGTTTGAACTCGATCCGATGAGTAGTTTTTTTTTAGTACGTCCATAAATACACTATTATTGAAACTTCGATCAAAGTTACAACGAACTACAAGAACTATGTGTATTATGTATATTATGTTACTTGCTGCAACGGAACCCTACATGGGCGAGTCCAACTCGCACTTGGCCACTTTATTTTTAGTTATTAGTAAGTATCGTATATTCTACTCCAGACTATAAACAGTTATGTGGCAGGCATGTTGCTTACCATCAGACACATGACTTGCTCGTCTCGCCACTCTTTATTTAAAAAAAACTATCTGTGTTTCAAATTTCAAATCGATCCATTCAGTCGTTCCGACGCTTATGAGCAACAAAAATTCAAGTATTAACATCCTAATAATATCGTAAATATCAATGAATAGATGTTTGTTGCTCAACTACGTCGTAATGTACGTATGAATAGATCGGGCTGAAATTTGGAGTACAGGTAAATATAAAAATATAAAATTATAGTCTGGAAGAATACATAGACTAAATGGCCGGCAAAATAACGCGAGCAGGAACTACGTGAGTAAGATCGCGGGGACCTGCTAGTTTATAATATAAATGGGACGTTTGTTGCTCAATCACGTCGGAACGTCCGAACGGATTGGGTTGAAATTTGGAACACAGTTATAATATAGTCTGGAATAGCACACACTTAGGCTAACACGGGAAAATATCGGGGATATGGGGACGGCGCGGGTAAACCCATGGAGCACTGCTTTCTGCTTTACCCCCGATTACCTTGGATTTGAATTTTTTATAGCATTTTATAGTACTAATCAAGTCCTTTCGTTTGATACCTTTGATATTGATATAGTTGTGAGAGAAAAGGTTGTTTCACAATTTTGTGGTGGCGGCTATCTTAGAATTTAAATTCATTACGGTGTATAGTATTCTACTAGTCAAGCCCTTTCGTTTGATACCCATATTGAAGAAAGTTTTGAAGGAATATTTTATTCGCCATTTTGTGGAGGCGGCCTTCATGAATCGATATTAACCAAACATAGCTAAGAACTACCCCGCAAAGAAACTGGATTTTAAATGAAAAAACTGCATCTATATGGGCCTATCCATTTGAGAGCTACGATGCCACAAACAAACACACATACACCGACACGACATACAGGCAGACAGACATTGACGTCAAACCTCTAACACCCCTCTTTTTGCGTTGGAGGTTAAAAATGGGCGCCATAAAGGTTTGGCACACAGGCGCTGGTGGGGGTCGGCTCGGCCCTGTTCAGAATCACCACGTTGTTGGTACCCTGATTCATAACACAATCAGAAGAATCAGATATCATCATCATAAATCAGGACGTCTACTCTCTTTCTACGATAACGTAATTTCGAAATAAACTCGCGACTTTCCAACTCCGATTCTACTTCGATCCGACGTTTTGTCGTCTAAATGTTCTAAGCCTACTCTAATTAGAGTAAGCTTAGAACATTTAAAATTGAAACATTTTAGTTACCTTTGGCATAACAACATCAACAACATCAACAGCCCACTAAGGCCCTATTCAGTGCGACGCGGACAGTCCGCACGCGGACTAGGTTTTGCGTCCGTCGCGGATGAATTTGTCGTTCAGTGCGCAGCGGATCGCGCATGCGCACATTAGACGCAGCCGCCATGACAACGACAGTATTTTACGTCCGCTCCGCGGGACTGTCCGCCGAGCACTGAACAACTACATTAGAACCAAGCACCGTCCGCCCGCGGACATCCGCGGCGCGGAGGAGCGGCGCGGAGCGATTTCGACCGCGCGCGGATAGCTCTCCGCGACGCGGACAGCTCCGCATCGCTCTGAACGCGCTGTAAAGTTTCATACATTTTACCGTCCGTCGCGGACGTCCGCGTAGGTCATCCGCGTCGCACTGAATAGGCCCTAAACGTTCCCACTGCTGGGACTCGGGGCCTTCTCTCGCAAGGAGAGAGCTTAGGCCATAATCCACCACGCTGGCCCAGTGCGGGTTGGCGGATGACACATGACTTCGAAAGATTCTAGGTACATGTCGGTTTCCTCACGATGTTTTCCTTCACCGTTTTAAGTTAGCGGCATTACGCACGTGACTTCGAAAAGACAGTGGTGCGTGTGGGGTTTGAACCCGGGGTCTCCGGATCGGCAGCCGCCGTTCTCCCGACTAGACCACCGTAACTTGGCATAAACGAGAACAATTTTTGACTGATTTTTTTGCAGTCGGAAAATTCGACATTATAATAATGTGTACCTACCACACCGCCGCCGCCGTCCACATGATGGGGTCTACAGTCTATGGGTCTAGGCTATATAGATTGGCAATGAAGGCTGTTGAATTGTGGCTGTTCAGTACCCTAACGGTGGTTTCAAACCTTTTATAATAGTCTTTGATAAAATTAAATAAATGAAGATAAGGTACGTTCTAATAAAAAGACAACATAGTGTGAAGAAAATTTCACACAAACACACAACGTGCACACACCTACGCTCCCATCGTAAGATACGTTTTAATGAATGACAAAGACATCACAGCAAGTTAACAGTAGGTGCAAATGAGATAGCTATACATACCACACTTACACGTTTGTTTAAATATTAATTTCGACAAGGATAGAAAGACATACGAAGACACTGGCGTGAAAGAGAAAGAATACCTAGTCATTCCCGGTTCCGTGGACTTTGACTGGGCGGGTCACAGGAAAAAAAACGTAATTGCAAAACGACATTTTTTTCGTAAACAAGAGTATGTATATTTTATTAATAAAATAAAATCAACGAATATATTTAACAATATTTAAGTTTGTGACTGTAATCGGATAAAACATAAATAATAATGTAATCTATATGTGTGTTACCGAAATACATGCAATTACCATAAGTTCGAGTTAATTATACTAACGCGTGAGATTATTATATTTTTTTATAGTTCAGAGTGTACCTACGAGACAAGCAGGACATGTGCCTGATGGAAAGTAATTTGCCTGCCACATAACAGCACAGTGACACGCAGCTATTGGAACACGAAGTGTCCAAATCATTTCCTAGCACTAAGATACCAAGTCACCCAGAGATATAAGATATTATATCTCTAAGCCCTATAATTTCTATGGAAACATTGCCCATCAAACCGTAACACAGTAATGTTTGCACATTACTGCTTGGCGGTAGAAATTTTAACTGGCAAAGGTGTGGTACTTCCCCAGTCGGACTCTGCCAAGAGTCCTACCACTATTAAAGCCATTATAATCCCACGTTAGTTTTTTTTGTAGTATAGAGTAACGCGACGAGCAGGACACGTGCCTGATAGTCAGAAACACGCTGTAAAAGTATAATGTCACGCAACTATGAAGAGTCCTATTTAGATTGCACTGCCCTTGTCACCCTGGGATATAAGAGGACTTATCTATATCTTATCACACAAGCATACGTAATGTGCACATAGCTTCACTTGCATCGTGAGATACGTTTGAATTAATGACACAGACATCATGACAAGTAGGCAGGAGATGTAAATGAGGTAGCTATACATCGCATTTGTTTAGATAATTTTTGCGAAAAGAATAGAAAGACATACGAATCCACTGGCGCGAAAGAGACATAATAGCCGTTGTTCATTATGTGGCTGATGTAAACATTTAAATTGACGGGTTACAGGTAAAAAAACATGCTTAATTGTGAAACGATGATTATATGGCACAGAATTCTGTAAAATTTTCCGGTGTCCTTTGTTGGTTGTATACATGTCCTCAGTTTTAAAATGAATAGAACATATTCGGCTGTGAATAGAAGGAACCCAATAAGGTTCTTCTCTCTGTCTTCTGACAACTTGAAGCCATTTATGCTTCCATACCATAGGGAATCTACAAGAAAAGTTACAAACGTTTTCAAGAAAATATCATCTCTATCACCTTTTTCCTTTTAGTGGCAAAAAGAAATATTATCCAAACAAAAATTAAAAATTCTAATACCTAATCAGTAGTCGTCAAGTCTCGATTGAAATAAAATTAATTTTGTACTGAGAAATTAATAAAATATTGACAAAAAGTATTTTCGGAAAAAGCGAAAATTTAAGTTACATTTCTTTACCCGTAATCGTTAGAACTAACATATCGCCGTTCGTGTTGCACTCTTACGCTGTATGTATATCTGTCTCTTTTTACAAATGGCAAATTGTTTACAACAGAAAAATAATTTTAGATTAAATAATCATTGAACTGTTATGGAAATAATTAAAGATTTTGTGTACTTACGCATGAAAAGTGATACCATGGAACTTGTTCTTGGTCTTTGAACTGTTTGTGCACCTTGCAAAAGCACAATAAGGCATTAAATTAAGGCTTATATCGATTTTTTTTAATTGTTAGCGAACGTTCACTCAACTTGTGGCTCCTGTTACGACTGAGACTCAATCAGGAGACGTCACCTGATTTTGCATTAGTATCGTAACAGAGCGCTTGCCGCTTCTTAGTGTTTTAAGACTTCAATGATAATAGTTGTTAAAATTTACTTAGCACTATGTTTCTTGTACACGATGTCGTATCAGTAAGTGCTAATAGAATAATTACATATATTTACAATGATTAATAGATTTTAAAAAATAATACATTAAATTACTATTTTTTAAATAATTAATTTGATTTTACAACATTTAGAAAATACTTTGTGACCTGTTTGATAACATTTATGTTTCCTGTTAACTTTTATATACTGTGTGACCTGTAAATTATATTCTTGCAAAAACAAAATTGGACGTCATAGGAACTGCCGATAGAAGTGAAAACTTATAATTCAGAATTTGATAGCTTACTTTGGAAACACGGGTGTATTCGGAAGGCGTGGCTTGGCCATCATGGCATGGCCATCTAGAAATGCGTCAGCATTTCCCATTGGCTGATGCGTTTCTAGATGGCCATGCCATGATGGCCTGTCCACGCCCTTTCAGCATTTCCCATTGGCTGATGTATTTCTAGACGGCCAATGGCCATGGTCCCGAGTTTAACAGAAGATTTCTTATCATACCCGAGCGTGACGCTAGAATTCAATTGACACCCCACGAAAAATCTGTGTAGGCGCGCCAAAAGAAGTTTTCATTTCAAAAACAATATTAGATTTTATACCGCCACGCATTATCAAGTAGATCAGCCACGATTCAACAGGTCTACTACGAAAACAACCTGCGAATAATCGGATTCGACCGACAGCTGTCCGAATAATTGGTAAGGTAATTAAATGTTTTCGGAGTAAGGTTCACGACACAAAAACTGTCAAATCTATGTCGGTCGGAATTCAGAATGAACGAAACGCCCGATCCGATCAACCGACTGATTGTGTTTCGTGGTAAGAAACGTCCATAAGTTCGGCCGATAGATCGTTTATCGGACTTCGTAGTTAGGCCTGCAGGACTCAGAACTCAAGGTGCCGCATCTCTGGCACCTGACGTTACAAAATAGCCAAAGCAAAGACGCGTAACTTTCTTTTGTTATCTTTTTCAAAAAGTAGTGTCGTAATTGTTACAAAAGCTATGCTAATCCTTATTTTTTACTTAAAGAGGAACGATTATGAAAGTTGATGTTGGTTAAATACAAATTATTAAAATAAATTATAACAATAAATACTAGTCTTAGTGGAATAAACACTCTTTTTTATAGAAATAGTGGACATTAATGTATGAAGATCTTGTAAGTAAATAATAGACAAATAAATTCTCTTCTCTTCGTGACTCTGACGCGAGCAGACGTCCCCACAACAGCCCCTTTCGTGAGTGTTTGTAACATATACCAACATACTCGTACGCATGCAGATAAATTGATATACTGTAAATAGGTACGATTGATAACAAGCACTAAGTAAACAGATCGTCATTGAAGAATTTGTGTCACCGGATTTGTGTCAAGTCTACCTATTCATCTACCTACCTATCTACCCTCATACATATATACAAAAAGGGTTCTAGGTACGCTTCATCCGCAAATTCTAGACACACCTTATCTACTCACCATGCCGCTTAAACGAACACCTCCACCCATGTCCCCGTCACCGTCGCCGTATGAAACCCCACTACAGCAGATGCACAGTTACCCGTCTGACTCGAATGTCTCCGAGGTCGGAGAAGAAGCCGGGCCTAGCACTGTAGCACCATGCAACGTGACGAAGCGATTTAAGCGCAAACGGGACGAAGAAATATCCAAAAAAGAGATTTTTGATATGTTTGCCACCATCCAACTTTGTCAAGATGAAAAATTTGGTTCTATTTTGTGCTCAATCAACGAAGTTAAGTCGTCTATAAATGAAATGACTTCAAAATACGAAGAAGCTATCTTAAAAATCGATATCCTTGAAGAGGAAAGAAAGCTACATAAAAGTCAAATTCAGCAGTTGCAATCAGAAGTAGAAATGCTGCAACGGCACATTCGTAATTCTAGCATAGAACTGCAAAATATTCCACAAAAGCCGAACGAAACTCGCCAAGATTTAAAAAGCTATATTCACAAAATTGCCCAGGTTATAAACTTAGCCCCACGAGAATTCGATGTAAAATCTATCTACCGAGTAAACAATAAAGCCCCTGCTAGGCCAATAATTACTGAATTTGCTTCGGTTATTATGAGAGACAACTTTATAAATGCGTATAAAAAATACAATAGAAGTCATCAAGACGCAAAGTTGAATACTACCCTCATTAACATTGAAGGATCTCCCCAACCAGTATATTTATCCGAAAACATGACTCCAAATATGCGCAAACTATTTTATCACGCTCGAACATTCGCCAAGAACCATAACTACTCATTTTGTTGGATGTCCTTTGGCAGTATTTTCCTACGCAAGGAATCGGGTTCCCAGCAAATTCGTATTAAATGTGAAACTGACCTCGAAAATCTAAATGGAAAATGACTAACTTCAACCCCTGATACCGACGACCCGAATATTTGTATTTGTAATTATTCAAAAAACAGCTACAGAACTAACAGCTATTTTAAATTTTTAACATACCGGTCGTTATTCTCATTATTATTATCTTTAAAAATATATTTGTACTTTATTATTAGCATTAAGTTTTTGTTATATTGCATTAAGTATTGTTTTACCAAGAACGCGAAATATAATGGTCTCAAAATCTCCTGTTATGTACGTACTATTACTAGATTATCATTACAATCATTTGGATACGCACACTACATCACTATAACACACACAATAACCCCTTCCGTTTCATCACTTCATTGTAGGATGGGAGCCTTGAATATCTTCCTATGCACCAAAGAAAAACAATTAACTAGGATATCTCATTCTTATCTATGTCTCCTTAACAATGGGTTTATCACACAAAAACTTGAAAAAATATTTAACAGAAACTACACTGTACTGCATGTAGTACTAAAAATAAATAATTTGGAAAGTTGTGCAAATATTATGTCGCAATTTACGTTATACTTATTTCTGCATACAAATAAATCATGCCGAGAAACACTCGCGCGCGGCCCTGGCCGCCGGCGCGGTGCAACTGACGGCGACGCATTACTTTCACTTCGAAACGCTTGCATTGTAAGTCTTTTGGCGTCGATGTCTGGTGCGTCATTGTTAAACAAAACAATCAGCGTAGATTGTGTTATATATACGAAATACATGAATAAGTGTAAAATATTGGTTGCAACTGTCCTATTAAATTTAAATTCTTTGCTAATTACATTTCCAGGCGCGTACTGTCATCAATGCTTAAACACAAACTTCCATAATATACACAGGGTGTCCTGTGTTGATTCTACTATCAATTATATTAAATAAAAATGACTACGAGTCTAAATTTAATAAACAGCATTGATGACACTTCGCTTATGGACAATTTTTACGTTAATTCAGCTGAAGACTGCAAAGAAATACTAGGACATTACCTTTCACAAACTACCATAATTGTGCAGAATATAAGAAGTATACGGCAAAATTTTGACAAATTTGTGCTATACCTATCTCGGCTACAATTTTTACCTGAAATTATAATTTTCACAGAATGTTGGGGCCGTAACGTTTCACAAAAATTTTATTTACCCAACTACGAGTTCCACTCTTCTACTATCTTCAGAAATCAAAACGATGGTTTGATGATATTTTATAGAGCTGGCTTAACTGTTGAAATTACCGAACCTTCTTTCAATGATGCCAGTTGCCTTTTAATGAAACTGGGGTCCAAACTCACAATAGTAGCAATTTATCGCTCTCCGTCATACAATAATACAACAAACTTTTTGGCATCTCTTGAAAATACCATAAAGAATATTTCAAGTGACACATGCATTATCACTGGAGACATTAATAAATATAGACATTAAACCTGATAATGTTGATTCAAAGTCTCTGGACTACTTAGACCTTACTGCTTCGTACGGATTCATTCCTGGTAATGTCCTGCCAACTCGGTTGTCAAATTGCTTAGACCACGCACTAATTAGATCTAAAAGAACTGCGTGCGTAGTAGTTAATAACTCAAATGTAACAGACCATGATGCACTTATCATCGGTATTAACAGTTCCACTAAGGAAAAAAATTGTAAACCTAAAATAATAAATAAAATAGACTTTAATGGAGTTGTAGTTAGTCTTGAAAATACAAATTGGGCAGATTTTTATCATGAAACCGATGTCTCACTAGCAACTGAATTTTTAATCAATAAGATATGCCTTGCACTGAGTAATAACACTACGAATAGGAAACTTAGATGTACTGAAGTCATTAATAAGCCGTGGATGACACCAAAACTACTTAAATTCACGAGGCAAAGAGACTCTATGCATCTTAAGGCTAAAATGTACCCTAACGATCAGATAATTCAAGATACGTACAAAAGTCTCAGAAAACACTGTAACTTGCTTATAAAATCAGAGAAGAAAATTTACGAATCAGGCCAAATTGAAAGAAACAAAACAAACAGTAAAAACTTATGGGGTGCAGTCAAAAATATTTGTAATCTGAAGTCCTGTAAATCTGATAGTAATGCTCTTTTAAATATAAAACCTTCTACTATAGAATCTTTAAATGCAGTCAATCACTTCTTTTCTTCTGTAGGCGAAAACCTAGCCCAGAATATTCTCACCGATACACACAGCTCTGAGGAAATCTTGACTGCCTCTGTTACCACAAATAATTCCCCAGCTAACTCACTTTTTCTAACACCTACCGACACACAAGAAATCACAAAAATTATATCTGGTCTAAAATCTTCGTCAGCTTCCGGTAGTGATAATATTAGTAATGATGTACTTAAGCGTGCAAAGCATATTCTAGCCTCCCCAATTTCTCATATTTGCAACTTAAGCATGGAGCAGGGAATTGTACCCAGCCACTTCAAGGTTGCAGATATTTGCCCTATTTACAAGGCAGGCAGTAAAGAAATAGTATCAAACTATCGACCTATTTCACTGCTACCATCTCTCTCGAAAATCTTAGAGAAAGTGATAAACAAGAGGCTTCTGAGTTTCCTAGAAAACAACAACATCTTAGCCTCCAACCAATATGGGTTCAGAATAGGAAAGTCAACTGAAGACGCGGTGGTAGACTTGACTGACTATGTGACCGACTGCTTAGACCGCGGTAGGAAGTGTTTAGGTGTGTTTTTAGATATGGCCAAGGCCTTTGACACCGTATCGTGGCCAATTCTTCTCCGGAAGCTTGAATTAGTTGGCATTCGAGGAACCACACTAGAATGGTTCCGGTCGTACTTATGCGATCGTAAGCAAAGAGTTCGCATTTCAAATTTTCACAGCAAATATGCCTCTGTCTCTTTCGGCGTCCCCCAAGGTAGTGTTCTTGGTCCTACCCTATTCCTTTACATAAATGATCTCTGTCAGCTCAAGGTTAACGAAGCCAAACTTTTCACTTTCGCTGACGACACGGCTTTAATTTTCCAAGGCAATACCTGGACAGAGGTCACAGCTAACGCTCAACAAGGGCTTACGGCGGTGGCGCTATGGCTACAAAATAACCTTCTAACACTCAATGCCACCAAAACAAAATACATGACCTTTAACATAACACAACGCACCAATCCTATAATTATAAATTTAAAACTACATACATGCGAATCAAAAACAAATCAATCATGTATTTGTCCGCAACTAGATCGAGTCGACTCTATCAGGTATCTAGGTGTAGTGATAGACAATCGGCTGAAGTGGGATCTTCAAATAAATAACTTATCTGCTCGAATTCGCAAGATGTCCCACATCTTCAAAAAGCTTGGCTGCGTGGCAGATCACAATACCATCAAATTAGTATACTTAGCGTTATGTCAATCTATTTTAAGTTATTGCATTGTAAGTTGGGGGTCTGCTAATAAAACACTTCTGATGAAATTGGAACGGGCACAGCGACTCATACTGAAAGTAGCCTATAAGAAGCCATACCTTTACTCCACATCCCTATTATATGAAGAAACAAAATTTCTAACAGTAAGACAATTATATATATTACATGTAGCCTTAAGATTCCATAAATCGGCCTTGAACACAATTGTACAAAACACTAGACCAGCGCGTCGCAATATATGGAAGATTCCAAGTACAAAAACGACTTTTGCTCAGAAATCATTTTTCTTTAAAGGTCCTTTCTTATACCAGCACATTGATAAAATTCTCTCTACATTAAATACGTCACGTTTTGTGTGTAAAAGGAATATAACATCTTGGCTCTTATCCTTGGATTATGGGGAAACGGAAAATCTCTTGACAATTATTAAATAACCTTAAGGGGTTTGTCTCTCGGCTTCCTATCACTACTCCAATGACCAAATGGCAGCAAAAATGGCAGCTCAGAAGGAAAACCGAGAAACAGACCCCACCAATATACCTACACAAACTACGCTCACATCATTCTCTCATCTCAGCATTTTTTCCACCCATCAATACACACTCCCTTACTTACACCACTCCTCACATTTCACCAAACCGTACAGCAGGATTATCTTTGAGATCATTTTCAAAGCAGAAACCTACATATTGTTAGCCTTGGTTATTCTAGTTTTATTCATATACTTGTTAAGTTAGTTAGTGTACTTAAAACGCTACAGTAAGAAGAGAAAGCACTAAGCCTCACAACACAGGCTCCCCCTAGTGTGAGACTTAGGGCTCCTAATTACATGAGATTGTTGAACAATTTGGTCGTCACTTAGTTAAATGATTAGTTAAATTAGTTATAATCTGCATGCTAGTTTCTTTAAGTATATTAATATAGAATAAGGCCAAATTGTTGAGAGGAAATAAATGTATTATTTATTTATTATTTATTAAAAATATAACACACGTTTGTTCTCTGTTCTAGCACAATGAAGAATTGTAATTAACATCGATGATAAAATGATGTGATGATCGATGTTGGCAAAGTTTCTAGTGATAGAGTATAACTAAAACTAAACTTTGTTTACCTACTAGCGGCTGAACAGAAGAGGAAGAGGTGAACGAACTTCATTGCCAATCCATCTGGCACGGACTATAGTTTGAGATTTGTATGATCGAACCCATCCAGATATTATGTGTAATCGAACCGTCTGCGTCTGCTAGTACCTACATTGTATAAAGCTTTCATGCTTGTTGACCAGGGTAGCGATTCTGAAACCATTCGGTTGCATCCGACACGGAATCTCATCTCTCGGTCTTTGTCATGCTAAACAGATAAGGCAAAGACCGAGAGATGAGATTCCGTGTCGGATGCAACCGAATGGTTTCAGAATCGCTACCCAGTTGCAGTTGACCAGTAATTAATTGTTGCTTAGATTTTCGATTGAATCGATTTTTTTGACTTTGGGAATACACATCAGTCACATCACAAAATAAATAGTTCGCCATAATAAAAAAAAGCTTTTTTATATAGAAGACACTTCATGTTACTTTCAATGTCTGTAACAAAATATGCCACTGTCAATCAATTAAGTTTAAACCACAGACTAGGTAGAGGTTTAAACTTGAGGAATAAAGCATTACCCAGACGATCAGTCGGGAATCCTTTTACACTGACAGGCTGACACCAAACGAAATATATTTAAAATTAAAAACCACAGATTTCTATTTTTTTTGCTACGCAAAAAGATCAACAAAGCGAGGCAGCGAGAAAACATCCCGAAGTTGAAATTGCCCGAGAGAAAAAGAGAAAGTGAATGAAGTAACGTCATTATAATGTTTTTTTCGAGTAAGAGACCATAGCGTACCAATCTGTTTTCGTCGTGGGGAAAATTGTGTATTTTTATACTAATTCTTCGATTGCAGCTGATTACATGAAATTCTTAAATTATGGTAGCATGTTTTGTGCGTGAATGTGATGTTACGACACGAAATAATCGGAATCAATACACTTTTCACGGGTACATAAGGTTTTGTGATTGTAATTTATCGAATCAATTTTGTCAAATTTCTACTAGTTATCGGCTCAGAAAACATTTTTTACAATTGTATATTGATTTCTATTGTTGTATTTACGTATAATTCTTGATTAAATAGAGAATTTGTAATAAAATATTAAATTGTTTGTTTACGCTAGTGCTTGATAAAGCGGTGACGTCACGAGTATCGATAAATCAATAGCTTATAGGGACATCATGACATGAATAAAAGGTATTTAGCCAAGTTAAGTTGAAATCGAATTGCCATCCACATTTACATCAGTAATAAATTATTTACCTCGAAGAGTTCGAAATCGATAATGAAGAAACTGTTTTTTTTAATTTCCAAGCAATGCAGCATTGTATTAAAAATTGATGCGGACTATAAATATACCAAATTGGATTCATCTCAGGATGAACTCTACTATCTACACCAAACATTTTGACGACAGAGGAACACTGCCGTCCGCCGTGTACTAATGCAGAATTCTGAGGCAACGCAACGGTGCGGTTTCTTTACAATGTAAAATATATTTTGGATAAAATATGATGCATTAGAGACAATTGTATTAAAGTTATTAAAAATAAGGATTTAAAAAGCCTCTTTGTCCGAATAATAAAACAGATGCTTTTTTGCAAAATAGATAAGTTTACGAGTGTTGATTGATATCAGATTAAAGCATGAGAGCAAATTGTTAAAATTTGACAAGGAAACGTTACCGACACACTTAAACGAAACTGTAATTTTCCGAGGGCAACAATTAGTTACTTACTCAAAAGTATATACGAGGTAATATATATGTATAGATATACAATAACATTTGACAACCGAAGGAATCGGCCAATATAAATTATAATAGAGCGTGTGCGAAAAACAGATTCTGGATCCATTGCCAGTGTAGGTTGGTGAATTATATTCTAAGCTTTCTGTTCGATTATTTTAAGTGTTAAGGTGGATCGTAACGCATACTGGCGCTGTTAGTACATATTTTGAAAGTAAAAACCTCTTTTGGCATAACACACATGAATTTTTGTAGGCTGTGAATGAAGTTCATCGTCACGATTGGCAGTGAAAAATTTGTATGGAAGAACTCGGGACCGCTGAGTGTGTCAGAGCGAGAAATATACAGTTAGCTGCTGTTTTTAACTGCTGTGTCGCTCTGTTGGCTATATTTAATTTAAGGCGTCCAATTATAATGTATTTTATTTATTCTCACATCTCTTTATAGTTTTTTATTCCTTACCTTTCATACATCAATTAATTCCGCTTACTTTTTCCTATTTATGCTTCTGTTTCACACTAACACGTTACATTTACAAGCTATTTTTTCCACTTTTCTTTATAGATACTGTGATAATACGACTTAATACAAAATTCAGATTAATAAGTTTTCACTTCTACCATGCGATCTAAAGCATTATTGTACCTATTACGTAAACTTATGGATATCAAATAATGATTAATTACAAAATACATTTGAAATAATAATAACTAAAATAATAAACAATGCGCGTATTGATCGTCCAAAAAAAAATGGTTGTCTGTAAAGTCGGTTTACTGACGATAGTTAAGCGTGACAACGTCTTAAGAAATCAGTACGTTGATAGCGCGAGTAGTGATACCGCTCGACTCGGCGGGTCCGGCTTCACCGAATTATAAGACGTTATCACGTCAAAAACCCCAAAAGTTGTACAGTTGTACAAATTAATCCACAAACTTATAAAATCATTGAAAGAAATTGGATTTCCCAACAGCATTGATACATTGACAGACTTTTTTGGCCACTAGGCACTTGGCCATACATTTGTTCTGTTTCGCGACTTTCTGTAGTTTCAGTCTTCAATACCCGTCAATTCAAATGTTGAATGACGAAAATATTGACAATTATAGTTGATTTGATTGTTTGAAAGAAAATTTAAAATTTTGAGGTTATTTTACTTTTGTAAAGTAAAACAATATTCCCAACTTGTGTAATCATTATTTTGTGTGATAAATGATATTTTGTTAATGTTGTTACACACGATAAGACGAAATATGTCCAAATCGAATTTAGCTCAGCTGTTGACAATGGCTGAAACAGCCGAAAAAAGGATAGTGGATTTAAAAAACCAAGTATGTACAATAATTTTGATGACATGGATACCTGAAACCTTCATACCTATCAATATACTTCTATATTTGGTAAAACATTAAACTTAACATGTTTGCTGATGAACTGACGATTTTCTAAATATTCTTTCATGTTTCTAGGTAGAACATGTGAAAAAAATAAAAGTTGACGCAAAAATTCAACAGCTAACTGAAGAAAATAAAATTTTAGCTGAGAAAGTTGAAACAGCGAAATTGCAGTTGATAAAACTTGAAATGCAGAATGGCAAGAAACAGTATCCTATTCCCGGCAAGACAGTAAGTGTACTTCAGGATCAGCAACCAGATAAAGTAGAAGTGCCAACGCCAGCTGTGAAGAAAGAGAAAAAAGATAAAGAGGTTTCTAAGAAGACTAAAGAAGCTTCTAAGAAACCAGTTGAACCAACAAGTGAGATTGTAGACATTAGAAAACTGGACTTGAGAATTGGCAAAATTGTCGATATTGACAAACATCCTGATGCAGACTCTCTTTATGTTGAAAAGATTGACTGTGGAGAAGAAAATCCACGCACGGTTGTTTCTGGACTTGTCAACCATGTACCTATTGAAGAAATGAGAAACAGAATTGTCATGGTTCTTTGCAACTTGAAACCTGCAAAGGTAAAATTTTAATTTTAAATATAATAAATTACTGTATTACTCTAATAAATACTGAGATTCTACAGAACATACACTGTCTGCACACTCCATCAAAGATCAGACATTTAATTTACTGGTCTGTCAAGCTATCACACTTCATATCTCAAAACTGGGGATGATTAAAGATAATTCTTCTAATGGAATATGTAGTGCCAGAATGAGCAGGGTAGCGATTCTGAAACCATTCAGTTGCATCCAACACGGAATCTCATCTCTCGGTCTTTGTCATGCTACATATAAGACAAAGACCGAGAGATGAGATTCCGTGTCGGATGCAACCGAATGGTTTCAGAATCGCTACCCTGGACATGTGCCTAATAAACACACCTGCCCATAACAGCAGTGTCACACAGAACACAACAGTGTCACATTGAAACAAATCATTACCTAATAGGGCACTGTACTTTTGTCTCCCAGAGATAAAAGATGATTTATCTCTATACCTTGTAATTTATCTAGAATCATTGCCCTTCAAACCAGAACGCAGTGATGTTTAGATATTTCTGCTTATGTGGCAGTATAAAGTGCAAATGTATATTTCCCCAGGCATATTCTGCAAAGAGTCAACTACAAAGTAATATTTCAATAAAATTATTAGTAATAGCTATTGAAGTTAAAGGTACAATTTTATTAAATTGCAGAGTTATCCATTACTGCACTACACTTGCTGAGAGAAATCTACAGAAACATTTCAAATTACATTGTTTATTACTTTCAGATGCGAGGAGTAACTTCGGAAGCCATGGTGATGTGTGCATCATCACCTGACAAAGTAGAGGTGCTGATTCCACCAACTGGGGCAGCTCCAGGTGACTTAGTATCATGTGATGGCTACCCACGAGAGCCTGAACCTCAACTCAATCCTAAAAAGAAAATATTCGAGACTTGTGCACCTGACCTCAAGACAAATGATGAGAAAGTAGCATGCTACAAAAACAGCCCCCTGATAGTGCCCGGAAAAGGGCCTGTAGTAGCAGCCACTTTGAAAGGAGTTAGTGTTAAGTAACATGTTATTAGTAAGCTTGTATGTTTCAGTAATAAATTATTAAAACAAATAAAAAGATGTTTTTAAAAATATCATATTTTATTATGCAAATAAAACAACAATATTTAAGCTATGTCAACAATGTTTATAATCTATGTGTTCTCTATACAACAACTGTCGGTCAGTATCAATCACTTGATTTCCATTATGAATATAGAAAAATAGATAGCAATAACATTAACTCTGAGACCACTGAAACATGACTATTTTAAATACAACAGGAAGCACCTTTATAATGTACTTGATTATTAACTTGTGGTCCTGTTACGTTGGTTAGGCATAAAATTAAATCCTATAAATATTGAGTAGAAAAAGTAGTGACACAAATGGTGTTACTACTTTTTCTACTGTAGGTTTGATAGAAACAGGGTTCTATTTCTATACTAAGCGGATAGTATCTATGAAGCTATTGAAAAACATTAGGGTTAACATCTGCCATTACAATAAATATATGAAAAAAGACAAATTTTCAATTACCTCTCACACACACTTTATACCACATGTGAGTGAGAGGCAATGATGATTCTGCAGTTTTGGATTGTGTGTTAATTGGCTTCCTTTCCACTTTTTATAAAATCTCATATAATTATTCAACAAGATGACAAGCTGAGTGAAAACTTTAAATAAATATTGATGTGGTACTGTAGTCAGTCCAAATCCCTTACTTGAACTGGATGGATACATAAATTCAAAATATATGTAACATGCAACTTAACTTATTGGATTTCTACTCCACAACTATAGAGGTAAATATACTAGAACCTACTTTATTTACAGTGTGCACATGGAAATTAAGTATTTAGTATTTTAAAGATTGTCTACAAATGACGTAAGGTTTGAAATTTTATAACCATACATGTTTGTGGACTCATAAAATTTGGATGATATGAATATTGTACATAAGATTCTGTGACATAATTGAGTTCTAAAGCATTTTTATTATGTAAGCATTCATAGAATGTATTTAGTTACATCAAAGACCCATTCTGTTTTTAGGAATACCTAGGGCAAATAACCATTTACATATTGCTAATTACAATCAAGGATACGTAATGGTCGTCACGCTGTCAACCCTACATTCTTAGTAATGTGGCGTAAGTAATCTGATCGCCACATGCCACGGTGATTTCCAGGTAAATCCAATTTAGTTACATTTTTATTTCGATTTATACAAAAATAATCTATTACAAATTGATTTCAATGACTTTTTACTTGTTTAAATTAAAATAATAACTTTTAACAACTCTTTATGTATGGATTCAATTATTATAAATCATAATACAAATATTTCTCGATTTTTAAATATTTAAATAGTTCATTACACATCAAATCTTCTAAGCAGCCTACATACGACCCTAAAATCAGTGACAATTTCGAGACAGTGGTGGGGGGATAGAATTCGGCTACTACTCTACATATGTCCCTGCTAGTGTGCCAGTCAGTACGAAACCGACCGTACAAGTGATCACTCGCTGATCAGTGATGCCCCTGACAGCCGGACACTCAATACAGAAAAATACATAGGTGTTGCCATGGTACTTCCTACTGTGAAAAGGATGACCCAGGTTAAAAACTGGTTGTAAAAACATCATGAATTAACTTAGACGAAAACGTGACAGATGTTTTTTCTTAGATATACTTACATATTAAAATCTCGAATTTATATTTTAGATAAAAGTAGTTTCATTTTATTTCTACAATACAAACAGACCTAACTTAAGCTTTGGTCTGGTGATCATGACGCACAACGCTGCGGTATGCGCCACAACGCAGCGTCACGACGCAGCATTTAGCATCCCTGCGGAGAGGTGGTCATTTGATTTTGCCGCAGCTACCTAATTGTCTTCAAAAAATTCCATATTGACCCGTGACGCACACCGCACACCGCAGCGTTGAACCGAGAATGACGCCGCGTTGTGCGGGAGTACACCTCCCCACTTCACCGCGCTTGCCCCTCGCCGCTGACGCATGCTGCGACGGAACAAGAGACCATTCTCGACGTTTTTCATATGATTAGAGTGTCCGGCAACGCATACCGCATACCGCAGCGTTGTGCGTCATGATCACCAGACCAAAGCTTTAGGGCGCCTTCACATTAGGTCGCAAGCAGCGCGGCAGCCGCGCTGCTTAAATACTGTCTACCAAAAATAAATACCCCAGCAACAAGATTTTATTCAAATGTCGTATATTCCGATATAATAATACGATCGTATGGTTGACAACACTGGCAGAAATCAGTCCCGATTTTTGGAGTTAGTCGTGAGTTTGTTTGAGTTTGGAGTGAGATATCGAGTCGGCCACATAATATGCACGTGTGCGCTGTCACATACAGGCTGACACGCACACATTGGTGGGTCATTACACGCGCTACTTGTGTATATGTGTGCGTGTCAGCCTATCAGTGACAACCTGACAATGCACACGTGCAAATGTGGCCGACTCTAGTGACACAGTTTTTGTTTTAGCAAGACTACGTCTGACTTTTTTATACGTCCATGGTTAGGGTAAACAAACACACAATGCGATTTATGGTCCTCCCCACCACTCTTCCGATATTGCCTCTGATTTTAGGGCCGTATGTATGTCGGCCGTTTTAATGTCATTCCGTTATAAGCAAAATATAACGCTGCAACAAAGAGGTTAACTGATTTTTTTTTCAAAATATTATATTATTTAATACTTTCAAATGGAACTATATTATTTAACTAGATATGTAGAGGGGAAATAGCTATATAGTACTCAAAATTCTTACTGTGCTCTTAGCCCAGAGTTCTTACAATAGTATATAACGCATTTTAGTTACTGTATTATTATAACTATTCAATATTAGATCAATTCCTTCATTTGATAGAACTATTCAGCATTATATTTGAAAAGACGGAAAAAGTACGCAGACGTTAATTATATACTATAGTTATATAATCTAATAAGCATGTCAATTTATGTAAGTACAAACATTGTTTGGCGAAAATCCGATAGATAAGATTTACAAAATATTTTGCTATTTCATTAATATTACATTTATGAATGCTGGTCGCATTTACAATTTTGTATTGTTCACCCGTTATATACAATACATTATTTAATACTTTTATAATACTGTATTCAAGTGATTTTTACAAGTATTTAAACAATTTAATAACTGTGTCATATCCTATCTCGAGGTAAATTGAGTATGAATTGTAAATGTTATTGATTACCAATATTATAAAAATAAAGCTTTAAACCCATTTAATAAATACATATAACATCAATCACAAGTTGCACATCTAAATATGTTAAAACGATTTACCTATACAAGGAAAGCAATTTAAATAATTAATACATTTAAGACCTAAATAAATAAATAATTGAAATATTGATAACTGTACTTGTTTTGTTTGTCAAGAAGCATTAGTCGACAAACATCCATTTACCTATATGTCTGTGACACAGCCAAATTGCATTCTAACAAACCAGTTAAAATAAGTAAGGTACATATGTATTTTATCTCTTCCTTTCTCATTGTCTACAAAATTGCAAGATTGCAGATTTCTAAGAAATAGATTCATAAAAAACGTAGTCATCAAATTTTATGAACTAATTTTCTTGTTTTTACATAAGACACCAACAGCGATTACAAAAAGCATACAAACAACGACTACAAATATCAAACGGTGGACGCTTTCATATAAATTATAAGTACACAATAACACATAGATATTCAAATTATATATTTTCAATTAAAAAATATAACTTTTTCAGTTAAACATCAAAAGTAATTTGTTTGTATAATTAACATGATACTAATTGATCAATTGTTCATGCCTTGGTGAGCAAGTTAGGCCTACCTTGATATGAGGATGATTTTACAGTTATACCCAATACAGAAGTCTTTAAATTTCTCAGTACAAAGTATGTAAAACCATAGTAATATAAAAAAAATCTAATAAAACAATACTATACATTTCAGGGCCCATATTAATGGCTCCACATAGTCTATTGACAAAACGAAATAATTCATATGGCTACTTCACAACTGACAAGTTGAAACAATAACTCAATCTAACAGTATGAGTGATCTGATTCATGCTAGAACTCTGTTAAATTTGTTATTCCGCGAATCTTCGGGTTAAATTGCTAATATCTCTATGTATTGCTCTAATCTTGGGTGAAATGTGAATAAGGAAAGAGCTATTTATTAGCTAAGGCAGAAATAATACATTTAGGTAGTTGACCCAGGTCATACATTCAGATTGACCATGACGTCAGTAGCTTATTTTTAGCTACCTATTGTTAAATATTCACTGTAAATTATGATCCAATGAGACTTTCCTTTTGGGCAATACTGAACAAAATTCACCACATTTTTATAACATTGTTGAGACTAGACAACTAATTTAATTTGTGCCAATTTACAATTATTTATAATCTTTGGAATAGGATTATCGATTCCACTTTACCATTTTCTAATATTTAGACAGATATAACAGTTTTTCACGCATTTATAGAAATAGATAGGTTTTTAATTAAACAATTTAATGTCATAAGCAACATACCATTAGGCGACAGGCGCACATAAGTTAATCTTGGTATAGGAAGATAAACACCGAGAATATAAAGAAAAAGACAAAACTACTGTCTATTTTAGAATGTGGTAAAATAGACTTGAAAAATGTTTTCATATTTTATATAAAAATGTGGCGAAAACGAAATACTGAATACATCCCTTAGATAACATCCATTATAAACACTACGAAAATACACTACATTAGACAAATACTTAAATAGTACTTACACTAAAATAAATGACTCCACAATGATTATGCAACATTTGAAATGCGATGTAAATGTCTTAGTGTTACTAATACTTACTTAGACAATTATTACACTCATTTTTAGCATTTTGTAGATCTTACACATAACATACATTAAATAACTCTTAAGTCTAATGGATACATCTTACAAAAATATAATCAACATTTGATTTGGTAAACGTAAAAATAGTATTTTGTGACCAATTATCAGTAGAGTCTAAAGAATAACTAATAATGCATTTGACAAGACCTAGACCTAGAGTAATAAATAACCTATCCTTGCTGACATGTGATGGAATTAATAAAATAGAATATATAAAAAGGTATCTTTAAGATGATGACCTTCCAAAATGGCCCAAACAAATTTCACCTGTATTGCAATAGACAGAAGGGAGAAACTTCATGGGTCCTGAGTAGTTATACCCTTTTAACAGTCATAATTGTGTGAAAATTCATTGATTTACTTTGACATAATTATGAATCATACATCATTGTTAGACCTTTCGACAAACATTGTAAAAACCAAAACAAACAATACCCATTATGGTATAAACTATTTTCAATAAAATATAAGGTTAGTTACAGTAAGGGTAACAATTCCCAAAAAAAAAAAACATTTAAAAAATGCTGTAATGACTTTACAGAATATCACATGCATGTTTTTAAAATACAGGAAGTTAGATTAGTATTTTTTTATTAAATTTAATAGTTTTGTTTTGCAAAACAGTTAAATAATATGAATAAAAATATTTATATAATTTAATTTTAAATAGTCTAATGGCACAAGAAAAGGTTTGAGAATTGATCAAGGTGGGTAAGCAACATTTACAAAAATATAAGTTTGCTTAAAATTTAGATAAGAAGGAAGACAACTTCATGTTATGCATTCATATAACCTTATTAAAATAGAATTTTATATTTTTCAACGCGAATATAACAGGCGTTTCTGTCCGAGGTAATATTTCGCACGATGCCTTCATCTATCAACTCTCTCATAAAGCTTAGCTCGATTTTTATTAGCTATTTATATCACTTCATAAGATAATTTAAACAATATAAAATACAATTCAGATAAGTACCTAATTAAAGTAAAATATAAAATAATTTGACTAAGTAAACAAAAAATAATCATAATCATGTAGGTTTGGAATGTTACACTTACATGACAATGTAATTTTACGATACGTATGAACATTGAAGAAGCTAACATAAATGTCTATAAAAGTGCGTCCCGAATCACACAAACGGCAACCATTGTGAAGTCATCAATACACCAAATGAGTGTTGGTGAAGTCACCAATCAGCATGCAAAATGCTCAATTTTGCATATTTACACCCATTCAAATAGCTAGTTTTCTGTTGCTGTATTTCGGAGTTAAATCGGAACGCACTTTGACCTTTTCAGGCTCATTTTAAAAACGTTAAATCTATGATTGTGTGACTTGTCTTAAACACACCAATCAAATGTCTTAATTTGTCTTTACATTTATAACACAACGTATTTCTTGTGACATTTGGCCGCTGCTGTAAATTCAGCGAACGTCGGTATATTTTTAACAACGAAAGTCATTCACAAAAGTGTTGATTTTCAAATGCCGCTTTCTAGATGTTAATCTTCGCTTTATGCCTTGGGACAATCACTACTTAAAGCTCTCGCGATTAAGTTATACCTACTAGTACGGACTGACGAATGAGCCAGTGCGCTGAGTCGTTCTCTTTCTTTCTCGATACATTGTGTAGAGTGCGACAGAGAAATACATTGTTAGTCAGTCCGTACATAGTTACAACGTTAACGTATCCGTGACGTTTTATGACAGTATAATCCTCCTACTTTTCAATTAGAGTTCACATAACATCGTTTCTTTCGCAATACAAGACTTACGTTTATTGTAGTTTTGGCATTTTGTTCGTATACGTGTGTTAAAGCTGTGTGGGCGGGAACCGCCGCTGGGGCTTGTTGCGGCGCTGGGCGAGCGACGACTGCGTGACCGGCCCGAGGACTTGCGGGGTCAACGGAGACGCGGTCAGGGCCTGAAATAATCAATAATCATTAGGAAATTTAATACATTTATTCGTACATATCAACACTAACGTTATAAAGGTGGAATTTTGTTTATAAGTGAGTATGTTTGTTCCCACGTAATGACTAGTTTACCCATAAAAAAGTCGGACTCGAAACCACGAGCTCACACCCCCTTTTCCGGCGCACTTGTACCCAACATACGACGCGACGGGGACCAGCCAGTAAGTGGGTTGCCAGACGCCCCCGCGTCTGGACACCCTTGGTACCCCATGACGATTCATGTCTGTGGTCCTGCCGCCTATCACTTTTCGGCTGCAGAGGACAGAGAGCGGCGCACCGCAATACCAACACTCCTCTACCCCTGCAGCCCCATTTCACCATCTAACGGCGGCGACCTCGCGGCTGGCAAGGAGAGCGGTGCACCGTAAAGGTCTTCGCCCACATATACGCCTCAAAGCCTATATTTGAGCGTATTTTATTTGTCGGGAGGTAGCGGGGCCGTTTATGTGGGCGAAGACCTTAATACCGGCGGTCCTCTCCTACCGAAGCATCCCCCACAACATCGCGGCTGACCTCATTTGTGCCGGTGTCTATACACCGCGAAACCTACATAGCCAGACCGTCTCAAAACCAAACTTAACGCATGAGGCAAACCCTTGACGAGCGTTGCCACCACAGGTCCCTCTTCGCTTCGCCTTGGGTGCATAGATTATTTTTATTGTACACCAAAATAAATACAGATATAAATACAGGCAAAGAAAAAAAAACTAGTGTAATACTAAATAATCGCCTGGGCACCGGTGGCACACGGTGGGCATTTACTGCACTGGGCACGGGGTCTGGTGAAGTCATTGATGTGCAGCATGAAAAGAATTGCAGAAAATATGTTCTGCAATTCTTTTCTCAAAAGAGTTTAAAAGTCTTGAGGTACTCCGGTTACATGCACCTGTTATAGACACCGGTATCTGAAGGTATGTGTGCTAGATAGAAAGAACAATAAAACCAAAGTAGTGAAGATAGAGAAGGGCAATACGTACTTTACTAACCTGGAAGGTGAGGTCGATTCATTTATTGTACACCAAAACAAAAACAGATATAACTACAGGCAAAGAAAAAAAAATTGTGCTACAATCGCCTGGGCACCGACCGGTGGCATACGGTAGCCATTTACAGCACTGGGTCTGACGAAGTCATTTATGTGCTGCAAGTCAAAAATTGCAGAAACTATTTTCAGCAATTATTTTCTCAATACTCTATTTTCTTCAAAAAAAAAAACAAAAACCGACTTAAGTTTAAAATTTAATTCAGACGATCGACCAAAGGACAATGTCCATTTTTGACTCGCCAGAGTAGTTGTCGTGTAGACATATGAGTTATATATTAAAAAATCGGTGATTTTTTGTTGTACTCGTGTGCGAAGTTATATAACTTTCTAACATTACAAAACAAAATAATTTGCGTTTGTTTAAATTAAACCTACCATTTATCAACAAAGCGGACTTGAAAAATATTGTAATAACGAAACGGCACTTGCGTTTCGTTTTAGTAATCCGCGTTAGATTGAAATTAAATATGGATGTTATCTATATCAATTCCTTTCAAAATGTCGTTTATTTACTATTTTTACATATTTAAATAACGATATGTATAAATGCGGCGACAAAGAAACTATTAAAGCTTTTTATAGCAATGTAAACGAGGAAGAAGTTTGCATGCAATTGTAAAACGAAACGTTTTCACGAAAAAAGATCAATGTCAAATTCAAATTGACAAATCAAAAAAAAGTAAACAAGCAAAATGAATGGTTTTCTATTAATTTAATTAAGCGGTGGAATATTTATGCATTATTCACCACAACAAACCGATTACCAGATCAAATGTTTCAATGTCGGATTTCAGTTGAACACAGTAAAATTATTCCGATTGTTCAAGAGATTGCTCCAGGAAGAAAACGTTTTTTTGAGCTTCATTGCAGTGCGTAGAGAAATATTAGGAATAGGAAAAATATTATTAATTCCTAATCGGACGTCAAGTTTTTGTGACGGAATTTATATTGGTTTTAACAAAACTGGGAATTATGTGATTCAGTGCTCCTTGTTACATACATAATTGTGGTAATAATTACATAAAACCATATATATCCTTGTGTTGTTTGATGGAAACGCTCGATTGTTATGGACCTCCTAAGGCCACTGTCTTGAATACCAAAATAATGAAATATTTATATCACAATGAAGATATTCCCTTCTGTGACAATATTTCTATGCAAATGAAGTATTCATACTCTACAGGAAATTCGGGGAGAGCGCTAACTTGCTACAAAACATTTGCAATTACCAATTTTAAAACCCTGAGTTGCTTATAGAAGACAGACTCAAGCTGACTACTGCTGAAGCAAATAGAATATATATAATATGTATATTTTAATTGAAAATAATAAGGACAGCCAGCAGAGGCCATCTTTCAGTACTGCTGTACTTGCATTGCAGAGTTCTTCGTGAGATTTCTAGGATGGCCAGACAGCAGGACCACATAAATCCACGAGCAGGGTATTTTGGCTATGTAGTAGTTTTGGGCTATTAAATATTGTTTAACATTATTATTAAATGAAAAATATATGTAATATAATCGCAAACAATATATTTTATTTATCCTCTCTCCTCTCTATTGCATTGGTTTGAACATAGATTCAGTAGAAAGATATCGGTGAACAGTATTATCTACACTGATTTAAGTATTTTTTTAGTAAACAATGATAGGATGCGTGAGACATGTGCCTAACATATAACAAGACAGTGTCATAAATTATTAGAACATGCATTGCGCTTAGTTAGTAGCCTTATGTAGCCTATGATAATTCCATCCGAGAACTATTTTATGGTAATCAGTTGGTAGTTAGAAGTACTATTATTCCTATTTATTCTCATAAGAAATATGTTTTGAAAGACAATACCATAGTTCTTTCTTTTCTTTTCTGTTCTAATTCAAAAGAAAACATAATTCTAAAATATTTTGACAGTAAACATAACCTTACTTTTCGTTTAACTGTAACTCATTTTTGGTATTTAGGAAATGAAAAACACCAACAGTAAACGTTTATAGAAGCATTAACAATCCTAATTAGATACTATTCATCTCTATACACTTTCAGAATCAAAAAAAGTTGGCCAGGTTTTTCAATGTATGGGACGTGGGCATTGTCCTTTCATATTTTTTTTAGTTTTATGTTTGCGGAAGCTCGTGTAGATTGCTTCTACACAACAATGCGGGCGCGCGCTACGTCACTGGTACGACGTGTGCGGCGGAACTCCGACAGCATGCTGACCGCGCTCGCAGGGAGGCTCGACAATCCGTACTTAACCCTTTACGTGCTTTATGTCAACAAATCACTCCTGTAGACTGCACGTTGAACACAGTCAGAAATATTAACGAGTCGAGCCTGCCTAGGTGTGACATTGTGAATTATTATTTTTTTGCTAGTGTATGTGTACCTTATCGACGTTTGTTTCTTTGTGACATGTTTGTGTGTAAAATATGTTTTATTGACTTGTGTTTTTTTAATGTAATGTGACGAAATAAATTTGTTTGATTATGTTATGAGTCTATGATCCTTGAAATAAATGAATTAACAATAATAATAAATAAGAATCTATCACTATATCGTCTAAATACATGAAAGCAAATTTTAGTTTTTGGTTTATATTTCCAAAAATACTGCACCAATTTCGATAAAATTAGATATGGGTCCACCACCTCTGAACTATGATCTACCAAACAAAAACAGAACCATCAAAATCGATTCACAATTGACGGCGCTATCGCAAAACATAAAAAAACACACACACAACCGAATTGACAACCTTGGAGTACCGCAAGACTCTTAAACTCTTTTCTTTGACTTCCAAAAAAAGGGAAGAAAAGTCTTGCGGTACTCTGGGTACAGGCACCTGTTTTAGACACCGGTATCTGAAGGTATGTGTGCTAGATAGATAAAACAAATAAAAGCAAGCTATAGTAGAGAAGATAAAAGAGAAGGGTAATACGTACTTTACTGACCTGGAAGGTGAGGTCGACGGCGCGGCGCAGGTCGGCGGCGGGCGGCGGCGCGTCCGCGGCCGACAGCGCCGGCGCCGCCTCGGCCGCCGCCGCGGGCGCCAGGAGCCACGGCTACACACACATTCACATTAAACAATAAGTTATAATAAAAAAAAACTAATTTGTCTGTCAGTTAAGGTAGCGGTTCGCGCAGAGACCACAACAGGCACTTGACATTATGGGATTGTACGGGCGCCAGTTCGCGCCGCGACGCGTGTCTCGGTCTCCTGTCGCTGTACTGAACTGGCGCTGTCGCTGAACTGGCGTCCATATAATTCTATAATGTCAAGTGCCTGTCGAGGTCTCCTGTCTTTAGACTTCTAAAAATCTTGTACACGTATTTTTTCTTTTGTTTCAAAACAAAAAAAATACAGTTTTTAGAAGTTACTCGTGACGTCATTTGTGGGTACGATTTTTACACACAAGTGCCGTCACCATGGGGATCCATGGGGGTCATGACTCCGCCCCCCCTGAGCTGGATTCAGTACCTAGGTGGACCACTGAAACACGTTAATTGCCAAACCAAAATTTGGATGACGACAAATTTTTTAATTAAATTTTTGGGTGCAAATGACTTAAATGGCATTAAATATTGATTTAGTAATAATTTACGTGTTTATTTCTCTAAAATATTTAAAAATAAAATAATGTCAGGCATATATGACTGACACGGCCTGTGTGGAATAAAATATAGCGATAGCGCCATGTCAGGCACTTTGTCAGGCACGAGCTGCGCAGGACATGACGTTCGGGTATAGCGACATACGTCCGGCCGTCACTGCTTCCCAGTGGGAACTGAAATATGGATACTTGATTGGAGCGAGACAAATACAGACGAAATCAAAAGATTTTTTGGTTTGATTCTCTGGATGGGAATAGTCAAATTACCAAAATTATCGGATTATTGGTCAACGGATCCCATTAGTAGTCAATGTTATCCACGCACAGATGCCTCGCAATAGGTTTGAAATTTTATTGCGAATGGTACATTTTTCGAATAACGAAGATCAGACACGTGGTGACCGGTTACACAAAATTCGCAATTTAGTCGACACTTTGAACAATAATTTCGAGGGACATTATTATCCTCAAGAAAATCTCTGCATCGAAGAGTCCTTGATTCCATTTCGAGGGAGAATTATTTTTCGACAATATATAAAACTGAAAAGACACAAATACGGAAATAAATTATTTAAATTATGCACGAATCCAGGATATACTGTAAAATTTCAAATATACGCTGGAAAAAGAGGTGAAACCGAAGTAACAACTCCCACCAATGTTGTTATGTCGCTTATGGCAGGGTACCTACAAAAAGGTCATACACTTTTTACCGACAATTGGTATACCAGCGTTAATTTAGGACAAAAGCTCTTAGAAGAAGATACAGTCATCTTGTGGGAACTGTGCGCAAGAATAGAAAACATTTGCCGAAGGATGTTATAACAGGAAGTATAAAAAAGGGGAGTTTCGAGCCAAAGAAAATGAAGATGGCATGACCTGCATGAAATGGAAAGATAAAAGAAACGTTTATTTACTGTCTACCAAACACTCCATCGGATTTACGAGGAGATTGAAACGGGACAAAGAAATAATAAAACCGAAAATTGTTACAGACTATAGCAATGCAAAAGCTGCTGTAGACCTGTCAGACCAAATGGTAGCATATTCAACACCATTACGAAAAACCATGAAATGGCATAGGAAGCTGGCTGTGGAGTTACTGTTGAATACGGCATTATTAAATTCATACATAATTAACAGAGAAACTACGAAGGCTAAAACAGGAATAGTAGACTACAGAAAAAAGTTATGCAAATACCTAACTGACTCGGGAAAAGATATATACGAACAAGAGGTGTGAAGATTCGAAGAAATAAAAGGCAAAACCATGAATTGAAAAAGAAAGAAGGGCCAGTAAAAAAATCTCGAAAATATTGCTCAAGATGTTATAAGACAAATGTTCAAACAATAGACAGAATATATGCTAGAAAGAAAACTAAGCAAAGTCACTACATACTGTCCCCAATGCCCCAATGAACCACATTTTTGTTTGGAATGTTTCAATATAGAACATAAATAAAACTGTATTTATATGTAATAATTAATTATTGTTAGTATTTATCATTAGTATAATTATCATAATATTTTCATTCGTAAGTTAAGTTTAAGTTTTTAAAGTAACAAGCAAAAATTTGATTATATTAATAAATAAAAAACACCTTTGCAAAAATAAATTGCGTTTTTCTTAGAAACTATAAGATAACTCAAGTGGCACATATACAAATTACGAGCCAAGTTGCAAGTAGTTAGCTGGGGGCCATGTCAGTCAATTTTAGGTTTACACTTGACCGCCATCTCGCCTGATGTAAAGCGACGATGCGGTCTACGATGAAGCGTGTTTACCTAGAAAAAACCGATTCACTCTCGATTTGAAGACACAAAGATTGTAACCATCGGGGAAAACCCACTCAGGCAACGTATTCCACAGCCTAGACGTTCTTATCACAAAAGTAGAGTCAAATCTCTTCGTTCGTGTCTTTGGAACATCAACCATGAAACGATGTCGCTTTTTCGAGCTACGAGCATTCCGATAGAAAAAAGGACAAGGTGGTATTAGATCATGTAAATCAGTCGCACACTCTCCGAAGTGTATCCGATAAAAAACCGATAGACTAGCAATTTCACGGCGATGTTCAAGACTTTGAAGTCTTTTTCGCACAAGAGTAGCATTGCCTATGAGCCTTTTGGCACGTCTCTCGATCGATTCCAGAGCTTCCAGCTGATACTTAGCCGAACCATCCCAAAGGTGCGAACAGTACTCCATACAGGAGCGAATCTGTGCTTGATATAATGTAAGCAACTGTTCAGACTTGAAGTACCTTCGCACCTTTGAAAGGACACCCAGTTTTTTGGCAGCTAGTTTAGCCTTAGCTTGTATAGAGAAATACGCGCCAAACGTGCCGGACGGCTCGCTGAGATCATTTAAATTTGGTGCTGTGGTGTCAGTCACCGATGACTGACATGGCCTGAACAGGTACTACATCTGTCAGGCACAGGTGACTGACATGGCAGCTAACGTGTTAAAAAGCATGTATGTACTTAACACAGTTTAGTGACATGACCACGACTATGTGACCCCTCCCCCTGGAGCGGAAGCTGGATCCGCCCTAGAAGGTGTATTTACCTCCTGAATGAGCTCGGAGGCGCGCGGCCGCCTCGCCGGCTCTAGCTGCAGCATGCGTCGCACGCAGTCCCGCGCCGCGGCCGAGACCCCGCGCCACACTCCGCTCGATAGCTCCACCTGATTACATTTCATAGATAGATACACTCTTTATTGCAGTCAATTAAACAAAACATCTTATAGAAAAGAAAAAAAATGTGTGCGCTTAAAACCGCACGGCAGAAGTGAAAACTAAAGTAAGAAATACTTAACTATATAATGACTACTAAATAATTTTAATTTAAAACTTTTACGGCTGAATGATTAGTATCCATGGCCAAGAATAAATTTAAAAAAAAAATACGCGGGTCGAAAATGCCGTTTAATAACTCGCAAGTTTTTAGTGTTTGCTATTTAGTTATGTCATATTTATGTATTTCGCTAAAAATGCATAAATATGTTGTGTTATAGTGTATTTGTGTTAGCACCTTCTTATGAAAATGGGTATCATTTTGTGTGTTTACGTAGTGTAAGTGCTGTGATAAAATATTACAACCATAACTTTTTTGCAATGGACGTGAAATGCAAATTTAACATTTCGTGACAGGTTCAATTGATGTGGTAAGTACCTAGAAGTTAATGTCGTGATAAAAAAGTTTAAAAATTCGCCAGTTTCAGCGAGAAAGTCGCTAAAGTGTCAACTCTGGTAGTGAGCAGCGAGAGAGAGTAAGAGTATGTATTGTCCCATGTCCTCCTCTAACAATTATCTTTCTCGGTCTGGCACGTTTGTTGACCACATTATCTTTCTCGCTCTAGCATCCCGAGTTTACCCGAAATTTCTTATCATATCCGAGCGTGATGATCACGTGATCATCAATCCATTTCACAGCCCACGAAAATTCTGTCTATAGCGCGCCTAAAGAAGTTTTCACTTCAAAAATCATCGATATGGGCCATTGGATGTCCCCTGAACACGTTGAGATTGGTTATAAGTTGTAAACTGCGTCTCTGTGTGTAGCGTATGTGGTTTACACACCACCAATCTACTTGCCCCCTAGAATCGCTGGCCGTGAGGTATGCTGTGGTTCTACTTATTTTGGTTGTTGACAACGAATAGTGATAGGGAAACTCGTCCGGCGTTCGCCACTTCTCGCAATCGACTAGAACGGAAAGAGTGCGCTCAATCTTCCCAACAACGACATATTTCCGTGCGCCTGAAATTTGGGAGGGCACATCCTGATCATCATGATTTATATCGATGAAAAAAATAGCCTAAAAATTTAGAAACATTTGGTTATTGAAATGAAAACTTCTTTGGCTGCATTAAGCAGTGTTTGGGAGCCGAAAAAGCGTGAAACTCACGCCATCAATACCGTCAGATAATAATCTCAAGCATTACATTGTAAACTGTCGGTGTTTGCAATTTTACGGTGACGTATACGTACTGTAAAAAGTTATAAGTTTTAACTTCTATCGGCAGTTCCTATAACTGAGATTTTGTTTGCTTTTTGAAGTAAAAACTTCTTTTGGCGCGCCACAGACAGATTTTTCGTGGGTTGTGAATTGAATTCTAACGTCATGCTCGGGAATGATAAGGAATCATCAGGTAACTCGGGACCATCGGACGGAGGGCGTGGCCATGAGGGCCACGCCCTCCGGTTTCATCCGCGTAGTTTCCAAAGTAAGCTAGCAAATTCTGAGTCATAAGTTTTCACTTCTATCGTATTTTTATGTGGTAGTTTGATGTTTATCGAACATGTTCGAAATTACATTCGGTAATTAGAATATTAGGGTCTTTCTTACCTTTCCAGACTCAATTCGGGCCAAAATAGCTTCAGATGTATCGTCGCCCGTCGATGCAAACGGTGTTCTACCCGATAGCATGATATACGCCAAGACACCTAAGTAAACAAATAATTCGGTTTAAAAACCAGACCATGGCAGTTAATTTGCTTAAACTACTTTAAGACAGGGATAAAATAATAGAAAAGTGAGTGTCTACTTAAATGGAGACGCGCTGAAGAAGTATTAATTTTTTTAGAAGTTGCTAATGATGCCTAGAGCCCTACCATAGGCCCTTTAATAAAAGCACGCCTCGTAAAAGATCACTCTGAAGACGCAGTTGTCATCTAACTTCATCATGTTGTTTGTTGCTACTGAAATATAACTTCAAAAAACTCCGCAAATATTAAGCACAGTTATGATTTGAAGGAGTTCGAACAAAAAAAAAACATAATTATCAAAATCAACCTAACCTAAAGGTCTAGGATGGAGCGTGCTTACCTAGAAGAAACAGATTCACTGTTGATTTGAGGACACTAAGATGTAACCATAAAATCCACTCAGGTTACGGATTCCACGTACGTTTTCGTTACGTTAACACTGGAATGTATAAGTTAATAATGATAGTAATGACTATATATTAGTTACCTAAGCTCCATATATCGCAAGCGGCATCATATCCAGCCCGCTTGAGCACTTCCGGGGCGACGAAGTTAGCGGTGTAGCACGGTGTCATGAGCAGACCGTTCTCGGCGCGAAGTTGCTTCGCCAGTCCGAAGTCTACGAGACGAATGTCTTCGGGCCGCTTTTCAGATGTCGCGAAGAGAATGTTTGACGGCTTTATGTCCCTGAAAATAAAGGACAATTTAGGTGTTGGCCAATAAATCTTAAGCAAACACTATTCTTCTTAACAGCTATGTTCAGAGACCGTATTTCACGATAATCTTCTATATATAGAAGATTATCGTGAAATACGGTCTCTGAACATAGCTATATATATATATATATATATTATATCTTAGTATTAAAATTAATGTGGTTGTTACACATATTGATTAGGTAAACGGGTAACTCACGTGTAATGAGGTCGGTCAATCCGACTCGAGTTTCGGCCGCGTCCGGCGGCCTTTTTTTGAGTGCCAAACGGGAAGCCATCGAGCGCGTACACTCTCCTTGAAAAAGGCCGCCGGACGCGGCCGAAACTCGAGTCGGATTGACCGACCTCATTACACGTGAGTTACCCGTTTACCTAATCAATATGTATATTATCTTATATATAAAATTCTCGTGTCACAGTGTTTGTTTCCTTACTCCTCCGAAACGGCTTTACTGATTTTAACCAAATTTTATATGCATATTATGTAGGTATGAGAATCGGCTACTAGCTATTTTTCATACCCCTAAGTGACAAGGGTTGTTCACTAAGGCAAAACAACGTTTGCGGGGTCAGCTAGTATCTATATATATAAAAGCGAAAGGTCACTCATCAAGGAATCTCAGAAACCACAAATGCTAGGAATCTGAAATTTTTAATGGAGGTCCCTTTTAGCACGTAAGCGCACGCTAATACAGGATTTTGCGAAATTCAACCCCTAAGCGTGTGAAACAAGGGATGAACGGTTGTATGTCATCAGTTTTAAAGTCATCAAATTTTGTATCTTGCCACTTGACACGAATTATGTTTGTTCTATCAATTTTGTAATTTCGAACTGTACGGGGGTGAAATTGGGGTTGAAATGGGGGATGAATGTCAACATGGAAGTTCTCAATCGGTTAAGATAAAATTACAAAACTCTTTGTTCTTTGTTTTATATAGGCACTTGACAAGAAGCCAAGAAATGTTTGTTCTAGCAATTTTGTAATTTCGAACTGTACAAGGGGTGAAATTGGGGTTGAAATGAGGGATGAATGTCAACATGAAAGTTCTCAATCGGTTAAGATAAAATTACAAAACTCTTTGTTCTTTGTTTTATATAGGCACTTGACAAGAAGCCAAGAAATGTTTGTTCTAGCAATTTTGTAATTTCGAACTGTACGGGGGTGAAATTGGGGTTGAAATGGGGGATGAATGTCAACATGAAAGTTTTCAATCGGTTAAGATAAAATTACAAAACTCTTTGTTCTTTGTTTTATATAGGCACTTGACAAGAAGCCAAGAAATGTTTGTTCTAGCAATTTTGTAATTTCGAACTGTATTGGGATGAAATTGGAGTTGAAATGGGGGACGAATGTCTCTTACGTTTTCACACCTAAACAACTGGACCGATTTTGATGAAATTGTATGTATTTTTTTATTATAAGCTGTTTTTGAAGTGAAACTTCTTTAGAATCGATGTGATTTCAAACCGGATGCAACAGAAAAAACGACAGGTAAGAGACATAAATACAAAAATGTGCAGGAAAGAATGAGACAGAAATATACATACTATTTTGTCCCATACTGCAAGTAAGCGTCATTTTCGACGCATCTCTCAAACGGCGTTTGGCGCAATTGTTACGGTCTCGGCTTAACGATTGTTGAGTGCCGGGTTCGATCCTTACCAAGGCCTCTGTATTAAGATTTTTGTTTTGCACGCTTTTTGAAGTGAATCACTTGATCACTTTTTAATCACTTCGCGGCGCGCAAGTGATTAAAAAGTGAAGATTGGCTTGTTTATCCTACCCTTGTTATATTTATTCATCTCATTCTTTTGTCGATTTACTGAAGTTTCACTTCTATCGTGTGTGAATCGCACACACACCTTTTTTTAGTAACCGTAAATGTGTCTGGGTATAAAAATAGGTACTACCGGAGTTACCTTAGTATTAGTTTATTAGTTATTAATTTCGCGCGCACGAAGTCGCGGGTAACAGCTAGTTTAACTTAAAATCGAAAATATACTTACACAAGACTTAATGATGATCTAAATTATTATTAAATTACCTGGATATTGCGGACGTTACATAAATTGCGGATCTTCTCATAGGGAAATGAGGAAATCCCCATCTACCCTCATTTGGTCTTTAAAAACACAGGGTTGTCACCACGACACACATCACTAACCGTATCAATTAAAATGATGATCAGTTCAAACCGCGAAAATATAAAACTTCAATAAACAAAATACCTTGTCTTGAAATGCTGACGCATTTCTAGATGGCCATGGTCATGGCCACGCCCTCCGGTTTCACCCGCGTAGTTTCCAATTTCCAAAGTGAGCTATCAAATGCAGAGTTCTAAGTTTCACTTCTATCGGCAGTTCCTATGACTGCCAATTTCTTTTCCTATACCTGTGGACGACGGTGTGTCTATGCAGGTAGTTGACGGCGTGCAGCACGTTCCGCAACAGTGGCGCCGCCTCGTGCTCGGGCAGGTAGCGTCGCTGCGTTATATGTTCGAGGAGTTCCTTCATTTCAGATACGTTGCAACATTTACAGATTGACGGGAGTCACTATACCTGTGGACGACAGTGTGTCGATGCAGATAGTTAACAGTATGTAACAAGTTCCGCAACAGTGGCGCCGCCTCATGCTCGGGCAGGTAGCGTCGTTGCGTTATATGTTCGAGCAGTTCCTTCATTTCAGACACGTTGCAACATTTACAGAATGACGGGAGCCACTATACCTGTGTGTCGCAGTGTGATGCAAGTAGTTGACAGCGTGTAACACGTTCCGCAACAGTGGCGCCGCCTCGTGCTCGGGCAGGTAGCGTCGCTGTGTTATATGTTCGAGCAGTTCCTTCATTCAGACACGTTGCAACATTCACAGAGTGAAGGGAGTCACTATACCTGTGCACGACGGTGTGTCGATGCAGGTAGTTGACAGCGTGAAGGGAGTCACTATTTTTATAAGAAATACATATTTTGATTGTTTAGTAATCTATTCTTTGACTATACCTGTGCACGACAGTGTGTCGATGCAGGTAGTTGACAGCGTGTAACACGTTCCGCAACAGTGGCGCCGCCTCGTGCTCGGGCAGGTAGCGTCGCTGTGTTATATGTTCGAGCAGTTCCTTCATTCAGACACGTTGCAACATTCACAGAGTGAAGGGAGTCACTATACCTGTGCACGACGGTGTGTCGATGCAGGTAGTTGACAGCGTGAAGGGAGTCACTATTTTTATAAGAAATACATATTTTGATTGTTTAGTAATCTATTCTTTTACTATACCTGTGCACGACAGTGTGTCGATGCAGGTAGTTGACAGCGTGTAACACGTTCCGCAACAGTGGCGCCGCCTCGTGCTCGGGCAGGTAGCGTCGCTGTGTTATATGTTCGAGCAGTTCCTTCATTCAGACACGTTGCAACATTCACAGAGTGAAGGGAGTCACTATACCTGTGCACGACGGTGTGTCGATGCAGGTAGTTGACAGCGTGTAACACGTTCCGCAACAGTGGCGCCGCCTCGTGCTCGGGCAGGTAGCGTCGCTGTGTTATATGTTCGAGCAGTTCCTTCATTCAGACACGTTGCAACATTCACAGAGTGAAGGGAGTCACTATACCTGTGCACGACGGTGTGTCGATGCAGGTAGTTGACAGCGTGTAACACGTTCCGCAACAGTGGCGCCGCCTCGTGCTCGGGCAGGTAGCGCCGTTGCGTTATATGCTCGAGCAGTTCGCCGCCGCGACACAGCTCGGTCACTGCGAGGATCCGACCGCCCTCGGAATAGACGCCGCGCAGAGATATTATGTGAGGGTGCTGACTGTATCTGTTGTGAGGAAGGAAATTTAATACATCAATGACAAATCCCAAGTAATTAGTTGCATGGAAGAGATTGCTCTCAGCAATAAGGCCGCCATTTGTTGCGCTAGTTCATTATTGTTTCTCTATAATATTTTAATTTGTTTGTAGCATAATAAAGAGTTTCTCTCTATCTAAATTTTAATTTAAAATATAAGTGCAAGTTTATATTTGAGTAATTTGAACAAATAAATGTTAGTGAACATTTTTCACACCAAAGTTAGTACTTATAGTTTCAAAGTTACGGCTGGCCTAGCCGTGAGAACGGCGACTGCCGATGCGGAGACCCCGGGATCAAAACCACGCGCACCACTGTCTTTCCGAAGTCATGTGCGTAATGCAGCTAATTTATAACGGTGAAGGAAAACATCGTGAGAAAACCGACATGTACCAAGAAACTTTCGAAGTCATGTGTCATCCACCAACCCACACTGGGCCAGCGTGGTGGATTATGGCCTTGACTCTCTCCTTGCGAGAGAGGGCCCCGAGTCCCAGCTGTGGGAACATTAAGTGGGCTGTTTACGCTTATTATGCTATTTTTCACACCACAAATCTTCCCTTCTTATAATTCTATAAGTTTTATATCAGCTATTTGGCTCCCATAGTATAAGCTTTGTCTAGTTTGGGACTATATGGTATTGTGTGACAAATGTATGTATTTGTGGATAACAGAATACGCGACTATCGGTCTATCAGTTCCCTAATTAAGCTGGCATAAATCTCGAAGAGATATCATAGCTTCATTTCATTGCTCAGCAGTAAATAAGTCATTGACTCATATGCAATGTCACGCTTACAAATAGCCAATCCTTACTAATATTATAAATGCGAAAGTAACTCAGTCTGTCTGTCTGTCTGTTATGATTTACCATCTAAACCAGTGAACTGATTTTAATGAAATTTGGTACACAGATAGACTAGACCCCGAGAAAGGATATAGGCTACTTTTTATTGCAGAAAAAGGGTTGGGGGTTGAAGAATGTAACAAAAACGGGGAAAAATATTTCTCTTCGAGAGCTTTAGCTGCGTGTGCCATTCTCCTTGGTATGCGCTGAAGTCTGATGACAGATGACAGGACATGTCGGTCTATATTTGAAGGTTACGTCCAGTCTGGCGAAACCGTAGTACTAAAAATAAATGTATGAAACGGCTTTTCTATTTTATGGTGACCGAACCCGTCAAAGTAGAAAAGTATTCCATATTCAAATGGTTCCTATGACATCATTGACTTTCTTGTTTTAGCCGTATAATATTGACAAGATGGCGGCTACGGCCGCCATAACAGCCGCCATATTTGCAAGTTTGTAATCCGTCAATGTCACAATGTCAGTTTAAAGACGTAGTGATTACTTACTCTGTGGATTCTGTTCCCGCCATTATGTGATAACTTACTCTGTGCCCGCCATTTTGTCTGATTATTGAGAAAATTAGAAAGTTTGTTTTTGTTAAACGGAGAAACGGACATACGACTAATAGTGTGTAAATATTGTCCAGGTGGGTGGTAAGGTTTGGGTTTTTTGTGTTTGTGACTATATTATACCGACCCGACCCCGCTAAACGGCTATCGGCGAATACCATTAGGTACATTGTATACGACTGCTGACAAAGGTCCGTTTGTAGTCGACAGATGTAGTGATAATGGAACCGAGCAAAGAACGAAGGCCCCTGCCCTCGTCATGGCCCTTCTTCGAAGCCTTGGAGGTCTTGGCCTTGGACGCCACCCTGGGCCCCCCCAGCCAGGGGACAGCCCCTAGTGTTGTAAGTACTAAGTTTTTAAATTGTGTAAACTAAAGTATCAAATTTTTAGAGTGGAATAATTGTAGTGTGTTTGCTATTATGTCAAATATTTCCATGGAATACAAATAATGAAAGTTAAGAAAACAGTGAGATGACTTTATTAGTATTAATTGGTCCTCAAGCCTTGGTGACAGTTAAGGCAGGCTTGGTGGATAAGAATGAGTAATACAAATCATGTTTTTGTTTTTTTTTAATCTGCCACGAAGCAGTAGTGTGCTTAATTTACTGTGTTCCAGTTTGAAGGGAAATGTTTCCAGAGAAATTATTGGGCTAAGAGATAAAATAATAAACCAACATTCCTGTATCGCAGACAATAACATGCTAATTTTATATTACAGACAAGCATCCCAGGCATCTTCGAAAGCTTCCTCTGTGGTGGGTGCTGGCGATGCCTTTCTCAGAGGTATCATATAAGATGGCAGAGAGCACGATATCTGACACTGTGGTGTCCACTGTGCTTGCTTCAACTTGTGGGCAAGAACAAATACTTTGTAAGTAACTAAAAATATTTTTACTACTGAAATTAATAACTACACTGACACATTCATAGAGTACCTACATACAGCATACCTGAAGTATTCAACATACTTCAAAGCTTCAAAAAGCATAGTACAGGTAATATCAGTACTTTTGTGTAGTGGTAGGACTCTTAGCAAAGTCCGCCTGGGGAAGTACCATACCTTTGCCAGTTATTCTACCGCCAAGCAGGAATGTGCAAACATTACTGTGTTCCGGTTTGAAGGGCAATGCTTCCAGAGAAATTACAGGGCTTAGAAATATAACAACTTAGATTTTATTTTATTAACTTAGATTTTGTCAAATTTAAAATTCTAACCGTAGTCTCCATGTACGTACAAACTAAAACAAATAAATTCTGACAAAAAGTTTGTCAAAGTCTTAAAAAATATATTACTTGAGAAAGGTTACTACACAATAGACAAATATCTTGCCGATAAAGCAATTATTATAGAATAAGTATAGAATAAGTCGATCCGCTCCGCCCGACACTAATTATATTGCCACACCCAATCAGGGTAGGTAATTATGAAGTAACTGTAACATGTACGATGTACGTTTAGATAAGACCAACAATTGTACCATAATAAGCAATAAATTATTGAGTATTGAGATCTCTGGGTGACGAGCGCAGTGCAGTGCTAGGTAATGATTTGGACTCTTCATGTTCCAATAGCTGCGTGTCACTGTGCTGTTATGTGGCAGGCATGTTGCTTACCATCAGGCACATGTCCTGCTCGTCTCGTCACCCTTTATTAAAAAAAATATTTGTGTCATAATATATATAGGTATATATTTTGTTGACTGTGGTTAGTTGCTACCAAAATCAGTGAGGTGTATTAATAGCGGTTAGTAAGCTAGCTTACTACATTCAGAAGTGATGCTGCTTGCTTGCTGCTAACTTGCTTCTGAAATCAGTCAATTATGCTTGCTTCTAACTTGCCTCTGAATTTAGTCAATTGACCTTGCTTCTGAATTCATTCACTAAATTTAGCCAAGTATAATATTCCTTTAAGACTAATAGTTTTACTCTTGTCAAGTAACTTAAAGTAAGCAAAAGCAATGTGTTATAATTCCAGAGAGAAGTATTTGACCTGTAGTGAAGAAAGAAAAGAAGGGTGAAAGTGGCACTCCTGTACCAGTGACCGCCGATGTCATCTACCTGATGTTTGAGGAGAGTAGTGTCTTTAAATATGAGGTGTGCTACAATCCTCCTCAAGACTACAAATATCTACTGTTCAAACTACTCAATGGTAAGTGAAGTGAATGTCATTGATTGAGTCGGAGAAAGAAACCAATTTATTTTAGTTTAGCGACCCATTCCGGCTACATTTGGATGTCATATAAAGAATCATAAGACTATTATTTTAACACAAATATATTTATTTATTTTGTTACGAGCTAGAAGTATGTATGGGTTTAGATTAAATACACAATAGAAGTTTTAATTTCCATTGGGGAAAACTTGTTTTCTTTCCAGGTCCTTTCTCGAGCTGCACTCCCTTGCCGGATACTCACTTCCTACTTATTGTTCGTACTACGCTCACACGTAGGGTTTTCTGCCTTCCAGTATCACTCATGCGGCGGGCCCTCTTCTTTACCTTCTGTTTTCTTCTTGTGCATTATGTTCTCAAGTTTCCTCTTCTTGTTCCAATTTTTTTTATACTTTTACATACTCATAAGATTTGCAAATTATTTACCCAAGACATAACCCTAATGTGTTATTTGGCCCTATTGACCTTCTCCTGGATACTTGTGCAACAAAGTCCTGAAACGTCGGAATATTCTACTTATATTATAAATGTCAATGTATGGATGTTTGTTGCTCAAACACGTCGTAACGCATGAACGGATCCGGCTGAAATTTGGAACACAGATCATAGTCTGGAAGAACACATACTTAGGCTTTTTATCCCGTGAAAATAACGGGAACGGAACTAAGCGGCAGTAGATAAGCGTTAATCTGTCTACAAAAAGATATCGTGTTTTGACTAGTTAAAATATTAGTTAATAAGTCATAACCCATTTTACATTTGTTGCAGAACCTCAAGATTCAACACACCTGGAGTCCAGATCCTTCTGCGGCGGCGGAAAATGCAGCAGTAATTAGCGATGCTTTTTATCCCGGGCAAATAACAAGAACTACGCAGGTTACACCGATGGGCGCCGCTAGTCGTAGATAAGCGTTAATCTGTCTACTAAAAAGACATCGTGTTTTGACTCGTTAAAATATAGTGAATAAGACATAATCCATTTTACATAATATGTTGCAGAACCTCCACAATAACACATCCGGAGGCCAGGGTAACGATTCTAAATCCATTTGGTTGCAACCGACACGGAATCTCATCTCTCGGTCTTTGTCTTATCTGTTTAGAATGACAGAGACAGGGATTGTCATTCCGATTCCGAACCATTCGGATTGCATTTAGAATCGCTACCCAGATCCTTCACCGGCAGCAGTAGTTAATTTAGCATCAAATATTTTTTGTTAGTTACTATATCGTAATATAAATGAAATAAAAATTAAAAAACGATGTTGTTATTTATTTATTTAATAGTAATGTAATCGATTCGGGTTATCCGATAATCGATTTCACTAGCCATCCCTATTTTTTTTTTTTGTTATGTTGGCGACACTGGTTTGTTGAAGTTTTAGTTTGGCTAAAGAACTAATATGCATGGCCAAGATTAAATTCAAAAAATAAATAGAAGTTTTAGTTAGGTTGGTATTTGATGCATTCCATGTGTTTCATACATTTGGATTGGTTCATTTTTTTAGTAGGGAGTCCCGTCTCTTATAACGTAGTGATTACTTACTCTGTGGTTACGTCATTTTAGGTAATCAAATTTTCAATGATGCATTGTTTACATTAAAGTATTATCAAATTAAAAATCTCTCTAATTTTATATTGTAATGTTGTGTATGTAAAATTTGTCCGTTGATTTTTATACCTCTACACTAAACATTACTATTTTACCATACTATTCACATACAATCGTATATTGGAAGTACTTGAAGGAAGAACCCTGCTGCCTCGATTTCACACTAAAGAGGTTTTTGACAATGAAGCTCAAGGTGCTCAAGATTATCTGAAGAAGACTGATCACCTGAATGAAGCATCATACTCCAATGAAAAACATACAGAACATGGATTAACGACGCTCTCAATGTTCAAACGCTGGACGTTGGCGAAATTGCGGTGGTACCCATTACCGACTGGTAGCCATAAGAAAAAAGAAGAAGAAAAATGCATCGTTTGCGGTGGTATTTTTATAAACACGATGTTCGGATAAACATTTATCCGAACAAGTACATTATTTATCACAAATATATAATTTTGAGCAAAATTGCCCTTGGTATTATTTGATTTTAATGAATATTTTGGGAAATATCTTAGTTTTAAAATAACTCTGCAACAAAATAATAGATCACTTTATTACGAATACGAGTAGCCGTGGCCTGATCATCCACAGTGAAGCTAAGAGAAACCCGCAGTGGGACTGCTAACCAGGGCTATGAGCTCCAAGCCTTGCGTTCCTAGCAATGCGGTCAGGAGGGAGTTGCGCGGCGTAGACGGTGTCGGAGCGAATGAGACGTGCCGCGATGTTTGGTGGTATGCACCGTGACCGTAGAGAAGAGGATGAATGATATGAGAGGCTGAAGAGGAATACCGGTATAACGGTGCACCACTCTCCCTGCCCACTGTGGCCTTGCGTGGTTGCCAACGTATGATGGCGAACGCGGTGGGAGTGTAGAGGAAGAAGAGTGCCGGTATATCGGTGAGCTGCTGTCCCCGTCCTCTTCAGTCGGATGGTGGTAGGTGACGAGGCCGACCATTTGGCCCGCCGTGAGAGACAAAGGGTGTTTAGACGTGAAGATGTCACTCTGGTGACCACGGTGTGCATTGTCCCGCGGCGGGTTCACAGAAGAGTGCGAGAACATCCCGGTGTTTGCGCGGTTTGTGGCAAAGATGAATTAATACTGCCGAGGTTTTAGCCGGTAGGGTAGGGCCGGTAGGGCATGGTGTCGAATCCGACACAAATCGACTATTCCCTTCAACCGCATTGGTAACTTAATGCATTACCTCCACATAAAATGGTACCATTTGCCTTTTAATTTCAAAATAATACAGTTTCCCGTTAAGTAGTCGTATGCTGAAACTATTATTAAAGCACAGGGGCAAACATTTAAGCACCTAGAAATCGATTCTTCGCGCTAAGACTGTTTTTCATACGGACAACTAAGTAGTTGCTTCAGATACCTAAGTAGGTATCTGAAGCGTTATCAAGATCATCAGGTTACAGAGATAACCAATTTGTTCTTCTACCCCAAGAATTAAAAAACTAAAAATATCGTATATACAGAAGTACTCTAAAATACCTGTACTATAAAACACATTTTACTAGAACCCAGTACTTTTACGTAGCGTTTATTTATTCTTTTGGTATAGTTTTCTTACTGATCATAGCTTTTTATAGCAATGGATATTTTAGTAGAGATTTTCCTCAAATAGCCGCGGGTGGAACCGCGGGTCACAGCTAGTAAGCTATGAAAACGAATGCAAACACTACAATATATTAACCTGAAAGTAAATACATGCACATTTCGATGAAATACGATTACCGTTTCAATCTCGCTACAGCGTAATCAGATAACCGGTATCGTTGGATTTATCTGAATATGATTAATTTTTATCTAGCCTATCGTTACCTCAATAAAATTTCAATTTCCTCGCGTGGGTCGTACTGCAGCTTGTCCATGATTTTGACCGCATATTGAACTCTCGATGACTTGTGCTCGCAAAGGCGGACCACGGAGAAGGAACCAGTCCCCAATTCACCCATTAATCTGTAAAATATGAAATTAAAATAACTGCTACGGAGCAAGTGTTATTTAAAAACTTTAATTTAAAAAAAAACAACACATAAAAATATTAAATACTATCAAAGGACACTTGGGTTTGAGACGAATCTAACGATACCTTAATAGGGAATATGCATGATTTTTTTTTATATTTTTAATTCACTTATTACATTATTATAACAAAATAAAAAATATAAATACTCTTGCAAATGTTCACATTGATTTTTAAAATAATATTGAAAACATCGATAAAATTTTACCTGTTTGAACGCCGCCATCTTTCCCGCGCCTGGCATGACGTCACAGGCCATGCTCTGTGTTTGTTTACTACAAGTCTAGAAGTGCTGCAGTTACTATATACCGATTTTTGAGTTGTGCTAGCTATTAAAACGATGGGAAAAGCTAAAAAACCATTTTATAGGTATCGCCTTGTACCAAAGTGTAAAATCACTATGAGAAGTACACCCGATAAAATGTTTTTTGCTGTTCCAAGATATGCGAAAACACGAAAACAATGGTGTAAAGTAATAAGAAGAGATGAAGTATCTTTTCACATGTACACATAAACAGCCCACTAAATGTTCCTACTGCTGGGATTCGGGGCCTTCTCTCGCAAGGAGAGAGTCAAGGCCATAATCCACCACGCTGGCCCAGTGCAAGTTGGTGGATGACACATGACAAGTTACGGCTGGTCTAGTCGGGAGAACGGCGACTGCCGATCCGGAGACACCGGGTTCAAACCCCACACGCACCACTGTCTTTTCGAAGTCATGTGCGTAATGCCGCTAACTTAAAACGGTGAAGGAAAACATCGTGAGGAAACCGACATGTACCTAGAATCTTTCGAAGTCATGTGTCATCCACCAACCCGCACTGGGCCAGCGTGGTGGATTATGGCCTTAACTCTCTCCTTGCGAGAGAAGGCCCCGAGTCCCAGCAGTGGGAACGTTTAGTGGGCTGTTGATGTTGTGTTGACATGACTTCGAAAGATTCTAGGTACATGTCGGTTTCCTTACGATGTTTTCCTTCACCGTTCGAAGTTAGTGGCATTACGCACATTCGAAAAGACAGTGGTGCGCGTGATTTTGAACCTGGGGTCTCCGGATCGGCAGTCGCCGTTCTCCCGACTAGACCAGCCGTAACTTATCAACATTGAAGTACCTATTCAACATTGTTTAACTCTTTATAAAACTTGATTACGCGATTATCTGTGTCACTTACAATCATTTTTAAACAAATATTACAATTATTTTTTACTACAGACAAGAAACTTTCAGTATTTGATGTTTTTGGCACAAGGCTCTGCTTAGGTGCACTGTAAATTTCCTTTCCTTTTATGAATGTCAAGCTTGAACATAGCCTACTGCCGATCATATCTATTCTCCTTATGATTCTCGTTCAGGGTAGCGATTCTAAATCCATTCGGTTGCATCCGACACGGAATCTCATACCTCGTTCTTTGTCTTATCTGTTTAGCATGACAGAGACCGAGAGATGAGATTCCGTGTCGGATGCAACCGAATGGATTTAGGATCGCTACCAAGATCTGTAACAAGTATGCCTACTTGTTACAGATACAGATAAAAAAAAATGTTTGTCAAATCAACATGATTTATTGTTGTTAAAAATTCACGACTAAATTATTTAACGCAATAAACTTAATGAATATGAATAAATGTATTAGTTATAAATTATTATAATATAGGCAGTAGATCAGCAGTTTCCATGTTCCAATATTATTTATAGGTACTTACCAACGGCTGATTGCATAAACTTTTGCATAAAAACCTTTATTACCTGATTATAATTATTGTCTTTTAATAAAAACCTTGCAGCTTTTACACCTCTGACCTCAGCGAACGTAAAATCTGGCTTTGAAGCACTATATGCCATCATAATACATCTATTTTCGGTAGATTATCCGAATATGCTTTGACAAAACCACTTTTAGTCATAATCCTAGATGATCCCTAATATCACCAGAATGCTAAAATTACACAAGCTAATGCAAAACACTACAATAAATACAAATAAACACGACCTTTCTCTCAAACACTACTAGCACAGTACGAATATCGACACCGTTAAATCAGATAACATGTCATGTGACGTCACTTTTGTTTCGACCAATAGTGATGCGTTTCGCAAATTTGAATTTCCCTCGCCTATTTTGCACTTTTTAATTAATATTTTTTGCAATTAATAACTAACTAAATGATAAAATAATGATTTAGGCATAATGGCCGGACATTAAAGGTACTACGAAAAAAAAATCAAGCCAATTTAAACTACATGCATATTCCCTATTGTCAAAATCCTTCCAGCCGTTAGGGAAATACATGGGAATAAAGAATTTTACAAACATACAAGATACGCGCGAAAACCATAACCCGGGTCGGGTAAAAATTTACAACTTATTATCAAACAAAATAATGTACATTGACATTTAATTTAATAACTGTTGCTTTGTGGTTTGCATTGAAAATTAGTAATTTATTGTCATTGATTCTGTATGTAATGTAAATTGTATTAATTTCATAAATATTATTAACTTATATTGTAGCGTTACCCATATTTACCAAATGAATAATTTAAATGAACAAAATAAAAAATAATTTTATTCATCAGAAAAAGCTCACATATTACTTCTTACGATATTCCTTACTATTTTTTTACAACATTGTACCTCTCAGATAAAGCTTGAAAGCCCTTAACTTGATATTGGTGACGGTTCACCTAAGAAACATCGTGCACTTACATAGACAAGGGTCTATCATTGAGATTTGACTCCGGGTGGGCTCTCGCCAGAATATCTGCGGTCAGCCCTGAGTGTCGCTTCTCCACTCAGGACCTCCCTTGAGCTTCTTCTTGCATTTTTTAAATACACTCTAGGTGTAGTAGCGACAAGACTAGATGGAGTCGGGGTGCTCCGAGTCGGATCTGGGTCCTATATAACCTACCCGGTCCGATTTAGTACTAACAAGGTGGACGATGGAAACGACGATGTATACAATTTGTATGCTCTTTCTTTTGTTTTAATTTTTTATTTGTTGACGTGTAAATTGTACATTTATGAATAAAGTACTTTGACTTTGACGAAATAGTTTCCAAGTAACACCCAGGGTGACAAGTGACACCCCAATAATATTGTGTACGATTCTTCGGATCTAAGAATCGGAACTAAAAATTGCCAAAGAGGCGGCTAATCTCTCGCTTTATTATATTACGGCTAGCCGTGTTGTATGACGTATGGCGTCGAATAGATTCTGGCTGTTTTTAATCAGCTGCATTCAATCTGGCTAATCGTTAAACCGCCGCATTACAAAACGGCCCTGCTTTTCAAAACGGCTAGCCGTAATGTAATACAGCGGATTATACAATCTGGCGGCGACGTATACATACATAATATGTTTATCATAATGAAAAGCTAAATTTTCTAATGATCGTTACTAAAATAAAAAACAAACCAGTATACTCGTATCTTTACTTATTAACCAGTAATTAAACAAAATAACTAGTCCGTCAGTTAGATTATAAAAAAAATTGTACAAATATTTTTCTGTTGGTTCACAAAGAAAACTAGTCGAACATTAAACGGTTTCTTAGACTAGTTCACTGTCGACGGTAAACGGATCATAATCACCCTACGTATCACGGGAAATCCGTTAAGTTGGCAACACTGCTAAGAGCATTTAGTCTGTAAATGTAAAAGCATAAGATTGAAAGTCGAATGACCGAGTGGGGAGGACGGCGTGACGGTCTTCCATCCCTCTTTCTTGTGAACACAAGAAAGAGATGCACGATGTCTTACATTCGGTCTCCAGGCCCGCGATAAAAGCTATGCAATAGCTTAAAATGTCGAAAATTTAGAATTTAGTGCTTAGAAGTTTCGAGTGACGTCACGTCTATATACGCTTTAATGTAGACGTAACGTCACAACCCCACTCCGGAAGTTTAATGATCGACATTTATCTTTGTCGATTTTTAATAAATTGATAAACCAAAAAAATACGTGTCCCATATTTTTCCACAATCTACCTCACGGACTAATTAGAATGGTATAATTTTGACCCAGTCAAATTCTCAATTGACCATCGGGAAATCAAGGTGTGTAATTTAATATGCATACACTGATAGCTATTCGATAAGACAGATTATTGAGGAAAAAGGCGAATTTTTTTACAATCGACATTCCATATTTTGATAAAGCTGAGATTGCTGTTTGTTAGCTTCAATGCACGTAGATATTTTAGTAGCAACGAATACCAACAATACTTCATTTTATGACCCAGTAGTCAGAATGTGTCACCTACATAACGAATTTCATAAAAAAAATACTTGATTTCTTCGATACCAAATATCAAAATGTATGAGTCATTAATATAGTAAGTATTTACCCATTTGTATTTAGTTTCTTTAGGTATAGTACTTTTCTCTTTAATTAGAGGTATATTATATTTCAGTGCTTATTTAATTTGTAATTTAGTTTTAGACTGCCTTTACTTAGTACCTTTATTAAGTTTGTACTTGACTGTCTAATTGCGATGAGTTTATCTCATTTGTTTTAATAGCTGTTATCTGTATAATGGACATACAATTAAATTAAATGAAGTAAAAATCATATTATAGTGTTTTAACTGATAATAACACATTCGCATCGTAGGAAAACTCCAATTTAAGTTCCACAAGTAAAGTAAATAACCAGATTATTATAAAAATATGAGTCACAGTTTTTGTAGTGATAAGCAAAGTTCGCCTGGGGAAGTACCACATCTTTGACAGTTATTCTACCAGCATAAACAGCCCCGTTTATTCTGGTAGAATGAGTAAATATTAAAATGACCCGAAGGTCTGCCGCTTAACTAAAACTGTCTTAGCTTTGATATTGCTCTCTCTTTTCTTTTCGCTTGAAATGATAGAGACAGCAATAGCAAAGCCATAGCCGAATTAGCTAGGCGGTAGAAGGGCTGGTTTGAAACACAAAATTTCCATAGAAATTAAGATTAAAGAGCAAAGAGATAGAATAATTATCTTATATCTCTGGACGACGAGAGTACAGTGCCAAGTAGTGTTATGGAGTTCATACTTTCAAATAGCTAAATGGCACTGTGCTGTTATGAGCAGACGTTTCGCTTACCGTCAGGCGCCTGTCTAGGTCGTCCCGTCACTCTGTTTTGTAAAAACTACATTATGTTTCATAATTCTACTAATATTATAAATGCCAAAGTTTGGATGTCTGTTGCTCAATAATTTCGGAACGCCTGAACGGATCGGGTTTAAATTAGGGATGCCCAAAAAAGTGAGTTGTATCGATATATCGCATCGTAACTGTATCGAACTTGGTTGTATCGATACGCGATATTATCGATTTCTTTTGTATCGATATATCGTATCGTAACCGTATCGCAAGCCTTTCAATTAATATGCGATATAATGAGTATATTTCGTGCAAAGTGTTATCTTTTTAGTACTTTTACTATATTCTTTTATTTCTTAAAAAGAAACAAATAATACATGTATTTAAAATAGTTTTATTCAACAACAAAAAAAACACAATTGCCATTGATCAGCACTTAAACAACGCAAAAATAATAATTTTGATAAGCGCTGTGGATTTAACCTATTACGGCTTTCGGAAAGTGTGTGTCCAGCTAAAGAAAACAGGCGTTCAGAAGGAACTGAAATTGCGACAACTGATATGTATAACTGATATACAAATTAATCACCGACATAGTTCGATACGATACGGTAATGCGATATTTTTATAACAATGCGATATATCGAAGCGTATCGTATGGTCAAAATATCGCATCAAATATCGCTATATCGTATAGTGCTGTATCGATATTCCGATATATCGTATCGTAACGGGCATCCCTAGTTTAAATATAAAACACACATAGGCTACTTTTCATAGCGGGAAAATAAAGGGAACGAGAAATACGCGGGCGAAACCGCGGGGCACTGCTATAAAGAACATATGCTGTAAAAACAGTCAGAACAAATTACCAAAGATAGCTAATATTTTTGACTATGTTTGGTAATTATCTCTACCAGTGCATTGCATTGGGCAATCCATGTATAGTCTAATTTCTTAACAATAGAGATAAGACAACACAGATAAACTTCTAACTGATAACAGCTATCGCATGTCATAATATGATAATGTTCAACTGTCTAATTTTTACAACATATCTGTTGTAAAATAATATGTAGGTAGGTATAAAACTAGACATATGCGCTTTGTAGTTGGCAGTGATATGATAACATGATCCTTGTCAATCTATACTAATGCACAAAGCTGGATGGTTTGGTTTTTTCCTTGAGCTTGATAACTTTTGGGACTGCCAGTTGGAATTGTGAAATTATTTTATTGTCTAATAATGGTCCAACCACATTCCTCATGGGAAAGCTTTGCAGCATGGTTGGTTAAGCTTAATTTGGGGTCTTTTTGTATAATTCAGGCATGGCATATTACAAGAGAGTAAATAGATATAAATTGAATTCGGCTTAGTCCAAAATAGTTCGGTTCTAGCTTAAACTAAGCAGAAAGAAACAAAAGAAGTTCAATAATTGTTCCGTAAAACATACCTGTATTCGTCGAAGAAATTGTTCCGATTCACGAAGCCGCACCAAAACTCTTCCGTCGACTTCGATTTTTACTCTCAATATAAATCGAGTTCGGCTAGAACCCTTACTACACTTGGCTAAATTTAGTGACTGAATTCAAAAGCAAATTTAGAACTAAGCAATCCTCGCTTCTGAATTTGGTAAGTGTGCTAGCTCACTGAATGTCTTACACATCACTAAACTCAGAAGACTAAATTGAGCTACTGACTGGCATATTATAGGAGAGGCCAATGTCCACCAGTGGACGAACAAAGGCCGATGATGCAATTTAGCCAAGTATAATTCGGACCTAAGTCCTAAATAGTTCGGTTCTAGCGTGAACTAATCAGACAAGAAACAAAACAAGTTCAAAAATTGTTCCGTAAAACATACCTGTATTCGTCGAAGAAATTGTTCCGATTCACGAAGCCGGACCAAAACTCTTCCGTCGACGTCTTGGTGCTGGGCGCCACGTGGTTTTGATTCTGGTTGGTTACAGTTTTATTGTCGTCTTCGTTTAACAAACATGGCGCGACGAAACTGAAACCCCTGAAATTACAGTATTATTGTTAGAAAATCTTACATTTTTAAGTCGAAATTTGTGTGATGAATATTGACTTTTACTCTCCTCTGTGCCTGGACTTACGTAATATATCAAAGTATTTATTCCAAATAATAACATCCTACCAATATTGTTTGTTGCTGAATAAAATATTTACTAAGTTGACTAGCTAACTTCAGGGTGCCCATTTTTCGTGACGGTGTGCTTACATCATAAAAATTACAGTCATCATTTTACCCTAAACCAGCCCAAAGAAATAAAAAAACAACATATAACATTTCTGACGTAAATCCATTTATTAGCGCGGTAAACGTCTGTTAATTTCGACTAAAGTATACGGTAATGTTTTCCCCATAATCCTACGCTAGCATAGCTAAGTATGAATAATCCCAAACATTGGAACTGTAATATAGGAAAAAACATCCATTATTGTTATGTAACAAGTTTCCAACAAAGAACTATTGGATAAATAATATTTTGCGATTTTGCCGGTGTGTTAGGTATGTAAAATAATGTATATAGGTTTTTACGATGACTTCGTTCTACAGATTAACGACCCGTCTATAAGGTTCAGTACACTTAAAAAGCAGGAAGGAGAGTAGTGCCCACTCTAATATTAATACTGGAATTGACAAGCGTGGCAGTTACAATTAGGCACTAGCAAAGAGTTTACATGTACTACGTATAGATACGAGTAAGAACCAACGCTCCAACCAACTCGCTGTAAACAGCGAAAGCACGGCTCTGATCGCTCTTGTCTTGTCGTTCATGTGGAAGTGTCATACCTACTTTTGTCGCGGCGTATCAATGTGTTGCCATACCTAACATACACCTCATCTGCTTACGATTGGTACAACGGATCAGCGCAGAAAAACCCGAGCTATTTACTTATTCTTTATCTATGGGCATTAGACTTGCTTGTCTCGTCCCTCTGTTTTACATAAAGAAAAATTGGCTGTCATAGGGACTGCCTTTAGAAATTAGTAGCTTAGAATTCAAGTATTGAACTCAAGTTGCATAGTATATCACCTAAGATTCGAACGCACAAGATTTTATCTTTTTCTCCAAAAAGAGTTCAAAGTAGCTAAAGTTTTCATTTCAAAAAAGGAATTGGTCTTGTTTCCTTTCGTCAATACTACATTACACATTTTAGCACAATAGGAATGGTGACAAAAAAAAATGTCCGTCGGTTACATTATTAAAAAACATTGTATACTTACGTATTTTTAGGGTTCCGTAAAACGTAAAAACGGAACCCTTATAGATTCGTCATGTCTGTCTGTCTGTCTGTCTGTCCGTCCGTATGTCACAGCCACTTTTTGCCGAAACTATGAGAACTACACTGTTGAAACTTGGTAAGTAGATGTATTCTGTGAACCGCATTAAGATTTTTACAAAAGTTTAAAAAAAAAAAAAAAATTAGGGGTGCCCCCCATACTGAGAACTGAAACTCAAAAATTTTTTTTTCATCAAACCTACACGTGTGGGTTGTCTATCGATAGGTCTTTAAAAATGATGTTGAGGTTTCTATCATAATTTTTGTCTACACTGAATAACTTGCGCGAGAGACGCTTCCAAAGTGGTAAAATGTGTCCCCCCCCCCCCCCCTCTAACTTCTAAAGTAAGAGAATGAAAAAACTAAAAAGAATATATGATGTACATTACCATGAAAACTACCAACGAAAATTAGTTTGAACTCGATCTCATGAGTAGTTTTTTTTTTTAGTACGTCATAAATACACTATTATTAAAACTTCGATCAAAGTTACAACGAACTACAAGAACTATGTGTACTATGTATATTATGTTACTTGCTGCAACGGAACCCTTCATGGGCGAGTCCAACTCGCATTTGGCTACTTTATTTTCTTTTGTTTCAACCCGATGGACCCGGCACCCGCACGGTGAATCCATGGAATGCTAAGAAGTACGTCTCAAACAAGAATGACAGCCCGGAGAGACGGGATGACGCTGGAAAGACAGATGGCTGGTGGAAAAGACATCTGACGGATGGAAAGACATCTGACTGCTGGAAAGACAGTCGAGGGTGAAGGCCTAGCAAGCCTAACCCGGGAAATGAAATCGCTAAAAGTCCGAAAAAGAAAAATACCCCTGGGGCAGTCCGAGAGGGGGGGCGGAAGATCTGTCCACCGGTGGATAATAACGACGACCCTGGCGCGAATACGGACTTGAGATGCCCTACGTGCGGGAAAATTTACAAGAGACGAGCCTGGTACCTAAAGCACTTAAAGACACATGATGGTGTTGAAGCACGACAGCCGTCGGTCAGTACTTTGACAAACACTATGGATAGAGTTGACCCTCATATATCCCAAGGTGAACCATCGAGTGAAAACTACCAGGAGTCCATTGTCATCAGGACACGTCTTGGCATACCCAGCCTAAAAAATTCCACCTGGAAAGTTCATGACGAAAACTTGGCTATATTGTTAGAACATCCTGGTACAAAACAAGACCCTAACAGCCAAGTAGAAACTTTTCAGGACACCATCTATACATACTTCTCTGAGCACTATCCTCCATCTACTTCTTATGCTCAAAATAACAAGGAAAATACGTTCAAAATGAAATTGCGGAGGAAGAAAAGAGAACTAATAAAACGTCTTCGTTTAGCTAAAACCATGGGCGACAACCATCTAAGTCACCAACTGTCCAGGGTTCTAAGATCAATCCTTAAATTAATACAAGGAATATCGCTACAAATCAGTAAAAATCGTGATAATCTAAACAGAGCTAAACACGAAGTAGACTTCGATAAAAACCCTTTTCAATACTCGAAAAGTATTTTCAGAGAACAAAATGGGAAGCTTATCTTGACTAATGAGCAAATTTACGATCACTTTAAAAGCACATACGAAGTGCCTAAACGCGGGAGCTCGTACGTAGTACCAAACATCCAAAGACCTAATGATCCTTTGACAAACTTTCAAAGCACTCCACCTAGTGAAGAGGAAGTAAACTATCAAATTAAGAAGAAAACTACTAAATCAGCTCCAGGCCCTGATGGCATTCCCTACATAGTGTATAAAAAGTGTCCATCAGTTCGTAAACATATCTTAAATATATTCAGTAAGATCTGGTCAGGAAAGCAAATCCCAAAATCATTCGGAAGAGCAATTTTTGTCCTGATTCCTAAAATGCAAGAAGTAACTCATCCAAAAGACACAAGACCGATAGCCCTAACCAATACAATTTCTAAAATTTTTTTCAGTATATTGCAAACAAAAATGACCACATTTATGGCTAGCAATAGGTATTTCAGGCCCAACCACCAGAAAGGCTTCTTGCCTGGTATTTCTGGATGCCTGGAACACAATACATTACTAGCGGAAAGTTTGAAAGATGCCAGAACACATGAGAGACAAATAACAGTCTGCTGGATAGACCTAGAGAACGCATTTGGTTCCGTGCAGCATGAACTTATGTTATTTGCCCTAAAATGGTATAACTTTCCTGCTGTAATTATTGACATAATTAATTCATATTATAATCACTTAAAATTCGTTATAGCAGTAAACAAGGAATACTCAAAACCACTTAAATATAATGTGGGACTATTCCAAGGGTGCTGCTTATCACCAATAGTATTTAATATAGTTATAAATATTCTAGTAGATAAAGTAATATCCCGTGAGAAGAAATGGGGCTACCGGTTTAAAATCAACAATAAGTACACTGAGTCAATTTTAGCCTTTGCGGACGACCTTGCAATACTTACACGAAATCCCAAACAGTGTCAAGAATTGTTGAATGATGTTGATGAGTTCTGTACATGGACGGAGGGAATGAGGACAAAACCAAGTAAATGTCATTGTTTATGTCTGGGTAGACGAGATACCAAATATACTTCGTACGATCCGGGACTCTCCATAAGTGGCCAAAGAGTTGCCACAATAGCAGAGGCAGTGCCTTTCAAATTTCTTGGTAGAAAGATAGACTACAAAGGACGTACACCATCATTAGAGGTAGTTGTTGGAAACTTCATGAACGACCTCAATAAGGTAGACCAACAGCCTATCAGCAATATCAAAAAAGCATGGATATATGACAACTATCTCACATCACGTCTCACTTGGCCTTTCCTAGTATATGACATCGGTAAAACCCTCCTGGCAAAACTAGATGCTAATGTCATAAAGATATTGAAGTCATGGTTTGGATTGGCACATCCGGCTGATCCCTCTACTCTCTTTAGGGATCACAATAGTTTTGGGCTGAAACTAAAAAAACCATCCGAACTCTACAAACACCTAAGAGTTACAAAAACGCATGTTTTGGGAAAGTCGAAAGACGAATTAATTGCATCTCTCCCAAAAGACAAAAGTGCTTCGGACCTTGAATCTAGACTTCAATTCCACAAACAATTTATGGCAGGTGCGCAAGTAAATACAGCTGGGTTGGGTGCGAGTAAGAAAAGGGAAGACCGAGACATGGTAAAAACCTTTCTACAACAAGACGAAAATGATAGTTACAAAGTGCACGCTATGAATTAAGAAATGCAAAGTGAGTGGTTAACCATAGGTGAGTTTTGTATCCCATTAGCTCTGAAGTGGCGCACCTTGCTATATGACTGGTCTCCTGCCTTATTAAAATTTTATCTGAACGCTTTCCAAATGACCCTCCCTGACCAGAGTAACTTGGTAAGGTGGGGAAAAGCCTCTGAAAAATGTTGCTATACTTGTGGTGAGGCGATATGTACAGCAAGGCACATATTGGTGGGATGCAAGGTGCTCCTTAATAGGGGTCATTACTCACAGCGCCATGACAGAGTACTTGAAATCATACGTGAAGCCGTAAGCCTTTCGGTAGCTAGAGCCCAAAAGGGATTGACGATAAACAAAAGACAAATTAACTTTGTAAAAGAGGGCTCAACTTCAAACTCCAAGAACAAGCCTTACTCAATCCTGGGTTCAGCTCCTGATTGGACTATTTTAATGGACACGTATGAAAAGCACTACAAAATCCCAGAGGATGTGGGTGTTTCGTCATCTAGACCGGACATTTTCCTTTTTTCTAGGGCTACGAAACGCATAGTCCTGGTAGAACTTACCGTACCGTGGGAAACTAATATACCTAAAGACCACGCGATGAAACAAAATAAGTATTACGACCTTCAAAATGAATTAACAAAAAATGGCTATGTAGTTAATTTATACGCTGTAGAAGTAGGAGCGAGAGGTATACCAGCAAAATCTCTCTATAACCTGCTTAAAGACCTTGGATTGTCCAGAAGTGCAGTAAGTTCTATACTAGAACGAGTATCTAAAGCTGCACTAGTAGGATCATATCGGATTTGGCTGGGCAGGGAGAGAAATACGAGTAGTGAAGGTGAGTGTTGACGTACGTCAATATAAGGGGCCCCTTTTAAACCTACTACCCGAGTCACAAGTCTTGGGGTCTATTCGATATTTCTCTCTCTGCCACACGATGGACCCGGCACCCGCACGGTGAATCCATGGAATGCTAAGAAGTACGTCTCATCAAATATGACGAAGATATAGTGCTTGGAAGGTTCGACTGACCTCACGTCTATTTACGATTTTAATGTAGACTTGACCTCACATGCTCACAAACCCCCACTCCCGAAGTTTGACGGTCTATATCAGAGGTTCCCAAACTTATTTTGTCTGCTGCCCACTTTGACAATAAATTATTTTTAGCACCCCCATTTTTTCACATAACTAAAAACCACAACTTCAAATTAAATTAAAAATTATTGTGAGCTAAGTATATTAGCGAAGATTAAACATTCATTCTAAACGAGACTTTTACTATAATCAGCAAGAGTTAACTTGAAACCTGAGCCCAGTAGGCAGTACACAACGGTCTCCAAGCCTCTACACAACGCCCCCTTTTTTTTCTGAGTCTCTTACCCCCTTTATTAGGCCTGCAGCGCCCACAAGGGGGCATTATCACCCACTATGGGATAGGCTGGTCTACATGTCGATTTAAAAAAGTATTATAAAACACAAAATACGTGTCCCATACTTTTGTCAAAATCTACCTGACGGACTAATGAAATGTTATAAATTTGACCCGGTCATCATCCCTATCGGCAAAATTGGCGTTTTCTCTTTGTAACATTAGTATAGATTATTCAAACATCCGCCTTCTTGAGTTTGAACACTGCGAAGGCTGTGTGACGTCATAATCTAGATTTTATCAAGACATCTAAGGTTGTTGTTTTGCATAATCACGCGGGAAGTTTATAATTACTACGAGACTTGTGACTTGTTTGTCACTGGCAAACTAAGCGAGCGTAAATTCCGATACGATGATAATTCCTACATTTACTGAGATAAACGTTATTTCCTGTGATATATCTCAGCATAATATCGACCTTCTATTATTGTTCACGCAATACTCATCGCTGCTCACAAAAGCGGTGGTGGCGTCATCCACCAAACCACCTCTTGGCCAGCGTGCTCTCCTTGTCAGAAAAGGCCCCGAGTCCCACAGTTGGAACATAAAGCGGTACTTAAGCTTTTGCATTTATTATTATTGATGGGTCCTTATTAAAATAAGGCGATGATTTGGTTTTAATTTTGAATCGTGTCTTTAGAAGTCCAAAATAGGTTTACACATTAACTTTTTTTTTCATAATAGGTTTGCGCTGGACTGCCATCTCGCTCGATGATATGCGAGGTAGCAGAGTACGATAGAGCACGCTTATTTAAGAGAAACTATTCACTCATTCATTTATGGAATACCCATTCAGACAAGGTATTTGAGTTTAGATGTTCTTCCGACGAAAGTGGAATCAAACCTCTACGTGTCTTGAGAACGTCAACCATGAAACGATGTACTTTTTTGGTTCCAAACAGTCTGATAGAAGGGTGGGTAAAGGCAATGTGATATTGGATATTTAGTCTTTCGTCGCAACAAACGTTTTGTCATAGATTATTTTTAGACAGGAAAGAGCAATTAATTTGTCTGATAGTATTACACGTCACAAAATAATTGCCGTTTGCCACATTACTACCACAAGCTCTTATACCGATAATTTTGTGAGTCAATTAAGTTAAGTCAGTATTTATTTAAGTGTTTAGTCAACACATTTGACACCCAACATTTCTTCAACCGCGTTTGCGGTTTTTATCGCCGGGTCAACGGTCTAGAGTCTAGATCTAGAGGGTTAGACAGAACGTCCGTGCTACGCCGAAAGCAAAGTGTTGTACTCATACGAGGGTCAAACTGAAAGTTCTTAGAAAATCAAAAACTGATTACATTAGCCAGTTATTAGTTTTATTATATCTTTTCAAAATATTGTCCATTCACGTCAATACACCGCTGCATGCGATGGAACCACTGGGAAAAGCACTTTGCCCACTCGTCCTTAGGGGTCTCTTCAATGGCATCGCGATACGCAGCCACCGCTTCTTCAGCATTCATAAACCGCTTTCCTTTAAGTTTTTCTTTAATTTTTGAAAATAAATAAAAATCACAAGGCGCGAGGTCGGGGCTATACGGCGGGTGACCCAGTAATTCAACGTTTGATGTCGCCAAATAGTCGATCGTTCGCTTGGCGGTGTGCGATGAGGCGTTGTCGTGGTGAAGGAGGATCCTACTGCGAGGTCGTTTCTCTCGAACTTTTACCAAGACAAGTGGCAAACAATTGGTAGTGTACCATTCTGCAGAAACTGTTTTTTGATCCTCTAACACAATTGTTGCGAAATGACCTATCCTTCCAAAGAACGAGGCCACCATTTTTTTCCCCGCACTTCGATCTCTCTTCACTTTAGTTGGCAACTCCTCGAAAGGAAACACCCACTGAGCAGATTGTCTTTTGGTTTCAGGATCATAACAGTAAATCCAGCTTTCGTCACCTGTTAGTATGTCGAACACAGCATTTGAGTCACCTCCGTTAAATCTTTCAATCATTTTACGGCACCAATCCACACGATGGAGTTTTTGAGCCTCAGTCAAATTATGAGGTATCCACCGGGCGCAAAGCTTCCTGACCGCTAAATGTTCGTGTAGGATTTTGTGCACTTGACTCATACCGATGCCTAAGCTTGTCCGAATCTGCTGATAGGTCACTCTTTTGTCAGTCTCTATCATACGCCGCACAACACAGATGTTATCTTCAGTCGTCGCCGTAGAAGGCCGTCCCTCACGTAAATCATCAGTGAGATTAGTGCGACCACGTTTAAACTCATTAAACCAGTTGTAAACAGTCGCACGAGATGGGGCTTCATCGTGAAAGGCCAATCGTAGTCTATCATAACTTTCTTGTTGACTTAAATGACATCGAAAGTCATAAAAAATAATTGCACGAAAATTTTCTCGTGTTAAATTCATGTTGACGTGACACAGACAATTTTCAATTTGCCGCCAAATCGTAAAACAAATGACAAATGAATGAAGTATATACTCAGTAATATTGGCAAAGAGTTCTATTTTCAAATTATAGAATTATTTTTTTATTATATTGTTTATAAGTGGCCAGTTCTAAGAACTTTCAGTTTGACCCTCGTACTTGTGGAAGAAATCAGATGTACGTCGTACTCTATAACTGATGTTTAGTAGACGAGTAGACAGCTAACCATATTGCTCAAAATTATCATATCTACATGTTTATAGCTCTAATGTCAGAAGCTCTAATGTATATAATATAATTAGGTATTAGCGCATGACAATAAGTAGAAATGAATAAGAGGTAATATAAGGCCTATATTTCTAACTTATAGATAATGAAAATAATTACTAAACCTCGGTGTAACAACAAATTATATAATGAAAATCGAAGTCGACTCCAACGAAATCAACAGAATTAAACAATCAAGGTTAATTCGAGGCGTGATGTGGTAATTACTTAACACATGCTTAGTGGGGCGTAACCACATATCGATAGGCATCAGCCATAAATAACTTCGAGGAAAAACCCAATATTTGATCTTGCCGATATAACAGTAGGCGCGTCTTATCTTTGGGCATGAGTCGAACGTTCTGTTAGGAGTTAGGACAATGATCGTGAGTTATGATAGCACATACACGACCCAAGAAGGACCCGGATCCGGATATAGGAGATAATAAAATGAAATAATTTTATTGCCATGTTAGTCATCAACATAAACAGTCATAATTAAGACATGTATAACGTTAAGTAAAAAACTATTCGATGTAAAACGAGTGTTTACTATGAATTTGAAGCTACTAAAGTTGGGATTGACTATTACGAATATTTTTATTGTTTTTCTTAATTCGTTTTTGGATTGATTTCGGTTTTCTCGAGATTCACTATTATAGCAAATCTTTTGATGTTAACCGATGATGCGGTCTAAGATGGAGGGCACTCAAGTTAAAAACCATTCACTCAAGCCCTGAAGACATCAGCTTATACCCACACAAGCAACGTATTCCTACATCCCTACAATTTAGTTGTTCTTAGGCCTTTTTTGTCAATTCTTTTTTGGGGCACACTGAAATAAGTCTATAGTTAATTGGAGAACTCGGTGTGCCACCGGAACGCCTTTGGGGCCACTGCGTGGCTTCGGGTGCCCCCACAAAAAAGCCCTGGATGTCCTGCCCTATCATAAAAGCGGAGTCAAACCTCTTCGTCAGTCTTTGGAATATCAACCATGAAGAGAAGTCCCTTGATCAAAGTACCTACGAAGAGTACCATAGAAAAAGTATACATCAAACAAAACAATAAAAATCCCAAATATAACGTGTTTTGTAACAATTGTTTCATATTTTAGGTCACACACACGTATGTTTGCAAGATAAAAAAATACCCATTATGCATCTAAAGTCCCTACCGCAGCTAACAAAGATCTGATAACTTTGAAACTGATGAATGGATTTTATAAAAGAAAGCTAAGAACACTCCCGGTTCTACTTTCCAGTTTGTTCAACTACTCGGTTCGTCCGTTAGGGAGCTACGATACCACAGACAGGCAGACACACACAGAGACACGTCAAACTTAAAACATGAACAAAACATAAACTCATGTCACTATAGACCTTTTTGGACCCAATTTTTATGTATGCCAACTATTTATTTTTGGAAGTCTGTCAAAAATGAACATCCATACCTGAATAGTTCGTGCGCATTGGCTGAAGCGGGCACGCCAGGCGAGTCCCGCGGCGTACGGCACGTAAACTCGGAGTCGAAGTAAAACGCGTCGTCGGCGCGCGACACCGCCGGACGAAACGGTGGTACCACCTGCGTTCAACATTATAGAATTGTTTCATACCTTAGATAAATAATAAGTAAATAGATCACGTTTTTCCGCACGGTTCCTTTGTACCGATCGTAAGCAGATGAGGTGTATGTTAGCTATGGAGACATAGTGATGTGTCGCGACAAAAGTATGACACTTCCACAAGAACGACAAGACAAGTGCGATCAGACCCGTGCTATCGGTGTGTTCGTTTGTTCTAACTCTATACGTAGTATATGTAAACTCTTTGTTTCATACACTCTAACAAAAACAAGTTTAACATTTTGTAGTGGTAAGCCTTTGCAGAGTCAGCCTGGGGAAGTACCACACCTTTGCTAGCTATCCTACCGTCAAGCACCCACATGCAAACATTACTATGTTCCGATTTGAAGAGCAATCTTTTCAGATAAATTACAGAGCAAAGAGGTAAATCCTCGCATGTCTCCGGGTGACGAGTGCATTGCTGTGTAAGGCAGTGATTTGGAATCTTCGTGGTCAAATATCTGCTTGGCACTGTTTTGCTATGGGCCACTGCGTTGCTTACCATAAGGCACATGTCTTGCTCGACCCGGCAGTGTTTAGCCGCTTTCAGCACCGCTGAATTGAAAAAATGGCGAGAAAAAGGAAAACGGCTATAGTGCGCTGTTTACATTTCGGCTTATGAAGTGTGTGGTCACACTTCATTACTCTTGAACCCATTACTCTATACCCTAACTTTCTATTTATTTTATTTTATTCTGTATGGTATCTTTTGTTTATAAATATTGTACTTCATATGTAAACTGATAGGTTGGACAATTGGGCATAGGTAAGTGTTATTGGGATGTTAATTGGTTTAGAAGCATCATAAAAGAGAAGACATAATGATGTTCGAAATTAATTATATACATACTTCGTACCAATATATTTATACATATACGGTAACAAAATCAAACAACTAAAATGGCTTTAGATTTTTCTATTTTTACTTTGCAATAACTTCGAACTTTAGTCTAAATGTATTTTATGTCAAAATCTAGACTGATTCAAGGAGACGCCGCCATTGAACATAAATGTACGGGCATCCCTACCAAAAAATATGTTCTGTTTTTATATTAAATATTCATATTTGTAATCTCAATGTACTTGCAACAAACTAGCGTATTTAGTAAAAGTATTGTATTTTCCAATCACATTTTGATTTCTGATTTTGTTCGCTAAATGGGATTAAAGTAACCTACTAAATTACTTCCCAAAATATGTATTGAATACTATTTCAACCCTGTAAATAGGAAGGCAAACATTCGTTGTTTCTTAGTTATATCAAAACTATTCAAGCAAGAAACGTGTCTGATTTATTAACATTGACTGGGGAGTTATTTACCTGTTTACAAAACAATCTAAGCATGAAATCGAAAAGTTATTTTCGGTCGAATCCATTGTATATTCATGAAGTCGACACTGAGCTTCCATTACGCGATTAGCCAACGTGAGATTTTGGGTGTGATAAAAGCAATATTAGGGTTTGTCCACAATCCACATCCCATTATCGTAAGGACGGAGGTCACACCGTGATTTAATCATTTAAAATATCTCCTCTAATACGGGGTTATAAGACACGAGTGTACTAAACCAAGAAAATGTACTCTCAAATGACGTATGAGTTTTGTTGATAATAGTATTGCAAGATCTATATCGCATTAGCGCGTTTGTTGAAACGTTTTTGTGAATAATTGAGTATTACCACAAAATTAATGAAGTAAAACAATTTGGGTAATGAATATGAACCTGAAACAGGGTACAATAACTGTACCCTGTTATTGTACCCTGTAAATTAAACTAAACTAATTAGTCCGTCAGTTAGTTTACTAAAAAATATTATACACGTATTTTTACTTTTGTTTCACAAACAAAAAATGAGGAAATATTAGGCTTAGAAGTTTCGCGTGATGTCACTTGTGAATACAATTTTTACTTACAAGTGACGTCACGAACCCCCTCTGTCTCTGGAAGTTTGAAGATCTATATTTTTGTCGGTTTTTAATATTTTGAAAAAACAAAAATCCCATGTCCTTCCAAATCCCATATTTTTCTATGATCTAGCTGACGGACTAATTAGAATGATGTATTTTGACCCAGTCCGATACCCTACTATCAAAAAAAGCTTTCGTCACAAATTAAAGTAACTGAAAAGATTACAAGTGTTAGGAAAAGTTGATATTTTCCGCGTATTGGGGATGGCGTGAGTAAATATGTATATCATTGGCAGTGAGTAGTATGTATTTGTAGTAGAAATTGTTAACATTAAAACCAAGTGACCAAGTGCAATAAACTCACTTCTTTCCTGTAGAGAGCATCCCAATCAATGCTCGCGAAGAATTCGTGATTCTTGATATCCTCAATGCCATTAGCACCTGCCCCCAATCTGTAAAAACAAATACAATTTGTAGGTGTTACAGAATAACCTCCTCTCAGCGGATCAGCTTTCTTATACTTCATTGCTACTTGCTACTTCATTGCTACTTGCACTTCCGTCACTTTCGCATCGGAACAAAACGGACTAGAACACCAATTGTTACATTTTCTTTTTGTGAAGTAAATCAAGTCAAATTCCTGCTTAACCTATCCCTGATAAGGCAACATCCTTCTACTTCAATCTCTTATCTAAATAATTTACTTCCGTTGGCAGCAACCACTGGAAAACGATGCGAAAAGATCGGTGTGCTTTTTTAGACAATAATAACCTTTTTATGAATTACTTCCATGTCCATTTCGATCGGAATCCATCTTAGCTTCAGAACGAGAAGTACCTAACAAGTAAAGATCTCGCACCTACTTTGGCTTAAAAAACATATTGATTTTGTTTCTAGAATGTGTGAATGTGTGATAACATTACAGGTGTTATTTTTATTTCAGTGAAACGGCTTGCGGGGATTTATTAATTAGGGTTAAAATTATCGGAAATAGTATTTGAAGTAAAATCTTAAAACTTACCTGTTTTGTGGATTCCTTTTAAAAAGTGCGCGGAGCAACGATTGCGCTTCTTCGCTCAAGTTCGACGGCATACCAAGTTTGGCCTTCAAGATCTGCGTCATCGTTTCGTGCCTCGTCGAGCCGTGGAAGGGAAGGTTCCCCGTGAGCATCTCAAACTAAAAACCATACTTTTAAATAAATAACAGTTTATTTATAAATATTTCGTTTCAGTTACAAGGACGATTTCAAAGAGCACTCACGAACATTTGCGTGAAACTACTAAAATATTAAAACATTTATATTTAAATCCACTAAAATAATAAATGAAGTACGGTGAACAGGCACGTGTTAGATTAAAACATTGTTTCGAAAAGGAAACATCTCTATTTTAATAATAAACTTTCTCATAAGAACTCGTGGGCGTTCTACATTGACGCAAAGCTCATTTCATTCATCCAACCCACGCTTTTCATTCTACATAAAAAGGATATTGAAAATGGGGGCAAGTAATCTATTGCTAAGAAAGAAAAATATAAATTCTCCAAACGAGTCCCTTGAGTCGTTCAAGTTAATTATGACAAAACAAAAGAAACGAAAACTTTCGTTTTTTAAGTCGTGTCACGATGTTATTATGGGAATAATTTCATTGTGCTTTAATTTTCTTAGTAACATATATTATGCTGAAATGTGAGGTTGAACTAATGTACCACTTTTAAATATCATTGTACGTCATATCGATATTAAGTCAATCTGATAAAAAGGCGGAGAGAGATGTGGTCACACAGCTACTTAGCCCTAACGCGTTTTGGTCGTATCGAGATTTAGTCTTAAATCTATTTAGTCAGACCCGCTATCTAGTCATATCGAGATTTAGTCCTAAAGCTTCTAACACATATTTTACTTTGACGATATTAAATTTACATCAATTACATTGACATGAAAGATTCTTTATGAATTTTCTAGTCTAAACCTCTAAAAATATAGTCTATAATTATTATAACAAATCAAATTCTTAAAATGACAGAAATTCTAATAATTGTTACTTATGAATATGACGTCAGCAAAAGCTTTTGGTATTTCATATTTTATGGTCTCGTCGATCGCATCTATAAACGAACTGCAACCTTATTCTAAATTTATAGAGCTCATATTTAAGCATCGGTTTTCATCGTAATAATTAAATCGCACTTTTGATAACAAATGCATTGGCAATGCGACTCTAAATTCATGTGATTGTTTTGGGCACGTTGCCCGCAAACCTGAAATTACTGAATATTAATCATCAGCGAGCAACACGGAAGGGAGTAGCCTTAGCTAAAAAATATTGTTCAAATCTTTCTGTCATTTCTTGCGGGAGGGGAAGTTGCACACTAGCGCAAAGCCGCACTATTACTTACAAAACATACCTGTACCGATCCATTGCCGATCATACTCACACAACCAAATCACTAACACATAAAAAATAAAGCACCATTCACAAATCTAGCCCCGCCCTCACGCCACAGTATATTATCAAACTCCATGGTCCACGTGGACTTGTACTTTGACAGAGGGGAAACGCTGTGTATGCCTACTCCCTTCCGTGTTGCTCGCTGTTAATCATACGTCTAGTTAAATAAATAAATTGGTGGACAATTCACATACAACACCATCTGACCCCAAACTAAGCAATGCTTGTACTATGGCGGCCAGATAGCTGATATAATACTTATATAGTTGTAAATACATACTTATTATACATAGAAACACCCAGACACGGTACAAATATTTGAATTCATCACACAAAGTTAGTAAAGTTAGTAGGTAGTAAGATGTTGTTACTATAGGTAGTATCTAAGTCTTCTTTAAGTCTAGTCTTTAAAAGCTTTGAAATAGGGGGGCATCCATAAATTTTACGACACACGTAAGGGGTCGATGAAGCCTGACATTGTGTGACAAGGGGCGGGGAGGGGTCTCAAATTTTGTGACGTCACATTTTAAAAAGATATCGCATTTCATATCTATATATTATAACACTAAATTTAAACGAAAATAAATAAATACAAAATATGTGAAGTGTGTAGGTACCTATAGTGCGTTCCAGTAAGGCGTGTAGAAAACCAAAACAAACCAAAAAAAAGGTGATACCATAACATAAACATCGTTTAATCTTAGTATTTTTATGAAATTGCCTTAAAATATTTTTCACGAATATGATTCGACTTTATTGCGATCTTAAATACCATATACTTAGATTTGTATTGATCAAATAATTCTATACTATCTTATTTTAAAAGTTATTGAAAGCAATGGTAGGATGATAGAAATATGATTTTAAGTAGGTACTAGCAATTTGATCTGTGTTTCTCAAACTCTCAATGTTGCATTCAAGAGATTTATACTTCTTTTCATCAAATTATTCTTATTAAGGACGCGCCTATTTTTCTAACATACCCCTCTCATGCCCATATTGTGAAAATGCCCATTTTCATTATATTCAAGTATGGATTAATTTTTTCTCTATTTATTTTTGTCATTAATTTGGAATTTTTAATTGTAATGTAGTTTGATTTTAATGTAATGTATTATTTGATTTTTATTGTAATGGGATTTTAAATTGACGTCTGTTTTTTTAATTATTGACTTGTATTGGTAATATTTGAATATCTTGAATATTATGACATGTAACTACTCGTTATCAATAAAAGAGTATGAGTATGACTAATAGGGTGGAGCACGAAAGTATGGACAAACATTTTTTTTTAGTTTCGAAGTTCTAATAGGGGGGGATTTGTGCGTCATAATGAAGTTAAAAGAAGTGTAATTTTTCATTCCATTTAATGAGTATCTTCTGCCTCCGCATTGACTTCAAAAATTTTTTTTTTACATAAATTTGAAAGTCGCTTAATGTGAAATGGTGTCCCTATTTTCAAATTAAAAGGTACTTTACTACAGATAATGTATATTTTAAACATCTATTAGGGTAATACTGTGACAATGAACATGAAAATACTAAGAAGGAGTTAAAAAATTACATTAATTACTAAGCTAGAAAATCCTTTTTTGTTTTATATTTAGGCATCACGTTCCACGATTCGAACGTGGGTTTTATTGCACCTAATCGTGACTTTTGTGTGCACTGAGCTATAGAAGCTGCGGTCGTAATCTTCACAGCTCTCTCAACAGCTTCAGTAAGGCAGGTAACCTTTAAAAACAATGGTTTGCTCTCGCCACCAGACTTAACAATGTCCTGAATTCTTTAGTCAGATTTTTTTTTAAAGCGGCGTTTCGGTTAGGTTTTCCTACCAGTACATTAATTAATCAATATAAACTAGAAGTAGCATTAAAATTCATCAATGTCACTTGAAAAGAAAGAGTCTAGGTGTTGAAGCAAGGCTCACACTTCGTGCCTTTAGTATGCGACAAGCAGCCAGCTCTCTAATATTACGTTTCCTCTCATCTGTGATCATCGCAAGAAGAAGGCGGGAGGCGCAAAATACGTGTTTCTTAAAGTTTATGGGCAGGTTTCTGGTGTCCATAACAATGTTAAACAGATGACGAGTTACATATTTGTAGGATGGTTGGATCCTAATTGAAAACCAAGATTGTCCAACTTTATTTATATATACGAGATTTTGCTAGAATCCTTAAATTGTCCGTCGTATTTTCAGTTGCCACATACAAACATAGTATTTGGTTGGCACGTGTAATCCAACGGGCATGTTAAAGTTTACCTAGAGATTTATTTTCGAGATCTTATTTTAATTGAGCTTAAATTTCTTTACAGTCAGCTTTTCACATGTTTCTAGAGATTTTCCTAATGGACCTACGTAAGATATGTTTGTGTCCCGAAGTACAGTCTTCGAGATGAAGAAATAAATGTCTTAGAGCAGTTCATCAATGCGGAGCAAACAGATTTTTCACTGAAATAGTTTTTGTAGCTTTTTCTGAACTAGTTTTATAAATCCATCATACTTTCCTGTGTTAACATTCGTTCTGTCACAGCCAATGGCCATAATACATAATACTCGCCAAAATACTGGCTTGCTGGCTTGGGAAATTTTATTCTGTTGTCGTAGTTTGTATTCCTCTAGATGACCTCAGGTACAACCTTTACCTTTTTATAGTATACCAGTATCATCGGTTCTGCGGATAATCATGAGACGTTCTTTGATAAATTATAAGAGCCTATTTTTATTTAGGAACCTTTTTATCCTTAGAACAGATGCACTGAGCTAATTTATTGTATTTACATGCTGAAATACCAAAAAGTATCTTACTGCTTTGCTGAAAACTTTCTGACCCCTCTTGATGGATTTGAGTAGATTTTTGCTTTTTAAATTATATGTTTTAAACCTTTGAATTATCCTCATTTGTGTTACTATCAGAATAAATACAGTTTGTTGTATATTTCCAACCCAAGATGTTACGATGTCTGCTATCTCTGAAAAAGTTGGAACTTTTGCCCTTTTTTAGTTGTAATTTTAGTTGATGTCTCATTCATGTCAATTCGTAGTACTTCATTACATATTCGTAAGTAGTTAACACTTTCTCTTTTATGTCACTAACATCTCCCAAATAAGGACATTTAAACACACTTCGAGTTCTTTACATAGTTTTAAAAATAGAAACTGAAAAGAACAGAGCACTGTAAACGACGAGTATCGTGACAAGCGCCGCTAGCGTCTCCTCCTGCGCTCCCACATTCCCCATATTAAACTTATAAACACATAGTTTGGTTTCTTTGTGTACTCTACATCGAAAATATAGGGTCCCAGATAACGATTTGTAATAAAAAACCTGTCTGGTTGTGAAAATATAGTACTGATATATGGCGTCTGTGTAAGGTCTAAACCCAATTATTTTTATAAAATCAGTGCCGATGCGGGGGCAGTTACTCTAAACGAAATTGATTTATATTTTGTATTACTTAATTTAGGCCCAAATGGCACCAAATTTTTACTATTACATTACATTTAAACGAAAAAAGTTTTTTCGCTCCACCCTAATGACTAAAGAATTCCGAGAAAAAGGTTTCTTGTGTCGTAACGAGTTGAGAGAAAATCGCAAACCTCTAAATACGTGTTCCGAATTACGCTGTTTACTATCAAAAGCATGTATAATTTTCACTCTAAAATGCCATAAATTTTGTGTTATTTTGATCGAAACTTTTGTACCTATGTGTTTGTGTTTCCAGAATATTACATCATAGTGTTATGATCAGTTTTGGGTAGTACAAGGACAATTCGAACGAGATTTAATTATTGTTAAAAATAAAAGGAACGTTTTCATATAAGGAAACATCTAAATTACTTTCGTAAAACGTTTTCATATAAGTCCTACCGTAAACCGGGTAGTTTTCGGTTATTGGCATCGTGGTCATTGCGTCGTAGTTGAAATATATACCTATGTTTTTTATTTTCCAATGCTTCCCGAACCATTTTTGCGTATAATGACATTCGGTAGATTGAACCTTCGGGTCGTGGATCTCGATCCAATGACCGGTTTTAGCATCAATCAAACGTTCAGCAATTGCAGATTCTTGTGTCTGACGATTTTTTACAGCGGCAATGTGTTGATTGTTCCAAGTCCCAGCAGTGGGAACATTTGTTTGGGTGTTTATGATATGCATACATATATATTTAGCCTTGTTTTGCAACGAAAATTTAAATGGGCAAGCAATGAAAGGTACTACAAACTATCTTGTAAAACAATGGTTGAGAAATGCTGGTCTGTCATATTGAGAGTGACATTGGTTTGTTTACCTTTTATTCATGTAGATTTGGAATGAGGTATAGTGTAGGTATGGGGGAGGTCTCAAAAAAATACAACGAACTGTGACAAGGACAGGGGAGGAATATAAAAATCATGAAATTAGTGTGACGTATAATTTATGGATGGCCCCTAGGTGCTATAGTCTCATAAAATCTGAAAAAGTGTTAAGTACCTATATCGTCTTACCATAAGAACTCCAAAGGACCACCAATCCGCGGCAAATGTATGTCCTCTCCTATTGACAACTTCGGGGGCCATATACTCGACGGTGCCACAGAAACTGTACGCCTTATCGCTACTGGGCGGTAACTTTGACAAGCCAAAGTCTGTAAGGGCTATGTGACCATCGGCATCGAGCAAAATGTTCTCCGGTTTCAGATCCCTGTATATGATTCCCAACTTGTGTACGTGTTGTAACGCTAAAGCTAATTCTGCTAAGTAAAATTTCACATCTTCCTCTGTAAACATTACCTGTAAAATTACAATAAATTATAGAAAAGTTGTACTTACACAAGTTTAAGATGCATTAGATCTAATTTTATGTTTAATCCATAACAGGTTACACTTTCCACCATCTCGCCTGATATACAGCGACGATTCGGTCTACCATGGACCTCAAGTAGAATAATCCCACTCTAAATTTGAAAACCCCCAGATTATATATATATCACGGAATACCCACTCAGACAAAGCATTCCACAGTTTAGAAGTAATTATCTACTACGAACGAAGTAAGTCGTACGGAGTCAAACCTGTTTATTAAAGTATGTTGAAGGACAACCATGAAACGATGACCTTTTTCAAACTACGAGTAGTCCGATATATAAAACGGGGCGCTACATTAGTACGTCGGTGACCCGAATCCATTAGATTTATCCATTAGTTAGATCCTACCAGAAAATGCTCAACAAGACTATATTATTTTTCAAAAATACTTTTAAATTGGTTCATTTGTGGACCTACGAAACCACAGACAAATACACTGATAGATCAATACAAAGACACGCCAAACTATTATTGTACCCCCTCTTTTTGCGTAAGCGGCTTAAAATGAGGCGAGAAGATTCCATTACGATGGGAAATCCCATCTAGCTTAATTACATCATTTTACAGGAAAAATAAACAATTTAATTTTGATGTGTGTTATCCACATGGCACGAATACGTAAAACTAAAGTTCAAGATAATTATATCAAAACACAAATGTGGGTTCTGGGGAACATTCCCAGAGGCAATTGCCCTATGCCACCCACCGCGTCGCAGGTTGCGGATAGCGAAACGGCCTTCAGATATGTAGGCTAGCTGCTTTTGCAGTCGCGGACAGCAGGGCGGTCCATCTGGAGGGGTGCTGGTAAATACTCATGGCGGAGATTTGTCTATAAAATAGCACTAAACCCAATGAAAGTGGACGACAGTGGCGAGTATGAGCCGCCACTCTAATAAAAGCTCGGACCCGGGGAGACCAGCCTCGTCAGCGTCGGACTGCAACTGGACTAGGAGACACTTACTCCGAAATCAAAAGTAACCACTGCCTTGTGGACAGATGTTGGATCATCAAAGGCTAGGGCGTCAACCCAAAATCATGATGTGTAGTGCCTTGGGGAAGCGCTGCACTATTCACCCAAACATCGTAATGAAATGAGTGATAATAATGAGAAAGTTTTGCCTTGCGATCCGGCTAGCCCCCGGCGCTTGCAGGTTACCGGGCCTGTAAGTGAGAAATTGGTTACCGAAGACTGTAAGAGGGTGGGTACCCAGGCCCCCTTACCAGTAAATGTTACTGGTCTTAGAGAGAATAATAAAAAGCTAATGCAACAAGCCTTTCACCCCGGTTTATTCCTTGCTAGACCCAGAAGTGCATCCTTAAGCTTAGTAACAGATACTAGCACGCAACTTCGCCAGGATACTTTACACTCAAGTGTAGACATGGATCATGACAAAGAAATAGTTAATCCACCTGCTTGGCAGAGAGCACCTACGCTTCGAAGTGCTAAAAGGAAGAAACCATCATCCCCATCCCCAGATAGAACCCTGATTGCAAACCGATTCAGTGGACTCCCTGTTGATCAGGAAGAAGATATAAACAAAGATAATGGTCCTAAAAAAGTTCCTAAGCCACCAGTAATACTCTTATATGGAGTGGAGGACCTCACCAAGCTGACGGAATTACTTGAAACTATTGTTAATAAAGATGATTTCGTATACAAAGTGATAAATAAAAACCAGCTGCGACTGAACTGTTCCAAGGTAGAGGTGTATAAAACCGTGATAGAGACTCTCAGAGAAAAGGGACTTATTGGGCACACTTTTAATAGAAAAGATAAACGACCGTACAGAGTAGTTGTTAAAAATCTTCATCACTCAACTCCTATAAGTGAAATTAAACATGCCATTGAGGACACAGGAAATACAGTGATTGGGGAAATAATAAACGCAAAGTATGGTCCAGAGAAGAAACCCACTTGTACATTCTTTGCGACAGTGCAACAAGGCCCCAACAACAAAAATGTAAAGGACATAAAGTACATTAACCACCAAGCAGTCTCTATAGAAGAACCAAGAAAACGTAATACTATTGTGCAATGTTTTTTTGATGTCAGCAATATGGTCACACCAAAAATTATTGTATGAGACCTTATCGCTGTGTGAAATGTGCTGAAGCTCATAAGACATCCGAATGTTCAAAGACTGATCGCAACACACCCGCAAAATGTGCTTTGTGCCTTGGCGCTCATCCTGCGAACTTTAAAGGATGTGAGGTCTACAAAGAAATTGCATCAAGAAAAATCAACAAAAACTCACACATTAGAGGTAGAGGAAACACTAAGCAAAACGCTAACAATAATAACCAGCAGAAGCCACAAGCTCCCAACACGGCAGTTTATGCAGAAAAGGAATCACAACCACAATATGGTAATACAACTACTGGGAAAGAAAAAATAAACCCACATGCTAAAAAGAGAGCAGGATATAATGAAGTACTTAAAAACAATCCAAATTCAGAAAATTCACAGATCCCAAGGCTGAATACAACAGCAGAAGAGATGCTCCTCATACAAGCCGAGAAATTTGACTTAATACTACAACAAATGAGTACCCTAATTAATCTCATAACAACTCTAGTTACACAAATGTCAAAATGACTTCCCTCAAGATAGTGACGGGAACCTAGATGGTCTATCACCCAATCTAGAAGAGGTAGAAGTGTTACTAAAATCTCACAACATAGACATCTTGCTAGTGTCTGAATCTCACTTAACTGACAATAAGACTGTTACCATTCGTAACTACAATATCTACGCCGTTAACCATCCAGACGGCACTGCACATGCAGGTGCGGCCCTAATTATAAAATCAAGTGTCAAACACCATGAACAGCCACAGTTTAGGAAAGCCCACATACAAGCTGCCACCGTGGCAGTAGAAGACCGAAATTACATGTTCAATGTATCCGCGATATACTGCCCTCCAAAGCACAATATAAAACAAGAACATTACGAAGAGCTCTTTAACACACTTGGAAAGCGGTTTATTGTCGGGGGAGATTGGAACGCCAAACATGTTCACTGGGCCTCCAGATTAACTAACACAAGAGGAAGAGAACTTAAGAAAACTATTGAAAAAAATAACCTCGCAACTATATCAACTACGGACCCGACCAACTGGCCTACAGACCCCAAGAGGCTTCCTGATGTCATCGACTTCTTTGTAACAAAGGGACTTTCCGGACTTTCTTACGACATACACACATGTTTGGATTCGGACACTAATCATGTCCCAGTAATACTTACCATCGGTGCTACTGTTCTGAAAATGGAAAGCAATCCCAAACTGTACAACAAACACACTGACTGGAATGCATATCGGGAACTCGTGCATGATAAAATTGACTTAAAAATCGGTCTGAAAACTGAGACGGATATCGATGATGCTGTGCGGCACTTAACATCCGTCATCCAAGAAAGTTGCTGGATGACTACACCTGAAGCCACCAACCGTCCCCCACAGAGTAAAACGTATTCGGAAACCATACGGCAAAAAATATGTGAAAAAAGGAGACTCCGGAGAATATGGCACATCAGTAGACACTCTAGTGACAAGACGTTATTAAATAAGGCTGCTCGAGAACTTAAGGAACTGATCTCTGAAGCAAATAATGCTGCCTTAGACACCTACTTGGAAGGGTTAACAGCCACAAAGGCAACCAACTACTCTCTATGGAAAGCCTGTAAAAATCTTGATCGACCATTATATCAAAAGCCACCCCTTCGCACTTCCAACGGTAGGTAGACTAGAACCAGTCAGGACAAATCTGAGGCCTTCGCACAACACCTAAGCCAGGTATTCAAACCAAATGAACCTGGACCAGAAGCAGATGAATCGCAGATAGACGAAACGCTCAATCAAGACCTACAACTCGACCTACCTTTAAAACTTGTAAAGCCCAGAGAGATCTATAAAAATATTAAGGAACTGCAGAATAACAAAGCACCAGGATACGACCTTATAGACAAGAAGGTACTTGAAGAATCACCTCGGAAAGTAATTGTGCTCCTTACAATGATTTTTAACGCCATCCTGAGAGTCGGATACTTCCCAGATCTCTGGAAAGTATCACAAGTTATCATGATCCACAAACCTGGTAAAGCGATGCACGAAATCACATCATACAGACCTATAAGCCTTCTGCCGATAATGTCAAAGTTGCTCGAAAAATCTCTATTGCACAGAATGCTGCATGTGCTAAATGAAAATTCGGTTATACCGGACCACCAATTCGGATTTCGGAAAGAACATGCCACCATAGAACAAGTTCATAGAGTGTGCAGGACAATAAGGAAATCACTAGAAAAAAAAGAGTACTGCTCGGCTGTATTCCTTGATATACAACAAGCCTTCGACAGAGTTTGGCATAAGGGATTGTTGTATAAAATAAAGTCGAAACTACCCCACACATTCTATAGTGTTTTGAAGTCCTATATCTCTGACAGAGTTTTCCAGGTGAGAGAAGGTGATTGCACATCGGCATTTTATGAAATATCCGCAGGAGTACCACAAGGATCTGTACTTGGACCTATCCTCTACATACTCTTTACATGTGACTTGCCTCAGAGCCCAGATGTTACAGTTGCTACCTTCGCAGACGACACAGCCATTCTCGCCTCAGATAAATGTGCAGTGCAAGCCTCCTTGATATTGCAAAAGATCTTGAAAGAAATCGAAGAATGGTTGGTGAAATGGAGAATTGCCCCTAGTGTAACCAAATGGCACACAACTACCCCACCAAAACGTAGTGAAGTATTTGGGCATGCACCTAGACCGTCGTTTTACATGGAAAAAACATATAGAATCAAAAAGAGACGAAGTAAATCTAAGATATAGAAATCTCTACTGGCTACTAGGGAAACACTCAAAACTGTCGCTCGAAAGCAAGACACATGTGTACAATACAGTGCTAAAACCAATCTGGACATACGGAATTCAATTGTGGGGATCGGCCAGTAACTCAAACATATTAAAAATCCAACGAGTACAAAACAGCATCTTAAGGCAAATGACAAACGCACCCTGGTTCCTCAGAACAACAGAGGTCCATGAAACTTTAAACGTGCCAATGGTAGAACAGGAGATAGAACGCCATAGTGCTAACTATAAACTGCGACTGCAAAAGCATCCAAATGAACTTGCGGGTCAACTCACTATTCCTGAAACTATACGTCGTCTCAAAAAGCGACGGGACTTGTACGATTGAGACAACAATATTGCAAAATATAAAAAAAAAAGGGCGAACTCCACAGGGAGAGGACCCTCAATGCCACGAAACAGTCACCCCATCTGCTTATAGTCACCATGACTGATTGCATGATTATTGCGAACAAAAAAAAAAAATGAAAAAAAATATCAAAACACAAAACATGTGGTGTCAGATTACACTCCCACAGTTTTGGCAAGTGTTATGTTTGAATCACTGTATGTTTCTAAGATCCATTATCGATGAATCATAAGTATAAACAAGGAGTAGATAGCCACAAACACAATAGTTCATTGCCATCAAATATGATTATCACTAGGTTAGTTAGGTTGTCAGGTCTCTATACATGTTCCATGAATACATATATTTTGTTTTTGTAGTATAGAGCGACAAGATGAGCAGGACATGTACCTGATGGTACGCAACATGTCCGCCACATAACAGCATAGTGACACGTAGCTATTGGAACATGAAGAGTCCAAATAATTACCTAGCACTGCACTGCGCTCGTCACCCAGAGATATGTTTTATCTCTACACCCTGTAATTTCACTAGAAACATTGCCCTTCAAACCGGAACACAATAATGCTTGCACATTACTGTTTGGCGGTAGAATAACTGGCAATATACTACCCCAGGCGGCCTCTGCAAAGAGTCCACTACAAAAACTGATGTATTATGTTGGTTGTATTTAAATGACTTTAAATTCTAATATATATTGGTGTCCAATGGTGGACAATTTGCACACAACACCATCTGACCCCAAACTAAGCAAACCTTGTACTGATGTATGGCGCCCAGATAGCTAATATAATACTTGTATAGTTGTATAAGTTACGGTGGTCTAGTCGGGAGAACGGCGGCTGCCGATCCGGAGACCCCGGGTTCGAACCCCACACGCACCACTGTCTTTTCGAAGTCATGTGCGTAATGCCGCTAACTTAAAACGGTGAAGGAAAACATCGTGAGGAAACCGACATGTACCTAGAATCTTTCGAAGTCATGTGTCATCCGCCAACCCGCACTGGGCCAGCGTGGTGGATTATGACCTTAACTCTCTCCTTGCGAGAGAAGGCCCCGAGTCCCAGCAGTGGGAACGTTTAGTGGGCTGTTGATGATGATAGTTGTAAATACATACTTATTATATATAGAAATACCCAGACACAGTTCAAATAATTAAACTTATCACAAAAATGCACTGGGTGGGAATCGAACCCACAACCCTCGGCTTCGCAGGCAGACTTACTACTAACAATAAGCCAGGAGGCCAGCCAAATAAAAAGATAATCATTTCAGTCTTAACTTTTTTATTACATAATTATATGTGGACATTTTCCACATTTGACCACCAACTTGCCTGTTGGCAAGCGACATTGTCGACCTAAATGAGCTTATGTTATCTTTTCTTTTGCCTCTGGCTAGAACACAAATTAATGAAGCTGAAACATTTAAAAAGTTTCAGTATATGTAATCAAAATTAGATAATACTCTTACCTCTTTACTGAGACGTGAAAAGAGATCTCCACCACGCAAAAAATCCAATATTAAATATAATTTTCCTGCAGTTTGAAATGCATAATGTAGTTTTACAATAAATGGATGTCCCATTTCTACTAAAATATTTCTTTCCATTTTCGTTCGTTCTCTGTCTCTTACTTTGAGTGTTGCTTTTTTAAGTACCTGAAAATATCAATTTTATAATGTTGCCGTTTTCCTGTTGTGTGGATTTTCTGGTATTATTTAATTAGTCATATTAAATGTTTCTGACTAATTTGTTCCATCGTGAGATGAGGTGGTCTAAAAATGAATTTTATCATCATCTGTGTTTAATTAAGTTTACGTGTTTAGGACTATTGCAATGGGACAACATTTTTGATGTCCAGTTTAAGTATTATTACTCAAACTCTAGATCTAAGAATGCGAAATCACCTTAGAATTGTTTATTCTGGCTTCCTGCAGAAACTATTACTAGAAGCAAAACTAACTAAATAATATTTATAACATGTCTATCCTAGTCTTTAGTCTTTATTATATATGTACATATTTGCTGGTTGCCTGGAAGAGATTGCTCTAAGCAATAAGGCCACCATTTGTGGTGCTAGTTCGTAAGTGTTTTACTGTAATATTTCTGTTTTTGTGTCACAATAAAGAGTTATCTATCTATCTATATTTATTAAATATGTTTACATAAATATAAAGCCATAATTATCTTATACCTTTAAACGAGCAATTCTTGTATATAAATATATATATATAGAATCTGAATCTCGGAAACGGCTCGACGGATTTTCATGAAATTATGTATGCAGGGGATTTCGGGGACGATAAATCGATCTAACTAGGTTTTATTTTTATAAAACGCATATTATGCGCGTTTTTAGACAGTGAAAAACTGTCACATTAGACATTAGAATGCGAAGGTAAATTTCGCCGCGTGACGCGACAGCATAATTAGCTCAGACGGGAAGTCGGGCGCCTCATAGCGGTCACGAATTAGTAGCTCCGGGTTCGAATCCAGACGGGTTCTCTTTTTTTTTCAATTCGTTTTTTTTTAAGAAAATCTATTTCTTGGAGTCTTTTATCTGTAGGTATCTAAGTATATTTAGTATTTAAACCGAGCAAAGCTCGGTTACCCAGGTACTGTTTTATATTCATATAATTAATGATGGTCAAGCAGCAATAAGCTGATGTTCCATAAAATGTTTAAAAAAACTTCAAATAAACATAGATTCACTAATTTCTAAATCTACCAGAACTATGGAAATTATGGATCAAAATATGGAATATTCACAAAAAGCTATTTAATTTATTTACCTTCATTGCATATAAAGTGCCTGCATCAGCTCCAGCTACTTTTCTTACAAGGAATACTTTTCCAAATGAGCCTTCCCCGAGAACTTTGAGCAGCTCAAACTGGGAGGGATCTGCTTTTTCATGGCCTTCCTTGACCACATCTTGAATTTCCACTTCTCTTTCATAATTTTCAACAGAGGATTCTAGACTCTCTGTGGTGGATGCTTGACGGGATTCTGCTGAGTTTTCCACTACTACTGGGAGGCTGTTTGCCTGTGTCGAACCATGCTAGGAAAGAAAGTTTTTATCAGGCACAGTTTTAATGTTTTAGATGAACTCCGTCAACCATATGATTCTCTTTAGAAATCGTGAGATATGAAAATATGGTATGTCGGTGTTAACAGGTTGGTATTTGTATGCAGATTGATGGTATTTGAAAAGCCCCAAGTAATTCTTGGCAGAGTCCTAATATTCAGTAACATGTTTCTAAATCCATTTCTAAGCACTCAGAAAACAGCAAAGAAAGTTTGTTGAAAAACTGATGATGCTAAAAGGCGCTTTGTCATAAGCAGAGGTAGTAAGTAACGAAAATCATGTTTTAATAAACTGTATATTAAACTAACTAATAGCCCACCCCAACTTCCGTTTGGGCAACTAATCTTTGTACCTATTTATACCTAATGGAAAAACAATTTTTGAAACTATTTCACAGTACCTAGTAGTTTTAAGATTATGCATTACAAAAAAAATATCTTTCCTCTTTAAAACATTAGTATAGAAATATAGATAACCACTATGTACCTTTAACCCACAGCTCATGCAAGAACCCATTTAAAATTTATCACAATGTCCTGGAATATTTTTGATGCTTTTGACATTATTACGACATTTTCAACTGTTTTTTACTCATTTTGAAATTTATTAGTTAACATTATCGCAGGGCAAATTCTCCTTGAACCCTTAAAAATACCAGACCTTGGCATGTGAGTTGTAAAACTGAATCCTATAATATACTATTTTGTAAAATCAATGAAAGTAGGTATTTCACATCACAAAGAAAAAAGTTTGATCAAATTACCCACATAAATAAAAACTGAACTTACCATATTTTACTAAACTTACAATTGAATAGCACATAAATAGTACTTTGGCTTGCTTATTGAATGATACTATTAATTCTTCAACTAGTCTAATTTTATCCAGGCATAATTTTTTATTGCTGTTCATACATCATAACATATAATAATAACAACACAATAACACAAAACACAAAATGTTTTAAAAAGTTGACCCATACAAACTGGCTTCTTTGAGGGGCAATGCAATATTTCTGGCAATATAATTTGCTTACAGCTTAAGTTAAAAAAATATATACTTAGGTGGTTTAAGTTAAATAATGTCAGTCATTGGTTTGCACAAATAACACACTGTTTACTACTTTTAGAATCGAGCATAACTTAGAAAACGGAATGTTAAGCTATCAAATATAAGAGTTACAACACTGTCAATCACTATAGGCTCAAAATTATTTTTAAATGTTTGTGACAACACAATTTACCGTTTCCTTTTATACACACATATTTACACTTACACTACTTTAAATGTAATAATTAAATAGAATTTTCTACCTGTTTCACACTCATGATGTCTAACAATTTCATGTTGAAACATACTGAGAGACAAACACACATCACAGAATCCAGTAATATGATATTAGCACAGATGTGATAAAATTTAGATAGGAGTATTTGTTTGTATACTACCACAAGGTCACAAATGCTAAAAAAATTCATCCAAAGCCAAATAGCTACTGTTACTGGAATAATGTCAAATAACTCTGATGAACTGCAGTTACTTGGCCAATGATTCAGAGGTAGGTAGCTGTATACTATCATTTTCATAGTAAAAACATTGAATCATTCATTATTTATTGTGCTACTAATGTAGTACCTACCTAATACTTGTCATTCATTGTTTACTATGTCTTAGGCGGACGTCTGCTTCCGATTATATTGTCTTATTTACGGCAATCATCAAGCTACGGGTGTATCATTGATTAAATCAGTTAGACAGAAGGAAAGGTCCTTGAGAAACGTCTGTATTCAAGGATATCAATATCAATTATTATTATTTTCTCTAAAAAAATTCGATACACTGCCATTACACTAGTTACCCAAGTCAAAGGAATGAGCAATTTATAATGTAAAATGTCTTAAATCTAATTATGAACGTGAAAAACATTCTAAACATACCGTGTTGTCGCCCACATTCTGCATTCGCCAGGGGTCCGAAGTATTAGCTAAAGGCATGGTGGCTACGTTTCACACACAAAACATGAACTTGTAAACTAAGTAATCAATTAAAACAAATTAACTGAAACCATCCCTTACTCATATCTCATTCATAAAAATAGGAAATAGGAATTGGTGGCGACGTGAAACTAACATTTGACAGTGCCGTGACTGCCGTGACGGACAGCGAGCGACCATGAAAATTAATGGTCAAGTGCGTGTCAAGTTTTAGAGATCAGTGCGGAAAGAAGATTAGTAATGAAATCGTCGTTTCGATTTTGTTAATAAACAGATCCTATTTATGTACTTACTGAATAATAATGAAATAAGTTTTAACCAACTACCTATTCCTTTTTATGTTTTTGTACAAAATAGAGTACTACGCCTACCCAATACCCATAACAGCATAGTGTCATGCCGCTATTGGCCGCTATTTAAGTATGGAGGGTGGAGGGTTGCAATCAATACTTGTCTCTTGTTTTACTCGTTTAGCAATCTCGGGCTTCAGGGTAGCGATTCTGAAACCATTCGGTTGCATCCGACACGGAATCTCATCTCTCGGTCTCTGTCATGCTAAACAGATAAGACAAAGACCGAGAGATGAGATTCCGTGTCGGATGCAACCGAATGGTTTCAGAATCGCTACCCAGGTGTCCTCTAATACCTACCGAATCCTGAACTTTAGGCCAGGGTAGCGATTCTGAAACCATTCGGTTACATCCGACACGGAATCTCATCTCTCGGTCTTTGTCTTATCTGTTTAGCATGACAAAGACCGAAAGATGAGATTCCGTGTCGGATGCAACCGAATGGTTTCAGAATCGCTACCCAGAGCAGAAAGCGGAGTGCAGAGTGCATGAGTGCTCTACTAACATAATCTTATTAACTAAATACTTACGTAGCGCATAATTGGATATATTTTCATGTTTTTCTATATTCACTAACCATACTCAATGAGACATATTACGCTCATACACGATACAACATTACGCTCGTCCCCTCCCAAGATGTAACATAATATAAATATAATGAATCTCAATGAGCTGTAATTTCACCATGCGATTTTAATTAACAAATAATAATTTAATTAATATACAAATAATGTATAGTATATTAATCACTATTTGATGGTAAAATAACGCAAAGATGTGGCACTTTACTTGGAGGACTCTTAAAGAGTCAATAAAATATCCAAACAACCAAACATTGACATTTATAATATTTTATTTTATTTTATTTTATTTATTTTTGGGAATCTTACAGCTAAGTATACAATTATTGTAATTTAACAAATACATAAGGCCAATTACAAGGTTCCACAAGTAAAAACGTATAAAATAGATACCTAAAGAACAAGTAGACTAAGAAAAAACTAAATAGACAATATAAATTTGCACAAGTACAACTAAAACAAAAGACTAGCCAAAGAAGGCGCTTGCCAGTAGCTTCTTGAGCTGCTGGACTGATGTGTTAAACAGGTCAATATCGTGTCGAGTAGCTACATCATTGAAACTTCGGCTTGCTCTCAATAAATAACTGTTTTGCCTGTAATTAGTATTAGCTCTGGGGATAAACAGAGTGCATGGCCTCCTGATAGGATCAGCCGAGACCTTAAGCCCTATCCGGTCCAGTAGCTCCAGGCAGTCAACTGAGCCATTTGCTATCCTCAACAGGTACGCGACATCCGCAATGTATCGTCTTGTAGCTAAAGGTAACACATGAAATTTATGACAACGTGTAGTATAGTCTGGAAGATATTTTTTCACTTTAAATTGAAGGTGACGTACAAAACGTCTCTGGATCCGCTCAATGCGAGTAATGTAAATGTTATAGCTGGGGTTCCAGATTTGTGACGCATATTCCAAGTGACTACGTACATATGCACAATAAAGAATTTTAATGGTTTTAATAGATTTAAACTCAGATGATAAACGCATAATAAAACCTAAAGCTCTCGATGCCTTGCCGACGATGCTATTGATGTGTTCATCGAAGAGTAATTTATTGTCAAAGATTATACCTAAATCACGGATTGAGTTTACTCTAGTAATATTGATATTTTTAAGTGTATACGTAAAAGAAAGAGGTTGTGGCTTACGAGTGAAAGAACATAAGTAACATTTGGATACATTTAGGTCTAATTTGTTCAACAAACAGAAACGGTCGAATCGATTGAGATCTTCTTGCAAATAGTGTGCACTTTGTCGTGAGTCAATCGGGCAGAGTATCTTCATTAGGGTGGAGCACGAATGTATGGACAAATTTTTTTTTTTAGTTTTGATGTTCTAATAGGGGGGGATTTGTGCGTCAAAATGAAGTTAAAAGAAGTGTAATTTTTCATTCCATTTAATGAGTATCTTCTGCCTCCGCATTGACTTCAAAAATTTTATTTTTTTACATAAAGTTGAAAGTCGCATAATGTGAAATGGTGTCCCTATTTTAAAATTAAAAGGTACTTTACTACAGATAATGTATATTTTAAACATCTATTAGGGTAATAATGTGACAATGAACATTAAAATACTAAGAAGGAGTTAAAAAATTACATTAATAACTAAGCTAGAAAATCCTTTTTTGTTTTATATTTAGGCATCACATTCCACGATTAGAACGTGGCTTTTATTGCATCTAATCGTGACTTTTGTGTGCACTGAACTATAGAAGCTGCGGTCGTAATCTTCACAGCTCTCTCAACAGCTTTAGTAAGGCAGGTAACCTTTAAAAACAATGGTTTGCTCTCGCCACCAGATTCAACAATGTCCTGAATTCTTTGGTCAGATTTTTTTTTAAAGCGGCGGTTCGGTTTAGTTTTCCTACCAGTACATTAATTAATCAACATAAACTAGAAGTAGCATTAAAATTCATCAATGTCACTTGAAAAGAAAAAGTCTAGGTGTTGAAGCAAGGCTCACACTGCGTGCCTTTAATATGCGACAAGCAGCCAGCTCTCTAATATTACGTTTCCTCTTATCTGTTATCATCGCAAGAAGAAGGCTTTAAGTAGAAGGCGGGAGGCGCAAAATACGCGTTTCTTAAAGTTTATGGGCAGGTTTCTGGTGTCCATAACAATGTTAAACAGATGACGAGTGACATATTTGTAGGATGGTTGGATCCTAATTGAAAACCAAGACGGTACAATTTTATATACGAGATTTTGCTAGAATCCTTAAATTGTCCGTCGTATTTTCAGTTGCCACATACAAACGTAGTATTTGGTTGGCACGTGTGATCCAACGGGCATGTTAAAGTTTACCTAGAGATTTATTTTCGAGATCTTATTTTAGTAATTGGCCATTGCGAGTAATATTTGTCCTGCAATGTGCTTAAATTTCTTTACAGTCAGCTTTTCACATGTTTCTAGAGATTTTCCTAATGGACCTACGTAAGATATGTGTCCCGAAGTACAGTCTTTGAGATGAAGAAATAAATGTCTTAGAGCAGTTCATCAATGTGGAGCAAACTGATTTTTCACTGAAATAGTTTTTGTACTAGCTTTTTCTGAACTAGTTTTATAAATCCATCATACTTTCCTGTGTTAACATTCGTTCTGTCATAGCCAATGGCCATAATACATAATACTCGCCAAAATACTGGCTTAAGAAATTTCTTCACGAACCATCTAATCTGTTGTCGTAGTTTGTATTCCTCTAGATGACCTCAGGTACAACCTTTACCTTTTTATAGTATACCAGTATCATCGATTCTGCAGATAATCATCTCATGAGACGTTCTTTGATAAATTATAGAAGCCTGTTTTTATTTAGGAACCTTTTTATCCTTAGAACAGATGCACTGAGCTTATTTATTGTATTTACATGCTGAAATACCAAAAAGTAGCTTACTGCTTTGCTGAAAACTTTCTGACTCCTCTTGATGGATTTGAGTAGATTTTTGCTTTTTAAATTATATGTTTTAAACCTTTGAATTATTCTCATTTTTGTTACTATCAGAATAAATACAGTTTGTTGTATATTTCCAACCCAAGATGTTACGATGTCTGCTATCTCTGAAAAAGTTGGAACTTTTGCCCTTTTTAGTTGTAATTTTAGTTGATGTCTCATTCATGTCAATTTGTAGTACTTCATTACATATTCGTAAGTAGTCACTTTCTCTTTTATGTCACTAACATCCCCCAAATAAAGACATTTAAACACACTTCGAGTTCTTTACATAGTTTTAAAAATAGAAACTGAAAAGAACAGATCGCTGTAAACGACGAGTATCGTGACAAGCGCCGCAAGCGTCTCCTCTTGCGCTCCTACATTCCCCAAATTAAACTTATAAACACATAATTTGGTTTCTTTGTGTATTCTACATCGAAAATATAAGATCCCAGATAACGATTTGTAATAAAAAAACTGTCTGGTTATAAAAATATAGTACTGATATATGGCGTCTGTGTAAGGTCTAAACCCAATTATTTTTATAAAATCAGTGCCGATGCGGGGGCAGTTACTCTAAACGGAATTGATTTATATTTTGTATTACTTAATTTAAGCCCAAATGGCACCAAATTTTTACTATTACATTACATTTAAACGAAAAAAGTTTTTTCGCTCCACCCTAATCTTCATGTCGTCAGCATATAGGATTACTTTGCAGAATTTGAAGCATGAAGACACATCATTGACTACGATGTTAAACAAAAGTGGACCTAATAGGGATCCCTGGGGCACTCCTGAGGGAATTTGCATTGATGATGACGTGTATCCGTTAAGAGCCACAGTCTGGCACCTGTTTTGTACATAGGATGTAAACCACCTATACAGGTTTCCACGAATTCCTACTAATTGGAGTTTGCGTAAAAGTACAGAATGATCAATTCTATCGAAACATTTGCTATAATCGGTATAGATGACATCAACTTGAGAAGGTAAGGACATATGTTCCGATATATAATCACTACAAACGACCAGGTTAGATGTGGTAGACCTTCCTCTCAAAAAACCGTGCTGCTGTGAGCAAAATGTATGTTTTAGAGTAGAATATAACTGGTCATAGACAACTTTTTCTAGCACCTTAGCAAACAAACATAGTTTAGAGATAGATATAAGTAGGATACTCGCATCACTCCGCGATTTTTTTGCGTAGTTGCCGTTCTCGTAACTTTCCTGAGATAAAAAGTAGCTTGTATGCACCATACCGTATCCGATCTTAATACTGAGTGTCCGTTACGACGACAAATATCCAAACATCTAAATATATGAATACCGAAGCTTTCGCATTTATAATCTAAGATTACTTACTTTGATCTCAGTATGATTAATTAGTGTCTTTTCAGTACTTTTCCACACATATAATTGTTTATTAGGTATATTAAGCTCATTTGTGCTAAAATGAGATATTTACTATACACATTTTGCCATCGATTGCGGTCTGTTTGGACTGAATGTTATCATCGACCAATTAAGAAAATATTAAATAATATAGTAATGCTGTGCACATGACATGCACTTAAGTTTTGAAAAAATGTTGTTGTTCTTTCAACCTATTAACAGTTTTTGTTGATAGTAAATATAATATTATTTTTACAAAAAGTGGTAAAACAGCTGTTCATGTTTTCTACAATAGTTTTTATTGTCAGATTTTGCCTGCTAGCTCATTTATATTTCTGATACAATGCTTCTTTGTACAATCCAATATGTTTACCGTATTTGTCATGCAATTTAGCCTCCCATTAAGATCCCATGCGAAAAATAATTTAATCATTTCGACGGAACCCACGTGTAAAAGATTCTCTACTTATGGCATTTCATTCAAGACCTAATGACATAGCGTTGCTTCAATGTCACTGTCTTATGTCAAGAGCTCAGACATTCGCGTTTTACACAAAATGGCGCGTAATTTCAATTAATTGACTACCTAATGGTAAACCGCGTTTTATTAAAACTCGACAAAGATTATTTTACCTCCATAACTCCATAACCGTTTACGAAACTTTCATGAAACGGACACTGGCAGAATAACGACGAAGTCGTACACGCCATAAAGCAAGAAACTCAGAAACAGAAATACACCGAATACTTACACGAATGAATGAATGACTACCTAATGAAATATCTATTTCAATCAAGGTTTTCACTATTCGGAGCACAAACATCTAGAGCGGGAGGGAATTTTATTTTTATGCATAGGTACTGTATACTGTATTATACGTCATATCAACGTCATATAAACCTTCCTCTTGAATTACTTACTCCGTTACAGTCCGCGAGGTATAAGCTGAGCTTTGCATTAGTGTGAGTGATCACATGCATACGCATCTATTACCAAAAGTACAGTCAGACAACAAACTCTTAAACAACAAGCTGACATTAACTATCCAGGATCAATATGGTAATTGCGAAAAGAAGTATCTCTTTTAGGATTCAAATGGTCAAGGACAGAGAATAACAGAAAAATTTTAATGGAAAAGCATGAGATCCGTCACCTACGTATAACTTATTTACTTAAAATTTCCGAATACCGTATTCAGGGCAGGCCTATCGTTTATACCAATATACAATTGATACTGCATAATAAACAACGATTTATTGAATATAAAATTGACACCTTATTAAGAGAACATGGTCACAGCGTCCTGCGTCTGACTGTACTTTTGGTGATCACTCACACTAATGCAAAGCTCAGCTTATACCTCGCGGACTGTACTCTATCTATTTAAAAAATAAAGTGGCCAAGTGCGAGTTGGACTCGCCCATGAAGGGTTCCGTTGCAGCAAGTAACATTATATACATAGTACACATAGTTCTTGTAGTTCGTTGTAACTTTGATCGAAGTTTCAATAATAGTGTATTTATGACGTACTAAAAAAAACTACTCATCAGATCGAGTTCAAACTAATTTTCGTTGGTAGTTTACATGGTAATGTACATCATATATTTTTTTTAGATTTTTCATTCTCTTACTTTAGAAGTTAGAGGGGGGGGGGGGGGGGACACACATTTTACCACTTTGGAAGTGTCTCTCGCGCAAATTATTCAGTGTAGACGAAAATGATTTTAGAAACCTCAACATCATTTTTGAAAACCTATCGATAGACACCCCACAAGTGTAGGTTTGATGAAAAAAAAAATTTTGAGTTTCAGTTCTCAGTATGGGGGGCAACCCTAATTTTTCTTTTTTTTTTAATTTCTCTGTTGAAATCTTAATGCGGTTCACAGAATACATCTACTTACAAAGTTTCAACAGTGTCGTTTTCATAGTTTCGGCAAAAAGTGGCTGTGACATACGGACGGACAGACAGACAGACAGACAGACAGACAGACAAACAGACAGATAGACATGACGAATCTATAAGGGTTCCGTTTTTACGTTTTACGGAACCCTAAAAACTGCATCAAAATCTATTTGATAGCTTTGTTCTACAGTTTTTAATGCAGTTTTTTTCAGTAGATGGAGTAATTCAAGAGGAAGGTTTATATGTATCATACATGCGTAGAATAGTAGCGAAACACTGATAGTTATCAGTGTTTATAATAAATCAATTATAATTTTACAGGCAAACATTACTGTGTTCCGGTTTAAAGGGCAATGTTTCTAGATAACTTAATAACTACACATAACCCTCCTATAGTATATTAATTGACTTTCGTGTTTTCTTTCATGTATCGCTTTGGTATTTGTTATTTTTGTGTACTTTTGACGTGACAACGTCTTATAATTCGATGAAGCCGGCTGCACGCACGAAAAAACATGACGTCATGCGCCGTTACCGCCGTTACCCTCGCCGCATGACGTCATGCGGCGTTACCTCGCTCTAAGGCGTAGTTGAAGTTGTCACGTTCAACTATCGTCAGTAAACCGACTTTACAGACAACCATTTTTTTTTCATCTAATTTATGACATCTAATTGTATTTTTATCAATTTAATTTAATTTAATTTAATTAACTTTTGACTTACTACTTTCTATTAGACTAATATTTGAATGTGTGTAATTATCATAACATACCATATTTATTTTATCAAGACATAAATAAATGTATCTATTATTAGTATAATTGGCGTTTTGCCGTTCTAATTGATTAAATATATAAATAAATAGAGAAATTACAGGGCTTAGATATATAATAATCTTAGATCTCTGGGTGACGAGCGCAGTACAGTGCTAGGTAATGATTTGGATTCTTCATGGTCCCAATATCTGCGTGTTATTGTGCTGTTATGTGGCAGGCATGTTGCTCACCATCAGGCACATGACCTAGTCGTCTCGTTACCATAACGATAAAAAAAACATAAATCTTATACCTTTAATTAAACGAGCAATTCTTGTATATCTATGTATATAAAAGCGAAAGGTCACTCATCACGAAATCTCAGAAACTATAAATGCTAGGAGTCTGAAATTTTGCACGGAGATGTATTTTAGCACGTAGGCGCTCGCTAAGACGGGGTTTTGTGAAATTCAACCCCTAAGAGGGTGAAACAAGGGATGAACGGTTGTACGAAAATTCGTCATTTTCAAAGTTATAACATTTTGTATCTAGACACTTGACACGAAGTAATTAAACGTTTTTTTCTATCAATTTTGTAATTTCGAACTGTACGGGGGTGAAATGGGGGATGAATGTTAATATAAAAGTTCTCAACCGTTGCAGATAAAAGCATGAAACTCTGAATAAAGACACTTGACAAGAAGCAAACGGATGTTTATTCTAGCAATTTTGTAATTTCGAACTGTACGGGGATGAAATTGGGGTTGTAATGGGGGATGAATGTCAATATAGAAGTTCCCAACAGTTGAAGATAAAACCATGAAACTCTGTATATAGACGCTTGACACGAAGCAAACGAATGTTTGTTCTAGCAATTTTGTAATTTCGAACTGTACGGGGGTGAAACTGGGGTTGAAATGGGGGATGAATGTCAATATGAAAGTTCCCAACCATTGAAGATAAAACCATGAAGCTCTGTATATAGACACTTGACACGAAGCAAATGGATGTTTATTCTAGCAATTTTGTAATTTCGAACTGTACGGGGATGAAATTGAGGTTGAAATGGGGGAAGAATGTCAATATGGAAGTTCCCAACCGTTGAAGATAAAACCATGAAACCCTCTATATAGACACTTGACACGAAGCAAACGAATGTTTGTTCTATCAATTTTGTAATTTCGAACTGTACGGGGTACGGGGATGAAATTGGGTTTGAAATGGGGGATGAATGTCAATATGGAAGTTCCCAATCGTTGAAGATAAAACCATTAAAATCTGTATGTAGACACTTGACACGAAGCCAATAAATTTTTGTTCTAGCAATTTTGTAATTTCGAACTATACGGGGATGAAATTAGAGTTGAAATAAAAACACTTGAACAACTGAACCGATTTTGATGAAATTATATGAAATTGTTTTATTATAAGCTGGTTATAGAAACCGTAAATGTGTATGGGTGTACAAATAGGTATTGCCTGAGTTACCTTAGCATTTATTTCGCGCGGACGAAGTCGCGGGTTACAGCTAGTCTATATAATTAAAAGCGAAAGGTCATGCATCAAGGAATCTCAGAAACTACAAATGCAAGGAATCTGAAATTTTGCATGGAGGTCTCTTTTAGCACGTAGGCGCTCGCTAAGACGGGGTTTTGCGAAATTCAACCCCTAAGAGGGTGAAGCAAGGGATGAACGGTTGTATGAAAATTCGTAATTTTTAAAGTTATCAAATTTTGTATCTAGACACTTGACACGAAGCAATTTAATGTTTACTCTATCAATTTTGTAATTTCAAACTGTACGGGGGTGAGATTGGGTTTGAAATGGGGGATGAATGTCAATATGAAAGTTCCCAACCGTTGAAGATAAAACCATGAAACTCTGTATATAGGCATTTGGCACGAAGCAAACGAATGTTTGATCTAGCAATTTCGTAATTTCAAACTGTACGGGGGTGAAATTGGGGTTGAAATGGGGGATGAATGTCAATGTGGAAGCTCCCAATCGTTGAAGACAAAACCATGAAACTCTGTACATAGGCACTTGACACGAAGCAAACGAATGTTTGTTCTATCAATTTCGTAATTTCAAACTGTACGGTGATGAAATTGGGGTTGAAATGGGGGATGAATTGCAATGTGGAAGTTCCCAACCGTTGAAGATAAAACCATGAAACTCTGTATATAGGCACTTGACACGAAGCAAACGAATGTTTGTTCTATCAATTTCGTAATTTCAAACTGTATGGGGGTGAAATTGGGCTTGAAATGGGGGATGAATTGCAATGTGGAAGTTCCCAACCGTTGAAGATAAAACCATGAAACTCTGTATATAGGCACTTGACACGAAGCAAACGAATGTTTGATCTAGCAATTTTGTAATTTCAAACTGTACGGGGGTGAAATTGGGGTTGGAATAGGGGATGAATGTCAATATGGAAGTTCCCAATCGTTGAAAATAAAACCATGAAACTCTGTATATAGACACTTGACACGAAGCAAACGAATGTTTGTTCTGTCAATTTCGTAATTTCAAACTGTACGGGGGTGAAATTGGGCTTGAAATGGGGGACGAATTGCAATGTGGAAGTTCCCAACCGTTGAAAATAAACCCATGAAACTCTGTACATAGGCACTTGACACGAAGCAAACGAATGTTTGTTCTATCGATTTCGTAATTTCAAACTGTACGGTGATGAAATTGGGGTTGAAATGGGGGATGAATTGCAATGTGGAAGTTCCCAACCGTTGAAGAAAAAACCATGAAACTCTGTATATAGGCACTTGACACGAAGCAAACGAATGTTTGATCTAGCAATTTTGTAATTTCAAACTGTACGGGGGTGAAATTGGGGTTGGAATGGGGGATGAATGTCAATATGGAAGTTCCCAATCGTTGAAGATAAAACCATGAAACTCTGTACATAGGCGCTTGACACGAAGCAAACGAATGTTTGTTCTATCAATTTCGTAATTTCAAACTGTACGGGGGGGAAATTGGGCTTGAAATGGGGGATGAATTGCAAGTTCCCAATCGTTGAAGATAAAACCATGAAACTCTGTACATAGGCGCTTCACATGAAGCGAACGAATGTTTGTTCTATCAATTTCGTAATTTCAAACTGTACGGGGGTGAAATTGGGCTTGAAATGGGGGACGAATTGCAATGTGGAAGTTCCCAACCGTTGAAGATAAACCCATGAAACTCTGTACATAGGCACTTGACACGAAGCAAACGAATGTTTGTTCTATCAATTTCGTAATTTCAAACTGTACGGTGATGAAATTGGGGTTGAAATAGGGGATGAATTGCAATGTGGAAGTTCCCAACCGTTGAAGATAAAACCATGAAACTCTGTATATAGGCACTTGACACGAAGCAAACGAATGTTTGATCTAGCAATTTTGTAATTTCAAACTGTACGGGGGTGAAATTGGGGTTGGAAGGGATGAATGTCAATATGGAAGTTCCCAATCGTTGAAGATAAAACCATGAAACTCTGTACATAGGCGCTTGACACGAAGCAAACGAATGTTTGTTCTATCAATTTCGTAATTTCAAACTGTACGGGGGTGAAATTGGGCTTGAAATGGGGGATGAATTGCAATGTGGAAGTTCCCAACCGTTGAAGATAAAACCATGAAACTCTGTATATAGGCACTTGACACGAAGCAAACGAATGTTTGATCTAGCAATTTTGTAATTTCAAACTGTACGGGGGTGAAATTGGGGTTGAAATGGGGGATGAATGTCAATATGGAAGTTCCCAATCGTTGAAGATAAAACCATGAAACTCTGTAAATAGACACTTGACACGAAGCAAACAAATGGTTGTTTTTGCAAATTTATAAGTTCCGCACTGGATGGGGATGAAATTGGAATTGAAATGGAGGCCGAATGTCTCTTACGCTTTCAGATCTAAACAACTGAACCGATTTTGATGAATTTATATACAATTGTTTTATTATAAGCTGTTTTTAGTGACCGTAAATGTGTCTGGGTATACAAATAGGTACTGCCTGAGTTACCTTAGTATTTATTTCGCGCGTACAAAGTCGCGGGTAACAGCTAGTACCTATATATATAGCATCTGAAACGACTCGAGCGATTTTAATGAAATCATGTATGCAGGGGGTTTCGGGGCCGATAAATCGATCTAACTAGGTTTCATTTAAAAAAAAACGCATATTATGCGCGTTTCTAAACAAAGAAAAACTGTCACATTAGACATTAGAATGCGAAAGTAAATTTCGCCGCGTGGCGCGACAGCATAATAGCTCAGACGGAAGTCTCAGAGGGCGGTCACGAATTAGGTGCTCCGGATTCGAATCCAGACAGCTTCTCTTTTTGAAGTGAAAACTTCTTTAGGCGCGCCTAGACAGATATTTCGTGGGCTGTGAATTGGATTCTAGCGTCACGCACGGGTATGATAAAAAATCTTCGGGTAAACTCGGGACCATGGCTATTGGCCATTTAGAAATGCGTCAGCCAATGGGAAATTTTGTAGTGGTAGGACTCTTGGCAGAATCCGCCTGGGGAAGTACCACACCTTTGCCAATTATTCTACCGCCAAGCAGTAATGTCCAAACATTACTGTGTTCCGGTTTGAAGGGCAATGTTTCCAGAGAAATTACAGGGCTTAGAGATATAACATCTTAGATCTCTGGGTGAGGAGCGCAGTGCAGTGCTAGGTAATGATTTGGACTCTTCATGTTCCAATAGCTGCGTGTCACTGTGCTGTTATGTGGCAGGCATCTTGCTTACCATCAGGCACATGACCTGCTCGTCTCGTCACTCTTAATTAAAAAAAAAAAAAAAAAATGCTGAAAGGGTGTGGCCTCGGCATCATGCCATGGCCATCTAGAAATACATCAGCCAATAGGAAATTCTGACACATTTCTAGATGGCCATGCCATGATGCCCAGGCCACACCCTCCGGTTACACACGTGTAGTTTCCAAGGTAAGCTATCAAATTCTGAGTTATAAGTTTTCACTTCTATCGGCAGTTCCTATGACTGCCAATTTTTTTTTTCAAGTATTTTTTTTTCAAGAAAATTGATTACTTGGAGCCTTCTATCTGTAGGTATCTAAGTATTTTTAGTATTTAAGCCGAGCAAAGCTCGGTCACCCAGGTACTGAATGATTATATGCAAAGTTATCCAATAGAAAAATAAAGTGGCCAAGTGCGAGTTGGACTCGCCCATGAAGGGTTCCGTTGCAGCAAGTAACATAATATACATAGTACACATAGTTCTTGTAGTTCGTTGTAACTTTGATCGAAGTTTTAATAATAGTGTATTTTTGACGAACTAAAAAAAACTACTCGTCAGATCGAGTTCAAACCAATTTTCGTTGGTAGTTTGCATGGTAATGTACATCATAAATTTTTTTTAGTTTTTTCATTTTCTTACTTTAGAAGTTAGAGGGGGGGACACACATTTTACCACTTTGGAAGTGTCTCTCGCGCAAATTATTCAGTGTAGACAAAAATTATATAAGAAACCTCAACATCATTTTTGAAGACCTATCGATAGACACCCCACACGTGTAGGTTTGATGAAAAACTTTTTTTAGTTTCAGCTCTCAGTATGGGGGGCAACCCTAATTTTATCTTTTTTTTTTGTACAAACCTTAATGCGGTTCACAGAATACATCTATTTACCAAGTTTCAACAGTGTAGTTCTCATAGTTTCGGCAAAAAGTGGCTGTGACATACGCACGGACAGACAGACAGACAGACAGACAGACAGACAGACAGACAGACATGACGAATCTATAAGGGTTCCGTTTTTACGTTTTACGGAACCCTAATTAGAATAGCTTCTCTAACGGACGTAAAAGTAACCGTGTTTGGTGTCAACTCAATCAATCAATCATACTGTAGCGACTGCATCGTATTTCATGTTTCAAGTGCCCACCTACTAACTCTATTGCCTTTGTTCATTGTGCCCGTAGCGGATAAAATAAATCATATAACATAAACACTAATAACGTAAATATTGACCACAACTAACAGTGCTCCATTGTATTAAGAAATAGTTATAAGCGACAGTCACATTGTTAAAGTAAGGAGTCAGATATTAAACACCATCAAGTGAACACGCATTTTATTTTGCCTGTCACCACACCTTCACGCACCCATCGGCAAAGTGGTGACACCGACGTGATATCAAGCAGACGTGATTCAAGTATAGTTCATAGTCGCGTTAAATTCACATTTTTAAAAGTCAACAAAAATACAGCAAGACTCGCGAAAAAATGAACGACCCACGCTGCCAGCCTGCGCCGGTTCATCAACCAACACCAGCCACACCACCGACCACCGAGATGATGACAACGGCCACCATCAATGTAACAACAAGGATACCGGACTTCTGGCGAGAGCGACCCAGGCTCTGGTTCCATCAGTTCAACGCCATCGTCGACCCACAGAAGGCAAGTGATCTGCACAAAAGTCAACTTTTAATAGCTAGGTTAAATCAAGCCGAATTAAGCGATATTAGTGACATTTTAGATAACATGCCCGATGTAAATAAGTTCGAGACCTTAAAAAACAGGTTAATTTCTGTGTACGAAGAGTCCGAAACTCAACAGTTAAATCAATTATTAAACGAAATCGAACTCGGTGACCAAAAACCATCACAATTGTTGCGCCGAATGAAAGATTTGGGTAAACATAAGGTGCCAGACGAGACCCTCAAGCTCCTCTGGAAAGGTCGCCTTCCACACTCAATTAGAGCTGTTATTACCGCGTGCGATACTGGGGAGATTAAATTAGACAGCTTAGCTAATATGGCAGATAAAATTATGGAAAATGCCACTACATCCCAGCTAGCTCCCATTTCAAAATCTCCGTCAATCACTGACCAACCTCTCACTAAACTATTTAGCGAAATTAATTCTATGAAATCTGAGATTTCAGCGCTGCGCTCAAAATTAAATAATAACAACAATAATCAACCACGCGAGTCGCGTAATAGCGAGCGCTATTCTAACTCTAACTCCTCTCGATCACGCTCAAAAAGCCAAAATACGAGTACTAATAGTAAAAGGTTCTTAAAACAAATAGCGAAACCGGGTGACTCAAATTATATGTGTTTTTATCACTTCACCTTTGGTGCAAATGCTTATAAATGTGGCGATATTAAGAATTGTAACATAAATAAGTCGGAAAACTAGCTCCGACACCGGCACGTGTTAACGTGGCCGGTGTCAGTAACTCATATCGTTTGTGCGTAACCGACAAAACTACTAAAATACCATTTCTTATAGATACTGGAGCTGACGTGTCTGTATTAGCCGATAAAAAGCAAAACAGATCCACGTTAGATTATTTTCTATATGCAGCTAACGGTACAAAAATTAAAACATTCGGAAAGAAAACTATTATTGTTGACTTAGGCTTACGACGTCCATTTACATGGACATTTATATTGGCCGATGTTCAACGATCAATTTTAGGAGCTGATTTTCTAGCCGCCAACAAATTAATGGTAGATTTACATGGCAAGAAACTCATAGATAAACTTACCTCTTTGTCACGCAGCGCAAACATTACCAAATCCTGCGAATCTACCGATATAAAGTCAATCGACGTTAAAAATGAATATCACTTAATTTTACAAAAGTTTCCTGACATCACAAAACTGGAAAATTTTAAGACACACCCCAAACATGACGTACAACATCACATTTATACCACCGGTCCTCCGGTTCACGAAAAAGTACGTCCACTCAACCCGGAGAAATACAAATTAGCCAAAGCTGAATTCGAAAGAATGATGCAATTAGGTATTTGTAGAGCTTCCTCGTCTCCTTATGCGAATCCACTAGTATGTATCAAGAAAAAAAATGGCGAAATAAGGCCATGTGGAGACTATCGTAGACTTAATGCGCAAACTATTCCAGATCGATACCCATTACCCAGGTTACTCGATTTTACATACATGTTAAAAGGGAAGACAATATTTTCAAAAATCGATATCCGAAAGGCCTATCACAATATTTGTATGGCGCCTGAAGATATTCCAAAAACTGCAATCATAACACCGTTCGGTTTATTCGAATTCACTCGAATGAATTTTGGTTTACGTAATGCAGCACAAGATTTCCAACGATTAGTAAATGATGCACTCAAAAATCTAGATTTTGCTTTCCCGTACCTAGATGATATTATCGTGAGCTCAAACTCGAAAACAGCTCATTTAAAAGACCTAGAGACCGTTATGGACCGATTAAATACTTACGGCCTAACTATCAACCTAGAAAAATGTGAGTTCGGCAAATCCGAATTAAACTTTCTGGGCTATCACATTAGCACGAATGGCATAAAACCAAGTGAAGAGAAAATTCAAAATATAAATAATTATCCTCTACCAAATACTATTGAGGAATTACGACGTTTTCTCGGAATGGTAAACTTTTATAGGCAAAGCATTCCAAAAGCCGCAGAAATGCAATCACCACTAAACGCGTATTTACATAATTCAAAAAAACGCGATCAAACAAAAATTACGTGGACTGAAAGTGCGTTAAAAGCATTCAGTCAATGTAAACAAGCGATTAAAGACTCAATAACTTTACCACACCCAGACCCATCCGCGTCACTAGTACTTATGACGGATGCCTCTGGTACTTGCGTAGGTGCAGCATTACATCAAAACACGAACGAAAAACTACAACCTCTAGGATTTTATTCGAAAAAGCTCACCGACGCTCAAACAAAATACAGTACTTACGATAGGGAATTACTCGCAATATACATGGCAATAAAACATTTCCGTCATATTATCGAAGGCAGGGAACTCACAGTATTAACTGACCATAAGCCATTAACATTCGCCCTATCAAAAAAAGTATCTAACTCAGACTGCCCTAGACGTCTCAGACAACTAGACTTTATATCTCAGTTCTGTGACAGCATTAAGTATATACAAGGCGACGAAAACGCAGTAGCAGACGCCTTATCTAGGATCGAAGAAATCATTATACCTTCTCAATTCGACCATAAAAGTCTTGCCCAATCACAAGAATGTGATCAGGAACTAAATAACTTAAAAAATCAAAATAACCTTAAGTTTCAATCAATTACAATGCCAAATTCAGATATAAAAATAACTTGCGAAACTTCAACGAATAACATACGTCCTTATCTACCGGTTCAGTTTAGAGAAAGTGCTATAAAATCACTACATAAGATAAGCCATCCCGGCATAGCCGCGACTAGATGTTTAGTCAAAAGCAGATATTTCTGGCCCAGTATGAATACGGACGTAAAAAAAATTGTACAAAATTGTATCGCTTGTCAAAAATGTAAAGTACAACGTCATACAGTTACACCACTTGGTGAATTTGGCGATACAGGAGGTCGATTCGAACATGTTCATATAGATATTATAGGCCCTCTTCCACCATCGGAAGACTTCAAATATTGCGTCACTATGATAGATAGGGTCACTAAGTGGATGGAAATAATACCAACGAAAGATATAACTGCCGAAACGATCTCAAAGGTGTTCGTAGAACACTGGATCGCTCGTTTCGGTTGCCCAATTAAAATAACTTCGGACCAAGGTCGTCAATTCGAATCAGACTTATTCACACAACTACTCAAAAAACTAGGCATTCAAAAAATTCGAACCACGGCATATAACCCTAAGGCAAACGGGATGATCGAGAGAGTTCACCGTACATTAAAATCAGCTATTATGGCAAAATGTCAAAATAACACAAAATGGGTTCAGGAATTACCATTAGTACTATTAGGTCTACGATCCGCCGTTAAGTCAGACCTAGGATACTGCCCATCTCAATTCTTATACGGAAGTACGCTGAGACTCCCAGGAGATTTATTTCATTCCAACTCAAACGTAAACACAAATGTCAATGACCGAGAATACATAAAACTTTTGACAAATGTGTTATCAACTGTTCCCAAGTTGTCGCATTCAACCGCACGTAGTAACGAAAAAAATGTTTTCATTCATAAGGACTTAAGCACTTGCTCCCATGTGTTTGTAAAAAACGAAACTCACAAGAGCTTAGTTCCGCCATACCAGGGACCATTTAAAGTGATAAAGCGACACCCGAAATTTTACACAATAGATTCTAACGGTAGGAATGTCACTGTATCACTTGATCGGCTAAAACCAGCTTATCTATTAGATGTTGACCACGAGCCGATCTCAAGCTTGAAGTATGCGACACCCAACACCAGTCTCGACCGAACGACAGAAAGTGCAACGACTTCGACAAAAACAGCCGACCCACCGCCAGCACCACTTCAGATAAGCACGCGTTCGGGTCGCACCGTCAAGCCAAGAGTGAGATTCGATTTATGAGATCTTCATTTTTTGTCGTCAGTCAGCTTACAGCCGCACACTGCTACAATTCACCACACAAATCCACGCATCATGGACCAACCGCAAGCAACTACGGTCGTCACCCAGCACCTTGTACAATGCGCAACAATGCGCACCTCGAGGACAGCGCTTACCAAGTTTGGTGCTACTGCAAGCATCGCGTAGCGTCGAAGGTGGGGCGAGTCGAGCATCGAAACGAACAATCTCGCTACAACGACGTGTCAACAACGCAGCTATTCCGTCACCCATATCGCGAGTGCGTTCAAACATAGTGATCCGTAGTATTTCAGTGTCGTCCAGTGTATTAACCCAGTGATTTAGTTTAAAAAGATAGTTTTATCTAAGGGGGGAGGATTGTAGCGACTGCATCGTATTTCATGTTTCAAGTGCCCACCTACTAACTCTATTGCCTTTGTTCATTGTGCCCGTAGCGGATAAAATAAATCATATAACATAAACACTAATAACGTAAATATTGACCACAACTAACAGTGCTCCATTGTATTAAGAAATAGTTATAAGCGACAGTCACATTGTTAAAGTAAGGAGTCAGATATTAAACACCATCAAGTGAACACGCATTTTATTTTGCCTGTCACCACACCTTCACGCACCCATCGGCAAAATACCAATTCGCTTGCAGTTCCGTGGTTGAGGTTTTATATACTTTCATCCACCAACCTGCACTAGACCAGCGTGGTGGATTAATGCCTTGACTCTATCTTTGCGAGAGAAGGCCCCGAGTCCCAGCAATGGCAACATTTAGTGGGCTGCTTAAAGTAGGGACAAGATAATAGGTCACTTTTGACATTTCATCAAAATTCAACAACGTAACCTTGTAACGGCGGGCATAAAATAAGAACTGCACAATTGCTTAACTTTTTTCAATTACGTTTACATATTTATTGTAATAATGACCGATACGAGTAATTTTACGATTTGCTTTCACTAATGAACCATTCTAAACATAATAAACAATTTCTGATCTAAAGAACTGAACGTCGTTACAATGTTGCGTCAGTCAACCCTTTTTCTTTTTAAACACTAGGGATGTTACTCTAAAAATCGAAAGCTGATAGGATTGTAAGTTGAATCGAATGCAATGATTACTTGTGAAGAAAAATCACCATAAATTTATAACCACGTTGTGATTATAATAAAACCTAATTATACATATTTATTATTCTTTTAACTAACTATAAAAATACAAAAAAATAACTAAATAGAAAGGTCATTGATGTTGGGTGCAATTTAGGTGGATGTTGCTGGCAACACCAGTGCTGTCGATGACGCATGTCATGTCGCCATAACATGATGATGACGCAGTCTTTTGTTGTTGTGCGAAGTGACTGTGCGTTTTTGGTGTGCTCTCTGTTATTTTCTTCTGATCCGGCTTTTTCATTGAACTGATGTTACTTACTACGTTTACCTGGCTATAAATTGGACTCCGATTGCTTAACGATTATTAAACAAGAGAAACATTAACTATGTCGAAACGGGGGGAAACTCTAAACAGTCAATCTCGCGAACTAGTGCTGAAATTGTACAATTATTTTGGACGTGAATCAGTTAACGATGGGCCTCTTTTACCATTGAAACCACCGAGAGAACGCGTTGCCGAAGCATTGGGAATAGGGAAGAAGACAGTAACTCAAATTCTGAAAGAGAAATACGGACCATCAGGCTCAGAAGATAATACTTTACGTACACCGAAAAAACGAAAGAGGGACAAGAAAATTGTTGACGTTGATAATTTTGATGCTGCTGCAATTCGCAACCACATTTATGGATATTACTCGAGAAAAGAATATCCTACACGGGAAAAGCTATTGAGTTTGTTAAAAGGCGCAGGCTTATTTTTTGCAGGCAAATCGTCTCTATCAAAGGTTTTGAAATCGATTGGCTTTAGATTTAAAAAATCCGACAAGCGGAAAATCCTGCTAGAACGCTACGATATTATTTTGAAGAGAATAACATTCTTACGTCAGGTAAATAAAATTACGGATTGGGACAATGTCGTGTTTATTGACGAAACATGGTTGAATGCGAACCATACGGTTGCGCGGACATGGACCGATGATACAGCGGCCTCCACCTCAAAAGTTCCATCGGGAAAAGGAGCCCGACTTATAATATGTCACGCGGGATCAGCTTTTCAAGGTTTTATTCCAGACTGCCTCCTCGCATTCGCCTCTAAAACTACAACAGATTACCATGAGGAAATGAACTTTGATGTTTTTAAAGAGTGGTTTGAGAAGCTGCTAGTCAGCTTAGAAAACCCATCGAAAATTATAATGGACAATGCTCCGTATCATTCTGTACAAGTTGATAAACCACCAACTCAAGCAAATAAAAAGCAAGAAATTGTCTCGTGGCTGGTAAGAAATGGTGTGGAGGCAAGTCCAACTTTATTAAAAGTTGAGTTGTTAAATCTGGTAAAAGCAACTAAGCCGTCCAAGCTCCGCTATGTAATCGATGAACTAGCCCTAGAGCATGGACACGAAGTTATTCGATTGCCTCCCTACCATTGCCAGTATAACGCCATCGAGCTTATTTGGGCACAAATAAAGGGTCATGCAGCGCGGAACAATACTGAACCACCCTTCAGTACTGCTAAAATGATGACTCTGCTACAAACTGCATGTGCAGAAGTCACTACAGAAGACTGGCGAAAAGTCGTGGAGAAGACAAAGAAAATAATTTTACAAGATTTTGAACGAGATGTGAGAATAGACAATATTATTGAAAATGAATTAATAATATCTCAGAGTGCTGACAGCAGTGATGAAGATAGCAGTTCCGATAGTTCAAGTGAATAAAAGCAATTTTTTTGTTAAATTACGTAGGTACTTGTCTTATTTTGCTCCTTTAATTTATGAAAGAAAAAATAATAATGGGACAGGGATTCGCATGATCATTTTTAAAATTCACATATGTTTCAAGTCTGTATCGATTCATTCGATTCATTCATTTAATCGATGTTTTTAAGCAGGTCACCTCACTATGAATATAAAACTGACATCTGTCAAAAGTGACCTATTATCTTGTCCCTACTTTAAGCTATATATTTTCTTCTAAACATAATATAAATGTTCCTGCTAAGGTCTGGAAACCGCTATCAGTCAAGTGACGATACCCTTGGATAATATACCTACTTGGGTATTTAGTTAATACAAGTTAGATAGTGTCAGTAAACACTTGAGTAATTATCACGGGCGACAATTTTGTCCAGGGTAGCGATTCTAAATCCATTCGGTGGCATCCGACACGGAATCTCATCTCTCGGTCTTTGTCTTATCTATTTAGCATAACAGAGACCGAGAGATGAGATTCCGCGTGTCGGATGCAACCGAATGGATTTAGAATCGCTACCCAGACTAGCATACACGGTAGTCTCGGATAAAATAATGGTTAAATGCTCTAAGATAGTAGTGTAACAGATAGTTTGTTTAGTTTGATCAAATCCGCTCATTTCTACCGCAGACTTACCTACAGGCAAAGAACCTTTTCTCGTAAGTTAGTATTTCCAACGAACTTCGACAACGAAAAATTTTAAATGGGTATTTTAATACGTCGTACGTCGCTCTTGGCTGGCAAAACGTCGCCAGCATCCCTGATGCTGCAGAGGTTCATCAGCGACAACTCCAGCTTACCGTCAGGCGGACCAAATGCTTATTGCCACCGTCTTTGTTTGAATTTAGCTTGTCACGTCAAAGACATAGGTACAATTTTATGCTGATTTGTTTGATTTGCGCCAGCCCCAGATAAATTATTCTTACTACTTAATACCCACTCAAAGGCGCCAGCGGTCTCGTACGAGCACCTACGTTATGTAATTATGTGAGTCACCCGGTCAAGCCAGCGCAGCGTAGCGATTCTAAACACTGTCGGAATGATCTCGACTTCTCGACACGGAATCAAACCTCTCGATCTTTGTCTTATCCGTTTGGAATGACAGAGGCAACGATTGTCATTCCAAAGGACAATGTCCATTTTTGACCCGCCAAAATATTTGTCGTTTAGACATATGAGTTATATACTAAAAAATCATTGATTTTTTGTTGTACTCGTATGCGAAGTTATATAACTTTCTAACATTGCAAAATAAAATAATTTGCATTTGTTTAAATTAAACCTACCATTTTCCAACAAAGCTGACTTGGAAAATATTGCAATAACGAAACGGTACTTGCGTTTCGTTTTATTGATCCGCGTTAGATTGAGATTGAATATGGATGTTATGTTTGTCAATTTCTTTCACAATTTCGTTTATTTACTACTTTTACACATTTAAATAACGATATAAATATGTAATTACGGCGACAAAGAAACTATCATTGCTTTTTATAGCAGTGTAAACGAGGAAAAAGTTGGCACGCAATTGTGAAACGAAACGTTTTCACTAAATGCAAATAGGTCAAACAACAAACAAAGAGGTAAAACAATATTTGTGGTCAAAGATTAATGTCAAATTGACAAATTGTCAAATCAAAAAAGTAAACAAGCAAAATGAATTGTTTTCTTCCTATATTAATTTTCCTATATTAGTTATAGAAGAATACTATTAATTCCTAATCGGAGATCAACAACAACTCAAGTTTTTGTGACGGAATTTATATTGGTTTTAACAAAACTGGGAATTATGTGATTCAGTGCTCCTTATTACTTAGGTACATAATTGTGGTAATAATTACATAAAATCATATATGCTTGTGTTGTCTGATGGAAACCTTCGATTGTTCTGGACCTTCTAAGACCACTGTCTCGAATATCAAAATAATGAGATATTTATATCACAATTAAGATATTCCCTTCTGTGACAATATTTCTATGCTAATGAAGTGTTCATACGTATGGTAATGAGTTGGTAGTGAGCAGTACTATTATTCCTATTTATTCTAATAAGAAATATGTTTTGAAAGATACTATAGTTCTTTCTTTTCTTTTCTGTTCTAATCCGTAAGAAAAAATAATTCTAATGTACATATTTTGACAGTAAACATAACCTTACTTTTGGTTTAACTGTAACTCATTTTCGGTATTTGGGAAATAAAAAACACCAACAGCAGACGTTTTTAGAAGCATGAACAATCCTAATGAGACACTATTCATCTCTATGCACTTTCAGTATCAAAAAAAGTTAGACAGGTTTTTCAATGTATGGGACGTGGGCATTGTCCTTTGAGCCGTTCGGATTGTGTTCAGAATCAGCACCCAGATCAGGGAATACAAAAGCTACACCATTCCTGATGCCGCCCAATGAATATGGTGGCTTTGCTATTCGTCTCTCCTAATAAATAATAAATAAATAAATATTGGTGGACAATTCACACACAACACCATCTGACCCCAAACTAAGCAAAGCTTGTGTGATGGCGGCCAAATAGCTGATATAATACTTATATAGTTTTCAATACATACTTATTATACATAGAAACACCCAGACACAGTGCAAACATTTGAATTCATCAAATACCTCGAATACCTTTCTAATCTATTATTTTGCACCGCCGTACAAAAATCATGCGCCAAGGAGAAATGATCGAGGGTTGCAACCCCCCCTCTTCGACTGTACTCAGTTGGACAGCTTACAAGTGACGGCATAGTGCTGAATCTTATTACTTTATACCCTTCTATCATCCTACATAGGTCTCCTGGTGGTTCATTTACTACGGTGTACATTTTGTTCACGGGCCTGTAGTCTAGTAGAGATGCAGGAGAGGGTGATGTTTAGATAAGATTTAAGATGATTGCTTGTATATTAGAAGAAAACCTTTTTAGACTACCTAGTGCCATTTTTGAAAAGCAAAAGCCTTATTCTTTTTTCTGTCAAAGGCTAAGCGTGGGAAACAACATTGTTTATTTACCTACTTACCTGGTGCTTACCTGTTCGTAAAATCATAATAGCTGTTAATAGGATACATAACTGTTGTTGTATTATACTAAGCAATCGAATAGCCTATACCTATATATAATTTACATTCTCTTTGTAGCCTACGATTACTTCAGAATTATGGAGAATTCATTGAAAAATCAAGGTGAGCTATTAGTCATGGTAATGTTTTTTGCTAGACACATAGCTCACTATAATATTTGGGGCCTCATGTCAGGAGGAGAAAGTTAAAGCCATAATCTACCACGGCAAAAATTGTGTTGGTGGATGTCACATGTCCTCGAGGCGCATGTTTCTTCGATCACGTCGATTTCCGGATTAAGATTTCCTTAACGGGAAACTCAAGCGTAGGTACCTACCTATTGGGGACAGAATTAAAATTTCTAGGAGTATTTGTTCTACAAGGTCCCATTGCACTTACAACTTACAACTGAGCTACCTATAATATCATTGTTACGAATGAGTTAGGTAGTTACTATCTGTTTACTGTGCTGTACTTATTTGAAGATAAGAGAGCCGAGCGTGAACGGGAAATCGCGTCTGATCTTCCTATGCGCCAACGACGTCCTGGGTGCCGGAGGAGGATATATATTATGCCCTCCTTCAACCCCATGAAAAGGAATCTTAGGTGGCGGACTTAGGGGGATCCACCACTATACAAATATAACCCTTGTAAAGGCGTGTGCAGTGGTTCTGCGCGCCAAACCAAAGAAAAGTTTCTTGGAAACTGTAAATAGCAACGGGTTCTGGGCGACTAGTCCGTGTCCAAAAAGGCATGTTCAGCCCAGTCCAATTTCGGATTAGCAGTTTTTCACAACAGGGTCACGTTGGCTGTTTTTGATTCTACCAAATAACCATTCGTCACCATCTGAAATCAATCCGCATGTTGTCGACACGTGGCGATCTTGTACAGTTAAATTCAATTTCTGTCCTAACGCGTGCCTATCGGTTACTTGTAGAGTGTAGAATATGGAACAGCTCACTCAGCTGAAGCTTTCCGTGGAAAATAAGACTAGGGTTGCTCTCAATGTGAGCATTGAGATTCCTTCTGGGAAGCAATGCACTGCTATTGCCTATGCTATGGTACTGCAAGATAGCCATAAGTGACGGTGACCATTTATTTTTACCTTTGTGTGACCATTTTTTTACTTGTTATTTACTTAAATAAATACTAAAATTTAAAAAATCTTATAAAGATTTACATACATGACATAGGCACCTGCAAATGTTCTTTATTTCAGATTTGCGAGCGCCTCCTGAGTCAACTGATATTACAACCAAAGTGATAGGAGACTTTGGAAAATGGCAGTTTCGGATAGGATTTCTCATGGCTTTAGTGAAGCTACCAAATGCTTGGTATCAGTTGAACATAATATTTATGGCACCTCCTCAAGTATTCTGGTGCAAGAAACCGGATTTTCTAACAGATTTCTCCGTTCAAGAATGGCGTGATAGCTGTTGTCCGGTAAGTATAAGTCAAACATTATTATACTCGTACTAATTGAAGTTTAATACATATAGGTAGGTATGTATTTCATTCCACGACTTGATAACATAAAAAATGTGCATATTTTTGAAGTGAAATCTTCATTTGGCGCGTCACAGACAGATTTTTCATGCGCAATTCTAGCGTCACGCTCGGGAATGGTAAGAAATCTTCGGGTAAACTCGGGACCATGGCCATTTGCCATCTAGAAATGCGTCAGCATCCACAGATGAATCACCATTTCAATGATATCATGTACCATTAGGCCAGTAAAATAGACGCGCCCCGCGGTGTTACCCGCGTAGTCCCCGCTGCCGTTGTTTTTTTTTCGGGGAAAAAGTAGCCTATGTGTTCTTCCAGACTGTAATCTATCTGTGTTCCAAATTTCAACCCGATCCGTTCATACGTTAGGACGTGATTGAGCAACAAACATCCATACATTGACATTTATATATGGTTACAAGTTACAATCTGGTTGTCTTCAAATCGAGAGTGAATCGGTTTTCTCAAGGTAAGCACGATTCACCGTAGACCGCATCGTCGTTTAACATCAGGTGAGATGGCCGTCAAGTGTATCTAAGCCTATAATAGTTAAATAATTATAATAATTTCATGTCAGCGCAGTTATTAAGAACAGCGCCTCGTAGAAATATTAGCCTATTTAGGTACCTAAGTAGCAAAGTAGCATCTATACTAATTTTATAAAGCTGAAGAGTTTGTTTGTTTGTTTGAACGCTAGGATCTCGGTCCGAATTGAAAGATTATTTTTCTGTTATATTATAGATATATGTTATGTTATAGATAGTCAATTTACAGAGGAAGGCATTGAAGGCTATAGGCTATACGAGTAACTTTACGCTACTATCAATAGGATCGGATCGGATAGGAGCATGAATGAAGAATGCAACAAAAACGGGAAAAACATTCCTTTTTGAGAGCTTTCCTACCGTGCGTGGACATGCCAGCATAGATTACGTATTACGTCATTATGCGATATTCTCAGGAATTACTAAATCGATTTCAAAAAATTTTCAACGTTGGAAATGTATGGGATCCCTGAGTGCTATAAGCTATATATGTACCACGGGCGAAGCCGGGGCGGACATCAAGTGTACAATGGTGATGAATATCTCTAGTTTGATCAAAAAAGTCTGAGTGTTTTAAAAATGTACATTGATGGTAGCGATAGTACCTACTTACCTATCTTCAAATCTCTATAGAACGGTTTAAATGAGTCCGAAAGACCAGCACCGCAAATTACACGCATCTATTCTGTGCTTCAAAAATTCTGTGTCTACAGTCTTGAAAGTCCACAGATAAACTGAAGGTACGGATACGTATCTGTGATAGACCATTAGGGATTTTTACTGGAACTAGTAAAGATACCCATAGTAATTGTAATATCGACACATCGACGGTGTGTTCCAAATTTGCTTAATTTACAGGTAATTGAAGAGCATCCGTGTCTAGTATTCGACCCTAATTATCTCGCAGTCTGGCCGAACATGGATAGACGCCGGATACCGCTGGTCACTTGCAAGAATTTCACTTATGACTGTTCGCGTTTCAAGAACACAATTATATCGGACTGGGATTTAGTTTGCTCTAAGCATTGGATCGTTCACGTGAGTTGTGCGTTGTGCGCCAAGTAATTGGGACGTCTCCGAATCGGGTTCTTGCTATGGCTAAGCACGCTCCGTCATACACCGCGTCGTCGCTTAATGTCAGGCAAGATGTTGGTCAAGCACATTTTATCGATAAAAAAGTTTCCAGTTCGGATACGTAGCCAGAGCACTTAAAATATAATGTTTGGGTATTCCTGTGAACGGCTGATAAATGTTTGGTACTCCCCCAGGAAACTCTAGTAATGTAATTAGGTACCTAATAGGAAATATGGAAACCGATTACCGCCGCCTATGGAGATCTGCAATACCAAGGGTAATTGCAGTTTCTTGCTTTCCTTGGACTTTGAATCACCCTTTGTTTGGATGTAGTTACAGTTAGTACCTATGTAAACGGTTCCGTTGTTTGAAAGTTTGTTTTTGCTAATGGCACGCGGCGAATACTTTGTTGCAATAAATTCAAACTTGGACCACTGCAACATTAAGTCAAACCTTTAAAATGCGTGTCGAATTCCAAAAGTCATTCCAAAGAAGTCACTTTTTTCAGCTAACTCAGTGTACCATGATGTGGGGTGTCCTCGTCGGCGGTATTATTTTTGGAGTAGCAGCCGATAAGTGGGGACGTAAAAACCCGCTAATGTGGGGACTTCTCATACAGTGCGTTTGCAGTTATATTGTCAGTTTTATGAAAAGCTACTGGTGGTTCCTTTTCTATTGGTTTATTTTGGCACTTGCGTCAGGAGGCATCGGGATTATTTCCTTTGTTGTTTGCATGGAGGTAAGATTATTTACAGTGAGTTTAATATGTTGTTTGTAAGTTTCTTTAGTATTAGCTAGTTTGACGAGACTATTTCCGCGATTAAACCTCTGGATTTTGCCATTGTGCGTTTAGTATTAATTTTACAACAAAAAAATACACAAAAATATCTAGTCAGTCTATGCGGTCAAACCGAGGCTCGACGCAGTTGTGCGTACCTAAGTTAAGTTACGGTGGTCTAGTCGGGAGAACGGCGGCTGCCGATCCGGAGACTCCGGGTTCAAACCCCACACGCACCACTGTCTTTTCGAAGTCATGTGCGTAATGCCGCTAACGTAAAACGGTGAAGGAAAACATCGTGAGCAAACCGACATGTACCTAGAATATTTCGAAGTCATGTGTCATCTGCCAACTCGCACTGGGCCAGCGTAGTGGATTATGGCCTTAACTCTCTCCTTGCGAGAGAAGGCCCCGAGTCCCAGCAGTGGGAACGTTTAGTGGGCTGTTGATGTTGATGTTGAAGTTAAGTACTTAAAGGTGATGACCCTCCCCGTGAATGTTTTTATGATTGAGTAATAACACGAGCAGTTCACGTGTTTGATGGTAGACAACATGAAGATTTTGAAGAAAGACATCTTTTGAGGACTTATGTCATACAAATGACAATGTCATATAAATGGGCAAAAATTACCACTGATTGGGGTTCAACATCTAAACAACTTCCGGGTTGAACCAGACGAAGGTGGCGTGACGAACTGGAATCGCACGACAAAGGCTGGGCCACCAAATAAATCGGGCTATTTGGAAGGAGAGAAGAGGGGCCTTTGCCCAGCAGTGGGACAGTTTTTGCTGATAACAAATAAATGTCACACAATGGTATAGGTAGGTACATAATAGTACATTATGATATAAGTGCGCTAAGTTGATAATTACAGCCGTGGCGATATTGCTATAATTAGCAGAGGCTGTAATTATCAAAGCGCACGTATGTCATACGACGTTTTATAACATACCTATTTGCGAGGAAATCAATCAAAATTCTGATGATATTTTCAAATAAAAAAATTGGCAGTCATAGGAACTGCCGATAGAAGGGAAATTTTATTACTCGGAATTAGATCCATCATGGCATGGCCATCTAGAAATGCGTCAGCATTTCCCATTGGCTCACGCATTTCTAGATGGCTATGCCATGATGGCTACGCCCTTTCAGCATTTCCCATTGGCTGACGGATTTCTTGTTCACAGATTAACAATGCGCGCGCATCAGCGCTTTTTTTTAAAGCAAGGGCACAGATCCAGCCTGTATGACATTACGACATTAGTAATAAAGTAAATTAATGTTTTTATAACATATTTGCTCGTAAAGAGTCTCTTATTGTACCAATTTCTGTATCGTAATGTATCTTATTACGCATTAGTGCTGTAATGTGTAATGTAAAACGCACGGTTTCAAAATGCTCCGTCCACAGACTAGGTACAGAGATATGCTCCGTCTAAAACGAACGGTACCTTTTTAAATCTTAGTAAAGAGTTTTTATGTCAGAAAAGTGTGGTCAACATTTTATGAATAAAATTAACTTTGAGAGGTAAAATATAATAAAGAATTATTTAATTCGTTAATTTAGACCATAAATTACTTTATTTTTTCTGTAACAAAACACTAAAATATTAAATTACTTTATTATTAATGGCATACCGGCTGGTTCTGTGCCGTTGCTTAAAAAAAAGGCGCCGATGCCCGCGCTTTGCTAATCTGTGATCCATAAATACATAGTGATTACTTACTCTGTGCTGTGATCAAGTAAATATTATTCCGCGCGTTTTTTTTCGCTGTATTGTTTTTATTTGAAAATGTCGTCAGAGTTTTGTTTATTTCCTCGCAAATATGTTATAAAACGTAGTATGACATACGTGCGCTTTGATAATTACAGCCTCTGCTAATTATAGCAATAAAGCCTCGGCTGTAATTATCAACTTACCGCACTTATATCATAATGTACTATTGTGTTTTGTTATAGATAAAATGTTGTAAGTTATGGTCAAAATTAATTAAATTAACAAATTAAATAATTCTCATTATATTTTATCTCTCATAGTTAATTTTATTCATAAAATGTTTAAAACTTTTCTGACATAAAAACTCTTTACTAAGATTTAAAAAGGTACCGTTCGTTTTAGACGGAGCATTTTAAAACCGTGCGTTTTACATTACATTACATTACCGCACAAGTACGTAATAAGATACATTACGATACAGAAATTGGTGCAATAAGAGACCCTTGACGAGCAAATATGTTATAAATTAACATTACGGTCTTGCGAAACACGCAGTTTTCATAGTTCTAATGTTTCAGGCCGTTAGTGGTAAATATCGAACAACGATTCCAGTATTATATCAATTACCATTTGGCCTTGGAACTGCGATAATGGCTGGGTTAGCGTACTGGTTTAGGGATTGGCGAGAGTTGGAATTCGCACTGGCGACTTTGTCAGCACTCTTTGTATTGTACTGGTTCGTGATACTAGAGTCTCCAAGATGGTTGTTGGCTACTGGACAAACGGAGAAAGCTTTTGGTACGTAAACTGCTAAATTTTAACCGACTTCTAAAAGGATGAGGTTATCATTCGACCACCATATACATATATATATTTTTATGTTACCTGATTTTTCAAAAATGGCTGAACCGATTTCAATGTTGCTTTTTCTGAATGAATGGGTATGCTTCCCGAATGTTCCTATATACATTTTATCGAAATCAGCCGGTTGGTTTTTTGAAATATGAACTAAAAAAATTGGCAGTCATAGGAACTGTCGATAGTAGTGAAAACTAATAACTCAGAATTTGAAAGCTCACTTTGGAAACTACGCGGGTGAAACCTAGAATGAAGGATGAATGAAACGAATAGAATGAATGAACGAACAAATAGAATGAAATCTAGAAACGCTGACGCATTTCTAGATGGCCTTGGCCACGCCCTGCGGTTTCACCCGCGTAGTTTCCAAAGTGAGCTATCAAATTCTGAGTTATTAGTTTTGAGTAATGCTGACGCAGTTCTAGTTGGCCAATATATGGCCATGGTCCCGAGTTCACCCGAAAATTTCTTATCATTCCCGGGCGTGATCCTAGAATTTAATTCACAGCCCACGAAAAATATATCTGTGGTGCGCCAAAATAAGTTTTTGTTAAAGTTAGCTGAGCGGAAGTTAGCAGAGTTGTTAGATTGTTCCGACTCCTATTCTGATACGGTTCTTTACACACAACACTTCAATTGAAAAACGTTATAAGACAATGTTTTTATATTGTTGCGAAAAATTCGATCGGTTTTATTTTACTTTTTAGACATCACAATTAGTCTAGTCAATAAGTTCAAAAATGAGTTAAATTGAAATAAAGCTCCTAGAAACTTGTGCCATACCTCATTCGATTCGGAATGACGTCTAGAAAAATGTTTTTTACTATTTATTAGCACATAAAAAATTGCGATAGTCATAACAAAAGAAAGGTATTTAGTTATTCCTTAACTAATCATATTTTATAAATTTTGAAACTAGACCCTGAAAGAGGAGATATTTTCAATATAAAGTTTTAACCCATAGAACTCAATATTTATAATTTTTACACTTTTTTAATGCTGAAAGTAGAGTTCTGCGAGGTCGCTACGTCGCTACGGCATAGACGCGCCGTCTAAACAGCATAATATCATCTAAAATATTTATTTATAGTATTAAACAACAAATAAAAAATTGAAAAAAATATAGTGTAGTCTAGATAGAAAACCTCGGTATAAGAAATAAAATATTTTGATTTTACATAAAAGTAGGTACACCAATGTGTTAATTACTAATATTTTTCTGGTTTCTAGTTTTATAAATTACAGTATATAAATTTAAATAAATAATTTTGGTCTACAATTTTTTCGCTTCGTGGTGATCTTCTCATTTAAGAGCATAATAAAAATAAAATAATACAAATATATATATATATATATATATATATATATATATTTAGTAATATCTTAACTATTACTGTTTTTGCATCTGATATAGGTATTAATTAACATTAGAAGAAAAAAAAAGTCATTTATTGTTCCGTAAATTACTCAATCAGCCTGGGAGTCCGCCACTATCTGATCGGTAACGGTTACAGAGATGATTTACTTAAAACTAAACTCTGCTACCACACTGTTTTACAGGACTGTGAACGTTATTTAACACAAAAAATATATATCTAGGACACGGTACCTTGTCTAACCAGGGTAGCGATTCTGAAACCATTCGGTTGCATCCGACACGGAATCTCATCTCTCGGTCTTTGTCATGCTAAACAGATAAGACAAAGACCGAGAGATGAGATTCCGTGTCGGATGCAACCGAATGGTTTCAGAATCGCTACCCAGGTTCCTCTGGTTAGGGTGTATGAGACCTAAATTCCCTCGAATCTATCCCCGTTCCCCGTGTCTTGTGTTTATCATATACTTAAATAAATACGATACTTGTCAGGTTTCCCGAGGACATGGCACCACAGTCCTTGTGGTGCCTTGAAGCGCCTCGCTCGTTCAAGGTCCTCGTTCTTAATACAGGTTCGTTCCTCGAACCGGTTGGAACCAAAGTTCAGGATCGACGCCCGGCGTCTTTAAACACAAATCTCACAGTTCGTTCTCGCGACCGCGCTGAGAATTTCACTACCGAACGAAAAACGTCCGTCCAGGACTACTCATAAAATCTATTCGACTCGACCGCGATGACGAAAGATCACTTCCAAAACAAACGGTGCGCGGCACAGTCCCCGACTGAATGAATGGACGCTCCCGTCTGAGCGGTCCTAACAAATACCCGGTTGAAACAGAACGCGGGTAGTCTGCAAAAATAGTGGCCACACCTCAGTTTAAATAATTACCATTAAGTACCCTTTTCTACAAGTTAGGTAAAATATATTGTTATTTCATTCTATTCTAAACATTTATTAAGAATTGCTTTTAAAAAAAACAGGCTATCTTGAGATTTAAACAATATTTTTTTACCATCTTATTGCATAGGTGAAATAATGATTTTTTTTTAAATATATTCTTAAATATTGTTTTTTATTGATTTTAATCGTTTTTTTTTATATTGCAGTTGTGTAAATCACTATTTGTGGTTTCGAAGTCGGTTTAATTTTTTGTATAAAAAGAGTTTATTTCAGATAGGTCTATAGCTGCGTTCTGCCGTACCTACCTACGTACTATTGTGAAAAATGCATTTTTTAATACTTTTAGATGTGCTGAAACACATTGCCAAGGTTAATAACCGGGAATTCAACACAAGAGAAGTGAAAAGGCTACTATTTGAAGCAAAACAAAACACAAAAGTAAATAAACCTACATTCGCAATATTTTTCAGGTCAAAGAATATGAGATTGAAGACAATGATGCTTTCAATTAACTGGTAAATTAACACATTTATTATGAATTCTTGTCATTGTAAAAGTTTTCGTGTCATTTTCCTAGCACACTTGTAGATGTTTTGAGATGAACAACTTACCGATTATCTTGTGGAGGTGACATATGGACTATTAGCGGCCGTATAATATACCGTTGCTAAGTATGTGTTCAAAGAATGTTTAATCATGCTGACGTCCATCTATAGGATAGGATTTAGCAAGATTCAAAGTCAGCTTTGCAAGTTAGTCGCCAAGTACCAAGTCAATTGTCAGGAAGCCCTTAACTGTAGGTACCTACTTCTTATAGGCGACAGATATGATTTTTCAAGATTTTACTTTTCTTTTAATTTTTTATGGTTTACACTTGACCGCCATCTCACCTGATGTTAAGCGACGATGCGGTCTACGATGGAGCGTGTTTACCTAGAAAAATAATATTGTAGACTAGACCATTTGTATCTAACATTAGAATCATTTATCGGTTAATCCATAATTTAAATAGGTGATATAGATAATTATTTCTAACATGGTATTAACATACTTTACCACATTTACAAAACAGCACATTAAACAGTATTCCGATTTGAAGGGTATTGTTTACATACAAATTACGGGGCAAAGAGATAAATCATATCAAATTATACATCCAGGTGACTAGTGCCGTATAGTGGTATAATGCTAGGCATCATCATTGGCCTCCCCTTATCCCACCTCAGGTGGGGTCGGTAAACAGAAATCTAAATAATAAGGTAATAGAAATGGCATTACTCTCAAATTACTTGCAAAACGCTTGTCGCCACATTTACCCTACCCCCGCGGTCACTACTACATGCGCGTACTATTCAAATACAGATCCACTCACACACCAACAGCTGCACATTATCAACCTCGGTTTGTGATTGCATCACACACATCCATAAACGCTTATCAGTGAACCTACTAATACATTGAAAAATAAACAATTTTTCACATATACACTAGTGCTTGACAAAAATTAAAACATATCGATATTTCAAAGTACGGTCCAATTTTAACATTCGATAAAAAGGTTATTATTGATTTTATTGATTAGGTGTATTACACTACAACAAAGTCAAAATACAACAAAATACATACAAAACATACCTGTACCGATCCATTGCCGACTATACTCACACAGCCAAATCACTAACACATAAAAAATAAAGCACCATTCACAAAACTAGCCCCACCCTCAGTGTATTCCACGCCACAGTATATTTTCAAACTCCATGGTCCACGAGGACTTGTACTTTGACAGAGGGGAAACGCTGTGTATGCCTACTCCCTTCCGTGTTGCTCGCTGATTTTGTATGAAGACTAATAAAGTATTTTTTTTTTTTTCATTCTTAAGTTTTTTGGGGGCTTTTTGACTACAAGTCTATGCCAGCCCCATCGTAACCTAATAAAAAATATTTACAATATTTGAACATATACTAACTATGAGGAAACAATAAATCAACTAGGTAAGGCTCATAGGCAACGACACTCTTGTGCGAAAAAGACTCCAAAGTCTTGAACATCGCCGAAAAATTGCTAGCCTGTCGGTTTTTTATCGGATACACTTCGGAGAGTGTGCGGCTGATCTGCATGATCTGATACCACCTTGTCCTTTTTTCTATCGGAATGCTCGTAGCTCGAAAAAGCGACATCGTTTCATGGTTGATGTTCCAAAGACACGAACGAAGAGATTCGACTCAACTTTTGTGATAAGAACGTCTAGGCTATGGAATACGTTGCCTGAGTGGGTTTTCCCCGATAGTTACAATCTTTGTGTCTTCAAATCGAGAGTGAATCGGTTATTTTCTAGGTAAACACGCTCCATCGTAGACCGCATCGTCGCTTAACATCAGGCGAGATGGCGGTCAAGTGTGAACCTATAAAAGTTAAAAAAAAAAAAAAAATAGGTACCTATACTAATAGTCAAGCAAAACAAAACAAAACAATCCGCCAGTTCATCAATCATTCATAAGATAACATAAAACTAGCCTACTCCTATCCTTTCTAGATACTTTGTAGGTACTAATTTTGTTGTAAACTACAATCCAAATCCGTAATATTATTTTGTTATTTCTGCGAATTCTACTGATCTAAGTTAACAAAACAGCTCATTTTATGGACTTAATCCATGTCCGACCATGGCTAACAATTTCATAACATAATCCCCGTTTCTCAGAATTCCTACAACCAATAAATACAATTCTTCAAATATTACATTTAAAACATCCGATATTTTCTCGCTCACTGTTTTGCTTGACATAATTATTTCTTTGACTTTGATAAAAAATTTGCTACAATTAAACTTTTCCCTTTTAGGCACATCTTCCTTTGTAAATTTACTATTATCTTCTTTATAACTATTTTTTCTTTTAAGGGTACTTCTCTTTTTTTTCCTCTTCTTCCTGCGATCTTCCTGTTGGACTCCATTCCCTGTTCCTAAATGTTCCAAAGATTCATTGTCAGATATTACAGCACCGCTTAATAATTCATCTTCATTTTGATAACCAGCTTGCAAAACATCTCTATAGCTATGGCTATAAATAGGTATGCTAAAATCAGACGGCTTCTGTACACAAGTTGTATCTTCGCTTTCTATAGTATCACAATTTTCTTTTTCCAAGTAAATCGACAACGCTGTTTTGTAGGTGCATTGCTCTTTGCACATTATTTTTCGTATATCTTTTTCTTTTCTAAACATCGGGCAAAGAGATTTCTCTATGGACATGTGAGATCCTTTGCAGTTAACGAATCTGTAATTTTTCGTCTCACAGTTTTCGTGGTTGAGGCCACATTTTGGGCAGATTGTCTTTTTGATGGTACAAAACTTTTTAATATGCCCGTATTTCCAGCAATTAGCGCACTGTGACACTGGGAAGGTATAGGGTTCCACTGTAAACCTGCAACCGTATGCTGATACATACGGAGGTAGAGTGGATGACCTGAAACACAAGCGAATGGTTTCGCTGTCCGTCCAGGTTCCTTCCCTTGTTTGTCTCTTCAGTCTCTTAATTGTGATAATCGCATCTTCGCTTTCAAAAGTTTTAAGTAGTTCTTCTGGGGTTGATTCAAGGTCTATATTTCTGACTATTCCATAAGTCGCGGTCATTTGGTCAGTACGTTGGCAACGGTAGCCTTTTTGCACGAATTCTTCACAGTGTAGTAAACGATCTGCTTTTTCTTTGCCATCGAATGTTACAACGACCTTATAACTGCTCTTGTATTTGATCTTGACAATGTTTACGATTTTTAACCTATTAAGTAGTTTTGCAAAGGCAATTTGCTTCGGAAGCGGCTCCATAGATGTAACACTAACTTCAAAGTTCTCAGTTTCTAACAATGTAGAATTTCCCTTCCTCATCGTAGTTTTAGAAATCCTTCTTGATTTTCTCGAGGTCATCTTGGTAAATTCTCCTTCTTCGTCATCTTCATCGTTTCTCAAACGCTTGAGGCGCTGTAATTGCCCGTCAGACAAAAGGTCACACGAGGTTGTTGACCCCGGCCGCTCGCAGTTTATGTCAATATCACTCGCCATAGCGGCGCGGCGCCGGCGCGCCTTATTTTATTTCGTTGTGGGTAGTCTATAAAATATGAGCGATTGACTGACGTGCGCTCCTCGTCAAATGTGGCGTGCGACTGTAATAAAGTCTTAAAAATAAAAGCTTACAATAGCGAAATCTTACTTGTGGCCTCGTGGCTTAGTGGGTAGTAGCTCTGCCTGCGAAGCTGAAGGTCGTGGGTTTGATTCCCACCCAGTGCAAATATTTGTGTGATAAATTCAAATGTTTGCACTGTGTCTGGGTGTTTCGATGTATAATAAGTATGTATTTAAAATTATATAAGTATTATGTCAGCTATCTGGCCGCCATCATACAAGCTTTGCTTAGTTTGGGGTCAGATGGTGTTGTGCAGTGGCGGCCTTAGGGGGTGGCGAACGGGGCAATCGCCCGGGGCCTCGCTCTTGCAGGGGCCTCGCGCAAAAACACAAGCAAATTAAAAAAAATTGGAACAAAGACACCATAACATTTCAACTATATTTTTTATTTAGAACTTTTGTTTTTGATCCTTAATAATGTAGTACTTGTAGTAGGTACTCTATCGAATTATAAAGTCCTGAGAGTTATTGCCACTAAACCTAATACAGTTGCATCTACTGAAAGGATTGTATTTATTTTTCGAAACTTAAAACAATTTTCGAGGAATTCGAAGACACAAGATCAGCTTTCCGTCCCTGCTATTCTTTCAATACAATAAAAGCGGCTAAGTGCCAGTCGGACTCGCCCATGAAGGGTTCCGTGGCAACAAGAGACCTACCTATTGTATAAGTTCTTGTAATCCGTTGTTGTAACTTTAATAGACGGCGTACTAAAAAAAAGTACTTACTAGATCGAGCTCAAACCAATTTTCGTTGGAAGTTTGCATGGTAATGTGGATTAATAGTCATATTTTGCCACTTTGGAAGTCTCTCTCGCGTAAATTATTCAGTATATAAAAAAGTTACATTGGAGACATCAACATTATTTTTGAAGACCTATCCATAGACAAAACACACGAATGGGTTTGATGAAAAAAAAAATTGAGTTTCAGTTCTAAGTATGAGGTACCCTTTAAATTTAGTGTTTTTTTATATTTTTGTGTAAAAATCTTGCTGTGACATACGGACGGACAGACAGACATACAGACAAACATGATAAATCTATAAGGGTTTCCGTTTTTACGTTTTACTGAACCCTAAAAATGGCGTAGCTCATTCGCTACAAAGATTCATTGCGCCTTAATTAAAGATGTTAGTCTTAGAAAAGCCGCAAACACACATTTTAACGTGTATCATCTCTGTATTTGTTAATTTTGTAAATATTTAAATCCTATTCTAGTTACTGGTGTTATGAATGGCTGAATGAAATTTGGAACATAGCCGGATTATAATCTGGAATATCACATAGGCTACATTTTTATCCCGGAAAAAAATCCCGCTGCTAGTGTAAACTATTTTTAAACTCATTTTTTATCGCTCATCTCTCACTCATCACTTCTATGAACTAACTAGTAGAACTTCAGCATTTCTCGGAAAATATGACAAATAAGTACCTAAAACCCAACAAGCAGACCTATTTTCGCAACACATACTTTTCACGAAAGTCAAAGGGCCTCGCAAAGACCTGCCGCCCGGGGCCACGCAATGGGTAAAGCCGCCACTGGTGTTGTGTGAGAATTGTCCACCAATATAAATATAATAATATTTTATTTATAAATACTGCCTTAGTTACCTTAATATTTATTTTGCACGGACGAACAATCGCGCGTTATAGCTAGCGATTATAGCTAGCTATCATATATCGAGTCCAAGGCTAAATTAGCTGCCAAAAAACTAGGTGTCCTCTCAAAGGTGCGAAAGTACTTCAAGTCTGAACAATTGCTTTTATTATATAAAGCACAGATTCGCTCTTGTATGGAGTACTGTTCGCACCTTTGGGATGGATCGGCTAAGTATCAGCTTGAGGCTCTGGAATCGATCGAGAGGCGTGCTAAAAGGCTCATAGGCAATCATTCTCTTGTGCGAAAAAGACTGCAAACTCTTGAACATCGCCGAAAAATTGCTAGCTTATCGGTTTATTATCGGATACACTTCGGAGAGTGTGCATCTGATCTGCATGATCTAATACCACCTAGCCCTTTTTTCTATCGGACTTCTCGTAACTCGAAGAAGCGGCATCGTTTCATGGTTGATGTTCCAAAGACACGAACAAAGAGGTTTGACTCTACTTTTGTGATAAGAACGTCTCGACTGTGGAATGAGTTGCCTGAGTGGGTTTTTCCCGATCGATGGTTATAATCTTGGTGTCTTCAAATCGAGAGTGAATCGGTTTCTTCTAGGTAAGCACGCTCCATCTTAGACCGCATCGTCGCTTAACATCAGGCGAGATGGTGGTCAAGTGTAAGCCTATAAATGTTAAAAAAAAAAAAAAAAAAAAAATAGTATGTATATACTTTTGTTAATAATTTATGAATTATGAAGTAATGTTTACCGCGGATTAAAATATTTTACGTATGGGTGTTAATTGTGTACAATTTTTTTATCGATATATTATGTTAATTTATCGACAAAAAAATGTAAAATTTAAAATAAAATTTTCATCGTTTATTTTTGGGCAAGTAAAATAGGACCGTCACAGCACTAGCTCACGATCGCTACCTGCGGTTGTACCATGGAAGATTAGAGGTTATGACGATATCTTTAATTTTTCATTACATTGCTGTTTATGCTTGTACCACTCTAGATGTTAATTAATGTATGCAGCAATGGTATGCAAAATGATGATAACACCAAAAATGAACAACTATCATAGTGAATCAATGGGCTCCGTTTATTTTATTAAAAAATACAATTAAAATAAAATAAAATACCTATCAGTGAAATATAATCTCATTATTGGTATAATTGCAAGTTGTGGAAGAACTTCCACAGTTGTTTATGCTGCATAACACAAGTTTTAAAGATGATTCACGCCTGCCGGTTCGAAGAACACTAAACTACAACGCGAGCACTGGTGGCCTACAAGTCACCTGTGCGGCGACAATGTCACGCGGTCATGAGACTTCTAGTACCTTATTATTTAGATTTCTGTGGGTCGGTACAATATGTGTTACCTCTATTCATCTCTATCATTCGACAGATCTAAGCTTACTCTTTTCCTATTTATGTCGTCTTTCACACAATACATCCACGCTATTTTTGGTCAACCTCTACCATGGCATCCATCTACATTCATATTCAAAACTCTTTTGGTTATGTGGTCTCCATCCCTACGCATAACATGCCCAAACCACGATAACCTAGTGCAAGGCATGGACGTATAAAAAAGTCGGACGTAGTCTCGCTAAAACAAAAACTGTGTCCATCGAGGCGGCCACATAATATGCACGTGTGCGCTGTCGGGAGCCTATTAGAACGCATAACTTTTTGTTCATAATTTACTTTGTCATTATGAATGTAGCATAATGTATAGTGTCGTAATGCAAATTTCGCATAATAATTTTTTGGCGTTATGTGTTTTAAGCATAACAATCTATTGTACTACATTTAATTTGACTATTGATGAGACGCATAATAGTTTTTAGGCATTTTTTTATTTGTTCTAATTTTTTTTAAGGTGCCGTTTAAATCGCATATTTTTTTCCCCTAATTTACTTTGCCATAATGAATGTAGCATAATATATAGTGTCATAGTGTAACTTTTATATAATCGTTTTTTAGCGTAATGTGTTTTAATCATAAAAATCTATTCTACCTACTACATTCGATTCGACTGTTGTTCAGACGCATTTAGGCATTTTTGAATTATTTGTTGTGCTACGTAATATATAACCAGGTTACATAGGACCCAGATCCGACTCGGAGCACCCCGACTCCACCTAGTCTTGTCGCTACTACCCCTAGAGTGTATTTAAAAAATGCGGGAGCCAGAAGCTCAAGGCAGATCCTGAGTGGAGCGATCCATGCGAGGCCCAACGTAGAAAGGGGGGAGGTGGCGAGCGAAGCGAGCCGGCGACCTCCGTAGTGGAGCGCAGGCCAAGTATGGAGAAGCAATACTCAGGGCTGACCGCAGAGCTTCTGGCGGGAGCCCACCCGGAGTCAAAAAGTGCACCATATGTCTTAGGTGTGTGTAGGTTTTAAGTCCTAAAAACGTTATGTCTACATAAATTAGTACAAAAATTGTTATACTACTGCATAAAGGCCTTTTATTGTACCTACCATAAAAACGGTGCTTACCATAAAAAATGTATGGTGTTATTCTTAGACCAACGATTCTTTATCCTCAAAATATACTAAATAATTTCACAGCAACAGTATGATAAGACGAATGCGACAATGACATATACTATTGGCAATAATATTCCATTAAATTAGTAGATAGTCTGGCTAATGAAAGTTGATACTGGAAAAGCGCGGCAAATTTAAAAAATATCAGCATGGCAGCCCTAAAGTAAAAAGGAAAGTTGGAACAACTCACTTTGATACTTTGACATTTATTTTTATTTTACTAGTGGATGCTTGCAATTTTGTCCGCGTTATGACGAGATTAAAGTAGCTTATATCACTTGTTAACTCTTTATTATCACACAGATACGTCACTCCATTGTGGCGTATTAAAGGAACAAACAGGCTATCAAACACTATCATTGTATCAATATTATCATGAGTTTAAATATTTGTAAATCTATGTGAGTATGTATCAAAGAAAACAACACCATATATTTTTATACTGTTTTTTAATCACTATAATCAAAATCTGAATCTAAAAATTCAACATGGAGTGAATCGTCACAATCACTGGAGTCGCTGCTGTCTCTTAAATTGATGATGAAGCTTTCTAGATTATTTTCTGTTATATGGTCTCTTCTTTTGTACTTGTCTTCCACATGAATGACATGGTCTGTCATTTTTTTCCAATCATCTGCTGTAATACACTCAAAATATTGTTTTATGAGATCCTCGAACTCTTTTGGAGTTCGGCTTACATTTTTGCTTCCCACATTTCTTTTTGCTAGACTCCATATGAGTTCTATAGCATTTAGGTCACAATGATATGGAGGAAGTCTTAGCACTTTATGTCCGTTTTGGCTTAAAAGTTCATCAGCTTCATAAATAGGTTCTGGTGTGTTCTGTTTTACTAAGCAGAGCAACTCTGCTTTTGAATTGTATGTTTCAAATGAAATACCATTCAATGTAAGCCAATTCTGTATCTCTAACTTTCGATTTTGAGATGTGGGCGCTTTATTTATTATGACAGAATGGTATGATGCATTGTCCATTACAATTACACTTGGTTCATTCAAATTGGGCATAAGCTTTTCTTGAAGCCATTTGTTGAAGTTTGTGGAATTCATGTCATGGTGGTAGACGGCCATTTTCGATTTGGTACTAAATACCAACAATGAGTTTGGAACAGGGCCTTTTTCTGATCCTGCATGCACAATAATATATCGTTTTCCTGACGATATATTTTCAATTATTCCACTTGTTGATGGACCTTGCCAACATTTTTTAGGCTTATAGGTTTTGTGGACATAAGTTTCATCTAAGTAGATTATTGGCTTGCCTTCTGCACGTTTCGATGCAATGCTACGCAAAAAACGATGTCTCCATGCAGCTATATCATACCGTTCAATTAATAATGAACGTTCATTTTTGTTTTTCTTAAATTCATAACCGTTGGCTAATAATATGCGACGGAGAGTTTCACGACATCCACCAAATTCTATACTTTCTTTTAACTCTACCAACAAAGATCTTAATGTTGGTACTTGTTTCCTCACAATGTAAAATTCGTTTATTTTATTACGAATAACATCCATATCGAAACTATCTAAGTTCGACACTTTTGAAGGGTGAGGTCGTTTTTTACCCGGAGTCCTCCAGACCCCTTCGTTCACCGCACCTTCTTTTTTAATTCTCTTCAATGTAATAACACTTACTTAATCTGTAAAAAGAATAAAATAAAATGTCCATAATCGTGAGTCTCATAAGAAATAATAGAAAATACACATGTATTACAAAACTAGTCTAAGATTAACGTTGAGTGAAAACTTACCGGTGAGTGAAGATAGTTCTTCTAAGTACTGGTTCTGCGATTTCATCATATCTTTTTGATCTAAATCTGTGATCTTTTCAATTACTTGTTTCACTTCAGCAGTTCGTGAATTATCCTCAAGACTATCTGTAAAAGAACAATAACATTATATAAAGTAACTAAAACTAATATGTAGGTACTTATTTAAAATAAAAAATATCAAGACATTTTGACCGTACTAACCTAAAAAATCAGTCACAGTACGTAAACAATCCTGTCTTTCTCGCAATACGGCTTGTTTCACAAGCTTTTTCTCTTCATATTTCGAAATCATACAAAACAATAGTTTTCGCACTTCACTCTTTATAGTTTTATTCATTTTTATAGCATTAACACGGATATATCACAACAAAACTATACGCAAGTCAACCACAACGAAACATCAACAACACGCCATTTTGTTGCGTCAGAGATAGGGATACCATACACTGATTCTGATTTTACCAAATCTTTCGGAAAACAGCCGAAAATTAATTTCTTTAAAATAATCTTGCCAAGTTTTTCTCTAGTAAATAGTGTAGCTAATTAATTAAGCTATTTATTAGACCAACTTAAGGCTTAGTGTTGCTCTTGAAATGATCCCCAACACGTACATACGATACTTATTTTCGATGAATACAATTTTAGCACACGTACGAATTTTTAAAACTCATTTTATAAAATGTTTAAAGTAAGTTTGTTTTGAAAATGCCTTTTTGGAATTAATTGTTCCTAAGTACTTTCTGCTTAAAATACCCCAATTTGTAGGGTAAATATCCGATGGTAGGAACACTTTAGTGTTGTCATATAAAAAGTTTGCAAAAAAATCCAGTATCTACTTTCATTAGCCAGACTCTACCTACATTACGAATAATAAATATTTTTGTCAAAGTACCCACCCGCATTTCACACACCCCCGTATTTTATTTAAATAATGTTGCTACAGTCCGCTCTTTGCACTTGTTTTTTAGTTAGGCGTTTAAAGTTTATGCCGTTGATTATTATGTTTAAGTATTGTTAAGCTTTTCTCAATGTGTGCCTTTAAACATTATGCTATTTATAGTTATGCGTCGAAACATTATACTAAGTTATCTGTATGCTATATATGGCTATGCGTTTAAACATTATGCTAAGTTAGCGTTATGTCATATATGGTTATGCTAGTTAACATTATGCGAAGACAGTTATGCGTTTAGTTATTATGGTAAATTATCATTAGTCCTAAAAACGTTATGCCTACCTAAAATATGACAAAAAACGTTATGCTACCCCATATAGACCCTGCGCTGTCACATACAGGCTGACACGCACACATCAGTGGGTATTTACACGCGCAACTTGTGTATTATGTGTGCGTGTCAGCCTGTCAGCCTATCAGTGACCACCTGACAACGCACACGTGCAAATGTGGCCGACTCTAGTGACACAGTCTTTGTTTCAACGAGACAACGTCTGACTTTTTTATACGTCCATGGTGCAAGGCAATAATTTATAAAGTAGCACTGAGGCACTGATGTTATGGGCAGGCATGTTGCTTACCTTCAGCGTTGCGTTCTGTTCGTCCTTTATTAAAAGAAATTTTTTCTTCCAGGTTTTGCACAGGCTTATCGTTTTTTACATTTTCACAATACGTGGGTTCAATTGGATCAAGCATATTTTTAGCTGTTTCCGTAACAGGGATCATCTCAACATTCGGAGGTTTCTTTTGTGTCGTGATAATAACTAGGTTCGGCAGAAAAGTGACAGTGTGGATATTCCAAGTAGTCACAGCAATGTGTTTCATGTTCTTGCTGGTGATACCTAAAGACATGTTTCCGAATGACTGGCCGAGGCTATTGTGCGCCGGAATTGGCTTTGCGGGGATGGCGGTGAGTCGATCATGTGCTAAATCGAATTTTCATGGACAGTAGTTATTGAAATTGATTAGGTACCTATGTAAGTTTAATAAATCTGAACAGCATTTTAATTAATACATATCTACTCTAAAATCTGTAAGCCTGAATTAACGATTTATAGGCATTGGTACGTATTTATGTAGAAAGGCCCACAATAGATTATAGACAAAACAGACGATAGAGTTCGAAGAACTAGTAAACAACTTTTTTGATGATATTTTTTTTCGTTATTTTTCTACATTTATATAAAAACTAGCGGCCCGTTCCGGCTTCACTCGGATAATAGCCTTGATACAGACTGCAGTGCCGTCTACTGGGCGGATTTGGGTGTTATTTATAACTAAAAAAATTGGCAGTCTTAGTAACTGCCGATAGAAGTGACAACATCTAATTTTGAATTTGATAGCTTACTTTGGAAACTAAGCATTTGAAACTAGAGGGCATAATGGCTTTGAGCATGGCCATCTAGAAATGCGTCAGCATTTTTGGGAAATCCTAACGCATTTCTAGATAGCCAATGACCATGGTCCCGAGTTTACCCGAAGATTTCATATCATTCGCGAGCGTGACACTACAATTAAATTAACAGCCCACGAAAAATCTGTCTGTGGCACGCCGAAAGAAATTTTAACTTCAAAAATAGGGATATGGGTGGACAATTCACACACGATTATTTTGATGGGACTTTCTACCTCCCAGGTGATTTAACCTTTAAGTACACGCGTTGTTTAGGGTAACATTCCGTCACGCGTGGGGTCCAGAAGTATCCCCAATATAAATTTACAAATATATTAAGAATTGCTTAATTACTTTTAAAAGCCGTTTTAGATTATAAGAAAAGACATTATAATCTTTACTGAACATGTTTATCAATCATAAAATAATCAATCTTTAGATAGTAAAGAGCATTTTTATCAAATTAACAATCTACTACATAAAAATTTTTTTGATAATCAAATGTGAATCGTGAGTTCGAATCCCGCATGCTCTCCGAACTTCGAGACTGCTCTGAGTTGTAGCGTTAATTTTATTTATTTTAGGTAGACACTGAACAAACACTTTACTATTTAATTTGGACCATAATTCCGACCAGTTTTTACAAATTTGGAAGCCTCGGGGCTGCAAAGGAGTGGGGGGCCCTCAGCCACAAATTATTTTCCAAATATGTAAAACAAATATTATTTTCATCCCACCAGCTCGGAAAGAGTACTTTTGCTCCTCGATATCAGGGCGCAAAAGTCGTTTTTACCCTCTAGAGGTTAAAGTAAATTTGAATTTAGAACATCGTGTGTACTGAGGTTTTGAATTCAAAACATAATTTAACCTATTTATTTCTACCTCCTTGGTGCCGAATTTATCATACATTTATTTTTAATTTGTTAAAAACTCATACTCGGAACCTCTTTGGTGTACTTTTTTTTAAATGCTTTGCGCGCAATTTTCTTTTCACGTATGGAGGATAGAGGTAAAGAATGTTATTTCAAATGGCAAAACATTTTGAAATGCTAAGAATGAATCAATTGTAATCGAATTGAAGTATGCCGAGTTGCCGAGTTAAATAATTAAATATTATTGACTACTAAAATAGTAACTAATAGATAATTTCAACTACTTGTGCAGTACAAAATAATGTAGTAAATATAACATCAAATAAATAATTACTATTTTGAGAAAACATGTAGGTACAATATATTTTGAAGTCAAAACTTCTTTTGGCGCGCCAAAGACAGATTTTTCGTGGGCTGTCAACTTATTTCTAGTGTCACGCTCGGGAATGATAAGAAATCTTCGGGTAAATTCGGGACCATAGCCAATGGCCATCTAGAAATGCCTCAGCCTTTCCCATTGGTCATTTAAAAATGTGTCAGCATTTCTAGATGGCCATCTAGAAATGCTGACACATTTTTATCATAGCCACGCTCTCCGGTTTCACACGCGTAGTTTCCAAAGTAAAAATCAAATTCTGAGTTATAAGTTACCACTTCTATCGGCAGTGCCTATGACTGCCAATATTTTCTTTCATGAATTCTGAATAGTACGTTTATTAATTTCCTTTAAAATGTACCCTGATGCAAATTTAGCGCTACTATAATTTAATGCATTTAGGCGGACACTTTTTCATGTACCTACACATGAAACTCCTTACCTCAATCGGTCAACTCTCCATATTTTCACGTCATATTGTTATTGTTACAAACCATGGCTAAATAAACTTATAACTTAAGTTTAAAACTTATAAAATTGAATACAAGTTAAAAACCGAAATACCATAATAATCAGTGATTCTAGCGACCAAGAAGTTTATTTAACGCCAACAGAATAGACTGAAACTGAAAATGCGCAAAGCGTTTAGTAATTTCCTCGCTAGGGGGGGATGAAAAATTAAGTGTTACACTCGAGTGCAAAGATTTTTCACCTTGTGCCCTTTTGATACCCTTGCTACGCTCAGGATTCTAATTTTTGAATCCCTCGCTACGCTCGTGATTCAACTTTAGAATCCTTCGCTTGCTCGGTCATCAAAATTGAGCACGCGGTTAAAAAGCCTTTTTGCACTCTTGTACAACAAATAACTATTTTAAGTCGAGATTTTTCTTGAACAATTTATTGTGAAATAGGTAGGTAGGTAGGTACATCTTTTTAAAATTTAACACATCTTTATCTATATATTTATATAAAAGCGAAAGGTCAGTCATCAAGGAATCTCAGAAACTACAAATGCTAGGAATCTGCATTGGATTGCATGGAAATTTTGCATCGAGGTCCCTTTTAGCACGTAGGCGCTCGCTAAGACGGGGTTTTGCTTCGTGTCAAATGTCTATATTCAGAGTGTCATGGTTTTATCTTGAACGGTTGAAATCTTCCATGTTGAGATTCATCCCCCTTTTCAACCCCAATTTCACCCCCGTACAGTTTGAAATCACAAAATTGCTAGAACAAACATTCGTTTGCTTCGTGTCAAGTGTCTATATACAGAGTTTCATGGTTTAATCTGCAATGGTTGGGAACTTTCATATTGACATTCATCCCCCATTTCACCCCCGTAGGTACAGTTCGATATTACGAAATCGATACAACAAATATTCGTTTGCTTCGTGTCAAATGTCTATATTCAGAGTGTCATGGTTTTATCTTGAACGGTTGAAATCTTCCATGTTGAGATTCATCCCCCTTTTCAACCCCAATTTCACCCCCGTACAGTTTGAAATTACAAAATTGCTAGAACAAACATTCGTTTGCTTCGTGTCAAGTGTCTTTATACAGAGTTTCATGGTTTAATCTGCAATGGTTGGGAATTTTCATATTGACATTCATCCCCATTTCACCCCCGTACAGTTCGATATTACGAAATGGATACAACAAATATTCGTTTGCTTCGTGTCAAATGTCTATATTCAGAGTGTCGTGGTTTTATCTTGAACGGTTGAAATCTTCCATGTTGAGAAACCATGTTGAGAGTGAAATGAACTTTTCATTTGTAAACAATTCATAAAGTTATAATAAAGGAGTTTTGGTGGCCTTACAGTGAATAACAAGCAATTTAAAGTGACTCCAAACATCCTTCATCGATTACACTTGGACAATTGGTGAGATCAAACTACCATTGAATTAATTAATTCCAGCTGATTCACTGATTACAATCCAATGGCGACATAACAAATACAGTATGTGTTTTGATTTGTAACAACTGTTTCATAATTTAAACTAACTAAGCATGCCACTGGCTGTTTAATCGCTTGGTTCCTCATATAACTATATACACACTGATCGTAATGAATAAGTAGATCGTTGAACTTCAATCATACATAGATTTTAAAACGACTATTTACTGAATGTTTTTACTGAAATTAATATAAATATGTACCCTCATTAAACTTATTGAAATCTGACCCTGACCACAGACTAAGTAAGGAGTGATTCTGACCAAGCCATATGACTTTGACGTTTTTGACATAATTGTCATAATGGTAAGTCGACTTTGACGTATACAGCACAGATGTAAAATACTTTCGTTCAAAAACGTAGTAGGCCAGTTTTTCCACTGTATAACATTTTTTAATTATGGACTCCGAAAATATTACATTCCGCCCATTGAGAAAATCAAACTCCGTAAACAATTTATCAAGCCCAACTATGTTCAACAGTACAATTTTAAGTTTACCTGAACACACTTTAGATGAAAGTCAAACATACTTGGAACTTACTAAGCGAATAGAAAAAATTAGTATGGAGTTAGAATCAGCACACCAAGAGATAGAAAACTTATGCATGGAAAATAATCGGCTGCATTCCGAGAACGATAATCTAAAAAAAGTTGTTGACAGATATAAGACTGTTGGGTTTGTTAGTAGTCCTATAGTAAGTCGTAAGAGATTACGTCGAACAAATATAAATATAACTTCTAACGTTAGTCTGGAAAAACAACTTGCGACTCCAAAACGCCTAGCGATAAAGCCAATTGATTCTGCTTTAACGGATGCACAGGAGTGCTCATCATTGCATACAGGAAATATTCTACAGTCCAATCAAGAAAAAAAATCGAAATCAGAACTACACCAAAAAATAAAGGAGGATGAGAAGGGTCAGACAGATACAGATACGCAAAACAAAACACATTATCTCTCTCGACATACACAAAGTAATGATGATCAAAAAAGTACGCCAAAAAACACGGCAGTAACAATAGGCGGAAGACATGTTATTTCAGAGAGTAAACCAAATCATTCCAAGAAAATAAATAACAGTAACACTTCATACATAATTATCGAAGAGGATGACTACGATAAACATAAATTTGGAAAAATAACACAAACACCAACAATTTTAGACATCCCATATTACAACACTAAGAAAATTCTAGTTTTAGGTGATGAACAAGCCCAGCACATACGCGGTACGTTGCAAATGCTCTTGGGAAACCACTATTCCGTGGAATCGATTTGGAAACCAGGAGCAAAACTGTACGATATTATTGAATCGACCAAACATGTAACTCAGAAATATGATAAGAGTGACTGTATAATATTGTTAGCTGGAACAAATGATAGGGTCCCGTACGAATTTCAATCTAACTTACATTGCTGGTTAAAATCTGTATCTCACACAAACATCATAGTACCAGAAATTTTATACAATCAGCATCTCAGAGAAGAAAAACTCAATTATGAGTTAGAATTAATTTGTAACCAATACAAACACGTAACCTATGTTGACATGTCCTATAAAACTCGGCGACTGTATAGACACGACTTTTGCATAAATCTGTGTAGGAGCATTTTAAAGGAAATCCTGAATATTACTTATAAAAATGATCTCAGTAATTACAAAAAAGAAGTAGAAAAAAAGGGAAACATCAGTTCCGCACAGGCATCGCATAATTCACTGGTGGATTGTGTGAGGGCTGAGAATAGTTTTAACGCTGGTTGTAAAATTAACAAAAGTACTCAAACCTCTAATATGCCGGGCCAGGTTAATGGTGGGCCATCCGGTTCTTTTCATAATCAAAGTAGGTTTTTTCGTCTTTAGGGGAGCTTCGCATTCTTCACCAGAATATAGCTGGTCTCTTGGGTAAATCTGACCTCATAGTTGCAAATTTGCAATGTTTTGAGAATAATGAAGGTATGCTGGATGTTATGTGTATAACAGAGCACAACATGAAAAATGATGACACAAAATTACTAAATATTCCTAATTTTAGTCTAGGGTCATCATATTGTAGGAAGAATCGGCGAGGCGGAGCATGTATTTTAGTTCGAAATTCCCATAAATTCATACCAATAGCAGGATTGCAAAAATATTGTTCTGAAGGGACCATTGAATGCTCTGGAGTTGAGCTTTCTGACCACAAACTCATAATATTATGCATCTATAGACCTCCAAGAAAGAAGTTGTCTGAAATTAAGTCTTTTTTTGAGGCATTAGATGCACTGCTCCGAGAGGTTAGTTTTGGCACCAAAAATGTTGTAGTTTGCGGTGATTTTAATATCAATATCTTGACTAAAAATAGCACAACGTGTGATTTTAAAGACTTAGCGAGTTCATTCAACCTTAAGTTTGCTATTAATGAACCTACTAGGCTAGTTAGTGGAACTTGCATTGATAACATTTTATATAGTAAGCGTGGATGTAAAGGTAAAACTTTGGAACTTGCAGTATCTGATCATGGGGCTCAATTACTGGTATGCCCAGTCAAGCCAATATTTACATTAAAATACTGGCATATCAAACGACGCGACTATAGTCTAGAAAATATGGACAAATTTAAAAAATGCATAGATTCCCTTAGTTTTTCTGACATTATTCTGCAAACTGACCCCAATTCTGCTTTTAATGATTTTTATGACATGTTAATTTTACTATATGATTTATGTTTTCCGTGGCGCAGGATAAAAGTAACCTCGCAACAACGCCCAAGGTGGTTAACGACGGGTATTCGAAACTGCTGTAAGCGTAAGCGAATACTTCTGTGGGAATATCGTAAGCATCGAACTCCAAAGAACAAAAAAAGTTTCAAGGAACTGTCAGTAAGACTAAAAAAAGTAATTGAGCTTTCCCAAAAATCCTTAAATGATCACTACATACAAAAAGCCACAAACAAAAGCAAAGCTATGTGGAAAGTGATAAATGGAAAACAACGACAAATGCCTATGGAACCTATAGAATTAAAAGTTAACGATACGTTGGTTAGTGAACCACGTCAAATTGCCAATTTATTTAACAATTCTTTTGTTGCTAATGTTGGCCCAAAAAATAAGCAAAGTAGTAATAGTAAAACTCATGAAACCACAGGCAGTGGTAGCCCTAACAGCATACGATTTCATAGTAAGACTTTATTTATGGCACCTACCATACCTGAAGATATAAAAAGTATCATCATGTCCTTAAAAAACTCAAAAAGTACAGGATATGATGGAATTTCTACACACATACTCAAGTATGTTTCAAATTCTATCTCGCATGTTTTGAGCCATATTGTAAACTTGTGTATCATGGATGGAATCTTTCCCGACAAGCTGAAAACCACCATAATTAAGCCGTTATTTAAGAAAAATGATAAAAATGACATTAATTGCTATAGACCTATTGCATTGGTCCCAGTACTATCGAAGGTCTTCGAAAAAGTTATTGCTAATAGCATCTCAAACTTCTTTGAACAAAATAATCTGTTTGCCAGGGAGCAGTTAGGTTTTCGGAAGAACCATACAATAAATCAGGCGCTGCATAGATTTTTAGATGTTGTAATGACTAGCCTTGACAAAAAAATACCCGCTTGTGCTTTGTATATGGACTTGACAAAGGCCTTTGACTGTGTTGACCATTCTATTTTACTAGATAAACTTCACAAGTATGGGATTAGAGGAAACATACATAATCTAATAAGGTCATACTTAACTAATCGGCAGCAATGTACACAAGTGAGTAAAATTTGCTTAAAATTAAAAAAAGAAATCATTTACTCCTCTGAATACAAAACGGTGAAGTATGGCGTCCCACAAGGAAGTGTATTAGGCCCGCTTCTATTCATCATATACATTAATGATCTTCCAGCCGTTACAAACCATCATACCATCCTTTTTGCCGATGATAGTACTGTATTGTTAACGGGCAAGAACAGTTCAAAAATAAAACATGAAATTGAAATAGTATTGAATAATTTTAATAAATGGATGACATGCAATAATTTTAATATGAATTTAAATAAGACGAACATAATGACATTTAGAAATAAAATTGATAGATTACATGATTTGTCCATTAATTATTCTGGGGATAAAATAAAATCTGTTGAAACAACAAAATTCCTGGGTTTAAGCATAGATTGCCGCTTGAACTGGAAGGATCATGTCGAGGGCGTGATAAATAAGTTAAACAAAAGCGCCTACGCATTACACCTACTTTCAAAAACCGTCAACAGGTCTACTGTCCTGACAGCTTATAACGGACATGTTTCGTCATTGCTTAGGTACGGCATTATATTTTGGGGTAACAGTACTAAAAGACAAGCCGCGTTTAAAGCTCAAAAGAAATGTATTAGGGCCATTTGCAAGCTACGCCAAAGAGAAACTTGTAAACCACATTTTAAGACGTTGAAAATATTAACTCTTCCATGTATCTACATATACGAGTGTGCGATGTTTGTGCGAAAAAATTTGAATTTGTACTCAAATTTCACATCTGAGAGACTAAAAAATAAACTGAGACTCCCTACAAATTGTACAACGTTGTTTAATGAAAGCGTATTGTGTATGTCACCAATATTGTATAATCATTTGCCTAAATGTCTAATTGACACAAAAATTACTCACAGGTTTAAGCACAAACTTAAATGTTTCCTTCTAGATAGGGCTTATTATAGTGTTAATGAGTATTTGAATGAAAAATTTTAATCTTTTGACACGGAATCTTCTTTTGACATTTATTGATATTTTAAACTCATTTGTTTTCTAAAACGCTGACATATCAATGAGGATCCGTAACGTTTTTAGTTGAGTATGCAGATTTATAGAGCTAAGGAATCCTTAACAAACAGTGTAAAAATGTTTGTTCTACGACAAAAATTGACGAAGTTATGACCGAATTACTAGCGAAGTTCACCGAGTGGGCGTCGCGATAGCTGTGACGTCACTGTGACGGTCGCCGCCAGTTAGCCGTTGGCAGCGATAAGGCGTGCAGTGTTTTGTTTCTTTAATTGTGACTTTAAAACAAATTAAGTGTCCGATTTGTGTGTAATTCACTTTTTAAACTATGTATAAATATTGTATAGTGCCAAAATGTATAAACACTTCTATTAAAACGCCAGAAAAACTATTTTTTAACGTGCCGAAAGACCCAAAACTTCGTAAAAAATGGTATTCGGTTGTAAAAAGAGATCATAAAACTCTACCTTCTGCCCAGGCTACAAGACATTGCTGTGAAGATCATTTCGATGTGAGTACCTACATAACTATACTTATCATTTGGTTGATATTTATTAAAATAAGGTGGTACCTACTAGGTATTAAGTGCAGTGTACCTTTATATTTATCTTATTTTAAGCTGCTGTATTAATAGAAACATACCTTACTTTTGAGTATTGTGTATAAACCTACGTACCTACCTATTTGCCCGTTCTCATTTCTATGTAATATTCCAAGGTTAAAGCACAGAAACGTACTTAGGTAAAAATCAAAGAGTGAATGATATATTATTTATTTTTTAATCATCTACACAACGGTGCATGTATGTATCTGCCTCAGCTATGCCTTACTGTTAGAAGCAACTACATTAATATATCCTACTAATATAACACTCGCATAAATTGTAACACACGTAGCGCAGTCCGCTTGGTCGAACATAACCAATTACCAAGGTTTCAATCATCATCATCAGCGGGGCTTAACTAGTATTTTTATATTTCAGTTGGAAGAAGATATGGAAAATTACGTAAAGTTTAAGTTGGTTGGAGGAAAGCACTGAAGAAAGGAGTTTTGCCTCATAAGTTTGAATGTCAAAAGCCTCAAAAAAAGAAAATTGACCGACCAGGTTATAAGAAAAGACAAGATATAGAACTAGTAGTTTTGGAGAAAAATGGAACAAACAATGTTGGCTTCTTGTTAGTTGTCACCGTAACACCTATCTAAGAACATGCACCAATCAAACCCAAACCCATAACTGAAAACTGCATCAAAATCAGACAAGTAGTCTTGGAGAAAAATGGCGACATGAATTGCACAAACAAACATCCTCCCCCAAACGCATAGACCGTCTGCGTTGGGTCGTAGGTAATAAAAATAAAACAGAAATAAAATATATGCATAAAAATGATTTTGCTTTATATTCAAGTCATCCTACCTTTTGACTGCCCTCGTGGCTTAGTTGGTAGAAGCTCTGCCTGCGAAGCCGAGGGTCGTGGGTTCGATCCCCACCCAGTGTAAATATTTGTGTGAGGAATTCAAATGTTTGCACTGTGTCTGGGTGTTTCTATGTATAATAAGTATGTATTTAAAACTATATAAGTATTATATCAGCTATCTGGCCGCCATCACACAAGCTTTGCTTAGTTTGGGGTCAGATGGTGTTGTGTGTGAATTGTCCACCAATATTTATATTTATTTATTTATTTATTTACCTAAGTACATACTGAACGAACGATTTGTAACAAAACGCGAGATGGCAAAAAAAACAGCCATGACATCTTATATTGGATTCTGTCATACTTAGATCAGCAAGTGAGAGAACCATGCATTAAATAAAGCGCAAGTAGGTTAAACAATCATTCGCGAAATGATCTACATATGAATGAACGAAAACAATTATTTCATTTACATTCGATAGTATAAACACTACTCTTAAGTTCTGAATATGTCCCTGTACCTACACTTTACATTCACTTTTATTAGATAGGCAGGTGTAATAAAATGAATGTAAAATGTAGGTATAGGGACATATTCAGAACTTAAGAGTAGTGTTTAAACTATCGAATGTAAATGAAAGTTGTTTTCGTTCATTCATATGTATGTCGGCGGACATTGTCTCGCCATCATCATCATTAGTCGCATCCTTCTGCTGTGGGCGTAGTCGATGGGTAGTGTTGGATGAAAACCCGCAAACACAATAGGATTTATTAAGTACAGGTAACAAAGTAGGTATCACAGGCCGTTTGACAAAGTACGTATCGTAGAACGCGCGATGGTTCAAGCTCAACCGCTCTGGCCGACCGCCGCACAAGAGGTCCCGTGCGCTCGGCTCGGCCGGGGGAATGTTGACTCATCGAACGCCGACAGGTGGCGCTTGCGTCCCAGAGACACGACTCGATTGTAACTCGGTTGCGACATGTAGATCATTTCGCAAATTATTTTTTAACCACTAACTAACAAATTAAAGATTACTAATAAGTACCTACGTACGTAGATAAATAAGCAGCATCCATAGCTTTGTAGTTTCCAACCACGGATTTCAACGCTGGTGAACTTGGAATGATTACCTAGATCCTAGATAATCAAATACCATAAAATAATCCACTTTTGAAAGATTATCTGACTGAGCTTGCACAAAACCCGCTTCTACTTTATTAGTACTCATATTACTTATGTACGTTTTATACTTAAGTATCACAAAATTACACTCCAACAACACTTTATGTAAATAAATTGCCAAATATTAGGGACCAACCGAGTCGCGCGTCGCCGCTGCTACGTCGAATGTGCCGGCCGACCGGCCGGCCGCGCTCGGTTCCGTCACAGTGACGTCACACGCTCCCGCGTGCATTGACTTTTAGCGACAGGAACGGTATATGTTTATTATTTAATATTTTCGTAAGTAATGGTCCGATTTGGATAATTCAAAAAGATATATGATCCTTATGTCATAAAGAATAACGTGGATGATAGATCTATTGAATTTGCTATAACTTTACTGATCCTCATTGCTTATTTATTATCTGATACACTGACATTGTTTTATAATTTTGACATTTAATTATGACTATAAATGATTTCCGTGCTTTAATTATTATTTTGTGTGCAATTTATGTATGTTTACTTCATGGTTTCCGAATTTTTAACTATTTTCTTGTTTGCAATGTAGGGGAGCGGGGGGTAGCCCCGGCCGGTGGGTAGCCTCGGCCACCCCAAATATTACTGACTTGCGTAATATTACCTATAAGTCCTTGTTATGTATGTGTGCGTTTACTAGCCATGCAACAAATACTGAAAGTTGAAGTTTCCAGACCTCGGCGTTCGAACACAAATTGAGTGTATTTTGTTTTGGGCGGACTAGTTGCGCGGGATACCAATTGTTTCGGAGGCTATACTTATTGGATAAATCTAGGTCATTATTAATATTATATTTTTTTTCATATTCTAATACATTTATATTTCATATATTTAAGTTTATCTGAATGTGTAATAACATGTTTTTTAATAAGATTTTTTTGTTTGATGAAAGTCGTGTCGGGTAACCCCGGCCATCGGATTTGGGGGTATCCCCGGCCATAGGAGATGACGCTATTATTTCTCATATGTTTAAATCTAACACTCAACGTTAATTTGTTGTAATGGTACAATACTCAAATTTAAAAATAGAACTAAAAATCGCCTAATTCTGCAGCACTTGAAAATTAATCAGGACCGTCAACTAGTGCTTTAACGGTATCGTCAGCTACCATCGAGCTTCACCAAACAATACCAACAACTAATGTCGAACCAACAGCTAGCGTTTCTGCTGCGCGTTAGCAGCCTTACAAGAAGCAGTAACAAGCAACTGCTGATGTTGGGAATATGAATGATGTGTTTAAGGATGTGTCACCTCTTCTCAAAAAAACGACTGACAGTTTAGAGGAGAAGAACAGAAAAAAAGTAATTTTGACGTCTTTGCTATATAAAAAGGAACTAATGGAAATACCAAAGATACCAAAGCAGCGGTTAAAGTCAAGATAAACATGAAAACGGGAGTAAAAGTTAAGAAGGTTGCATCTCAGTCAAATTCAGAAAATCAGGAGACGAAATGCATTATTTGCGGGGAAACATTCGATCGGATTTGGGTCCAATGCAAAATATGTGAGGACTGAGCTCACGAAGCATGTGTAGATTTAAATTCATCTCTTTTGTACTATTATTGTGATGTAAAAATCGCATTAATCTTTAAATACGGGGGTGGCCGGGGCTACCCGCGACATTTAAGAAATACTAAAACTTAATTAGTATTTCAAGTGGCTTTAATTACAGAATGATTATGTTATTGGTTGAGTTTTCGATATTTATCTTAAGTAAATATACCGTTGATTATATTTTATAGCTTTTTTAATAGTTTACTTCATAAATATAGTCATAATAACGAAAACAAAAAAATGGCCGGGGCTACCCCCCTCTCCCCTATAAACTGAACTAATGGTTATTTTATTTTAAAATGTGATGTTATTTTGCATGCCGAAAGGCAGATTATGGCGCTCTTAATATTCTGTTTACATCTATTTTGTGTAGCCATAAACGCGAATAAAGATTATGATTATGATTATGAGATTCATCCCCCTTTTCAACCCCAATTTCACCCCCGTACAGTTTGAAATTACAAAATTGCTAGAACAAACATTCGTTTGCTTCGTGTCAAGTGTCTATATACAGAGTTTCATGCTTTTATCTTCAAGGATTGGGAGCTTCCATAAATACTTTCATCCCCCTTTTCAACCCCAATTTCATCCCCGTACACTACGAAATTACACAATTGCTACAACAAACATTCGTTTGCTTCGTGTGAAGTGCCTATATACAGAGTTTCATGGTTTTATCTTCAACGGTTGGGAACTTCCACATTGCAATTCATCCCCCATTTCAACCCCAATTTCATCTCCGTACAGTTTGAAATTACGAAATTGATAGAACAAACATTCGTTTGCTTCGTGTCAAGTGCCTATGTACAGAGTTTCATGGTTTTATCATCATCGATTGGGAACTTCCATATTGACATTCATCCCCCGTTTTAACCCCAATTTCACCCCCGTACAATTTGAAATTACAAAATTGCTAGAACAAACATTCGTTTGCTTCGTGTCAAGTGCCTTTAAACAGAGTTTCATGGTTTTATCTTCAACGGTTGGGAACTTCCATATTAACATTCATCCCCCATTTCAACCTCAATTTCACCCCCGTACAGTTCCAAATTACAAAATTGATAGAACAAACATTTAATTGCTTCGTGTCAAGTGTCTAGATACAAAATTGAATAACTTTGAAAATTACGAATTTTCAAACAACAGTTCATCTCTGGTTTCACTCTCTTAGGGGTTGAATTTCGCAAAACCCCGTCTTAGCGAGCGCCTACGTGCTAAAAGGGACCTCGATGCAAAATTTCAGATTCCTAGCATTTGTAGTTTCTGAGATTCCTTGATGACTGACCTTTCGCTTTTATATAAATATATAGATAAAGATGTGTTAAATTTTAAAAAGATCTACCTACCTACCTACCTATTTCACAATAAATTGTTCAAGGAAAATCTCGACTTAAAAATAATATTTGTTTTACATATTTGGAAAATAATTTGTGGCTGAGGGCCCCCCACTCCTTTGCAGCCCCGAGGCTTCCAAATTTGTAAAAACTGGTCGGAATTATGGTCCAAATTAAATAGTAAAGTGTTTGTTCAGTGTCTACCTAAAAATAAATAAAATTAACGCTACAACTCAGAGCAGTCTCGAAGTTCGGAGAGCATGCGGGATTCGAACTCACGACTCACATTTGAAAGTTGAGCGGTCTCGCCACACTTATCTCGGTCACACGCGGTCTCGGTATCACAGCCGCGCTTCTTTGCGAAATTGTACTTCATATTATTAGTGCAACATAGAATAAACTAAACTAAATAACTATGTCAGTCGAGTGCGAGTGACGCATATTCACCAGGAAAAAACTAAACATTTTGTTCATGTCCTTAATATTCTTTTATGATTGAAGTGGTAGGTACTTATAGAGGGAAGAGACGAGTGGGACTTATACCTGATGATAAGCAACACGCCTGGCCATGTCAGGACAGCGTCACCCAGCTATTGGAGTATGAAAAGACCAAATCATTACCGAGCACGTTTTCTTATTTATATCAATGCACTGTACTGCGCTCGTCACCTATAAACCGCAAGATCACCTCGACAGTTATAAGATAACTAGCTGAACGCGCGCGCGTTGCTACGCCATCTATCGAAAATCGATCGTACCAATTCAAATTTTGAACAAATTCGGTTACTTTAGGTTCTCATGACGCAACCTTAAAATATGACATTTATGCTGTCATGCAACGAAAGCTCTCAAAAAGCAATATTATTTCCCGTTTTTGTTACATTTTTCATTCCTGCTCGGCTCCTGTTGATAGTAGCGTAATGTTAAATAGCCTATAGCCTTCCTCGATAAATGGACTATCCTACAAAGAAAGAGTCGTTCAATTCGGACCAGTAGTTTCAGAGATCCTTGCGTTCAAACAAACAAACATACAAACAAACAAACAAACTCTTCAGCTTTATAATATTAGTATAGATTTATCTTTATGTCTATATAATTTATATTTATCTGTAGTTTCTCAGGAAACATCGTCTTTCAAACCGGAACGCAGTAATATTTGTACATTACTGCTTGACGGTAGAATAATTGGGAAAGGTGTTTCTGTGGCAGGCATGTTGCTTATCATCAGGCACATGTCCTGCTCGTCTCGTCACTCTTATTAAAAAAAAAAATTGTGGTGCCCACTTCCCCAAACGGACTCTGCAAGGAGTCCTACCACTACAAAATGTACGTAGGTAGTAAAGTTGTGGTCAAAATAAGCTCACCTAAGGCATCATTTCAGGGTTCCATCCCGGCACTGTATCTCTACTCCGGCGAGTTATTCCCAACGCTGGGCCGCAACGTGGGTATAAGCGGCGTCACGATGTTTGCTAGAGTTGCTTCCATGATGGCGCCTGCTGTCGTCAGCTTGGACTCTTTGGTTGCCGATTTGCCGGTCATCTTTTTGGCAATAATGTCATTTGCGCAGATCGTTTTATTGGTACCTCTTCCTGAGACAAAGGGCCTACCATTGCCGGATACTTTGGAGCAAGCGGAAGCCATTTAAATTGTCTTCTTTGTACTCATTCAATTCATTTGTAATTTGTAAGCCACAATACACACTTCACCTATGTATTTAATACTGAGAAAATAACGGGCGTGTGTGTGTGACACATGAAAGATTGAATAACATGAACAAGTATGTGTCCTGTATCTTTAGCACTAGACTTCCAGACAGTAAAACCTTGTATGCACTGATAAGGTCAGTACCTCTTGCCAGACATCTTAGGGTTTATTTTGATAATACCTCTAGAATACAAATGTATGGAATTGACAAAGCCATCCTCTGCCACGTAAAGTACTTACCCTATCGCGATGCAGAACATACATTTCAACAAGTTTGTGATATTATTAGGTATAAGTTAGATCTATGTCAATAAAAAATATAATATTTGATACATTGTTCTCACTAAATTCCTCAATGTTATTAAAGTAGTTTTAGTCCACTTACCCTATCGCGATGCAGAAAATACATTTCAACAAGTTTGTGATATTATTAGGTATAAGTTAGATCTATGTCAATAAAAAATATAATATTTGATACATTGTTCTCACTAAATTCCTCAATGTTATTAAAGTAGTTTTAGTCCACTTACCCTATCGTAATGCAGAACATACATTTCAACAAGTTTGTGATATTATTAGGTATAAGTTAGATCTATGTCAATAAAAAATATAATATTTGATACATTGTTCTCACTAAATTCCTCAATGTTATTAAAGTAGTTTTAGTCCTATAATTAGCTATGTACATACATGAATTTTTTTATAGACACAGTTATTTTATTAATTTTTTATTCAAGACAAACAGCCATTACAATAAAATTTCACTGTGTTCAGTCTGCTCTTGTTTCACTGTGGTTCACACCTATAGTATTGTTAATTAATGGATATTTACCAAAGTAATATAATGCTCCTAATATAATATTTTGATGCAGCTTCAAACACATTTTCATAGCTAATATGTACTCACAAAAGCAGGGAGTGGATACCAAAGTTTTTATTTTAAATCTTGACAAAATACACAATGTATTATTTTGAATGCTGGTGAAATTCACACACTTGAGAGAACCTTGGCAAATATATTATGTAATAATACTACCACAGATCAGAAAATAGTTACTTCGTAACAGATGCATCACTTCCATACAAAAGTGCAAATACCTACACGATAATAACCTAAACTGTCGTATACTACTTACCTACTGTTACTTGTAAGCAAAAATACACCTTAACACACCCACGCAGAGTTGTAAATGCCGTGCGCACCGTGTGACTTGTCGTCTGCTTACGTCATTGACCAAACGTGCTAGGGTTGTACGAAATGGTGGTAGGTGGTAGTAGTAGTAGGACTCTTGGCAGAGTCCGCCTGGGGAAGGACCACACCTTTGCCAGTTATTCTACCGCGAAGCAGTAATGTGCAAACGTTACTGTGTTTTTTTAAATAAAGAGTGACGAGACGAGCAGGACATGTGCCTGATGGTAAGAAACATGCCTGTCACATAACAGCACAGTGACACGCAGCTATTGGAACATGAAGAGTCCAAATCATTACCTAGCACTGCACTGCGCTCGTCACCCAGAGATCTAAGATGTTATATCTCTAAGCCCTGTAATTTCACTGGAAACATTGCCCTTCAAACCGGAACACAGTAATGTTTGCACATTACTGCTTGGCGGTAGAAGAACTGACAAAGGTGTGGTACTTCCTCAGGCGGACTCTGCTAATAGTCCTACCACTACAGTACTCCATTAGACAAGCCCATTCATTTGATACCCATATAGAGGTAGGTTGTGAAGAAATATTTTGTCCGCGATTTTGTGGAGGGGGGGGCATTTTGAATCGATATTAACCAAACATAGCTAAGAACCACCGCACAAAAATATACCTTTTTAAAAAAATCGACGTCAAACTTATAACACCCTTTTTTGGTCGGGGGTTAAAACATGGTTCACAAGGTTAGCTGAGCTATCGCGAAACATACTTACATCCAATAAAAATTAAGCCCAGAACCGCCTCCTTCTTTGAATTCGGTTAAAAATTCTATAGCTTTTTTTAAGTAGGTACGTTTTATAGTCAATTGATACTGAAGTTTATTTTGGTTATACAATGTAGGTAGTTGTAAGTGGTTTTCATACCGTCGAATAAATAAACAAATTAGTATCGTTAATTATGTATATGAATATTAAAAAATGTATCTCGTCAAGTTTTTTACTAAACTTAATGCGACATAATAAAAATGGGGTAAATTACTACTACATTTCAGTTTCTTGCTATTGCAGCCATTCACAATACAATAACGCCGCGACATTATTTATGCGCGCACTCGGCGTTCGTTCACAGTCAACTCGGGCAAACGGCCGGCGGCCTCGTGATTTTAGTACACCCGGGAGGACGCGAACGAGTAGGTACTAAGCTCGCGCCGTTTAGCCAGTGACGAGGGTGTGATACTACTAGTGTTGTGCACAGTTGTCCAGATATGAAAAAAGCCAAATGATTTTTACACTTTTATAAAATAAATCTGATCTCACTATTTTAAGAGCTTAAAGTAGAAAAAAATAAGATTAAGAAACAAATAATCTCAAAATGCTTTTTTAATTTCATAGGTTACAGTTTTCTTTACACACATACCAAATACAGAATCAGAAGTTTATGTCATAAATTATACACACATGTTATACTTAGTAGGTCTATAAAGTGACAAGTATGGTCAAACGTGAAATATGGTGACTTAGATCATACCTACTTATTTTATGTTCTTTCTTCTCCTATCCTAATTAAATGCAAACTGTCATGTACTTTAATGACATGAGATAAAAGTTAGGTACGGTTATTGTACTCTCAAAATGCATCAATTGGCTTTAATTGTACTTGCTGATACAAAAATAATATTTAGTCACTCTTATTTTTCTCTGCAATTTGAGTTTTAAGATTCTCAACTCTATCTAACAGCGTAGGGTGAGTGTGATGCCACATTGAGTACAAATGGTCATAGTATGGGAAATCCAAATTGTCCTTACCCAGTTTTATGAGAGATGTAATTAGCTCCTCAGTGAAGTTCATTGACACTGCAAAAGCATCGGCTTCATATTCAAATCGTCTGGACAAAGCAGTAGCGAAGAATGACAAAATAGTGTTGTAGGGAGCAAGAATAACTTGCAGAACAACTATAAGACCAATTATAACTGGTTCCTGACCAGCTGGAAAACCAAGCATTTTATACAATAAAGAATATTTAAACAGGAGCCCGAATGCAGTGAACACAAGGAGTAAATTAACCTCAGTCAGTGCTATGGATTTGTTGACATGATTACACTGCCAATGACCAAGTTCATGACCCAAAACTCCTAACACTTCTTGTTCATTGCAACCCGTGGTTATCTTTTTCTCTTCGTCAAATTTCTCTATCAGAGTATCAAACAAAACAATCCTTTTCTCACCAAATATACCAGTAAAGTATGCATTGCTGTGTGCTGACCTTTTTGATCCTTCAACTATGTATACCTGCGAAAGTGGGAACTTCAAGCGTGCAGCCAACTTTTCAATCCCTTGACGAAGAGATCCATCGGGCAGAGGAACAAATTTGTCAAAGAGAGGAGCAATAACAGAAGGATAAATAGTCAATAAGAGAAGAGTAACTATTGTGGTAAACAACCACAACCAAACTACAAACATGTTTCCTCCAAGCATTATGATATACAAAGCTATGGATACAATTGGTATAGTAATAACTAAATTGAGTGCAAGTGACTTCAATTGGTCCTTCACAAAAAATCCAACAGTCTGCTTGTTAAAGCCATGTTTTTCTTCTAAAACAAAGGTCATATAGATGGTAAATGGCATCATGGTAATTAGGTTAAACAATGTGGACAAGACGATAAATAAACAACTTATTGTTTTTTCACTATCTGCAGAGATGTTGGAAATTGCCGCAATTGTTTCACAATGAACCCAACCAGCATAAATCCACCTATTATACAAAATAATCGTCATTAGTATAATAGAGTATGTTTCTTTGACCATTCGGAACTTTGACTTATCTAATCCATATTTCCGAGACTTCTCAAATGACTCTTTGGTGATGTGTTCTTTGAATACTTCTGGGATTTCATTCTTGGATTTGTATATTCTTATCTGAAAGACGTGACATACATGTATGTAAGTAAGCGTAGCAGGAAAACGGTTTCACATAAATTGAACAACGCAAAATAAGTATCTTTGTATTTATATTAATAATATGGTAAGACTACTATTATGATAATATTACGAAAATCTACAAAGAGCTTATAGACTGTTCTGAGCTGCGAATACAGCATAGGAGCAGAATAGAGCACATTGAATTTATCGTAACTAATACTCACCTGCCGGTATGAAAGATACATTTCCCACAAAAATTCTCCCCAGGAGAATATAAGAATTAGAAATAACAGGGAATCTTCATTGAGAATCATGGTTACTCCTAATTCTAAACCTTGAGTGCAAGCACGATTTGGTAAGGCCCTTTAGTTTTTGTAATCTGAAAAATCGACACGAAACAAGGCAAAAGGCAACAACTAAAATCTGCCTGAACCTGAACTAATGAGCATTTATGACAATTTGACAATGACAATAGTAAATAACGTGATATTGACATAACATTCAATGTCTCATTTTCGCGATTTTACTTACCTATTTTACATTTTGCTCCTTTTGCAGTGGGTTAGTAGTTAGTACATAAATTAATACAACGCTGGAAAGGCAATCTTGCCGATGCGCCAAATATGCGAAAATTAGTTAAATTCATCTGATTTTTCTCTTTCTATTGATTCTAATTTTATCCAGCTACGAGCATTTTTGGTGGTTCAAAGCAACCTGTGATTTCATATTTTTTGGTTCGTAAGCGTACAATTTCAGGGTAGCGATTCTAAATCCATTCGGTTGCATCCGACACGGAATCTCATCTCTCGGTTTTTGTCTTATCTGTTTAGCATGACAGAGACAGGGATTGTTTTTTTTTTGACGTCTTTTTAATTTTTTTGACTCATAAGCTGCTTCTCATTTATCCACATTGTTCACAGACTAAGTAGAGAGATACTCTCAGACGGACATGTCGGGAACAAGGAACATTGGTCTATGGTTACTAGACTAAATTCACTTTATCTGTGCTGAAAATGATATGGCGCCTTTTTTTTTAATTAAACAAACTGCATCAACACAAAGATCTAATTTGCCAACTCGTGCATTCGCGCCAGTAGGTAGGTATACATCATACATTATTTAATTTTTTACGCCTAAAAAGAACCAGTTTCTATAAGAAAAATATAGCGCAAATTGGCTTGATACATTTATTTCTTCTTGAACAATTTCTTTTAAAAATGTTTTGAGCCGTAGGTACCAATAAACTTTCTGTTATTTAATTTTAACTACGATAGTGCGAGTCCAATGTTAGAGTCGGAAATCATCTTGATTAAGTTCCGCAACAGTGTTTTAGCAAAAGAATCACCACTTCACAGGATATAAGTCATATTTGGAGTGTTTTTCTTTCCAATGTGGAAACGTATGTAACAGACGTATTTTCCGAAGTAACTGCAGGCTGGTACAATACACTTGTTATCAAACTTAGGTAAAAAGGTGCGAAAAGAACATTTGCGCCTAATAAAAAACAAAAATACACGAAAATGTAAACAAAAATAATTATTTTGATCAACACACAAACGTCATATTGACCATAGATAAATACTATAATTTGATGAAAAAAGTATACCAATAGTGTCATAGAGATGCCCGATAATGTAATTTTATCGTATTACACAAATCGTACCTTTTACAAAATTTGGGCAATGAGATGGTTTTCACATTTTGAAATGTCTCTCTGTGTGTGGGTTATTTATTTATTTTGTATGCTGTAAAAAGTCTAAATTTTGCTTTTGACCTATGTGTAAATACTGTTTAATACTCAGTGAATGAAACTATTCCATAAAAAACATTGAATCACTTGGCCAATTTTCTTTCCTGCAGTCCTTACTTACCTTTGATCTCTGTGTTTTTGCTTGAGCATGGTTAAAAAAAAATAGCAGTCATAGGAAATGCCGATAGTAGTGAAAACGTATAACTCAGAATTTGATAGCTTACTTTGTAAACTACGCGGGTGAAATCGGTAGGCGTCGCTTGATCATGACCATCTAGAAATGCTGACGCATATCTAGATGGCCAGTGGGAAATGCTAACGCATTTCTAGTAGTGGTAGGACTCTTGGTAGAGTCTGCTTGGGGAAGTACCACACTTTTACCAGTTATTCTACCGCCAAGCAGTAATGTGCAAACCTTACTGTGTTCCGGTTTGAAGGGCAATGTTTCCAGAGAAATTACAGGGCTTAGAGATATAACATCTTAGATCTCTGGGTGACGAGCGCAGTGCACTGCTAAGTAATGATTTGGACTCTTCATGTTCCAATAGCTGCGTGTCACTGTGCTGTTATGTGGCAGGTATGTTGCTGTTCATGTGTGTGTGTACCATCAGGCACATGTCCTGCTCGTCTCGTCACTCTTTATTTAAAAATAAAAAAAACATGGCCTGTGGCCATGGTCCCGAGTTTAGCCGAAGATTTTTTATCAGTTGCGAACGTAACGTTAGAATTCAATTCAAAAAGAAAGCCCACGAAAAATCTGTCTGTAGTGAGCCAAAAGTTTTCATATCAAAAATGACGACAAAAACGACAACACGGTTGAAGACAATGTGTCAAATTTTAAATTTACAACCATAGAACAGACCGCGTTAAAAAACACTCGATAGTGTTTCAATACTATTAAACGAATACTATGAATTTGATCTAGTGACAATGACAATCGATAAACCGATACCGTCCAATTTATAGGTATCCCTAACGTGGAATTTTGGAATTTTGTAATTCACAGACTAAGTACCTAGAACTCTTTTTTAAATTATACGAGAAGTGACGTTGGCATGAAATCAAATTGTGACTACTGAAGTAAAGCGCGAGGAGCAGAAGTGTCAGATTTGTTAGTCTGGTTGTCAAACTCAAATGACATAGCGAAAAGAAAAAAAAATGACATAAGATTTGTATGAGGTTTACCCCCCGTGACATTGTTGATTAAGCAACATATCTCTTCTGTGCTACCATGTGTCCATTCGCATGAGAAATATTGCTGCGCGGTAAAAAAGTGTTCATTACACACAGAACATAGCACGTGTGGGCGCATCAATCGCTTGCTGCTGTTTGATGTGAACCATGCACGGCTGTTGGTTTACAAAAGCGCACCAAATATGAGGTTGGCAGACCACACTTTTGCCAGTTGTTCTACCAAGCAGTAATATGCTAACATTACTGTGTTCCGGTTTGAAGGGCAATGTTTTCAGAGAAATTACAGGGCTTGGAGATATAACATCTTAGATCTCTGGGTGACGAGCGCAGTGCAGTGCTAGGTAATGATTTGAACTCTTGTTCCAATAGCTCCGTGTCACTGTGATGTTATGTGGCAGACATGTTGCTTACCATCAGGCACATGTCCTGCTCGTCTCGTTACTCTATATTTAAAAAAAAAGGTTCCCTGCACAGGCAGGAGTGGTCGTGTGGACTTATCTTATTAACTCCGGTGCCCGGGCATAGAATGTGGCATCGGCCTTTCCTCCCTGAGAGAGCAATTCCCATTCTGCCAATGGGAGAAGCGGCTGATGTTGGTTAAACCATCACCATCACATACAAAAACACAAATTTAAACAGCGTCACCAGTGTAAAAAGTTCTGCGCCAGTAGTCGCCAACCCACATGCCCAGAGTAGCGGTTATATGAAAAACATCCTCCTATGACAGGTTCCAACATCAAAAAGGTCTTAGTTACCGCTATCTGCATCAGCTGCCCAGCTATTTTTGGCCAAGGTGGCGACCATTGTAGGCGACCGCGTGAGCAAAATGTCTCAAGATTTAGCCGGATTTAGCTGTAGTGCTGTCGTTGGTAGAAACCTTTGCTTCCCTTTGTTTGTAATGTACAAACGTTACTGTGTTCCAGTTTGAAGGGCAATGTTTCCAGCGAATTTACCGGGTACGGAGATAAAATATCCTATATATCTGGGTGACGAGCGCAGTGCATTGTTAGGTAATGATTTTGACTGTCCATGTTCCAATAACTACATGTCACTGGGCTGCTATGAGCAGGCATGTATCTTACCATCAGGCACATGTCCTGCTCGGCTCGTCACTTTATACTGTAAAATAAAGTGGCCAAGTGCGAGTTGGACTCGCCCATAAAGGGTTCCGTAGCAGCAAGTAACATAATATACATAGTAGGTACACATAGTTTTTTTAGTTCGTTGTAACTTTGATCGAAGTTTTAATAATGATGTATTTATGACGTACTAAAAAAAACTACTCATCAGATCAAGTTCAAACTAATTTTCGTTGGTAGTTTGCATGGTAATGTACATCACATATTTTTGTTTGTTTTTTCTTTCTCTTATTTTAGAAGTTAGAGGGGGGGGACACACACACATTTTACCACTTTAGAAGTGTCTCTCGCGCAAATTATTAAGTGTAGACAAAAACTATATTAGAAACTTCAACATCATTTTTGAAGACCTATCGATAGACATCCCACACGTGTAGGTTTGACGAAAAAAACATTTTTTTTTTGTAAAAATCTTAATGCGCTTCACAGAATACATCTACCTACTTACCAAGATTCAATAGTGTAGTTCTCATAGTTTCGGCAAAAAGTGGCTGTGAAATACGGACGGACAGACAGACAGACAGACAGACATGACGAATCTATAAGAGTTCCGTTTTTACGTTTTACGGAACCCTAAAAAGGAAACAGCTTTGCATAATATAGACAACAAAGTCTAATACTAAACATTTATTTATCGCAGTCATTACATTCTTTGCTCTTGATGTGGCACATAAACTCTCTTTCCTTAACTGCTGTATACTCGTCATACGACAGGCAGTGAAAGTACGCATAGTACACCATGCATGGTACACCATGCGTACTGTTTTTGAGTCGGTATGACCCAATGCAATTACGGAAATAAATAAACATTAAATTATGTAGTTTGGGGACTATAAAGGATCGATAGGGGGGTGCATTCTGAGCATATATTCTAATTTGAGGGATTCTGGCATGGTCAGCTCAAGGTCATTTCGATGAAAACGCGTTTAATTCGATATCTCGAGAACTGTTAGTGTTAGGCAAAAAATTGTTGAGACCTTTTCTCTTCTAAATTAAATTTACTAACTTTTATAGGAACCATTTTTCTTTCTTTCATCAATAGTTTTCAAGTTATTGCTTCCGAAAGGGAATAATTTTAAAATTTTTTCTTCCTTTCGCCATTTTCTCCCCAACCGTTCAATTTTATGAAACTTTACCGATAATCAAAAGTGTAGATCTTTGAATAATTAACAACATTTTTCTTGAACTTTTTTCAGTAATGACAATACCTTCAGAGTTATGTTACTTTACCGAGCGAAATCCACGCCACTGCGACACCTCCGCGACACTGCGATAAATCCGCGACACCTTCGGACTTAGGGCTGAACCCAAAATTCATTGTTTGATTGTGTCGATGGGTTTCTTCTACACAGGCTTATGTGGGACAACAACGTTACCTACTCCTATATATGCCAGAAATACACTCAGATACACTCAATCAGACATAGACGTGGAACGAGCCGTAGAGGATGTGGATGGCCTGATTATCAGTACGGCTAAGAGAATTTTGCCGGACTCTACGGCTTGCTCCACCTCTATGTCTGATTTGAAAAGTTTTCGGTAGTGAGATGAATCTGGTCTTATTGCTCTCGTTGCCTAAAAACTTATCTTGAGTTGTGGTGACGGTCATATTGTAGATGAAAATGATATCCGCACATGGCTTCAGCTGGGATCGGCGCAGCCGTTTTTTCAGAATTGGTGCCAAAGTTGGAAATACCTTTGGGATAGCCATCGAATACAATTACCACGTCTGTACCGTAGTGTTTTTTATGTATGTTACGTATTTCTGGCATATGTCGAAGTAGGTAACGTTGTTGTCCCACATAACCCTGTGTAGAAGACACCCACCGACACAATCCAACAATGAATTTTGGGTTCAGCCCTAAGACCGGAGGTGTCGCGGAGTTTTTGCAGTGTCGCGGAGGTGTCGCAGTGGCGTGGATTTCGCTCGGTAAAGTAACATAACTCTGAAGGTATTGTCATTACTGAAAAAAGTTCAAGGAAAAAGTTGTTCATTATTAAAAGATCTACACTTTTGATTATCGGTAAAGTTTCATAAAATTGAACGGTTGGGGAGAAAATGGCGAAAGGGCGGAAAAAAGTAAAATGTTTGCCTTTCGGAAGCAATAACTTGAAAACTATTGATGAAAGAAAGAAAAATGGTTCCTATAAAAGTTAGTAAATTTAATTTAGAAGAGAAAAGGTCTCAACAATTTTTTGCCTAACACTAACAGTTCTCGAGATATCGAATTAAACGCGTTTTCATCGAAATGACCTTCAGCTGACCATGCCAGAATCCCTCAAATTGGAATATATGCTCAAAATGCACCCCCCTATCGATCCTTTATAGTCCCCAAACTACATAATTTAATGTTTTTTTATTCGATTTTTTTGCGTAAGTAATTGCATTGGGTTAGTAAGTTTGTGTATTTCCCTGATAGCATAGACTGCTGAACGTAATTTACCTGCCAGAATATCAGTATGCGGATCTAACGTATGCCCTAAAAATGTTCTGATGAGTAGTTTTTTAATACGTCATAAATACATTATTATTAAAACATCGATCAAAGTTACACCGAACTACAAGAACTTGTTTATTATGTTACTTGCTGCTACGGAACCCTTCATGGGCGAGTTCGACTCGCGCTTGGCCGTTTTTATTTATACAAACTCGTAAGTTCAAAAGCAAATCAAAAAACCATTTTAGAAAACTTTTAATGAAATAAATAGCTAAAGGTGACTTAGTCGGTATTACAACTATTTTTAGATATTATAGAAAAATTTAACGGACCTAAAGAAAGAAACCTGAAGCTTATTTTATCACCCACCCCTAACAAGTTCATATTGTTGTACGACACCACAAATTAAGTAAACAACAAATAAATTTTCATAACAATTTTATTTTATTAATAAACAAATTTAAAGCCCTCGACTTATATGCAGTTTTATCGTTACGGATGAGTTTTATCCATACATTTTTGTCTATAACTAATCGAAATTGTGGTTAAACGTAAGTAGATAAATATTGAGCAAAGGTCGGTACATTTTGTCGATAGAAGCAGTTCCGTCCGTTTATCTACTAAAATCTCCACATTTGTAGCATTTGCAATCTTCTGGCTCACGAATTCGAACTTCCAGAACAGCATTGTCTTCATCTTCTAGCCTCATGCCGTCTGGATCGTAGCAGTGGGTAAGAGTCACTAGACGCTCGCGTAAAACGTTTTCTCGGCAGCAAAAACATTCCTGTAACATAAAAATATTATTAGGCTCGTCTCGTCATTCGATACCGTGAAAAAGATTACCGGTCAATATGGTGAAATTTCAATAATATTGCATGCCAAGTACCAAAGACATATACCTACTACTATTATTTATCTAAACCAAGTACCTACAACTACATATTGAATACTATTAGCATCATAATTACCGTTACTTAACGTCATCAAATGTGCGAATAATAAAACGGCGTCCCTAACCCATGATTACAAGCATGTGCTATGACAAATTCTATTCATTATTTAAAATTAATTTTTTTTACCTTAAACATTCACTTATGCTTTGTTTTGTCAAAACTAACCTCAATTTTTTTGAAAAGGTAGATTCAATTTTCATTTTTATTTTAATTTTCTGTAGCTAGAAATAATACATTGTTAGCGTCATTGCAATAAGTTTTGATCATAGCCATTCAGAAGAAGGACACATGTAAAATAAATAATAATTAAAATTATTGACCTTCAAAAACCCTGTCGAAGAACTTATGGAAGGGCGAATTTGGCTGTTACACATCCCCTCACACTTGTTGACTTCAACGTCGCCACTACACGAGCGCACCATCCTGCCCAAATCATCGTATTCCTCTGAAAAACAAATTAAGTTATTTTAATTAATTACCATTGTACCGAAGCAAAGCGGCGCCTGCCGATCCGGAGACCCCGGGTTCAAACCCCATGCGCACCACTGTCTTTTCGAGACATGTGCGTAATACCGCTAACTTAAAACGGTGAAGGAAAACATCGTGAGGATACCGACATGTACCTAGAATCTTTCGAAGTCATGTGTCATCCGCCAACCCGCACGGGGCAGCGTGGTGGACTATGGCCTTAACTCTCTCCTTGCGAGAGAAGGTCTCGAGTCCCAGCAGTGGGAACATTTTAATGGGCTGTTGATGGTTGATGGTTGGTACCGAAGTATTCTAGCATTTACGATACAATCTCAAAAATGTGTAAGAGGCAATTTATCTTTCTCAATACCAAATCTATGAAATACAAAAACAAATACCTTTTGTAACATGTATTTCTGTAGAAAGGGTTTCACAAGTAGACTCTGCAGCACTTTTCATAATCATTACAAATAGTATTTCTAAAATTAAAAAACATAACTTTTGAGATTCTAAAAACTGCATTTTAAAAATAACAATAAAGGTCTTTTTGGTGACTTGGTTGGTATTAGAGTGAATAAGATGAAAATTGTTTGCCTTTTATATGAAAAACTCAATTCTGTATGTAGGACAGAACTTGACCTCATCGTGTAGCAAGCAGCAGGAGACTACGGTTATAATTGAAATAGCTTGTACGTACACGATTTATATGGATTGGTGACTAGCCATAAAATCATATTCATCCATTTAATTATGATATTATTCCAGTAGGTAGATATAAAGTGTGACATTATTCGGCACTGTTGGATACATTTCCACTAAATCGTTTTCTTTGTAAGGGATCTGGGGGGTGCATGTTATATCCAGCACAAGATTGATATAAAAGCTAGTAAAAGTTTATGATTTCACAGAACAGTTTCATCTTTTTTAGAACCCAGACCTATCCTGTAATTTGAAATGTCGCTTTTTCAGACATTTTCTGTTTGTTTGGTGCTAGCTACTTGTCATATTCAAGATAAACCTGTGAGAGCTCACAGCGTTCAAATGATTCCTGGTACGCATTAATGTGTTCACAGTTAATTTAACTTTCATATAAGAGACACAGTGTTTTAGCAAAAATATTTTTAGCCCCTGACGCAAAAACTTCGGGGTGTTATGGGTATTATATAAGTTTGACGTGTCTGTGTATATGTCTGTCTGTGGCATCGTACTCCCACAGATAAACCGATTTCGATTTATTTCTTTTAATTAGTCGATAGTGTTTGATTAAAATCGGTTCAGCTGTTTCAATGTTATCAGCTCTTTTGTTAGCTGTGGATAGGAATCTTAAACGCTTCATGGGTATTTGTTTCACTTGCACACATAATATTATATGTGATCCAAAATTTTGTAAAATTGTGTTGGCGGTTTTTAAAATTCATAATGTAATGTGCACTTGTTACAGGTCAAGAATGTCAGATGACACCAGTCATTCACGTACTCACGCATGCTGGGTGTAAACCAAAAGCAATTCCATCTTTTGCATGTTTAGGAAAATGCTCCAGCTACGTCCAAGTAAGTTCTTTTTGTTGACGTAACAACGGCTAATAAATCGATGAACGCCGGCTGCATGCACGAAAGAGTGTCCCGTTATGTCCCGTTACGCTCATTGTCCCGTAACGCTTATTGTACGCTCGCGCCGCATCTATCAAAGTTTGTTATGACGTTGTCACGTTAAGTTATTGTCCGTAAGCCAACCGACTTTACAGACACCCATTTTTTTCTTACCTAGACCAGGGTAGCGATTCTGAAACCTTTCGGTTGCATCCGACACGGAATCTCATCTCTCGATCTTTGTCTTATCTGTTTAGCATGACAAAGACCGAGAGATAAGATTCCGTGTCGGATGCAACCGAATGATTTCAGAATCGCTACCCAGGACGTCTTTTTCTACGAAAAACGTAATTTCGAAATAAATTCGCGACTTTCCTACTCCAGTTCTCCAGTTTTGTAGTTATTAGGTACTTACTCTGAGTAGCCATGTATTGACAAAAATACATATTTTTAAAGTGATTAAATACTTTTTTGTAGGTTTCCGGAAACAAAATCTGGCAAATGGAAAGGACTTGCAATTGCTGTCAAGAATCTGGAGAACGTGAAGCAACAGTAATACTTTACTGTCCCGAAGCAAAGAACGAAGACAAGAGGTTTAGAAAAGTAAGTGTTAATAAAAATTTCTTCTATTAACGTTAAAGACTTCAAAGTCTTGAACATCGCCGCAGAATTGCTAGCTTATCGAGTTTTTATCGGATACACTTCGGAGAGTGTGCAACTGATCTGCATGATCTAATACCACCTTGCCCTTTTTAGGGTTCCGTAAAACGTAAAAACGGAAAGAATAAAGATTAATAAGAAATAAAAAATAATAAGAATTAAAGATTCGTCGTGTCTGTCTGTCTGTCTGTCCGTCCGTATGTAACAGCCACTTTTTTCCGAAACTTTAAGAATCATTTTGTTGAAACTTGGTAATGGGTGAATTTATTCTGTAAACAGCATTAAGATTTTCACAAAAAAAAACAATACTTATTCCATACTTAGAATGTTGAAGACCAAGACACTACTAAATATAGACACTTGACACGAAGGAAACAAATGTTTGTTCTATCAATTTTGTAATTTTGAACTGTACGGGGATGAAATTGGGGTTGAAATGGGGGATGAATGTCAATATGGAAGTTCTCAATCGTTGAAGATAAAACCATGAAACTCTGTTTATAGGTACTTGACACGAAGCAAATAAATGATTGTTCTAGCAATTTTGTAATTTTGACCTGTAATTTGTTGGGATTGAAATGGGGGATGAATGTCAATACCTATCGAAAATTCCACCGTTGAAGTTAAACAATGAAACTGTTTATATAGACACTTGATACGAAGAACACGAATGTTTGTTCTAGCAATTTTGTAATATCAAAGTGTACGGGATGAAATTGGAGTTGAAATGGCGAACGAACGTTCTTACGCTTTCACACCTAAACAACAGAGCCGATTTTGATGAAATTGTTTTATTATAAGCCGTTTTTACTAACCGTAAATGTGTATGGGTATACAAATAGGTACTGCCTGAGTTACCTTAGTATTTATTTCACGCGAACGAAGTCGCGGGTAACAGCTAGTACTGAATAATTTGCGCGAGAGACATTTCCAAAGTGGTAAAATGTGTCCCCCTGACACATTTAACTGTAACTTCTAACATAAGAGAATGATACAACTGCAAAAAATATAAGATGTACCTACATTACCATGCAAGTTTCCACCGAAAATGGGTTTGAACTCGATGTAGTAAGTAGTTTACTAGTAGTACATCATAAATACACTAACATCGATTAAAGTTACAACAAACTACAAGAAAGTTCTTGTATTATGTATTATGTTACTTGCTACTACGGAACCCTTCATGGGCGAGTAAGACTCGCACTTGGCCGTTTTTATTTCTATTTGAATGCTTGTAGCCCGCAAAAGCGACATCTTTTCTTGGTTGACGTTCCAAAGACTCGAACGAAGAGGTTTGACTCTTATTTTGTGATAAGAACGTCGAGACTGTGAAATTCATTGCCGGAATGGGGTTTCCCCGATGGTTACAATCATGGTGTATTCAAATCGAGAGTGAACCGGTTTTTTTTTCTAGGTAAGCACGTTCTATCTTAGACCGTCGTCGTCGATCGTCGCTCGTCGATAACATTAGGCGAGATGGCGGTCAAGTGTAAAGTTAAAGTAAAAAAAATAAAATCTCATACAATCGATTTATGAGTTAGATTAAATTAAGTAATAGTAGGTTATTTATGTCACTCCTTTTTTGGAAGCACGCTTATTCTATTATTAGGTAGGTTCATAATTTTTCGTACAGGTTATGAGGAGCGATTTAATCAATTTAATTAACTTATTTTTAATTAAACCAATTTAATTTACTCATTTTCAGGTGTCCACAAAGGCACCCTTGGAATGCATGTGCCGACCTTGTGCCACTATCGAAGAAAGTGCCATAATTCCACAAGAAATTGCTGGGTATGCAGACGAAGGACCTCTTCCCAAACAGTTTATTAAATCTTTCTAAAAAAAAATACTTTCGGAAACGTCAATATACTCAAATACGGTTACATAAATCCATGATTGATCGCTACATAAAAGATAAATTAAAGCCCTCGACATTAAATGTGTTCGTTTCATTTTATTTATTTATTTCCACAAAGTACAAATAAATAGGTTATAGTTAAAATCGTAACTATGCGAACTAGGAGGAAAATACAGTTTCTGCCTGAGAGGTATAATTCTGTTGTGTTAATCCTACTAATATCCTACTAATATTATAAATGTCAATGTATGGAGTTTTGGATATTTGGATGTTTGTTGCTCAATCACGTCCTAACGTATGAACGGATTGGGCTGAAATTTGGAACACAAATAGATTATAGTCTGTCATAGGCTACTTTTTATCCCGGAAAAACTACGGGAACAACGGGAACGGGATCTTCGCGAGTAACACCGCGGGGCGCTGCTAGTACAAAGATATACATACTTAATATATAAACTACGATTTAAAAAATTGGCAGTCATAGGAACTGCCGATAAAAGTGAAAATGTATTACTCAGAATTTGATAGCTCACTTTGGAAACTACGCTAGTAAAACCAGAGGGCGTGGCCATGAGCATGGACATCATTGCAATGATGATGATGCATTGCATGATGGGCAATCTATCGAAATTTGGTCGTACCAATTCAAATGTTAAATGTTAAATACCCTATAGCCTTCCTCGATAAATGCACTATCCTACAAAGAAATAATCTTTCAATTCGGACCAGTTGTTCCAGAGATTCTTGTGTTCAAACAAACAAACAAACAAACTCTTCAGCTTTATAATATTAGTATAGATAGTATAGATATATGCCTACTTTTTTTTTTTTTATTCAAAATTTGCTACTCCACAGACTCCGGGGTCCGTGACTTTTGTTATTTCAAATCTTATTTATCTATACCAATATTATAAAGAGGAAATATTTGTTTGTTTGTTTGTTTGTTTGTAATGAATAGGCTCCGAAACTACTGGACCGATTTCAAAAATTCTTTCACCTTTGGAAAGCTACATTATTCCCGAGTAACATAGGCTACGGCAGATGGCGCTGCAGTTGATATCTAGGTTATTATTCAAGCGAAGCCGGAGCGGGCCGCTAGTTTTTACATATTTCTTGGATAATTAGAAGAAGAGGAAAATAAGGGGGGAGTTGTGAACATTTTAAACCTAATACTAGTTAGTGTTCGTCTGTTGAGCCGATCACTACCGGTTGGGATTCCGCTAGTAATCGACTCGACATCGATTCTTTGCGTTATTGCCATTTGCCTAAGCCGCCTCCTCCCGGCCGAGAGCCTCCACTACGGCTGCATTTCTGTCCCTGATGGCCATCTGTAGGTTGAACTCTCGGATGGTCTTCGGCGATGCAGCCAACGCTCGCCGCACGAACCGACCGATGGCGTCGTCGGTGTCGTCAGCGTAGTACGTGAAGGTCTCCGTGTGCCGTGAGATTGCAACAACCGCATGGGGCACGCTCTCGTGCAGCTTCATGTTTGCCTTGGTTTTTATTGCGATTACCGACTCATATGTCAGTCCCTGAGCTTCATGGATGGTGAGGATACGTGACCCTGTGCCTGACCCATAACCCTGGTTTGTCAGGGTCTCCTTCTCCTCTTGAGTGTGAACTAAGAAGAGGGTGTTTGGTAGGGTGTTGGGTATTTGCGCTCCCTTGTACCTTCTCTGCTCTAGGGACTTTATACGGGGTGCTGAGGAGTACATACCTGAGTATATTTCCCTCAGCGCATATGCGACATCCATCGGATTGTGATATGTGCAGAGCAACTCCTGGCTGATCTTTGTTACCAGGTTTGGGCGGTGATACCTCATTTCGAAAAGATTTTCCCTGTCGATATAAGGCAACTGATTGACGTCTCCGATGAGGACAATTTCACCAACACTAGACAGCCTTGAAGCCATCACAATGGCACCAAAATGGTTCATGAAAGCTTCGTCCACCATGAGGCGACTGAAACTCTCTCTTCCGAAACCATTTACCAGAGCAGAAGCCATGGTTCGCACTCTGGTTTTGACCAGGTTTCCGATACGGTGCGATAGCTTTTCTCTTAGATCTTTTGCTGCCTCAGTTGTTGTAGTGATAATGGCGTCCTTGTCCACATCGAAGTGTCTAATCACCCATGTTGTCTTTCCACGTCCTGGAACTCCGTTGACCCACTGTATTCGCGGTACCTCCCAGTTTTCCCAACCCGCTTTGACGTTTGAGTTCCTTTCGATAGTCTTGGCCATCTCAAGGATCTTATCGTCCAGCATAATCTTGGTGCATCGGGCAGTAACTACGATTGGGTCGTTTGGTGGTGTGGCATAAACCGGCATTCCCGCGCGCTCTGTCTCTGTCTCGTTCAGTGTCACGAAGCCATTTTCTGCACTGTAAGCTGCCATATACTGTCCTGTCATAGTTCCCTTGATGACCCGAAGAAGTGACATTATTGTATATGGCTGCTTCGGCCTCCTCGAGTTTCGCCTTTAAGAGGCTTTCACTTCCTAGCCTATAGGACTGCATGATGTTTTCGCAGGTCTTGAGGTTAACTTGTCTTGTCGCTCTCAGTGTGGCTATGAATTCGATGAAGGCGTTACGTGCATGACTTCGCGGCTCCGAAGCCAGGACATAGCGGGGCGGTTCAACCTGTCCCATGTCGGCTCTCGTTCGGCTCAGTTGTTGTTGTGAAGCTGCGTTGGGGGTCCTTGACGTCAAGGGGGGTGATGAGTGGGATGAGATTCGGAGTATGCTCCTTGCTGCTGCGTTGAAGGCAGTCACGAAGGTCGTGTTGGTGCCTTGGCAACCGTTTTGATTGGCTGCGGCTTTTTCCGTGGCTGCCCTCTGCTGTGCTCTTTCGGAGCCGGTTTGGATGGTCGAACTATGAACCAGATGTCCCCAGCTGTCAGTTGCATTTGTTTGGTCGTGCGGAGGGACTCTGAGAAAGCTCAGATTTTCTCCCCTATCTTCATATACGACTACCTCATGATGTTTAGAGGCCTCAATGCCACCCAGCCGGTCTGCGACTCGCGCTCTTGAGTATTCGATTGCCATCGCATCCACGCTTATCACCCGGGGTGTTTCACCTGCATTTCTGCTCAGATGTGCGAGCAGCGCACTTGCCTGTGTGAAAGGGGTCCGGCCTTCCGAGTACTCTATTAGTGCAATCTTTTTGTTTTTCGATCGCACCAACCGAAATCGGTGGCCGTCTACCTCACACACTGGCATGGCGTCGTAAGTTTTCCGCTTCATTGTAACTTTTGCGGTACTCCCATTGAGCAGGCAAGACAATCCAGGTGACAAACGGGCTCGTTTCCGTTCCCAGGCGAAACAAAAGCTTATTCCGAATCTTTCTTTGTTGCTGTCCATGAAGAGAGCCACTCCGCGGATACGGATCCCTGCCTCTCCTCGGTCTGCGTTCTCCAGTAGTTGTTGCAAAGAGATACTTTTCGAGGAGTTATGTTGGGCGGGAACCTCATTCCACGTGGCGTCCACGGACAGCGGGTCAGGGTGTGGTGGTGAGGGGGGGCGTGTATTTGAGATTGTGGAGTTTCTTTTGGCCGCTATGCGGAATGAGCTCTCCATGAAGGACAGGAGCCGTGTTCTGTTATCTGGATTTGCTAAGATGTTATGGAGATCCGAGACAACCAGCCTTCTGTCGATCATAGATTCGAGTTCATGTCTTGCGGCCATGAATCGGGGACAATCGATTAGCACGTGCCAGACCGTTTCGGGTTGGTCGGGGTCACACTCGCATGTGTTAGAATCAGTTAGGATTCTGCGCTGTTATAACCTAATTTACATCAGGATAGCCTTAATTCTGTGAGCTTAGATGTGAATGTGCTGTTAATTACTTACTTAAAAGGTAGTAGGATGAATAGAAAATCCAATAGATGGTATTTCATTATTTATTCTTTTTAACCACTTTCGGTGCACCTATAGACTACAGAGAAAGAACGTGGCCAAGAAAACTCTGCGCCATCACATACGTAATCTGTACACAAGTAAACCTTAGACAACTGTTATAATACTTATCTTTGCTTAATCAACCGTTCGCTCGGGAACAAGAATAATACAGAACAATAAAAGCAAGAGAGAACACAATAAGTATGAGACAAATATGTAAGAAGATACAAGAGAGCCGAACAGAGCCACGATCACTTTTATAATCTTCGTTGTCAACCCCACTCGCCTATAGTCATAGCGCCGCCCCTCCAACCAAACCATAACAAGTTATAGCGGAATAGGTGGTGGATTTGACAACGTTGATTTACTTATATATGTTTATTATACTTTATACAATAATACTTGCATATTATTTATTAATTATATTTAACCGTATTATTTATAACATGGTTATACTTATTACATAATTTACAATATCCCATAAAATATCTTATTAATCAGGATTTGACACGTATAAACTACCCATTTAGCCAATATTAACGTTAGATGAAGGGTTCCAAGGAACCCTTAATCTAACACGGCCAGACTGACTGTGCTGCGTCCCGAAGCACGTGGATGCTCAATAGTTTACTATACACATTGTAGACTTAGCTTAGGTACTAAACTTAACTAATGTATTTTTTAAACATAAGAAAGTTGTTAATATGGATATATTACTTATAGTACATAGACATAAGGTTTTATACTTTTTCTTTCTTTCTTTCTTTCATATTTCATTTCATATATTTTTATTTTAGTTTAGTTAACTTAGTTAGTTAACATTTCAGTTTAGTGGCATTTCTCTTCCTGTTAATTACTAATCAAGCCGGTTCAATTTTCATATATACATTCGCATAATCTATACTTAAATATAATCGCATAATAATAATCGCATAATAATAAGTATGTATTTAAACAATATAAGCATTATATCAGCTATCTGGCCGCCATCGCCCAAGCTTTGCTTAGTTTGGGGTCAGATGGTATTGTGTGTGAATTATCCACCAACATTATTTTATTTTCCACCAATAATTTTCCGTGGATGGCTTTGACAGTAACACCAGATGAGAACGCCGTGCCCCGTAGTTTTTAGTGGCTGAATCCCATCCACAGAGTACTGTTCAACCTGAACCAAGGTGTAATCTTTTGTACGAGGCCTTGGGTTTATAATTTCTCTTTTTTTATTTTTGGTCAACTTGAAGAACGACTGCAGAGTGAAAACACCGGTGCCCCGTTTGTTTTTAGTGGCAGAACCCCATCCATAGAATACTATTCAAACTGGTCCAGTTTTTATCTTTTGATCAGGGGGGGACTTACATGGCCCGGCCAATTTGAAAGCGACTACGGAGTGAGAACCCCGTTGATGCCCGTTTTTGTTTTTAGCGGCAGAACCCCATCCATAGAATATTATTCAAACTGGTCCGGTTTTTATCTTTTGACCAGAGGGACTTACACAGCCCGGCCAATTTGAAAGAGACTACGGAGTGAGAACCCCGACCGATCGTAAAAATCAATAGTCGAGATCAGCAGTACTCAGTCAAGTAGGTCACAAGTCGTTTTTAATAGTCGGCAGGTACAGGTAACCTGTATCAACACCAGTAGCATCTACTCGCTGGCAATAGCATTACCTGTCCTGCCAATCGATCGGTCCTTCAGCGATCTCAGGGTTAGTAATATAATCACCTTACATGGTCTCTACACAGAACAGACTTCTGTGACAAAAACATGGAAAGCTTTCGATTTACAATATTCTTAACCTAATAATGATACCTAACACAAAAAAGAGCAATCACAGATATCGACTGTTGCCACTCAAAATCATTAAAAACTCCCGCAATATATATAAAAATATAATTTGATATAAATATTACCGGAGCCTAGAAGATTTCCCGGCCAACAAAAGCAGACAACCGCAATCACATCTCCCCCGTGCCAAATACCATTATAATATAAATTTGAAATTATATTCATTATGTTTCCGTTTATAATTCTCCTTTTTCAATATTTTTATGCGATTCATGTGTTTATATATTTTAAATTTAATCGTTGAACTTATTAATTTCAACAAATAATTTAATGGTACTTAATTAAATTATTACGGTCATAAATTCATTAACTAAATTATTATACTGGAGTACTTCATATTCCGTTTGACTATCCTGACATATTAATGGTATTGTACCCGATTTCAGATGTGATTTTCAGTAAATTCATTGATCGCTGTACAATCGTTATTGGAAGCTGATGTTATCGTATCATCGTATTGGCGTTTCAAGTTAACGTTTAATAGTTGTAGCTAGTTTCTTCATACCTCCAGACTCCTTGGAACTTGGAGCATGTTGTGGTCAGCCAGAGTCTGATTTTTTTGAAGACCGATGTCATCAAGTTGGCGCAATACGTAGACGGGTCAGGTTGTGCAGCAGCCAGAGTCTCCAGACTCTTTGGAACTTGAGGCATGTCGTGGTGACAGCCCGAATCGTATTTTTTGAAGACCGATGTCATCAAGCTGGCGCAATACGTTGACGGGTCAGGTTGTGCAGCAGCCAGAGTCTGGAAAACACAGTGTTTGTAGTTTCGTTTCCACAATAATTTATGCTATACACTTCTCCATTTCTTTCTTTTTTTTTTGAAAGGAACATGTTTTCTATACTTGTTTTGGGCATTAAACCTAGAACAGATTTCTAATACCTAAAAGAAACTGGTAAGAAAAACTACACCTATACGAATACTAAACATAACACGAAAGGAAAGAGACTTAATATGTAGGGACTTAATAATAAAAGTAATGGAAAAAAATGAGGGTCAGAGCAAAAAATGTCAAGAATAGAATTCAGAGGCTTACATACTTTATACCATTTCATACTTAAAACCATCGATATAAACCAGTAGATGTACCCCGAGCACCTTGAAATTGGTAATAAACTGCATCTCTATATGTATCGTAAGAAGTTTACACACAACCAGTCTACTCGACTCCCAGAATCGCTGGCGGCACGATATGCTGTGGTTCTACTTATTTTGGTTGTTGACAACGAAATAGTGATAGGTAAAAACGTCCGGCATTTACCGTTTCCTGCAACCGACTAAGACGGAAAGAGTGAGCTCACTCTTCCCAACGATGACACGATTCCGTGTGCCTTTAAGTTTGGGAAGGCACATCTGTGTATTGAGATCGTTGCTTAAAACTAAACATTTTGAATAGTTCTGTACAGACTCGTCAAATTATGAAGTTATAATTAGAAATAATATTTTGACGTTTAAAACAAGAAATAAGTAAAAAAGTTTTATGAAAATCTAAATTTACTAATTCTAAAACTTCAGCTGTACATAAGGGGGCTGTTATTGAATAAATATGTGTTACGTTAATTGATGCTCATAATGTATGCTCACAAATCCGATAAAATGTGCTATGGTTTCTCAAAAGGAGATATTAGTGAAAACACGTTGTTTTTTCTTTTCCAAAAGCCGTAAAACATACTTTTTTTAATTCAAACTTATATTACTTGTTATGATAATACAAAGTAAGTAAAAACAAATCTCATAAAAAACGTGAAGAAAAAATATGTGGGTATTTGTTAAATACTTTTCAATCCGATTTTATCTGTATTCACATAATATTCTTAATTGTTACGTCAAGTCATATCATAACATTAAGTAAGCCAATCTGGCTAGAAACTTTAAATAGTTGTAGATTGAAATGTACTTCCCTTGTTTTACTGCGGCTGTTGGATGTCGTGGAGGGTCCCACAAAGGTGTTTCAGCTGGCAGTAACGTTGTGGCTGGCGCTAGCCAGGTGCAGCAAATCTGTTTCACCGTAGATGTTTTGTCGTCATCTCGTCGGTAAACACGTTGTCCGCAGTTCATCGCAGAAGTTACTGGATCTGAAACATTGCAAGGCATAGAGTTTCCGTTCGATCCCACTTCTGATGTTAGAATCTCGTAGGATTCTGCGCTGTTATAACCTAATTTACATCAGGATAGCCTTAATTCTGTGAGCTTAGATGTGAATGCTGTTGTTAATTACTTAAAAGATAGTAGGATGAATAGAAAACCCAATAGATGGTATTCAAATGTTATTTATTTCCACTTTCGGTGCACCTATAGACTACAGAGAAAGAACGTGGTCAAGAAAACTCTGCGTCTTCACAAACATAATCTGTACACAAGTAAACCTTAGACAACTGTTATAATACTTATCTTTGCTGAATCAACCGTTCGCTCGGGAACAAGAATAATACAGAAAAATAAAAGCAAGAGAGAACACAATAAGTATGAGACAAATATGTAAGAAGATACAAGAGAGCCGAACAGAGCCACGATCACTTTTATAATCTTCGTTGTCAACCCCACTCGCCTATAGTCATAGCGCCGCCCCTCCAACCAAACCATAACAAGTTATAGCGGAATAGGTGGTGGATTTGACAACGTTGATTTACTTATATATGTTTATTATACTTTATACAATAATACTTGCATATTATTTATTAATTATATTTAACCGTATTATTTATAACATGGTTATACTTATTATATAATTTCGGAAATACACCAATTCCTTTCTTTTTATTACAATTTCACATAAAATATCTCATTAATCAGGATTTGACACGTATAAACCACCCATTTAGTCAATTTTAACGTTAGGTGAAGGATTCCAAGGAACCCTTAATCTAACACGGCCAGACTGACTGTGCTGCGTCCCGAAGCACGTGAATGCTCAATGGTTTACTATACACATAGTTGTAGACTAGCTTAGGTCCTAAACTTAACTAATGTATTTTTTAAACAAAAGAAAGTTGTTAATATGGATATATTACTTATAATACATAGACATAAGGTTTTATACTTTTTCTTTCTTTCATTATTTCATTTCATATATTTTTTTATTTTAGTTTAGTTAACTTAGTTAGTTAACATTTCAGTTTAGTGGCATTTCTCTTCCTGTAAATTGCTAATCAAGCCGGATCAATTTTCATATATATATTAGCATAATTTTCCATGTTTTTCATTTTCATGGATGGCTTTGACAGTAACACTAGATGAGAACGCCGTGCCCCGTAGTTTTTAGTGGCTGAATCCCATCCACAGAGTACTGTTCAACCTGAACCAAGGTGTAATCTTTTGTACGAGGCCTTGGGTTTATAAATATTTTTTTTTGGTCAACTTGAACAACAACTGTAGAGTGAAAACACCGGTGCCCCGTTTGTTTTTAGTGGCAGAACCCCATCCATAGAATACTATTCAAACTGGTCCAGTTTTTATCTTCTAACATCAGAAGTGGGATCGAACGGAAACTCTATGCTTTTCAATGTTTCAGATCTAGTAACTTCTGCGATGAACTGCGGAAAACGTGTTTACCGACGAGATGACAACAAAACATCCACGGTGAAACAGATTTGCTGCATCTGGCTAGCGCCAGCCACAACGTTACTGCCAGCTGAAACACCTTTGTGGAACCCTCCACGACATCCAACAGCCGCAGTAAAACAAGGGAAGTACATTTCAATCTTCAACTATTTAAAGATTCTAGCCAGATTGGCTTACATAATGTTATTATATGACTCGACGTAACAATTAAGAATATTATATGAATACAGATAAAATCGGACTGAAAAATATTTAACAAATACCCACATATTTTTTCTTCACGTTTCGTATGGGATTTGTTTTTACTTACTTTGTAGGATCATAACCCGTTATAATCCGCCTATCCTTATGTCTCTTGTTCCATAATTGATATCATACATCGAATAACAGTTTGAATTGAAAAAGGATGTTTTATGGCTTTTGGAAAAGAAACGTGTTTTCATTAATATCTCCTTTTGAGAAACCATAGCAAGTTTTATCGGATTTGTGAGCATACATTATGAGCATCAATTAACGTAACTGAAATTCAACAGACATCACAACTTTTTATATTAGGATTCATAATAAAATTGTTTCAATGTAGGTACTTACATTTCATATGACGAGGATAGATTATGTTCTACATAAAGCTACCCTCATCTGTCCAGTCAGTTACCAGGGTGTATTTGTTGTATGTCATATCATTAGTATAATTTTTACTTTATGTTGTAGGACGTGATACTCATATTTATGTATTGTTGTATGATTTGAGAAATGAATTTATTTTTATCCAAAGTAATAAACAATAAATAAAAAAAAATCTTTATTTGCGAAAATGAGTAATTACAATAAGATCTTAAATGTTTGCACTGAGAACTCCATAATCAACCTTACGGGATGCAAATATTAGGTTGTTTATGACAATTTGTTAAACTTTACCCATTCAAGGACTACCAATTTCACATTACTATTGTCTACATTACGTAATTGTACAAAATTGACTAAGCATTTATAATAATCCAATGATAATGGAAGCAACGCAATAAAGTAAATGAGTAATGAAAAACAACTAAACCAAATACCAATGGCCAAAGTAAAAACTCAAATCGTGTTACTAAATACTGTAGACTTGCACCATTTAAGGACTGCAAATTTCTTATCATTATTCATTCACATTATCATACAATTATTTAATTATAAAAGAGTAATGACAATTAAAGCATTATAGTAAGTACCTGGGTGGCCGCAGTAAAACAAGACTGACCCGTCAACGTATTGCGCCAACTTGATGACATCGATGACAGGCTGCTACTACAAAATGCCCCAAGTTCCAAGGAGTCTGGAGGTATGAAGAAACTAGCTACAACTATTAAACCTTAACTTGAAACGCCCATACGATGACATCAGCTTCGAATAACAATTGTACAGTGATCTATGAATTTACTGAATGTCACATCTGAAATCTGGTACCAAACCATTAATATCTGTCAGGATAGTCAAACGGAATATGAAGTACTCCAGTATCATATAAATTAATTAAGGAATTTATGGCCGTAATAAGTTAATTAAGTACCTTCAGCGATTAAATTTAAAATATACAAGCACATGAATCGCATAAAAATATTGGAAAAGGAGAATTATAAACGGAAACATAATGAATATAAATTCGAATTGTCCACCACATTAAAAAAAATAAAAAAAATATATTATAATGGTATTTGGCACGGGGGAGATGTGATTGCGGTTGTCTGGCCGAGAAATCTTCCAGGCTCCGGTAATATTTATATCAAATTATATTTTTATAAATATTGCGGGAGTTTTTAATGATTTAGAGTGGCAACAGTCTATAGCCGTAGTTGCTCTTTTTTGTGTTAGGTATCATTATTAGGTTAAGAATATTGTAAATCGAAAGCTTTCCATGTTTTTGTCACAGAAGTCTGTTCTGTGTAGAGACCATGTAAAGTGATTATATTACTAACCCTGAGATCGCTGAAGGACCGATCGATTGGCAGGACAGGTAATGCTATTGCCAGCGAGTAGATGCTACTGGTGTTGATACAGGTTACCTGTACCTGCCGACTATTAAAAATGACTTGTGACCTACTTGACTGAGTACTGCTGATCTCGACTATTGATTTTAACGATCGGTCGGGGTTCTCACTCCGTAGTCGCTTTTAAATTGGCCCGGGTGAGTAAGTCCCTCTGGTCAAAAGATAAAAACTGGACCAGTTTGAATTTTAGTATTTTATGGATGGGGTTCTGCCACTAAAAACAAAAACGGGCATCAACGGGGTTCTCACTCCGTAGTCGCTTTCAAATTGGCCGGGCTATGTAAGTCCCCCCCCTGGTCAAAAGATAAAAACTGGACCAGTTTGAATAGTATTCTATGGATGGGGTTCTGCCACTAAAAACAAACGGGGCACCGGTGTTTTCACTCTACAGTCGTTGTTCAAGTTGACCAAAAAAAAAAAAAAAAAGAAATTATAAACCCAAGGCCTCGTACAAAAGATTACACCTTGGTTCAGGTTGAACAGTACTCTGTGGATGGGATTCAGCCACTAAAAACTACGGGGCACGGCGTTCTCATCTGGTGTTGCTGTCAAAGCCATCCACGGAAAATTATTGGTGGAAAATTAAATAATATTGGTGGACAATTCACACGCGATGCCATCAGACCCCAAACTAAGCGGGGCTTGTATGATGGCGGCCAGATGGCTAATATTGTGCTAAAGTAGTTTTAAGTTTTAAATACACACTTACTATACATAGATTATGCGAATATATATTATATATGAAAATTGATCCGGCTTGATTAGCAATTTACAGGAAGAGAAATGCCACTAAACTGAAATGTTAACTAACTAAGTTAACTAAACAAAAATAAAAAATATATGAAATGAAATCATGAAAGAAAGAAAAAGTATAAAACCTTATGTCTATGAACTATAAGTAATATATCCATATTAACAACTTTCTTTTGTTTAAAAAAATACATTAGTTAAGTTTAGTACCTAAGCTAAGTCTACAACTATGTGTATAGTAAACTATTGAGCTTTCACGTGCTTCGGGACGCAGCACAGTCAGTCTGGCCGTGTTAGATATTCCGTTCCTCCCCGATATAGCAAACGCATATCGAATGATGAGAACCATAAAATTGACTCCCTTCCAGGTACAAGCGTTGACGGGACACGGAGGAATAGCAGAATACCTGTACAGATTTGAGCTTAAGAGCAGTCCTGCATGTGTTAGATTAAGGGTTCCTTGGAACCCTTCATCTAACGTTAATATTGGCTAAATGGGTAGTTTATACGTGTCAAATCCTGATTAATAAGATATTTTATGGGATATTGTAAATTATGTAATAAGTAGAACCATGTTAGAAATAATACGGTTAAATATAATTAATAAATAATATGCAAGTATTATTGTATAAAGTATAATAAACATATAAGTAAATCAACGTTGTCAAATCCACCACCTATTCCGCTATAACTTGTTATAGTTTGGTTGGAGGGGCGGCGCTATGACTATGGGTGAGTGGGGTTGACAACGACTATTATAAAAGTGATCGTGGCTCTGTTCGGCTCTCTTGTCTTTCCTTATATATTGTTGTCTACAACTTACTGTGTCCTCTGTTGCTCTGTATAATTCTTGTTCCCGAGCGAACGATTGATTAAGCCAAGATAAGTATTCTAACTGTTGTCTAAGATTTACTTGTGTACAGATTGTGTATGTGAAGGCGCAGAGTTTTCTTGACCACGATTCTTTCTCTGTAGTCTATAGGTGCACCGAAAGTGGCATAAAAGAATAAATGACATTTAAATACCATCTATTGGGTTTTCTATTCATCCTACCATCTTTTAAGTAGTTGACAGCACATTCACATCTAAGCTCACAGAATTAAGGCTATCCTGATGTAAATTAGTTTATAATAGCGCAGAATCCTAGGAGATTCTAACAATCAGTTAGGATTCTGCGCTGTTATAACCTAATTTACATCAGGATAGCCTTAATTCTGTGAGCTTAGATGTGAATGTGCTGTTAATTACTTACTTAAAAGGTAGTAGGATGAATAGAAAATCCAATAGATGGTATTTCATTATTTATTCTTTTTAACCACTTTCGGTGCACCTATAGACTACAGAGAAAGAACGTGGCCAAGAAAACTCTGCGCCATCACATACGTAATCTGTACACAAGTAGATCTAAGACAACAGTTATAATACTTATCTTTGCTTAATCAACCGTTCGCTCGGGAACAAGAATAATACAGAACAATAAAAGCAAGAGATAACACAATAAGTAAGACACAACAATATATGTATAAGAAGATACAAGAGAGCCGAACAGAGCCACGATCACTTTTATACTCTTCGTTGTCAACCCCACTCGCCTATAGTCATAGCGCCGCCCCTCCAACCAAACCATAACAAGTTATAGCGGAATAGGTGGTGGATTTGACAACGTTGATTTACTTATATGTTTATTATACTTTATACAATAATACTTGCGTATTATTTATTAATTATATTTAACCGTGTTATTTATAACATGGTTATACTCATTACATAATTTACAATATCCCATAAAATATCTTATTAATCAGGATTTGACACGTATAAACTACCCATTTAGCCGGAACCCTTAATCTAACACATGCAGGACTGCTCTTAAGCTCAAATCTGTACAGGTATTCTGCTATTCCTCCGTGTCCCGTCAACGCTTGTACCTGGAAGGGAGTCAATTTTATGGTTCTCATCATTCGATATGCGTTTGCTATATCGGGGAGGAACGTCTGGGTGACTTTTCCGGTGTCCGAGGTCTCATATCGATCTTGCCATTTCTTGACCGATTCTTCGCGGATTTTGCGTTTGACGTAGGACAAAGGGATCCCCTCGTAGTCTCTGGGTGATTCCGTGAGAGCTGCTGATGTGGCTATCATATATATGCCTACTTATGCCTATTATTCTGAAACGCCGTACAAAAATCATGCGACAAAGAGAAATGATCGAGGGTTGCAACCCCCCCTCTTCGACTGTAGGTACTCAGGTGGACAGCTTACAAGTGACACCATAGTGCTCAATCTTATTAATTTATACCCTTCTATCATCCTACATAGGTCTCCTGGTGGTTCATTTACTACGTAAATTTTGTTCACGGGCCTGTAGTCTAATAGCTCAGCGTATTAGCAAACTGAAGTGGCAGTAGGCTGTTGATATCTGTCGCAGATCCGATAACCGTTGGGGTAGACGGGGTCTGGAGTGGAGACCGCGAATCGGCAAACGTAGTGTAGGACGCCCTGAGATTAGATGGAGTGACGAAATTCGAAAGGCAGCTGGTGGTGGTTGGAAACGTAAGACCGAGGATCGGGCTGAGTGGTGTATTATAAGACAGGCCTATGTCCAGCAGTGGACGAATACAAGCTGATAATGATGATGATGAGTCCGTGTCATTGCTGTTTTGTATATACTTGACTGTAAAGGTACAAGTTCGCGCCGCGACCGCGACGCGAGACCGCGACCGGAGACCGAGACCAGAGACCGCGACAGGCACTTGACACTATGGAATTGTATGGGCGCCAGTTCGCGCCGAGACCGCGACAGGAGACCGAGACAGGTCGCGGTCGCGGTCTCGGCGCGAAATTGTATGTTTATACTTGTACCTTTTAAGGTACAAGTTCGCGCGGAGACCGCGACAGGAGACCGCGACCGGAGACCGCGACAGGCACTTGACACTATGGAATTGTATGGGCGCCAGTTCGCGCCGAGACCGCGACAGGAGACCGAGACAGGTCGCGGTCGCGGTCTCGGCGCGAACTGGCGCCCATACAATTCCATAGTGTCAAGTGCCGGTCGCGGTCTCCGGTCGCGGTCTCCTGTCGCGTTCTCGCGTCGCGGTCTCAGCGCCAACTTGTACCTTAAGAATGTGTGTGTTAAAATTCCGGGAACATTGTGGATTCAAGTGCCAACTGGTACAAAAATTAGAATTCCATGGGTCAAAATTATCAAGAAAAAAGATATTGTAGGTACACTAAAACTGAATATCATTAAGGTAAGTAGTAATCATAGCGACTCTTTTACACAGACAAAATTATGCTATTAATATATTTTACGAAAACTAAATTTTAATTTTTTTTATTGGTTATGTAAAATTGTTTAAAAATATTTTGTTCCGCCGTCTTCTGTAATGAAAGCCTATTCCCTAATTGCCGTTTCAGACTATCGAAAATTGTGTAATAAACAGAGTAATTTCGAAATATCAATAACTATGTTCATTATTGACATGGGCTAGTGACGTCATCGAGCGTTTTAGATATTCGAAGAACAGATCAAAAAATTTGAGTAATTTAAATTTATTTTGCTTTTTTAACATTAAGTACTCGCTCTCATAGGTACACTCTCCTTTTTCGTAAATCTATGAATGGCTAGATGTCCGCCCCGGCTTCGCCCGCGGTACATACATATTATATAGCCTATAGCACTTAAGGATCCCGTACATATCCAATGGTAAAAGAATTTTTAAAATGGATTCAGTAATTCCTGAGACTATCACGTTCAAACAAAACCCTACCTGCTGTGCCATGTATCGAAAATTGGTCGTACCAACTCAGATTCAAAACAAAGTGGATTAGGAAAGGTTTATAATGACGTAATCTGATTTAGACAATTTAGTTTTTTTTTTACTGTGGGCAGAGCCTTTATTAACAAAACTAACATACAATGAGAACTACACTACGCTACATACCTAACAACTACTTACACTAAGCACACCTGAATTATCCATAGAACAATGAAGGTCTACAGATAATCAAGATGTTCAAGCCCACTACCAATCGGAAGCGTACCCAGCATGCTGGCGGCATTACCACGCTAAATGGCAATGCTTATGCGTTGGGCCAAATAAACGCCAGCATTTTGGTCACGCGTCGCGTCGACCAAGCGCTCGGAAAGGCTTTTGGAAATGAGGTGAGCTCCCGGCCCTCAGGGACCCAATGTCTCAACCCCAAAGGGCTCAAATATGTAACCTCTTCCGAGGGTTGCATATTTGCGCCGTTTGAGTCGCTCAGCTGAATTAGCCGCTGCACCAGCCCTACAATGTGTCTCTGGAAGATGTGATGGTGCCAGAGTATCGACGCAAGTTGCGTCCCACACTAGGGGCCGACCCAACTTCCAAGGCACAACAGTCATGCCGTTAGGTCTTTTGCCATCGTCACGTGCAAGCCCACTCGGTTCGAGTATTGCTGGGACATTGGTGGTGGAAAAAGCCCGGCGTATGATGTCGTTCAGGCTGGCGTGGCGGCCAATATGACCCGCGCTTTTCGAGCAAGAGAGACCGTGGTGACCGAGTTGGTCGACGGCAGTACCACAATGGCAGAGATGGGCTTCATAGCACCTCGCACCCAAGCGCAAGCTAACAGCTAGACGAAATGCAGTTGGATCTAATAGGCTACCGGTATTGAAAGATGGCAAAGCTTGTAACCAAAGGCCCGATTCCCACACAGACACAGCAAGGATACGAGCACGATCCGCGATACTAGGACACGTATCGAGAAAAGAGTTCCGTGCTAGATCGCAGATCGGTCGATCCCACTGTCTCTGAGATGACAGACATCTGGGGAAATCGTTGTTTGGACAAGCCAGCCTCCAAGCATTCTTAGCCTCGCACAAATTAGCTACATCAGAATATTCCGAATGGCCTAAAGAGGGTGCGAGAATTTTGTCTATTAGATTTTGAGTACTATGAATTGAGGACAAGAATGCCGGTAAAGCTACACTTGAAATTTGGCGGACAGGGGTCCTCCCAACCGTATGGGTAGTGAGGCTTGTGACCAGGCCCTCCCACTCAGATCCACATTCAACACCGATATTAGTCAACACACGGTACGAAAGCTCTCAAACAGAAATATTTTTCCCTGTTTTTGTTATCTACATTTTTCATTCATACTCCGCTCCTATTAATAGTAGCGTAATGTTGTATCTTATCTTACTTCTTACTAATATTATAAATGTCAATGTATGGATGTTTGGAGGTTTGGATGTTTGTTGCTCAATCACGTCGTAACGCCTGAACGGATCAGCTTGAAATTTGGAACATGTATACATTACAGTCTATCAGAACACATAGGCTACATTTTATCCCGAACATATGCACAGATCCTTAGGGAATAAATATTAAATCTACAGTTGGAATGGCTTAAGGGTATTGGTTGAAATTTTAAACACAGATATAGTTTGTAGTCTGAATTAACAAATATGAACTTATTATACTTATTATCCCGAGAAAATGCGCAGTTCCTTAGGGAATAAGAAAAAATGAACTGATCCTTAGGGAATAAAATCTGGAACATGTTTAGATTACAGTCCAGAAAAACAGATAGGCTTCATTTTATCCCGAAACAAATGCACATATTATGCTTAGGGAATAAGTAGGTATTTACTGTAACGTCGGAACGGCTTAACAAATATGGCTAAAAAGTTTAACTTGTATGCATTACAGTCTAAAAGAGCACATTGTTTTTTTTCTTTTTGTATTTGGTTAAATTAAGTTTAACTTACATGCTGTGAGCATAGTTATTCTCAAATTGGTAAGCGTTTGCTAGAAACACATGGTCTGTATCTCTACTTCATAATGCGGCGTTTGCATAAAATTCATTTTGACCATATTGAAAAAAAAACTATTTTTACAATGAACAAATCTAAAAATATACGCGGACGAAGTCGCGGGTAACAGCTAGTAGTCTATAAATAGCCTTCGTCGATAAATGGACTATCCAATAGAAAAAGAGTCTTTCAATTCGGACCAGTAGTTCCCGAACAAACAAACAAACTCTGCAGCTTTATAATATTGGTAAAGATTATATTATTAGTAAAGATACTGTATGGCTGTCTGCGAATATGGTTGAACTGCAGGAATAAAGGCAGGGACCTGCAGGGGCAGAATGAAAACTGACGGCAACATGCTGTCTATGAGTAAAACAAAAAGAAAACATTGGGCATTAGGGTGGAGCGAAAAAACTTTTTTCGTTTAACTGTAATGTAATAGTTAAAATTTGGTGCAATTTGGGCTTAAATTAAGAATTACAAAATATAAATCAATTGAGTTTAGAGTAACTGCCTCCGCATCGGCACTGATTTTATAAAAATAGTAGGTTTTAGACTTCAAATAGACGCCTCATATCAGTACTATGTTTTCACAAAAAGACAATTTTTTCATTACAAATCGATCTCTGGGATCCTATATTTTCAATGTAGAATACACAAAGAAACCAAATTATATGTTTATAACTTTAATATGGGGAGTGTGGGAGCGCGGGAGGAGACTCTAGCGGCCCTTGTCACGACACTCGTCGTTTACAGTGCTCTGTTGTTTTCAGTTCCTATTTTTAACACTATGTAAAGGACTCGAAGCGTGTTTAAACGTCCTTATTTGGGAGATGTTCGTGAGATAAAAGGGAAAGTCTTATCTACTTACAAAGATGTAATGAAGTATTACATGAACGAGACATCAACTAAAATTACAACTAGAAACAGGAAAAGAGGAAACTTTTTCAGAGATAGCAGACATCGTAACATCTAGGGTTGGAATTATACGACAAACTGTATTTATTCCGATAGTAACACGAATGATGATCGTTCAAATGTTAAAAACATATAATTTAATATGCAAAAATCTACTCAAATCCACTAAGAGGAGTCAGAAAGTTTTCAGCAAAGTAGTAGTATACTTTTTGATATTTTAGCATGTAAATGCAATAAATTAGCTCAGTGCACCTGTTCTAAGGATAAAAAGGTTCCTAAATAAGAGCAGACTTCTATAGTTGATCAAATAATGTCTCGAATTATGATTAGTAGCACAATCGACGTTACTGGTACGAAGAAATAGCAAAATACTCTAAATAGGTAAACGTTGTACCTGATATTGGTACATCTAGAGGAATGCAAACTGTGATAACAGATTCTCTGTTACATGAAGTGATTTCCCAAGCTAGTATTATGGCCATTGGTTGTGACGGAACGAATGTTAACACTGGAAAGTATGATGGATTTATAAAACTTCAGAACAAGCTACAAAACCCATTTCAGTGAAAAATCAGTTTGCTTTACTTGAATGCTCTAAGAATGTCTAGAAACATGTGAAAAACTGACTGTAAAGAAATTTAAGCACATTGCAGGACAAATATTACTCGCAACGGCCAATTGGTTAAATCAGATCTCGAAAATAAATCTCCATGTAAACTTTTACATGCTCGTTGGACCACACGGGCCAACCAAATACTACGTTTGTATGTGGCAACTGAAAATCCGACGGACAACCCAAGTAACAATTTAACGTCGTATAAAGGTTAAGTAAACGTTATCTGAATACCATACATCGCTATAATAAAGTCATACTAACGTTATAATAACGTTTACTAAACGCGAAAATGGCCCCAGTTATACGACCTAAATGGTCGTATAATGGTCATACAGAAAGCTCGAGCCAACTTCGTTAACGTCATTCAACAGTCGTACAAATGTTATGTGATAACCACTTTCGTCGCGCAGTAGTCGCATCCTAACTTTACAACGACTCGTTTGTTGTATTGTGGCCGTACAGGTGTTATTGAATGACTAAAACGTTTTGTTTGAGTCAAGTGACAACACCTGAACGACTTATTCATATTAATGTTCGTCGCAACGTGTTTGTGGTTCGAAGATTTAATTTAGTGTAAAATAAAAACATACTACAACTTACTGCAACTGGGAAATAATAAGGTGAGTGTTATTTAATTTTCATATCTTGCTTACTTTATCTGTCTCTCATGCTATTTAGCTTGACTGGGAACTGAAGTTTTATGATAATATACCTATGTGAATACCATTCAGATTTTCATGCCCCCTCGTAATTTTGTGTTATAATCATATTTTCATTACTGACTGATTACTGATTACTGATTTAAACTGACATCATGTAATATAAAGGTTATATTTGAGTCGTCAATAAACAACCCAGTCATTTAAGAGTATTTAATTGACCGCTGTAAAACAAGGTACTGATTGTTATATAAACGGCACTATGAAAACGTCTATTTATTTATTTATTTATTTATTTATTACAATTACTCAAAAACTTACAGCTAGAGCCAAAACGTTTCAGAGCTTATAATTTACACTACACATATATATGAAAAAGATAAATATAAATAAAACATGTATAAAATCTTACAAATTTACATTTTTATACTAAAAAACGACATACAGTTTAAAACAATTGTGTTTATATTCGAATGGAACAAATCCACGTCTGGCCGGTGCGCCAAGAGATCGTTGAGCAAAGTGAGTGCGTGATTCTATATACCTAACATCCACGTTGTATAAATGTTGTATAAAGGTTTTCCAAAAACATAATTTGGTGTGTTCAAAACGTTTATTGGACTATAACGTTAGTATGACTATTGCGTTGTCGTACAAACGTTTTAGCTAAGACTGTAATATAACGTCGTATCGTTTAGTCTCCCCAACGTTGCTAATACCAGTTTACTATGACATATTCGTCGCACGACTAATTAGTTGCATTAAAGACATCTATAGGACCTGGTAGTCATCTCATTACCATTGTAAGACTGCTATCCAACTTTAGGTCGTACAAGTCAAGACTTATACGACGTATTTGTTTGTTGGGAATTTAAGGATTCTAGCAAAATTAAGTATATAAAGTTGGACCGGCTTGGTTTTCAATTAGGATACAAACATCCAGCAAAAATGTCACTCGTCATTCTTTTAATATTGTTATGGACTCCAGAAACTTGCCCATAAACTTCAAGAAAGGTTTTAGATCCGGTTATCCAAAGAAGTACGTATTTTGCGCTTCCCAAAAGCCTTCTTCTTACGATGATAACAGATAAACGGAAGTATAGAGAGCTGGCTGCTCGTTGCATACTAAAGGCACTCAATGTGAGTCTTCCTTCAACACCCACACTTTTTCAAGTGACATTGATACATTTTAATGCTACTTCAAGTTTATATTAATTAATTAATGTAGGTACTGGTAGGAATACTTAACCGAACCGCCACTTTAAAAAAAAAAGGAATTCAGGACATTGTCGAATCTGGTGGTGAGAGCAAACTATTGTTCTTAAAGATTCCCTGCCTTACTAAAGCTGTTGAGAGAGCTGTGAAGATTACGAACGAAGTTTCCATTACTCAGTGCACACAAAAGTCACGATTATTTTTATGTTCGTTGTCACAGTATTATTCTCATCAATGTGTAAACTTATTGGTGTAAACCATACATTATCTATCATTATCTATCTTCTTACTTGTAAACGGGGCACACCATTTCATATTTTACGACTTTTAAACTTTATGTAAAAAAACTTTTTTTGAAGTCACTGCGGAGGCAAAAGATTAAATTTTTAGCGAACAAGATAATTTAATAATTAAAAAAAATATAGTAATATGTCAACATCAAAGTCAAAGGGATTAAAAAGAAATACTGGTGTTACCAGTTCATATATTTATTTTGTTTATCTACATGTATAAACTAATTTCGCTGTCTAATGTATTTGTCACAATATTTACTGCAAGTTCAAATGCTCCTATAATTCATTTCATCAGTCATCATTTACTAAAAATTGAATAGAAATTAAACAGCTTGGCAATATAGACAAGAAAATAATTTTAACACCATCACTATGAGGAGTTTTCCGACGAGATAAAAATAGTTCCACCGTACGCACTAGATGGCGATAGTGTAGATTCAGCAAGATCTATCTCTATCGTAGACTCTCGTCAAGTGTAATCACAATGAAACCCTTCCCCATTTTCAAGGAAAAAGTCTAATCGAAATTATTTGTAATAATTTAAAATTTTAAAGGTTTTGTAAACACATTAATTATTTATTTCAGATACTTAAATTATAATTTTCTTCTTAGCTCAGCTGATTAGTTTGATATGTCTATATATAATATGATATGTAGTATATAGTTTGATATGTCTACCTTCTATAAACCCTTTATACATGAAGGAATTTCATACAAAAACCATTTATCTTCTTACCTTTTGTGTTAAAATATTGGGAATAAAATAGCCAATTAAGTCGGTAATGTAATAAAAACCGTTACTGATCACAATCCATTTTCAGCAAAAATCTTTAGAACTCCCGATGCAGTAGACACAAAGCCAAAGTAGAAGGAAAATTCAAAGATATAATTAGCAACACTGATACGACAATATTTTATCCATAGACTAAATAGAGAGATACTCTCTCGGATTTTGTATCGACGTATTCAGTGCTGCCATTGTAAATAATATCTTAATATCGATCTAAAAAAAATCGATAGTGATCGTGTGGATAAAATCGGTGCTATTCTATTATGGTGGCCGTTGTTTAAAATAATAATTAAAATATTCACAAGTTAATGGTTAAAAGGAGTAGATCATTATTAATACTGCTATATGGAATTATTATTTACTATTTATTCCTAGTGCTGACTAGGCAGTTATCTCACCGACAACGATGAACGAGTAAAGCTAGAATTAGAAACGAGTTGGCGAGCCGCGAGGAGCGAGAGCGTAGTTCCGATAGTTGTGTAGCTCGGCTCTATGCGAGTGTGCGAGTGAGGCGAGCGATTACTCGCATTACAGATCCGCGTCCTTTGGAGAAATGAACCGCTGGTTGCTCTCTCGGCGTGTTCTTATCGCTTATCGAGGATCGCTGAGCGAATATTATCTTTCATAGCTCTTATTGCAGCGACAAACTAGTGAAACGAGTGCTCACCGGGAGTGTGAACAGTCAGCGATCAACTGTTTGTATGTGAGTATATGCGTCTTTACAAAATTAAATATTTTTTTGACAAAATCAAATTATCAAGAACATTTTGTCCACGGATAGCCTATTTTGAACAATGCCCTTTGCATGTTTCGATAAAGTTTTCATTCGAATAAAATGCGTACATGGATAAAGTAGTTTATTATTTATTACAAAAGTAGTGCTTTTGCGAATTTAATGGATTGAGTCCAATTATGCCTAACGCTTTTGACAACTAAGTGAAAGATCTACAAGCGCCTCCTATCATCGTTTTATTGAACCTTATCATTTTGTCTCGTCGGAAAATGCCTCATTACAATAGAACAAAAACTTATAGATAAATACAATAGATATAATAGATATGTAAAGATATGTGTAACACAAACTCTAAATTCAGTTTATCGTTTTCATATAACTTGATGTATTTATGATCTTGATCTTTTGATGCGTTGACTCTTCTTCTTATGCTCCGAGACATCATATTGGACTTTGAAGTTGTTAAGAATAAATAAATTAATATTGGTGGCCAATTCACACACAACACCATCTGGGTAGCGATTCTGAAACCAATTCTGAATGGTTTCAGAATCGCTACCCTGACCCCAAACCAAGCAAAGCTTGTAATCTGGCGGCCAAACAGCTGATATACCTAATACTTATATAGTTGTAAATACCATCACACCAATATATGCACAGGGTGGGAATCGAAACCACCCCTCGACCCTCGACCCTCGACCCTCGGCTTCGCAGGCAGAGTTACCCACTAACCCACGAGACCAGTCGAAATGAAAGCTATTGAAGGCAAAAAAATATTTTGCAAGAAAATTCAATCAAAAGCAACTACATACCTAGAATCCCTATTTTATCTTTATTATCCTACAACCCGAACAAGACTATACTTTTGACAGACTCTTAGACTAGTAGACCGGGGTCGATAATTTTTAAAACCAAAAAAAAATAGTAGTAGGATGAAACCCATTGAAAAAGGAGGGGAATATTATAAGAATGAAAGGAAAAATAATATACGGGCGATCTGAGGTCGGGAAGGGGAAGGAGGGTCCGTTTTAAGCGTAAAAACGGTTTATCTCGGTTTCCGGCAAAACTACAAATCCTATGGAAATAAGTTATACGGCAAAATTCAAATAAGTGAGTTTTTGGTTTTTAATTTTTTTCTCATGTGTAAACACTTAAAAATTACTCTAAAAATTTGGTCAAAACTTTCCTTTTTATAATATCTTAAATACACTGTATTTTTTTTATTTAAAATAATATTTTTTTCTACCTTAAATTAACTTAATATTGAGAAAGTACCCTAATTTTAATTCGAAAAATCTCCCGTCAAAATATCAGCTTTTTCAATAAAGTTGGTAAGCTTTTTGTTCCTTAAAATCTCTTTTTTCTGATAATGTAAAAAAAGTTATACATTACCATGGCAAATGTTCTCAGAAAACGTTTTGAAAAAAATACCGCCGTTTCGGAGGAAATCGGCGACTAACACTGTGACACGAGAATTTCATACATAAGATAATTATTTGTGTGTTGTCCGCGTCTACAGTTACAACTATTAATATATTTTTCAGAAAACGACGAAAACACCAAAAACTAAATTCACCGTCCGTGACACATTTGAAAGTCCTTAATCGTCTCGTTTGAAGGTTTATCTTTTTACGTGTCATTGGCATAGTAATGGAGATAAATCAAAATAAAAGCTTTTAACTAAGAGTTGAAATTAAAATCTTGATGTTTACAAGACGGATAAAATTTAAACTAAACTATACAATCAGTTAAATAAAATAAAAATCACATATGTTATATAAAAGATTGTCATTTTGCTAAAACAACTAGTTCCATTAACATTAACAATTAGTTTGCATTTTAGGTTGGTAGTGAGTTTCAGGAACATATTATGTTAATTGCAACGTTAATTTGAAGCGTTGTAACGCTCTAATTTACCTGACACCATGATCCTGATGCTGCTGTGACAAATATTTTGCTTGTCTAATTATTCAAAACATCTAAAATACAAGATAATTCGAAGTAATGCGTAAACAGCTCGACAAAAAGCAATTTGACGTTTACCAAGCAAAATTTGACCAAACTTAAGACCCCGATCATTTTCGCTTTATACTAACTGCTAACTGGTCAGAGATAACAATTTGACAGTTACACGACCGTCGTGTCTACCGATTTTTAAGTGGCGTTGGGCAACTACGATTTGTTTTGTTTTCGTTAAGGCTAAGATATTGTTGTTGTTTGAGTATTTCGTTTTTACATTTTCACGATATTACTCAATAAAATGAGTCGGCGTAAGCGTACAAAGGTTATTTTTTCGTATATTTATTTGAAAAGAATTGCAAGGACGAACATATTTGTATTTTGAGTGGTGAAAATTGCGAGGTTATGTTTATCGATTTCCAGGTGGAAAACCGCGAATTGGACGAGAAACTGAAGCAAGATGACTCCGAATCTGATCAGTCTGAAAAGAGTAAAGTCACCTCTTCAAGTCCCACGTCTACAGCTACCCGTAGGGAGTCAGCTGGCAGCCGTGCACTCGATTCTAAAGACACGAAAAAAGAGGAGAAAATTACCCCAGAAGAAAATAAACCTGACGATATTGAAGAAATAAACTACAAAGAAATGCTCAACAGGTGTCTATTATTACATTAACCTACTGAAACATCGCTTAGCAGTATTAGAATTTCGAAAGCTTTACTAATCCTAATTTTTGCAGCCTGGAAGGAGCAGCGTTTCAGTCACGCCTGCCTTTTGACAAAATGTCGTCGCTGGAAGCAGAATGTTTCTCTGATCTGCATGGCGCCTCTGCACTGACATTCATTCAGATCAGAAACAGAGTTCTGAAGCTCTGGTTTGAAGATCCAAAGAAGCAACTTACGCAGGAACTTGCTGTGCATAGAATGGAGGTAAGCACTATGCAGTGGGGGAGATCATGGGTTTGAAGCATAATTGAGCGAAAGGAATACATGCGGCATAGTTGCGCAACTATAATAGTTGACAGAAATAAAAAGTAATCTAATTCAATTAATTATATATTCCATTTGAGGAAGTAGGTTTGTTATTACAAGTATTTGTTTGTTTTAAACTCACTTTCACAATAGATTTAGATAAATTATATTGATTTTTGTTTTACTTACCACCATTTTTTGTGCTAGTTTCTAATGGTTTACTGTAATATTCCTGTTTGTTTGTATATATTGATACAATAAGTTTTGAATCTACCTATAAATATAACCTTAGGCCCTAAAACTTTGAGTTTTATAAAAATAGACTCAAAGTTAATTGGTAATTTTATTAAATCACTTTAAGATGATCTATTTAGACTTCTAAATTAGGTTAACAAGAGTTTGATAAAAGTTATATTGTTAACATGAAGTGTATTTTATTTTACAGCCTCCTTATAATGGTGACCCGGCATTGGTTATCAGGACCCATGCTTTCTTAGAGCGCCATGGGTTCATCAACTACGGGATATATGAACGAATAACACCAATTCCCTCACCTCCCAAAGGAAAACAGCGTCCAAAAGTTATTATTATTGGAGCAGGTATGATTTCTCACATAATACTTGTTTGAAACAAAGCATAAATGGTATGGGAACCAAATAAATGTACAAATAAAATTATTTAAAAAAATTTTTTTTCAAATGTTTACACTTGACCGTCATCTCGCCTGATGTTAATCGACAATATGGTTTATGATGGAAAATGCTTAATACCTAGAAGAAAGCGATTCACTCTCGACACTGATTTGGTCCTCAATGGTTATAATAATGATTTTTTAATGTTTACATAGAGAATGCTGTACTGAATCAATGATACAGTGAAACTAACACTTAAAAGTAATCAATTTGAAACTTACTATTGAATGTCATTTGAGGGTTTTAAAATACAGTTCTTACATACTACACGTCATATTTTTCAGTTATTACCTGAGTGAAGTTACTACACTTTTGTTTCTTTTAATAATTAATGAAAAAAATGTTTCCTTTGAATAACGTTTATTATTTTATATGTTTAAAGTTTAAAGAAATTGCAATTTTAAATTTGAAAAAAGATCTTAATTTAATTTCTACATAACTTAGATATAATATGTATACAGAAACACTTGAGACCAAGGGCAGATCCAGGAGGGGCATGATGACTCCCCCCCCTAGCTTGACCACGAGTATGTGTGTGACCCCTGGAGCCATTGGATCCACCCTTGCGTTAGACACAAAGAGCAAACTTTTGTATCAATCGCAAAAATAGTTATCTTTGGTTGGAATCAATGCTATCTACAGCTATGCACAGATTTCCTACCAACTGACTCACAAGTTCAGTCTAATTAAGAATCATGGAATTCCACTTCTTTTTAATAAAAACAAAGTAGAATTATTAAATTATTATCTTATACAAATCCAAAACAAATAATACGAAAAGTCATCATCATCATCAGCTGTTTTCGTCCACTGCTGGACATAGGCCTCTCCTGTGATACGCCACTCAGCCCGATCCTCGGTCTTACTTCTCCAACCTCCACCAGCTGCCTTTCGAATATCGTCACTCCATCTAGTCTCAGGGCGTCCTACACTACGTTTGCCGATTCGCGGTCTCCACTCCAGAACCCTTTTACCCCAACGAAAAGTATTCGTCATTAATCTAATATCTATAATAGAACCCACCCCAAACAGCACCCGGCGCGAAAGTCCCCGTTACACTGGCCGAATTACCGCGCTAGATTGCTATGGCCAGCAATCCAGCATTGATTATCTTATTCAAATTTAACCTTTAATGGTACTTACTGGTTGTATTGTAATACAAAGTTCTCTAATAGTACAGAGAAAATCTACACACTTCTTTTGTGAGTTACGCAAGTTATGCATCTTTAAATTCAACATTCCAGGTGTATCTGGCTTGGCTGCCGCAAGACAGCTAATATCGTTTGGCTGTGAAGTTGTGATACTCGAAGGCAGAGACAGGGTTGGCGGCAGAATCTGTACATACCGGAAAGGACCTTATGTTGCAGATCTGGGTAACTATTAGTATGTTAACTATGAGAATGAAGGCTGAAAGACACGCATGCTGATCGCATACAACACAGTAAAATATAATTTAGCCTAAAACAAATTAAAGTATAATATGCCTAGTTATTACCTTATACAGAAAATCGATTTATTAATTTCTCCTAATGATACTACAAGTAGCGCTCGCTGTTTTACTTGCGTAGTTCCCATTCCAATAGAGACCTGTCTATACGCTATAGTCAAACTGCGTTCTAAATTTCAACCTGATCTGTTCAAACGTTCTAACGTGACTGAGCAACAAACATAACTAAACAGACTATATAGACAGACAGAATAAAGAAACAGTTTGATAGTTTCAACAGAGAGTATAGTGATACTAATTTTGAAGGATGTAATGTAATCAAATTTCAGGTGCCATGGTGGTGACCGGCCTGGGTGGCAATCCTGTGACCACTTTGTCCGTCCAAATGAACATGGAGCTACATAAAATAAAACAGAAATGCCCACTTTATGAAGCTACGGGTAATCAAGTGCCCAAACACAAAGATGAAATGGTATGTTCCATTTGCCAATTCTGGGGGTCTAAAAAAGCCTCCTGGCCACGTGGTTCGACAGCGGAGTTCGAACCAGTAGCTTTATGGGCTGCCATTTATAAAATTTGTCAACCAGGACAAGACGAGTTTTAAACCCCGGATTTTACAGCCCAAAACCCGGCCACTTCCACATTTTTTTTAATGTAGTTATTATTTTAAAATTAAATTTTGTCATCGTTTATCGACATTTTTAATAAGAATTTAGCGAGTCGGTTCGTCGGTTGATCGCAGCATGCGGGCACTGTGCGTGTGTGTGTGTGGCGGCCCAAGACTACATTTTTAAACCCGGACTACTAATGAAACCCTCCTGAATGCCCTCTAAACTAGGACAAATCCGGGAATACCCGGATGGATGGCAACCCTATATTATAGGTGAATCTGCAATTGGCCTCGTTAGATTATAGCCCGACTTGTAAGGAAGGGCCCCGAATCTATCTTATTCCTTTGCGTCCCGAAATTCTGCAAAGGTGATCAATGCATTTTCACCTTTATGTTAATTGTGACAAATCATCTTTACAGCAACCTTTTCGGACCTCCATAACTTTCTTACTCTTTTTTGTTTGAAAGAATGCAGTTGATGCATAAGTTTTTGATCTCTTGTAATTTTACGCTGTTGTAATGATTACTTTCTAAGACAATACCGCGGATCGTCCATCCTTTGGTGTCCATTTATGCATCTAAAATAAGGGCACCATAATATTTATACTTATAGGCATTCGCTCTTGTGTCCTAGAACTCGAGAAATTTTGTTCGGAGTCCACATCTTATATTACTACTTGCTTATAACTTCGAATTTTCATATAACCGTCCAGCCCTTGTTTTACCCTCTTAGGGGTTCAATTTCACAAAAACCCTTCTCAGCGAGTGCTTACGTGCTGAAAATACACCTCCATGCAAAATTTGAGAATCCTAGCATTTGTAGTTTCTGAGATTTAATAGAAATTTAGGTAGTGACCTTTCGCTATTAGATATCTAGATACCTAGATGTCACCATCGCTAGTGTAAGCTTTGCTTAGTTTGGGGATAGATAGTGTTGTGTGTGAAATGTCTTCCAATATTTTAATTATATTATTATTTATGAAATGGTCGATAATTTTAGGTCGAGCGCGAATTCAACCGTCTCCTCGACGCTACGTCGTATCTCTCCCATCAAGTTGACTTCAACTATTACAACGACACGCCCGTATCGCTCGGACAAGCGCTGGAGTGGGTCATCAAACTGCAGCAGAAGAGTGTTAAACATAAACAGGTAAAGAATAGCGTCAAATAATAATAAGTCAAATAGCGTTTAATCAGGTAACTTACAAACACAAACAGACAGGCAAATAGAAACTCTTTATTTACAATGTTTTCAGAAGAAAAAATATTAGAAATATGACCGAATTTGTTCGAAATGACGTGGCGATAGTGGGTTCAGTACAACATAATATTTATGTACTCTCACTACCTGTGTACCTATGTGTTGTAGGATTAGTATTTGATCTGTTAAAAGAGAGGCCTATACCCAGCAGTGGGGTAGAGAAGGCTGTGGATGATGATGATGTTTTGATCTGTCTTTAATAAAACGTTTTCAGAACGACAGTTATGAGTGGAAACGAGTAAAATGAGGGAGATATCTAATTTCTCCAACAAAACGAAACACTAACGCCACCTGTAGCGCAATTTACAACTTCTTGATAGGATTTTTCATCTAAAAACGGTTAATTTCAACAGTCCATAAATTAAAAGTTGCACAGCGAGATATGGAAAGACCTATGCTTGGAGTTTCTCTTAGGGATCGTATTTGGAACGAAGTGATCTGTCAGAGAACCAAGGGTAGCGACATAGTTCAACGCATTAGCAATCTGAATTGGAAATGCGCCGATCATAATATCTGTCGCAGAACCGATAACCGTTGGAGTGGACGTGTTCTGCCGTGGAGACCGCTAATCGACAAACGTAGTGTAGGCCACCCTAGAATTAGATAGGATATATCATATGGAAGACAGTAGGCAGTGGATAGAAACGTAAGTCTGAGGATCGAATGGAGTGGTGAGCCATGAGAGAGGCCTCTGTGCAGCAGTGGACTAAGAAGGCTGATGATGATGTATGATGAACTATTATAGTTAGCATAGATATTATTGGAACGGAGTCCCTTACGGCATGCTTGGAAGAGAATGTGATTTTGCTGCGCGACCGAACTGACCGAAAATAAATGTGAGACTAAACCCGTAAGAAAAATATTTAACGAAAGTGACGCGTAACGCCCGTGACCAGTGTTGCCAACTTTATTTTTCATATGATCAAACCATTTTTTTTTTGCAAATTGTGTTGCTTCTATATAATTCGAAGGAACTTCCCACCTGGTGTTCCATGACACCACATCTTTTGATTATTGTTAATCGTTATAGAAATCGTGTTTTTATGTCATTTGAGTTCCAGCTTTTTTTTCCATATCTGAGAATTTGATTAAATGACAACTTATTTTGCAGATGCAGCATTTAAAAGCTGTTATAACACTTCAGGAGAAACTCAAAAACAATGTTAACAAGTAAGTATTTTTAAATATAGATAGTGGCAATAAACAGTCTGCCTGGTGGTAAGCGTTAGTCATCTCCTATAGAATACAGGCCCGTGAACAAAATTTATGGGTCAAAGAAACCACCAGGAGACCTATGTAGGATGATAGAGGGTTGATTTTAGAAAAACGTTTTTGTGTACATGTATTACATATATCGTAAGACCTATCATATTATGACACTAATCATATTTGTATTGGGGTCCAGGACCACGTTCCATACATATTTGCCCATTCTCCTTTAGTCATTTGATTAGTTCCATACAGTTTCAATACTAATAACTCTCCTAATCCATTCTTTCGCATCATGCGACAAGGAGAAATTATGGAGGGTTGTAACCCCCCCCCCCTCTTCAACTGCACTCAGTTGGCTTACAAGTGACGGCATAGTGCCGAATCTTAATACTATATACCCTTCTATCATCCTACATAGGTCTCCTGGTGGTTAATTTAAATCATAAATTTTGTTCACGAGCCTGTAGTCTACTATGAAAACTACGGATATCTATCTACAACATCGGATCTTATGAATCTTCGAATGACATCTTGTGATTTCGTGTCTCCGACATGCGTGATAGTGACAGCAGACTATCTGTAGCTATACCGTCCAAGAATCGTGCAACATTAGTGATGTTTAATACTAAACTTCTTAGTTATAAGTTTTCACTTCTATCAACAGTCCCTATGACTACCAATTTTTTTTTTTTTTAATTGAAAACTTACACCATGATTTTTCGTGGGCTGTGAATTGAGCTCAACCGTCACGCTCGTAAATGAAAGAAATCTTTCGGGTGAACTCGGAACCATGGGTATGGTTAGATGCATGGCGATATGGTCTAGATGACCATGCTTCGAAGACTTATTTAGACGACAATGCTTTGAAAATTTATTACAGATTAGCATTGCCCTCCGGTTTTTTCCACCGTAGATTCCAAAGTGAGCTATTTTATTATATCTTAGGAAAAACTTATAACTCAAAATTTGAGTTATAAGTTTTTACTTCAATAGATAGATATACTCTTTATTGAAACTCCAAATAAAATTAAATACAGAAAAAACCAATAGGTAGTCCCTATGACTGCCATTTTTTTTAACAGGTTATATTGATAACATATTTTCGTCGTATTGCTTACAGAATGAGCGACGTAAAAGAGCTTTTGAATTCGATGAAGGTAGAAAAAGACGCGTTGATGATAGAAAGAGACAAGGGAAACCCGGGCGACAACAAAGCGAGCGTCTTACTAGAGTTCAACATACGTAGATTGAACAGAGAGATGAATTTGCTCTGCAACGAATACGAACAATTGGTGACACAGAATTCTACGATTGAGGATAAATTGACGCATTTGGAGACCAATCCTCCGAGGTAACTACAAATACTAAAATATTTATTGCTGTACGCAGGTATACAAAGATATACAAAAAATTTAAAAGTTGACCCATACAAACTGGCCTCTTCTAGAGACATGTCTGACAAAACAATTTGTACTGGTTCTGAATTTATACAATGATAAAAATAACAGTCAGCGGATAAAAATCTTCTTCTTTTCATTTCTAGCTTTTTTTAACATTTATAGGTTTACACTTGACCGCCATCTCGCCTGATGTTAAGCGACGATGCGGTCTAAGATGGAACGTGCTTCATCATCATCATCATCATATCAGCCGAAAGACGTCCACTGCAGGACAAAGTCCTCCCCCAAAGATTTCCACAAAGATCTGTCCTGCGCTGCCCGCATCCAACGATTTCCGGCGACCTTTACCAGATCATCGGTCCATCTTGTGGGGGGCCTGCCAACGCTGCGTCTTCCGGTACGCGGTCGCCACTCGAGAACCTTTCCGCCCCAACGGCCATCGGTTCTGCGAGCTATGTGCCCTGCCCACTGCCACTTAAGTTTAGCAACTCGTTGAGCTATGTCGGTTACCTTGGTTCTCCTGCGGATTTCCTCATTTCTGATTCTATCGCGCAGGGAAACTCCGAGCATAGCTCTTTCCATTGCCCTTTGGGTGACTTTGAGCCTTCTTATAAGGCCCATAGTAAGCGACCACGTTTCTGTTCCGTATATCATCGCTGGCAACACACACTGGTCAAAGACTTTCGTCTTGAGACACTGCGGTAGTTTGGACGAGAAGATATTACGTAGTTTCCCGAACGCTGCTCAGCCGAGTTGGATTCGACGAGTGACCTCTTTCTCGAAGTTGGATCTACCTAATTGGACTGTTTGTCCTAGGTAAACGTATTCGTCAACAACCTCGAGCGTAGAGAGTCCTACTTTAAGAGGAGTAGGTACAACATGGTTATTTGACATGATTTTTGTCTTATCCATGTTCATTTTAAGACCCACTTTTTCAGAGGCTCTACTGAGGTCATTTAGCATTCTGCCGAGGTCGTCCAGGGTTTCAGCCATGACCACGATATCATCGGCAAAACGGAGGTTGGTCATGTACTCACCATTTATGTTGATGCCGAGTCCGTTCTAGTCCAGAAGTTTGAAGACGTCTTCCAGTGCGGCGGTAAACAGTTTCGGGGATATGACATCCCCCTGTCTCACACCTTGTTGCAGCTGGATCGGTTTCGAATTCTGGTCCTGAAGGCGAACTGACATGGTGGCGTTTTCGTACAGGCACCTTAGCACCTCAATATACCGATAGTCAATTTGGCACCGCTGGAGCGACTGAAGCATAGCCCAGGTCTCGATCGAATCGAAGGCTTCCTCATAGTCCACAAACGCCAAACATAGAGGCTGGTTATACTCTTCGGTCTTCTGTATAACCTGCCGTAGCGTATGTATGTGGTCTATGGTGCTAAAGCCTTTTCGGAAACCGGCTTGTTCGGGCGGTTGGAAGTCGTCAAACATGCGTGCGAGACGGTTCGATATTTCTCTCGAGAACAGATTATAAACGTGACTCAGAAGCGTGATGGGCCTGTAGTTCTTCAAAAGGGTCTTGTCACCCTTCTTAAAGAAGAGTATCACCACGCCTCTGTGCCATGCCTTCGGCGTTTTGCCTTCGAGAATGACGGAATTATATAGTGTTTGTAGAGTCCTTAGCATAGGCGAACCTGCCGCTGTCAGGAGCTCAGCTGTAATGCCGTCATCACCCGGCGCCTTGTTATTCTTTAGCTGTTTGAGAGCCATTCTAATCTCGTACAGGCTAACGTCCGGGATATCTTCGGTGTAATGTCGGGTTAACCTGGCTCTAGGATCGCTGGTCAGGTTTACGACAGGTTGCTGTGTCGTCGTGTATAGCTGTCCGTAGAACTTCTCAACCTCTCCCATGAGATCGGATTTGGACGATATGATCTTCCCATCCTCGGTCTTCAGCTTCATCAGTTGGCTCTGGCCAATAGACAAATCTCGGGCGAATATTTTAGAGCCTTTGTTCTGCTCAATGGCCTTTTCAATACACTTCGTATTGAATTGCCGTATATCGCGAGTCAGTGACTTTGAGATCTGTCTATTGATCCTTCGATACTTAGAAGCATCACCTGAGGATTGTAAAACCATCTTGCGCCTTTCTTCCATGAGCTCTAGGGTAGGGTTAGAGAGTTTTTGGGTTCCTTTCGTACGACGGATTTTAAAGTATTTAGATCCGATCGTATGGACAGCTTCCACGACCCTGTCATTATAATCATCCACGTCTACGCAGTCCCCTAGGCATTCGAAGCGATTCTGAAGTTCGAGTTGGAAGTTCTCGGAATTCTGGACTTGGATAGGCGCTGGCCGGAGCGTAGACTTCATCAGTCGCAACCGTTCGAGTTTTATATTAAGATTCAGCATGCCTCTTACCATTCGATGATCACTCCCGGCTTTTACCGCATTGATCACAGAGACATCACTGAATATTTCTCTCCTTGACGACATGATGAAGTCTATCTCATTTTTGGTTGTACCATCGGGACTAATCCAGGTCCATTTGCGTTGTACCGCTTGCGGAACGTGCTTACCTAGAAGAAACAGATTCACTCTCTTAGGTTTTAATAGGTTTGCGACTTTGCGTTGATATGCCATTTTATTCTTCATCCTCTATTAATTTCTAGCTTCTATTTGGTTGTGCTATATAAGTGAGAGCCGATTTTGACGAGTCTTTAACTACTAGATCGCTGATGTTCTAATGCAGGGGTCGGCAACGTTTCGGGAGCCATGGGCCACAAAGTGAAAAAAGTAGATAAAAGCGGCCCGCACTTCTAATTAATTTGCACTCCCCCCCTCAGTGCTTCTGGGAGACGCTAATATAATCACATGTGCGCACTCATGAAACAACTGAGTACGCGATAATATATGTAGCGGCATTAATACATTTATTTAGTTGTATAGGTAGCTGCATAAATAAATATTTGGCAATTTGTGATGAACCTGGAATAAATTATTTAAGACCGACCCCTGTTCTAATGCATAACTCAGGCTACTTTTTCTTGAGGAAAATAAACAGGGTTCCGCGTTGTGCCTGATGGTAAGCAACATGCCTACCCAAAGCCCATAACAGCATGACACGCAGCTATTGGAACATGAAGAGTCCAAATCATTACCTTGCACATCACTGCGCTCGTCACACAGAATAAGATGTTTTATCTCTACGCCCTATAATTTCCCTTCAAACCGGAACACAGTAATGCTTTACTGCTTGGCGGTAGAATAACTGGCAAAGGTGTGGTATCCCCCCAGGCGGACTCTGCAAAGAATCCTACCACTACAAAATTCGTTTTCATCCATTACAGCTCCGGCAATAGAAGGCTATTGCCTAACTAAATCGGCTTCGGCTTTACTATTGCTGTCTCTGTAATTAGAAGCGAAAAAAGAGTGAGGGCAATATCAAGGCTAAGACCGTTTTGCTTAGGCGGGTCAGGTTCAGGTCATTTTAGCTTCGTGTGTCTATGGTACAAAAAAATATCGTATTGTTGTGTAAAAAAGTCCTGTTTAAATAAAGAGATATACATTACAGCTCCTGTTCATTATATGAGCTTGTCTATCGAACAAAAATCTATCGTATCGTTGTGTACAAAAAATCGTGTCTAAATATATAAATTAATTACAGTTCCGTGTATCTGTCGGTCCGCGACCGTCAGATCTTGGACTGGCACTTCGCTAACCTGGAATTCGCGAACGCGACGCCCCTCGGGAACCTGTCGCTGAAGCATTGGGACCAGGACGACGACTTCGAGTTCACCGGCAACCATCTAACAGGTAAGAATTTTAAATTAAAATAAAGTGGCCAAGTGCGAGTTGGACTCGCCCATGAAGGGTTCCGTTGTAGCAAGTAACATAATATACATAGTACACATAGTTCTTGTAGTTCGTTGTAACTTTGATCGAAGTTTCAATAATAGTGTATTTATGACGTACTAAAAAAAAACTACTCATCAGATCGAGTTCAAACCAATTTTCGTTGGTAGTTTACATGGTAATGTACATCATATATTTTTTTTAGATTTTTCATTGTCTTACTTTAGAAGTTAGAGGGGGGGGGGGGGACACACATTTTACCACTTTGGATGTGTCTCTCGCGCAAATTATTCAGTGTAGACGAAAATGATTTTAGAAAACTCGACATCATTTTTGAAGACCTATCGATAGACACCCCACACGTGTAGGTTTGATGAAAAAAAAATTTTTGAGTTTCAGTTCTTAGTATGGGGGGCAACCCTAATTTTTCTTTTTTTTTAATTTTTTTGTTCAAATCTTAATGCGGTTCACAGAATACACCTACTTACCAAGTTTCAACAGTGTAGTTCTCATAGTTTCGGCAAAAAGTGGCTGTGACATACGGACGGACAGACAGACAGACAGACATGACGAATCTATAAGGGTTCCGTTTTCACGTTTTACGGAACCCTAAAAAATGGGTTGTCTGTAAAGTCGGTTGATTTACGGACGATAGTTTAACGCGACAACGTCATGACAAAACTTGGATAGATGCGGCGAAAGCGTACAATGTGCGTAACGGGACAATGAGCGTAACGGGACATAACGCGACACTTTTTCGTGCATCCAGCCGGTGTACATCGATAGACGTCACGTCAAAATTAAAAAATTGTAGACACAACACCAACTGACCCCAAACTAAGCAGAGCTAGTGATATGGCGGCCAGATAACTATAGTAGATAGTAGATATTAGGTGTAAATACATACTTATTATATGCATAGAAACACCCAGACACAGAGCAAATATTTGAGTTCATCACACCAAATATTTGATATAAGATAAGACTTGAGTCGGCTAATTTGTAGATGTAGATCTACAATGTCGCTAATTTGGAGTTTGCTAACTTAACGCCTCTCTGGAATCTGTCGCTGAAGCATTGGGACCAGGATGACGATTTCGAGTTCAACGGCAACCATCTAACAGGTAAGACTTTTATATACATAAATTGCTAATAGGGTCGGACTGGGCCGAAAGGGCCCGGGTGGGCTCCATGGCAATCACAAGCCTGGGACCCCAGACCTTTTCCTACGGTTGCATGCCCCGCAAGCCATAGGTAGATTTAGACTACAGATGTGCTCTCCCAAACTTCAAGGCGCCTGGAATTATGTCACCGTTGGGAAGAGTGAGCTTACTCTTTCCGTTCTAGTCGGTTGCACGAAGCGGTGAACGGCGGACGTTTGTACCTATCACTATTCGTTGTCAATAACCAAAATAAGTAGAACCACAACATACCTCGCCGCTAGCGATTCTAGGGGTCAAGTAGATTGGTGGTGTGTAAATCACTCCGCTACACACAGTTTGTTACCAATTTCAGGATTCTCAGGGCACATCTGGCATAAATGGCCAGTCTGACGCTGATTAGCATGGTTTTATTTCAGCATCCGCCTTTTTTAACGACTTTCATAAAGGATAAGACTTGAGTCGGCTAATTTGTAGATATAGTTTACAATTTTGCTAATCTGGACTTCGCCAACGCAACGCCCCTCTGAAATCTGTCGCTAAACATTGGGACCAGGACGACGACTTTGACTTTACTGGAAACCATCTAATAGACAAGGGGGCCTTCTAGTATACGACTAGTAACTTCTAGTATACGACTAGTAAAGGATTTGTGGGGGGAGGCGGTTTCTTGTAAAACGTTGCAGTGCGTTATGGAGGTATTTTTTTTGTATTAAGAAGCTAGGGAATTAAAATATCCATATCACACAAGTTGGCAACTAGTGTGGTGACTTTTAGGTAAAATAGTCACTTGGATGTTACATGACATGTAGGTAGAGTGAGGGGAGGGGTGCAAGAAAACGTTACGATGCGTTACAAGTAGCGTATAAAATCTTTAAAAGTATACTTGAAAGCTCCCTAGCAATATGTTAAACACTTCAATTGACATAGATTTATTTCTCTGCTGTATTTTAACGAGTTTCATATAGCATAAGCAACACACTGAATGTGCTGCTTTCCACTGGAATTCGGGACTTCCCTCTCACGAAGAGAGTCAAGGCCATAATCGACTAAGCTGACCCAGTGAGGCTTGATGTTCTCGAAAGGTTCTAGGAAGATGTCGGTATCCTCACAATGTTTTCTTCACCATGAATTTGGAAAATATAGTGGTGCGCGTGTGGGATTCGAACCAGGGGCTTCGAATCGGCAGTAGTTATTCTCCCAAACAGACCAGCTGTAACTTACAACATTCTTAAGTCGGCTAAATAGTACCACTGATTCGTAGTAAATAGTTCGCTTCCATTATTTCTATGGGAACTACCAAAATCTGGAATACGTTGCTGTCTTTCGTGTTTCATGAGACACACTACCTGGGTATTTGTAAGGCGAGAGTAAATAGGTGTCTTCGAGTAATGTGTACGTGCTCTATCTTCGACCACTTCGATTTCCACGAGGTAAGTTGGTGGTCAATTTGTTGTTTATAACGCCTGTAATAAACGAGAAGGTAAGGTTTGTTCCTATTATTGTAATAAAATACATACTTTTAACCACATTAAAATCTATATTTATAAACAATGACCTATGTATTATTGCCGACCATTATCTGTCTATGTCTCGTATCAAATTCTTCCAAATCCTTCTGTAGTTTTTGCGTCAAAGAGTAACAAACATACATCCATAAATTCTTACAAAATTTTGCGTGTATAATATTAGTAGGATAAGTAAAAATCGATCGTCTTGGGTTTGTAATGTATCAATGTATCATACCTAGTGTTTATAGTATTCTACTCGTAGAGCTCTTTCATTTGATACCCATAATTAGGTAGTTGTGAAAAAAAAGAGAATTGTCAATTATGCGATACACTTAGTGTATTTGAAATGATTAACAGTATTCTACTAGTTTGATTTATTGTTTCACTAGCCGCGCCCCGCGGTTTTACCCGCGTAGTTCCGGTTCCCGTTGTTTTATCGTAGCCTATGTGTTCTTCCAGACTATAAGGTAAATTCGCCAAATTTCGTCCCCAAACCTAATTTCGTCCCCTTCGTTATCTATACTGCCATCTATTATTAGTGTCATGAATAAGAAGCTAGCTGCATCAGTCGGCCATTGTGAAGGAGTGAGGGCGTCGGGACTTTCGTACCGGCATAAATTTTTAAATCAAAAAAAATTTTCAAAGTGAATTTTTCATTGAAATATTCTCGGATTCCATGAAATATTGAGATGCCTGACTTATTGGTGCAATTTTTTTGCCAAACTAACTAGTATGACATAAGATGTTAATCGATTAAGTAAAAATTTCAGGTTATAACACGTTTTTTGCTTAAATGGATGAGCCAAAATAAATTGAAATTTCTTAATATCGTCCCCTTACGTGAACCTTATATCGTCCCCAGGACAGTATTAGGATCTCGAACAATGAATGGATCGCGAACTTGACATTTAATTAGAAGTACCTTATCAATGATTAAAATACTTAAAGAAGCACTGATTAGATATTAAATAAGATGGTAAGGTAATTTTTTTTAAAATATTGTTAGGAGTACAACTCCAGTTTACGTACTGATGTTGTTGTGATCTCAATATCGTCCCCGGGACGTAATTAGGAGCCCGAAAAAATATTTTGACAGTATGAGTATTTTTGTTAAAGCTATTTGTATACTTTTCTTAAAAGCGTTAACGCATTTTTGATTATTTCTAAGAATAAAGGAATATTGTAGCTAAAGTTTGTCGTTTCATTTAATACTGTAGTTATGTTTTTTTTTTTTTTATTATTTTTTTACAAAAAAGGGACGATATATGGCGACTGTACCTTACTCTGTGTTCCAAATTTCAGCCCAATCCGTTCATACGTTAGGACGTGACATCCAAACATTGACATTTATAATATTAGTAGGATAGTAGGATTTGATAACCTTAGTTCTTCTTCTTCTTGATCGTATCCTCATTACTGAAGGTCGTGACTACCATCGACGTCCTTAACCACCTTCCTCCAGGCACTCCTGTCTTGCGCCATCCGTAAGCAAGTTTGGATGTTCGTCCTTGCTGAGGCCTTGATGGTGTCTATCCACCGGGATGGCGCTTTGCCTCTACCTCTCTTCCCTTCAACGCGACCGACCATTATTAACTTTTTTAATCTTTCTTGTCGTCTAGCCACGTGTCCAAAAAATTGAAGTGCCCGCTGAGTGCAGATGGTGGAGAGCCTTGTACTGATCTTCAGCTGGTTCAGGATTGAAGCATTTGTGTACCTTATTTAGGATGTTGTAAAAAAATCGCGGCCATCTTGGTCAGATTTTCATCAAGCGTAATTAAGAACACTATCGACTACTTCATCTTTCAAACAAAAATAACAACATTAAAATCGGTAGATCCGTTCAGGAGCTACGATGCCACAGACAGATACAAACACACTCACACTCAAACTCAAACACAGACACGTCAAACTTATGTCATCCCGTCGTAATTGCGTTAGCGGCTAAAATATGATGCTCCAAAGCACAAAATTTTTCTGTCAACTTTAATTTAGTACATAAAACAGCTTTACCTACTTGGCCATATTGCCATATCAAAGCGTAACAAAAGTTAATAGCCACACAAATTATGTTTGAGTACGCATTTTTTTTAACATATTCGTAGTACCATAGCGTAAGTAGCTAATGTAAACTGATTATTACCAAACAAATATTATGGACTAAGAGGCCGTGAACCGTGAAACCTGTTTATCTGCCGAAGCCAGGATGACCCAAACTTCATAGTGGGCCATCGTTCAGCATGCGCTGACAAACTTTCAGCTTAGTTAAAATAACGAAGGTCTGGGGTACACGGGCTCTAACTGTGTTATGCTAGGGCCACACTAACGAGAAATGCCATTAATTATCGCGTTAATGGACGTTAACCGTAGGTGTATTTTACACCTACGGTCTATGTCCATTAGGTGTATTTTACATCAACGGTTAACGTCCATTATCGCGATAATTATTGGCATTTCTCGTTAGTATGGCCCCAGCATTAGAAACATCACAATACTGTTTAAACAAGTATTTATCACTTGTTTAACTCGATAATTCAACAATTGGAGCGAATAATGGCTTAAAATTTACAATATAAGCAATTCAGCAAAATCTTTCCAGAACAAAACTTTGATACTAATGACATCAGTAAAAATCCATCAGAAAAACGAAAATTTATTTCGTGCAATGTATGTATGTTACAAAAATATATCAAGTCGAGTTTTGTAGCTCGTGAATTAATTGAAAATAAGTCCCTTCTTTTTTTGCTTGTGTAGTCTTGTGTAATTTAGGTGGGTCATCAGATAATAGCTACCTTCTATCGTTCTTCATCTTCGGCCACAAAGTCGCTATCTATAAGAGTTGGTGGCATAATGTAGAATTATTCTGAATGTAAAAAATATAGATTAGATTTTTTTTTTTTTTTTTTTTAACTTTTATAGGCTTACACTTGACCGCCATCTCGCCTGAAGTTAAGCGACGATGCGATCTACGATGGGGCGTGTTTACCTAGAAGAAACCGATTCACTCTCGATTTGAAGACACAAAGATTGTAACCAACAGGGAAAACCCACTCAGGCAACGCATTCCACAGCCTAGACGTTCTTATCACAAAGGTAGAGTCAAATCTCTTCGTTCGTGTCTTTGGAACATCAACCATGAAACGATGTCGCTTTTTCGAGCTACGAGCATTCCGATAGAAAAAAGGGCAAGGTGGTATTAGATCATGTAAATCAGTCGCACACTCACCGAAGTGTATCCGATAAAAAACCGAAAGACTAGCAACTTTTCGGCGATGTTCAAGACTTTGTAGTCTTTTTCGCACAAGAGTGTCGTTGCCTATGAGCCTTTTGGCACGTCTCTCGATCGATTCCAAGGCCTCCAGCTGATACTTAGCCGAACCATCCCAAAGATGCGAACAGTACTCCATACAAGAACGAATTTGTGCTTGATATAACGTGAGCAACTGCTCAGACTTGAAGTACCTTCGCACTTTTGAGAGGACACCTAGCTTTTTGGCAGCTAATTTAGCCTTGGACTCGATATACGAACCAAAGTTGAGCGTAGATGTCAATGTAACGCCCAAAAGCTCAAGACGGTCAGAAATCGGCACGGATACACCTCTAAAAGTTGGAGTCAGTTGGAATGGACTCCTTTTTGCGGAGAACAGACACGCCTGCGTCTTACTCTCGTTGAACTTGACCAGATTGGCATCGCCCCATGTAGAGACCGCCTCAAGGGTCAAGCTCAAACGCTCGATCAGACTCTCTCTTAGCACCTGAGTTTGCTGCCCACTGGCTCTTGCACTAGATATGTAACTCTCTACAACAGTGCTATCATCTGCGTACCCAAAGATACCGGGCTTCAACAGATCGTTTATATGTAGCAGGAAGAGCGTCGCAGAGAGTACCGACCCTTGAGGGACTCCGGCATTGATAGCCATTTGATCCGACGAGCAGCCATCAATGACGACTCGTATGGATCGATCCTTCAAGAAGTCCGATATCCACGCAATAAACCCAGGAGACAAACCATAACTAGAAAGCTTGCTTACAAGGCCATCATGCCAAACCCTGTCGAAAGCCTTCGAAATATCCAGGGAGACTGCAAGTGCTTCACCGTGTTTCTCGATAGCTTCACTCCAGATGTGAGTGACGTACGCTAGAATATCCCCGGTAGACCGGTTTCGGCGAAACCCGTATTGCCGGTCACTGAGGAGGTCGTTTGATTCTAGGTACGTCAGAAGCCTGTGGTTTAAGACACGTTCCATAGTCTTGCAGAGTATGGACGTGACTGAGATGGGCCTGTAGTTGGCAGGGTCAGCACGACTTCCCTTTTTGGGCACTGGTTGCACATTGGCAAGCTTCCAAGACTTCGGTACTAATCCAGTTTTGAGAGAGAGTCTAAATAGACGCGTCAGTATCGGGGACAACTCAGGCGCACATGCCTTCAACACTAGGGCAGGAATACCATCTGGGCCACTGGCTTTATTCACGTCCAGATTGCGTAGCACTTTGCGAACCTCCATTTGGCGAATGTGCATCTCTGACATGAGAGTCGGACAGCCAGGTGGAGTAGGAGGTGTCGCGCTACCAGCATCTAGACGCGAAGATTCCGCAAATTGAGATGCAAACAAGTTTGCTTTCTCCATTGCGGTGTGAGCCAGTGTCCCATCAGGTTTCAGCATTGGAGGTAGTGAGGGGCGACAGAAGTTCGATTCGACCGATTTAGCTAGGGCCCAAAACGCTTTGCTACCCGCAGGATACGAAGCTAGTTTGTTCCCTATTCGACTAATGTGGTCAAACCGAGCCCTCTGAAGAACCTTTTTGCTTGCCTTAGCAGCCTTGTTGAACGCTTTCTTCTTCTGGTGTATGTCCCTTGCCTTACGCTGTCGAGCATCAACCCAGGCTGGGTAGGCCTCATGTTTAAATGCTTCAGCACTTTTACATTGAGGACCAAACCAGGGGCGAGCTTTGCTGGATAATGGGACGTCGGAGTATGGAATGAAATAAAATTTCCAATGATGCAAGAATTTATAAACTCATTTTTAATTGGAGTCTTTCCATCAAACAAATATTTCCTCTCTGTATATATTAATAAAGCTATTCGTTTGTACAAATATTTTGATTAATTTGATTACATTATTAATACGTAGTTTGTCACGTAAATATCAGGCCAACTAGTCCAAATAAACTGTGATATAAAATTAGCGTCATCAATCATTCACCAATCGGTGTGACGACGCTAGTTGATCGATGAAGTGGCAAAAGAGCGTCGATAACGAAGAGGCCATTAGTTTGTCCTCCCTAATCACCATGGAGCAACATCGGGCGAGGCAATAACTTCAATTAGCTTAGAGATGGCACTCGTTAGCGTTTTACCGACTGTTTCCGCACAATCCGCCGCGATCTATGTCCCATTGTGTATCACACAAAAGATGCTACCGCAGAAATACTCGTCCCTATATGGACTACCTCGGTTTGCTATTTGTTGCCACTTAAGGTTACGCGTATTTAGTTCGCCAACATGGATATTCATTCTCGTAAACCAATGAAATTTAAGTAATACAGCTGCTGAAAGTGAATCGAAAATATTAATTTTTAAGGTGCATAATTGCACGTAATGGTCGCGTATCGTAAACCGATATGATTGTTATTTATGTGGAAGTTCACCGTTCTGTCCACATAATAATTTTGCAGTCTTGAATTGCGATGGCCGAGTTGAGCTTCAGGCCCGATCGTGCCCAAGGGCCCGCTCCGTTATGTGGAATTTTCGAGTTAGTGGTCGGTTGTGATCTTTAGCAGCGGATGGCGGATTTTAGCCGCGAGCGTCCGTTCGTGTCAATAATTACTATCATTTCCCGACGCGTTTACATCTCCCACTGACGATAAATTACCGACTGACTTCTGTGAATCGTCATAATCACCGTTGCAGAAAAAGCGAGCCCCGCACTTAGCTACTTTGCACACTTCCTGACGACTTAGACTCATTTAGGTTTTGTGGTGCCAAATCACATAAATCTGTGGAAGTATGGGGCCTTGCTCATGTCGTACCTTATATAATAATGTACGAAGACGACATCACCGCCACATTGCCGTCATGTAAAAGTCGGGTACTTAATACAAACGCATAAATTCCGGTTCTATACGTCTGTCGATTACACGTGAAGTATAAAATGATATTCGAGTAAAACTGTTCCGTCCGTTGTTCAGTCAAAGATACGTATCGCGACATCGGCGAGACGCCTCTTTTATACATACATACGTTTGGATTGTGCGTGCGTTGTCGGCAATATTTCTCGACGGTCGCCGCGCTGCAGCGTGGGTAGTTGAAAAATGACATCTTGATTGTTGTGCGTTATTCTACTCATGAGAATGTCGGGCCGTCGCGTGTACTGGCATTGTGGCCCTGGGCTGCGGGCCCTACAAATTGAACGATTGTTAACCGTTCCGTGGAAACGCTGCTATATCGTGACTTGTCACGGAATTATTATATTTACCGAGATATCGTATTTTGTTACAATACAGTACAAACTTAGCGAGAACTGATTTTAGTAAGCTTTGCACTGACATTTGGCACGGTACAAATTGTATAGACAGCAATTTCGCTACAAAGACTAACGTTTACTTAATGTAAACAGATTTTCATTCGCAAAGCTTCACGACTAAGATTATTATCTATTCATACATCTTCCGTACGTGTAAAATATTATCTGTATCCACAATAACACGTTTCACAATTCTATAAAAATAATTACACACGGCAATAACTTATCGACTTCTTACTACCAAAAGACGTTCATTCATATATCATGAAAGGAAAGTAACAAAGCCGTGGCCGGGTTGAATTATGAGCTGTTTTGCTGTTTACCAACGACAAATGGCGTTTGAAACAAGTCCCATAGGAGGTGTCCGGAGCCGAATGACCGCTCGTACTCTAGGCGGTCTCCCGGCGGCAACAAGTTTCTGATAAGGGCCATGCGTGGCGCGAGGCAATAGCAATAATGAATGTGATACGGCCGCGGCTCGCCTCATTTATCAAACGCCTCTATGAATAAAATATCTCGACAAGTTGCCTTTAGGATAGCGTCTGTTCGTGCCGGGACGCTTACGGCTCGCAGCGGCGATCGCAATCTTCAGCCCAGTTCCTAATAGTGTAAGCTCTCGAGAGAAATTCGCACTACGGCCCTCGAAGCTCTGTCCGGCGTGAAACTGCCACCAGGGAATACGCCGCTCAATCTGTGCTCTATTTACCGACAGTGAAATATTGCTATAGTAAACTCAGTGTCAGACCCTTAAATATTATGATAGATAGCTCCCAGTTAAACAGACTCCTCTGTGTATTCTCTACTGTATTAGCGCTGGGATTTTTTATTCTCACGAAAAAGGTGAAGTGATTGTTTGTTCTTGTCATTTCCATTTATCTGTTTGTTTTTGATTCGGAATAACAGGGAGCAAACCTTGAGATTTCCAAGAGCTCTCGAATATACATGTTATTTTATAACAATATCAGCGTTCTTTTCACTTTTTGTACGTTTCCTATATTTGAAATCGGATTCACGTGATTGGTTATACTTAACAGAAAATAGAGCCGAATAATTGAGTAGTCTCAGATTGTGTTTTGCTCGCGCCCGAAGCAATATCTCTCGTAGGCAGTCGTTGCGACACACGAATCGTCTTGTCGACAGGAGTAGTTATCTCGTCGGCGAGGACATATATCGCGACAGTCGGCTGCTGAAGTCGCGGAGGCGTCTGGGCGTGGATGAATAAGCAATGAACCTTCGAATGGCTCTATTAACCCGCCATTGTTCCCCGCGATCGCTACACTTGCGCAAGAGACACGTATTGTCTAGAGTACTGAGCTTTCACCACCCGATGACGTCACAGCCCTCACGACCTAAATGCCACTGGTGCTAGATGTAAACCAATTTGCATTTATCGAGCCTTAAATAGTCGGTATGCGAGAGAATCTGGCAACTCGCCAAAACCGCTACCTGTTTGTTATATTGTCGTTGTTGGCGTTAAACTCAGGTATAGTCATTGCTATAAAGCCTAACGACCGGGCACAGATGGTCTACCCGAAACTGGTCCATTGCAACTTGATGCCAGCGCAATGCTCCTATCTAGAAGTGTGCGCACAAAGCTCTAGATATACGCAAGGCAGGTCTCGAAATTGAAACGACCGCACCGACACTTAAATGCTGAATGCGGAAGGTAATACATGTTTGTTACCTAGTAGGAAAGCATGTGTCAGTGGACTAAATTTGATCGTTCTTACTCACAAGCTGTATGGTCACTTCAGACTTAAGTCTCAGCCTCATTTGGCGAGTATTTCCCGTTTGGTACTAATTTTCATAGTAAAATTGTAAATGTGGAAGTCTATATTACTAAACTGATTTAACAAGCAGAATTTGTAGTTTAAGGCTTGAATTTGGTTGTTGTCGTAATCTAGGAAACAACTTATCTGAGTATTAATTTTGCCTTAATACTCTACAGGTTGTTACATCAGTTCAAGTTTAGAGGTGACGGGTCAAAAAAACTAAATTGTGGATAGATTAGCATAGATGATGATTATGAAATAAATTGTATAGAGTATAACCTAAAATTTGTTGGTTAAAAAAATCAAGCCGTGGTGGCATTTAGAACGTAACATGAAAAGAAATGAAAATGAAAGGTTTTCATAAAACCACTGCTAATTAAAGACTTTTCAGAAAAGTTCTTCACAGAATAACATTGTATACAAATTCAAAGACTTCTCGACCCGAGTTTTCATTTCATTACAGAAAATATTTGAAATTACAACATACCAAGCTGTCGAATACGTCGTACGTACCAGCAACATTGTAACAAGTATCAATAAGCCGGGGCGGCCATAACTCTTTTGAACAATAAGTATTAATGGCGTAAAGCAGGAGTGTCGGAGCGTCGATGTGTCGGAATTGCACGTGATATCGGCTCGGTGCAGTGTTGCCAAATGGAGCTTCAACCTCGTAGCTAAATTAAATTTTTTGTGTATTTTTTCAATGTCGTTTTGTTTTGTTGTGTCTATAAATAGTCGATAACAATAAAAAGATATCTATTATATTTTCTTACAAAAAGGTGATAAGTCATTCCAAGTTAATACAAAACAAAAATTTGTAGAATGGACCGTTGTATCTCAGTTCAAGTATAGGTACATGCAGTCTCTAAGAGTTTACGTAATTGGTCAGCGTAGTAGATTATGAGTTTGACTGGCTCTTTGTGATAGAAGGGCCCGAGTCCCTCCAGTTTAATCATGTCAAGCGTCAAGCTCAAGCCCTTAAAGTTGTAGACAGAATCATTATTTTGGAAAGTGTTAAACAAAACTTGTTATCATACCTACTCAATCAATTATTACACACAATTTTTTTTTTGTTTTGAACATCTTTGCGTATACTATGACGTTTAAAAGTGCACAATGAATGAACTTATTTACGAACATATGTTCTAGTTTTATGTATTTGTCTTACTTACGTTTGTAATAATTTCATTATGTAAGACATTTCAAATACTAAAATATGAGTTTTGTGTATTATGGGTTTGTAGTGGTAGAACTCTTAGCAGGGTCCATTTGGGGAAGTACCACCGCTTTTCTAGTTATTCCATCGCTAACTAAGCTGCCACATTACCAATTAGAAAGAGCATCTAGCAACGTGATAAAACGATAAAAACGGCGGTGCATGATGACGGTGTAGCTGTAGATGATATGGTTTTAAAATTGCTAGATTTAGCTGTTTCTAGCTAAGTTGGCAATACTAGTTCAGTACCGTTTTGGATTTATATGGTGCGATGCACTGTCTCGACGGGGTGTGCTCTGCGTCTAATTGACAAGTGTCCGGAAGCGAGCACTGTCACACCTGTACACTGCACAGCTCACCGTATCACGCTTCCAATTTAAGGTTAGATGGAAATACTAGAGGAGGAAATAAAGACTAGACATATTATACTTAGTTTTTCAGTTTGATGGGATTTTTAATGAAATAATCCTTTGTTCGTGAATCAAACAAAAGTTAACTTGATAATTTACTAGCAACGCCCCTCGTTTTTAACCCGCGTAGTTCCCGTAAATTTCCCGGGATAAAATGTAGCCTATATGTTATTCTAGTTATGAATTTTTATTTTTTTCCAAATAAATTCAAAACAATGATACATGATAGAAAACTTTTACAGGAGTTTTTTTTAATTTTGGGAGATAATTAAAAATCACCCAGGCCGAACATTAGTGTGATAAATACGCACGTATATTCTGTTTCTATGTATAAATATCCAGTGTCATGTTGTTTGTTCTCAGTGAACTCTTTACCAAGTTAACTAATATTCACGAAATTTGGCATTTATGTGTAACAAGGAGCGCTTGTGCTTGAGCGCCCCGGTTTCGTTCGTGATATATATAGAGCCTATATCGCTCGAGGATCATGCACATATACAACGGTGATAGAATTTTTTAAATCGGTCCAGCAGTTCCTAGAATAGCGCGTTCAAACAAATAAACTCTTCAGCTTTGTAATGTTCGGATAGATTTTGTCCAACTTGAGAGTTAGGATCGTTTATATCTAGATTAATGATTTTATTAGGGTTCCGCACCCAAAGGGTAAAAACGGGACCCTATTACTGAGACTTGGTTGTCCGTCCGTCTGTCACCAGGCTGTATCTCAAGAACCGTGATAGCTAGACAGTTGAAATTTTCACAGATGATGTATTTCTATTGCCGCTATAACAACAAATACTAATAGTAAATAAAATATAATGAATATTTAAGTCTCCCATACAACAAACTTGATTTTTTACCGTTTCTTGCTCGATTTGTCCGTCCCAAGCAAACTAGATGGCGCCACTAGAAGACTAAAACGCGCTATCGAATTCGTCTTTAAAACCATAACGTAAAATCAAAATTTTAGTACAGCTTTATAGATGATAGCCTGTCTGCGGAAACTGCGATAGTTTATGTATACGGAATTCGGAAAGCCAAAGAGGTTTACGCTGTTTATTTGCTAATGGTACGGAACCCTTCGTGCGGGAGTCCCACTCGCACTTGGCCAATACAAGCTTGGCTTAGTTTGAGGCTGGATGATGAAAGATGGGCATATGTGAAAAAGTGTAGACCAATGTCCACTAATACAAGAATTTGACAACGTCTCTGCACAAATTATACTTTGCATGTTTATTACCTTTCCAATATAGCAATCCATACAGTTTCTATTCCGTCGTTTGTATTGTAAGCTATCTAAATCTTAATTCGTAATAAATAGTTTAGCGTCAATTACAGTTAAATCTGCCTGTAATGCGGAGACTGGCCCCGGTTAATACAATTTGCATCGGGTACCGCAGTAGTTTTATTGCCGACAATTGGCCATTATTCGAGAGCATTAGCACGCCCGACGTCAAACTCTCTGATATATTGTCTTTCCAGTACGGTGTCCATGTTCTGTTATTAGACGTGGATATCCTATTAATATTCTAGGTAATGATTTGGGCTCTTCGTGTTCCAATAGCTGCGTGTCACTGAAATGTTATGTGGCAGGCATGGTGCTTACCATCAGGCACTTGTCCTGCTTGTCTCGTCAGTCTAAACTACAAAAAAAATTATAAATGTCAGTGTTTGGGCGTTTGTTTGTCAATCACATCGTAACGTCGGGCTGAAATTTGGAATATAAATAGATTATAGCCTGGAAGAACACATAGGGCTTCTTATCCCGGGAAAATTACGGGAACAATGGGAAACGATATATATACGAATACGCGGGTAAAACTGCGGGGCGCTATTAGTATTATAAACGCGAAAGTTTGTGTGTATGAATGGATGTATGGATATTTGTTACTCCTTCTTGTAAAAGTTCGAATGGTTCTAAATAAAAGTTGGTACAGATATAGTATTTTTTATCGCGGAAAAATTGTAGGAACGGGAACTACACAGGTAAAGTCGCCAGGCGCTACTAGTATAAAGACAGAAACCGTTTAAGAGTGCGCCTAAAGCCAGGAAAAAAACAGATTTCACCCGCGCGACGCGTTTCTTAATGTGATGTACATAAAGTCGAGAATAGCATGACACAGTTTGGAGGAAAAATCAATATTTAATCAGGCGTCCATTTTTGACCAAGTTTTATTTAATTACTCAATAACTAAACATAAATTTAAAAAAGTGTTCGGTTACTTTACTAGAACGTACAAATAGGAATTTTATTATCAAAAGCTAATGTGGGGTCATCGCTGATAATTTCGAGTACTCGAATTAAAACGGGTTTTTTCGGTGTCATTTTTATTTTTTTATTGTAAAAAACTCTGATCTATTTTTAAAATTCTATTCGGTTATTGTGCTTCTTCTTGATTGTACCCACACGTCAATATTTTTTTTTGTCATAGTTTTTAGGTTCTTAACTTCAGTGAGCGGCGTCGAAAATGTCCTTTTTTCGTTTTCTGGCTTTAGGCGCCCCCTTAACCGATAAGACCGTAATACATTTTTCACCTCTCTCTTCCATTTTTAACGCAATTTAGTATTTTCGTATGAGTAGGTACATCTTTGTATGAACAATATCCAACTGATTAAATTGTTGATAAATAATTGACATGAAGATATTTATATCAAGTGTCGCGTCACTTTAACCTTTAATATTTCATTCCGTAATTATTAATTCATATAATTTAAATGACAACACCGTTTTTCGGGTCTGCTTATAAATAAATTAAATGTCTAAGTTTCACATCGAACTATGGCCACCATAGTCGAGTTATCTGTTTCCCGACTAATTTTGAACAGTTGTTTATTATTAGTAAGACGAGAGGAACGAACAAATAGCTTTATTTTGTACTTATCCCGTACAGTTTTAGTGTGCAGTCACGTACATTTTTGATTTATAAAATATAATACATTTTATTAAAAGCTGGTTTGATATCTGGACGTTTCAACTTTATTTTATTTACAATCTTCTTTGGACGATAAAAAGTTTGTTTTTTGTACATCTTAAGTTATCTAGGCAAACGTCGGTTGAGTTACACCGGTTATGTTTTCGTGTTTTGCCTATAAGTCGTCGTGAATACGGCCCCTGATGGATTTTCTACAGAACATCAAACAAAAGGGCATCATATTACATCCCATATTCGCATAGTTTCATTTAATTTAAAACTTCAAAGCCGGTAGCAGCCACATATCTCCAGGATCTATTTAAGGGTTGCCAAAATAGAAATTTAATTCCAACTTGTTCTGACTCATTCAAATTTTGATTATACGGTGGTAGTTTAAACCGGCCTTCCACTTTAACTTTCCTATCATTGTAAAAGTTGTAATCCTCTTTGTGAACCCTAATTGAATTCACTGTTATGCTAATACTCTGATTTCCCATCTTATTTCGTTAATAGAGGTCCGTGGTAAACCAATTAAAGGGAACGTTTGTGGATTACACAACTTTCTGAGCACGAATAGTTTGTGGGTTTTACTTGTACGGGAAATTAAACAAACGACTTTCCCTTAGATCGTTGTGGTTGGTCATGTACACTGCATTTGTTTGATGTGCAAGTCCTTCTGTGACTTAATTTTGGCTATGGCTATATGGAATATTATAAACCTATACTATAAAATGTCCTAAATTGGAAATAATATATCCAATAGCCTATGAAACCATGTTTAGCTGCTAATATGCAAATTTTATTGTCCACCATCCACCATATTTATAAATTTTGACCAAATATCAATGTGGTAAAAGATATTATCAAGCATATTCATCCAATACAGAACTAAAAATGGAGCTCTGGTCATTATTAAAAACATTTTTGATCGTTTGGTCGACGCGAGGCGTGACAAAAATGCTGGCGCTTATTTGGCTCGATGTAAAAGCATTCCCATTCCATGTTCCATTCTGGGTACGCTTCCATCTGGTAGTGTTCTTGATCATCTTAATTATCTGTAGATCTGCATCAGTCCATTTATAATTTTGATTTGTTTAGTGATAGTAGTTAGCAGTTGATTAAGTTTATAGTGTGGGATGTTTCATTGTGTTTAAATAAAGGCTCTGTCTGTATAACAACAAATATACATTGCTCAATGAACCACATTTAGCGTACATGATTATTTCAAAATGAAGTTGGTTTAAAAATGCTTTGGTTAAATATTAACATAGCGAATATTGTTTTCCTAGCAGATGCCACAGTAAATAAGTCCCTATCTTGCTGTCACAGACATAATTATTATGAATGATGGTATTGGTGCGTGCAAACTGGCATGATTACAATATCAAATGACAAAATAACGTAAACAAGCTGCTGAAGACGGTTCATTCAAAAATGAATATTGTTTTAACCAAGTGACATTCACCTTTTCGCTTGTCTAGCTTATTAAATCTACTATAGTTAATTTTGTCTGAAAAACAAAACAGCCGGCTTCTAAACATTGTATTATGGTATTACGGTTATTCACTAATATTTTCACTAGAATGGTAATTACGGAGTATTTACGGTGGTTAAATTAATCATTTATTAAAATTAACCAATTAATATTCCGTGATTAATAATACTAGTGTAATCGACTTCCATTTAAAAACATATCCTGTCATATAATAAGCGTAAGTAGCTCTCAGTAGAATCCAAACTTTAGAAGGCATAGCTCTATCTGATTAAGAACCCTCTAAATTTAAACTGTTAGGTAGGTAAATCCCATAATACCAACGAATGCCTTATCCGAAATACACCGATTGAAAAATCTCATTTCTAAAAAAAGGTGAGTGTGACGGTTCACACTCACCCTTCTTTTTCTTCAGTCAGTTCTTTTTAGTTACTCTATTATTTTTTAGTCAATTAAATACTACTTGAATTTCTAATTTATTCGTGGATATATTTTGTTTACATACGAGTATAATAAAGGTAGGCTAACTAAAAGGACTTCTCCAATGAAACCGCGATGTAAAAATAGGAGTTATGTTGTTTGGCTTGTTTGTCTGTCTGTCTTAGTGATTCTATGTAAAGCAAAGTCAAAGTCAAAGTTCTTTATTCATAAATGTACAATTTACACGTCAATAAGTATTTCTTGGTTGCGTTTACATATTTTAGTTATGTTATAGTTTTAGTTGCATGTAGGTATGAGTTAAGTTAAAGTTATTGATTTATATTGTATGTATTATTTAATTTAGAGACTGCCTCAATATTCTAGTTAAGTTGTGTGTGCATGCTTTGGATAACAGTTTAGAACATCACAATATAATAATTTATCTGTTATTTAACATTAACTGTAATCTGTTATGTACGCCTAATTAAATAAATAAATAAATAATAAAAAATAGAAAAAGAGCATACAAAGAGTATACATTTTTAAAGTTTAAATTTAACATTTTAAGTTTTTAACAAGTTTAAGAGTCAACCATTAAAATATAATATGTATTTATTACAATTGTAATGAACAATGTCATATTTTTTCATCACTCTTTAAAAAATCGCTGTAACTATAAAAAGTTTGATCGATAAGCCAGCTTTTTAATCGGTTCTTGAAGCTACCCAAACTCGGGGCTGATTTAACTATTTTAGGAAGAGTGTTAAGAGTGTATAAACTTCCGGTCCCATAATGTGAGTCTGCTTTACCGATCTTGTGAGGGAGTGTGGTATACTATCCAGCTTGTCAGCGTTGCGTATATTGCAAGAATGTCTCTCTCCTCGCGTGTTGTATGAGTCTAAGTTATTTCTGACATACATAGCCACTTGGTAGATCAAGATTGCAGGCAACGTAAGTATGCCAAGCTCTTTGAAATATGGTCTAACGGATGTGCATTGCGACAAGCTCCCAAAAGAATAAAGAATAGGCCGATTTTTATGCTTTTTAACGATACAATATTTATTTTTAAAGAACACAAGTCAAGCAGGGAGTGCTTCTAATCGTAAACAACCTCCCTATCCATAACATCGCAGAAAGAATTTAAACAAGAAGAGTTCAACTCAATGCCTAGCACTGCATTCATCATCGGTACATAATATGTGACGTATCTTAATTATGTCGCCGACATTAGTAAATTGAATCATAGCTGTAGGTATGTATGTCTTGGGGATCATTTGATTCTGTACTTGTTTTCAATATTATTTCAACAGCGTGAAATAGTGCATTAATTTCGTAGTAAGTAGTAAAGTTTAATGTGCGCAGTGCGGTGTCCACATGACCGCGGGTCACAGAAAGCCCGAAATTCCTCGCGGACACGCTCGTCTAATAGCGTTTTGCGGTTTATTAATGCGTTTTGTTCCGTTATATTGCGCAAGTTGAATGCATTTACCGTATTTAACTCTCATTTGATAATAATGAACGTGGTTTATTGAGGTTCTGGCTTGAAATCCTGACATGCTTATGCAATACGGTCCAGGTATCTAAGTCGGTTTCAGATTACGATGGTTATAAAGTTAGGGTATGCAACTGATGAATCTATCTGTCTGTACACCTATATAAATGAATGTACATATATCCAATAATCGTAACTATTAATTTGATCATGTGATCATCTCCAAGTTGTTATACATAAGCCAAAGAAGGTTTCTGAGTTACAGCTAGTAATTAAACAGCCTTTGCTTAGTCTGGGGTCAGATGGTGTTGTATGTGAATTGTCCACCCATATTAATTTATTTATTTGTTTTGCCATAGGTACCAATTGCATTTAAATAATTTTAATATATTTTCAAAAATGTATTATTACATGTATTACTGTATTTGTCATGTTATAATTGTAAATGTGTTGATGTCAAATTTTCAGTCTTGGGCCTTACATGTTAAAAAAAGTTTTTGTTTTGTTCTAAATATATCGTTACCTAGAAATATTTAACGAAGTCATAGGACAATCCGGAGGGGTTCGTATGCGTAGATTTTCCTATATTTAGTCAGGGTGCGCTCGATGCGTCGCAGGGTTGTGTCAGTGGCACTCAGTGCGGTCGAATGCTTGGGAGGCCATCGCAGCGTGAATTGTGGACGCCCGCCGCCACTGGCACTGTTTAAAGCTGGGCACTCACTGAGCCAGAGAAAAGTCTCAAACTGCTGAAAACTTTACGCACGACGGGTTGGAAGAGTTGATGACAGTATACAGGATTTTACGAAATCTTTTTTTAGGGTTCCGTACCCAAAGGATAAAAACGGAACCTTATTACTGAGACTTAGCTGTCCGTCCGTCCGTCCGTCCGTCTGTCACCAGGCTGTATCTCAAGAACGGTGATAGCTAGACAGTTGACATTTTCACAGATGATGCATTTCTATTGCTGCCATAACAACAAATACTAAAAATAAAATAAAAACATTATTTAAGGGGGGCTCCCATATAACAAACTTGATTTTTTCTCGATTAGTCCGTCCCAAACAAACTAGACGGCGCCACTAGTAAAAATAAAACGCGATATCGAATTCATAGTCAGAATCATGAAGCAAAAATCAAAATTTTAAAGAAACTTTTTGCCTGTCTGCCGAAATTGCGATGTATAAAGAGGTTTTCGCCGTTAATTTGCAAATGGGACGGAACCCTTCGTGCGGGAGTCCCACTCGCACTTGGCTGGTTTTTTTTTAAATTACGAAATTAATTCATACGTATGAGTTAATCTCTGAGTTTTTTCCAAGTGTAAATGTAGGAGTTTGTAAGCACCACTGGCTATAACAGTAAAGGAAAACGTCTCGAGGAAACTAAAATATACTCGAATGCTTAGACGACGTTGTGTCATCCGCCACCAGCACTCGTAAGATGAGGCCCCCCACTCCCAACAGTGCGAACACAAAGTGGGCTGCTTGTAAGACTCTAAATCAAGAAAGTCTGAAATTCAATTACATTCTGTCTTCGAAGTTATAGTTTTAGGCAGAATACCCTGACAGTGTCATAGTAGGTTAGTGACAGGATTTTACACTAATTTCAACGTTTATAATTCATTTTAAAAACTAACATCGTGTTTTACTAATAAATTTTATTTGACAAATAATAACTCATTGAACTTAGAATTTATTACAATCCTACTAATATTACAAATGTCAATGTTGGGATGTTTGTCGTTCTATCACGTCCTAACGTATGAACGGATTGAGCTGTAATTTGCAACACAGTTAGATTATAGTCTGGAAGAACACATAGGCTTTTTATCCCGATAAAACTACGGGAACAGGAACTACGCGGGTAAAACCGCGGGGTGCTGCTAGTATGTACATCAACTAAAAGTTACGACTTATCTAGTCGGGAGAACGGCGACTGCCGGTCCGGAACCCCGGGTTCAAATCCCATGTGCACCACTGTCTTTTCGAAGTAATGTGCGTAATAAACGGTGAAGGAAAACATCGTGAGGAAAGCAACATGTACCTAGAATTTTTCGAAGTCACGAGTCATCCACCAATCCGCATTTGCCCAGCGTGGTGGATTTTAGCCTTGACTCTCTCCTTGCGAGAGAAGGCTCCGAGTCTCAGCATTGGGAACATTTAGTGGGCTGTTTATGTAAAATTAAAGAAGAAATTAAAAAAAGAAAGTGATGCTTCATACAATTTATACCTTGACAGCATCTAGATTGAGTCAGTTTACAACAGCAAAAAATACTCCAAAGGTACGCCCAATTACATTACGCTTGTCATCGAGAGAAATAGTATGACTTATCTCTTTGTTTAGTAATTTCTCTGAAAACATCTCCCTTTAAGCCGTAACTCAGTAATGCACATTACTGCTTGGCGGTAGAATTATTGGCCAAGGTAGACTATACAAAGAGGCCTACCACTATAACATAAATGTAATGTACGCATACCCTTTAATGAACTTACGAGTAATATTATTCCCGGTAGTCATCTCAGTTATCAATTTAAATTATTCTAAAGTGTAGTCGTAACTTTATACAGCCACTTTTTGCACGCAAAAGGTAAAAACAAATTGTAGATACAGTTAAAAACTAAAGCCGAGCCTCTATAAATGTCGGCTGAATCTTTTGCACGTAGATAGTAGAGTTTAGGTTTTATTAGGTAGCGGTTCCCCCGATACGTGCCAATGGACCTACGGTGTTTGCTTTTTACACAATTACCTTCCCAGTTACTTCTTATTTCTTCACTACTTTTCTCTTAATGTTTTTTCCTTTGCTACTTATTTTAACAAGGTTGAGCGTATTTACTTTTTTCGATGTTATTGCATTTTTAACTACCTGATGTTCTCGTAAAATGGGATAGATACTTTAAATTTATGTGTGGATGTGGTTTCGTAGCTCTGTGGAAGGGGTCGATTGTGCAAAGGTTTTGATGGAAAGCTGACACGATTGGTGTGCTTCTAGCTAGCTATTTAGTATAATAAATAAATAAATATTGGTGGACAATTCACACACGAGACCTAACATAATAGTAACTTAATTTTTAATACTAAGTTTTGGTACAAGCAAAAAACGCGCCTGATGGTAAGGAACACGCCTGTCCATAACAACACAGTGCTACTACAATACAATACAATACAACAACTCTTTATTAAAACACCAGACAAAAAAACTTAATATAAAAACATACAAATCAACTTAGCGTTCTAATTGGCGGCCTTATCGCTTAGAGCGATCTCTACCAGGCAACCGTGCACGGACAGGAAATAGCATACAGAGCTAGGCCTTAATTTTTGACAAAATAAAAATAACATTTAAAAAGAGAAAACAAAACAAGTCTTAATAAAGAGTAAAAGCAAACACACTTCAACAAATTAAAAGCAAATTAAATATCAAAAAATAATAATAATAAGAAAAAAAAATCATATTTTATACGTTATAAATACATATATATATATATATATATATATATATATATATTATGTAAGAATATACATACATATACACATGTATTTAAACATAAAAAATCCAAGTCATTGGTTAGCACTGTACTGATCTCGTCAACCAGATATAAAAGATGATTATCTCTTTGTCATATGATATCTCGGGAAATGTTTTTAAAGTAAGTACACGTACACGAATTGCCATTGTTATTTTCGCTATATTTTAAGAATAATTTTAAATTAAAAAAATCAATCCTGTAGTCTTCAATTCATTAGAATATTGTTTGCAACATTTTTATTTTTTAACACCTTGCGAATGCGACAAATGCATTCATTTTCGTCGTCAGTTCAGCACAATTCCATACGAGTTGTTCTTAAATATTGATACGACAGTTGCTATCTATTAGATCCCCGTTAATTAATTGGTAGGTCGTTTTGCTTTGATTGAATCTGTGTACCACTGAAAACGGCAACAGCTGTCTGTTAGTCGCAAAACGTTAGCGCATTAGCGTTTCGTCTGACACCGGCCCCTCTTTTTGTCGCCTCGCCTGTGGACGGCCATTTATCAACTTTTTATGGGAAAGCTTGTTTTAATTTATGCTTACTAAGTTCAGAACTGGAGCTATCTGCGACCTCATTCGCGGCCGTGGCTTTGTTGCTGTTTACTGAATACTCGAGCAACTCTCTGCATTTCTGCATTTTAAAATAAAACCGATGCATCGTACCGTGAAGTAATCTGTCGCGGTACACATTATCCCACTGAAACTAATAATTCCCCTGCATATGATTTATTTTTATTGTAAGATATAGTCGAGACAAAGAAAAACAATAAAATGTCGCTATTATCTCTAGTACCTGGGTGACCGAGCTTTGCTCGGTTTAAACACTGAGTATACTACCTACAGATAAAGGGCTCTCAGAAATAGATTTTCTCAAAAAAAGAAAGAAAAAAGAACCAGAAAAAAAGATAAGCCATCTGGATTTGAACCTAGGGTCTACTGCTTCATGACCGCCCATCTTATCGACTGAGCTATTTATACTGCCGCGCAGGGCTGCGAAATTTACCGTCGCATTCTAATGTTAATGTAACAGTTTTTCATTGCTTAAAAAACGCGTATAAAATGCAGTTTTAAAAATTGAAACCTAGTTAAATCGATTTATCGTCCCCGAAGCCCCATGGATACATAATTTCATGAAAATCGTTCGAGGCGTTTCCGAGATTCAGATCCTATACATATATACATACAAGAATTGCTCGTTTAATGGTATAAGATTTAGTAGGTTGCTTATACCTTTACTATACTCACGGGATTTTTCTTATGGTGGCGCGAGTTGCGGTAAATAAATTAATAATTTTTAAACGTTTTAGAGGTTTACACTTGACCGCCATCTCGCCTTATGTTAAGCGACTAAATTTATTGATATAATTGAAAGAAAAACTGGATATTACAAAAAAAAAAAAAAAATTGAAATGACGACGCGCTGAGAGTTTTTTTTTATAGCATAGAGTGACGAGACGAGCAGGTCATGTGCCTGATGGTAAGCAACATGCCTGCCACATAACAGCACAGTAACACGCAGCTATTGGAACATGATAGTCCAAATCATTACCTAGCACTGCACTGCGCTCGTCACCCAGAGGTCTAAGATATTATGTCTCTAAGCCCTGTAATTTCTCTGGAATCATTGCCCTTCAAACCGGAACACAGTAATGTTTGCACATTACTGCTTGGCGGTAGAATATTTGGCAAAGGTGTGGTACTTCCCCAGGCGGACTCTGCTAAGAGTCCTACCACTACTAATCGTACTTTAGTTAACTTTACTAAGAGTTCCAGAATAAATCGTACTTTTAAAAAAAAAGTGATCCTATCAAGCACTGTTTCAATAATATTTCAGTGCCAATAGCAGTTATTTTACAGTAGTTAAATAGACCATATGGATTAGCTAATCCTGACATTTCCGCACTTTATTATAGGTACATTATACAGTTAGGTATACAGGTATACACCTTCGACTACGGTTCAAGTTTATTCGAATACGCAAACTTATTTCACTAACGGATGGACAAGTTATAAGTACGTCCGTTTGGCGGCACATTTTAAAGCCACTCCGATGCAATTACATCTGATGCTTGTCTGAATGCACATCTGATAACAAAACTAAAAAACGGCCTGTGAAGTTACTTTAATTAAATCCAACATTTTTCGCTCCGTTCGTACTTTAGATCATAAGATAGCATCACAGTTTAAACAGCAAAAAATATAAAAATATTTATTTCAACTAATTAGAAGTCATTTGGTTAACTTCAAGCTGCTCGCGTTTGCTAGAGTTGAAGTAAAAAGTTTTATTGCATTTTCTATTTTTCTTGGATATTTCCTTTGCGATTTTGAATATGTATATCTACTGTTAGCATAGTTAACAATTGTTTAAATAAATAAATAAATACTGTCCCCATACAGTAAAGGTAATATTGATAGAAATACTTAAAAAATACGAGGAAATCACCTGCATCACAAGACAAATCATTATAATTCTTATTTTAAGTGTATTGGCCGAGGATACATTTTGATAAGATGTATAGTTTAACATTTTTGATGTGGGTAACATTTATTTTAAAAACTGTATGTAACACTATAGTATAGCTACTAGTGTTTTGCTGGAATATTTCTATGTGTATCACAACATGAGTGTACCGATTTTATTATCTATCTATGTATCAAAATTGTATAACCTATGTTAAAATCCAGGATTTCACCGATTACTCGTTTTGTGAACAGGGAACATTTTCAAATAGACATTTTTGAACCGTGAACGTCTAGTATACGAGAGATACATATCAATAATATTATAAATGGAAAAACTTGTATGTGTATTTGTTACTCATTCAATCAAGCAACAACTAAAGATCTGGATATATTTTGGCACATAGATAACGAATGGTCTAGAACTAGAATAACAACACATGCGGAATCGCGGAATCCCGGGATTACTCCGGAGAAATTACGGGTTCGTGACTTTATAAATTACGATTTGTGGTGTAACAGTAAAAACATTGTAAATGACGAAAAACGATCACAGGTGTCCACGCAGAAGCTCGAAGTTAGTCCTGACAGAGCGAGGTGAAACTTCCCGAGGCGTCCGCAAACCGCTCGCCACAGGACAAATTTCGCTTATATTAACTTTTGCTTCGAGTAAATTTCTCTTCAACTGTGCGACCACTGCACTTTCAAGTGACAAAGTTTTAATCCAGACCCTCGCTGCGAGTGTAACTCCCCGTCAACCTGTTTCGCTCGTTTCTTTATAAGCTCTATTTTGTTTAATTGAACATCCCTTTGATGCTTTCTCAGAGTTTCAGGACATTTGTTTGTGACATTTCCATTTACAGATTTCTATTTTAAGTTACACTAACTGCGCTCCACAGTTTCACCGGTTGTACCTTAATAATTAAAAAATCTAGTAAGAGTGGGCATAAAATATAGCCTATTTGTTATTCAAATGTATAAACTACATTATTTTAAAATTTAATCCTTGTAAGTTTAGCAGTTATTGCGTAAAATAGTAACAAGCATCCGTTAGCCACCCAAAAATTGATGTACACATCGTGACAAAACAACTGTCACACTAGTGAACTCGCAGCGATACCCCTAGAATCTACTTGAAAATCTGGCATCTAATATACATATATAGCCAAATATTTGAACCGTGTTGTGTTGGAAAATTGGGCCCGTGGGGACTGGGAGCTCATCTCATTTCTAAAAACCTTTCCGAGCTGTTGATCGATGTGACGAATGTCCAAAATTATGGTGCTTCTATGGCCCAACGCAGCGCAACGGAATAAGAATTGCCATTCAGCGTGGTGAAGCCATAGCTAGCATGTTAGCCATGCTTCCGACTGGCAGTGGGCTTGATCATGGGTGATTCAGGAATGTATAGTATAAGTAGGTATGTAGTAGCTATAGTGCCGTTCACATTGTTTTTTAGTTTTGTTAATAAAAGCCTTGCCGAGTAAAAAATATAACATGGTAACATACATAATCCTTTTGCAAGTAAGCAAAACAAAGAGCTGACCGCAGCGTAATTCCGGTAAAAGGTTCCATCGGACGCGGCGACCGCTCTCTTCTTAATGTTTATTTAAGCGAAAAACTTGAACACTCATTACAGAGATTGGCAGATGATAAAAGCTTAGTCCGATCTCGATAAAGCGCACTCGAGATAAACGACTATTTTAATCATGACTTAAAACACTAGTCGAACTTACTGCTGTACTTAATGGTTCGTAGTTATTTTACATCTTTAGTCTCAATTTAAGATTTACTCGTGATCGAAACATGGACGTACATTGCCGCTTTCATTGTTTCCTGATAGATACAATCTGGAACTTTTCAAGGTCGGAGTGACAATCTATACTTAATATTATAAAGCTGAAGAGTTTGTTTGTTTGTTTGTTTGAACGCTAGGATCTCGGAAACTACTGGACCGATACGAAAGATTATTTTTTTGTTGGATACTCCATTTATCGAGGAAGGCTATAGAGTATATAACATTACGCTACTATCAATAGGAACGGAGTATGAGTGAAGAATGTAAAGAAAACGGGGAAAAATATTTCTCTTCGAGAGCTTTAGTTCCGTGAATTTAAATTCTCTTTGGTCGCTGAAGTCTGTGACGGCGCGTGTCTACATTTGAAGTTTGTGTCATTTGAAGTAATCAAATTTGTTCTACAACAATGCATTGTTGCTTATTTACGTATTTTTAGGGTTCCGTAAAACGTAATTAAGTGGCCAAATAGACGCGGGTGAAACCGCGTGGCACAGCTAGTATACATATATTTTAGATAAGCGTGCGTCAATTTCGACCATACTGTCACATACAATCAGGCAGGATGGTGGTCAAACGCGGACCTATGAGCTATAAAAAATATCAAATAAACTAATTAAACAAATTGGAGTTTTTGTAATAATACAGTTCAAATATCGTTTTAACAAGAAGCTTATCAAAGATCTTCGTACTTAAACGCACCATCACGTTTCGTCTGACTTTTCGGACCGTTGCATTATCTTATTTAAAGTTTAAATACGCCGCAAGATTAGCATTTTAATACGCTGCTCATAATCAAAAGCCTGGTCTCTATATAGTTTTATTTAAACTTTAAACGAGTTCGAGCCTAAAGTAATATTCTCTGTAATCTCGCCACCACCGGATAATATCACACATTATTTTCACATCTCATTGAAGGGAATCGTGTTAACCTGTTTTTCGAGTCGAGGTGTCGGAATCGATGGCCGACCCGATAAACAGGAAGATTTAGTCGATCGTGAACAGCTTGTTTCGATGAGAATCGGCTCAATGTCGCATCTGTTTCGATGCACTAATGACAGCGTACAACTTGCTGCCACTACCGGTTTCCATGGAACCGTCATTTTTTCGTTCTATACTAACGTTGCTCTACTAAGAATAGTGTATGACATCACAGCATTGATGCAAATAAGCCGCCTGATATAATATTGGTAGAACAATATCAGCACTGGGCTATGATCGTCGATGCCACCATACCACATGAAAAGAATGTCTCCGAAGAGAAAGCCGAGAACGGCAAGTTCAGCAAGTACCTTGATATGGTTCATAAGGTTACCACCATATGGGATGTTGGTTCAACTTTGATAGTTCCGATAGTTGTATCGGTGAATGATCTTATAGCGAATAGTCTCAGTTAACATCTGAAGAGCGTTTCGCTAGATGGTTTTATCAAGGGTCAGATGCAGGAGGTAGTTATCCTTGATATAGCGGGCATCTTCAGGAGGTTCCTCACTCTGCATCCCTAACCATCGGTAGCTTGGGCCCTGTGCACCGTCAGCACTCAAATTTTTAAGTTTTTTTATGTTTTATGTATTTATTTATTATAAAAACATAAAGAACAGCGATACTTCTTCACACAGTATTATCGAGCCCCAAACTAAACAAAGCTTGGACTACATATGAAGTAGCGAATTTCTTAATTGTCGTTATATCTTAATAATAATTTCGATCGCTGACGTGATCGAGATCAAACAAGAAATCGCATCAAAATAGGCCTACCTATTTAGATGTGATTAATATACATAATGCGATACATAAATTAATAAGCTACAGTGCAGTAAATACCTATCCTAACAATTATCTTGCTCTACTTTTTTAATTATCCTCAGTTGTGCACTGCTGGGCAAAGGTCTCCCCCAGTTCCTATATATTCTTATTACTTACTTTATACTTCATTTTATTCTTCACTGGTACCACTTCTTGTTTGCATACCTTTATTTTTACGCTGGAGTTTAAAAACTAATAAATATCTGACTAATTTTGTTAAGTCGTTTCTAAGATAGACTTAGTAAAGAATAAGTGAGGATACATAACATAAAAGGTGGCGCTAATTATATCCAATCAATCAATAAACCCAAATTAGTATTCTTCTGAATGACCACTGTTACTACAAGCCAAATTTGGTTTAATCATATTAAAACCAGTACCTAATCCCTTTCTTTCTTCAATTGCAATGTCGATCATCTGCCATCTGAATCACATTTAAGTGGAGATAATAGTAGTCCTGTCTCCTGTCTAACAAATTTAGTTATGGCGAGAGGTGCAGTAGAATCGACTCTGAATCATATCTGAATCACTTAGCCTTCTAGAATATAAATTTAAAACCTACAATAAAATCGTGAATAATTCATGGAACAGCTCCCAAATAAATGTCAAGTAACTTTATAATGCACTCTTTGCTGGGCAAACACACCACATGCAGATGGATAATTTTTTAACAGCAAAACTCAAAACGCAAAACTTTACCTGGTTGAACTTAAACACAAGAGTTGTTTTTGCACTTTTTTCCCTGCGATTGCGAAGTGCAAATAAATTTTTAATAATTACTAGCGTAGCGTGCCTTGGTTTTAACCGCGTAGTTCCCGTTCTCGTCATTTTCCTTCGATGAAAAGTAGCCTATGTGCTGTTAACTATGTGCCTCGGGTTGAAAGGAGACGGCTCATTTCTGCCCCACGTCGTTTCAAGCTTAGGTACTTAATTAGCCCCGGAGACCTAAACAAGTTATTTAATTAAAATAACATATAATTAAATAATTCAAACTGTACATTCAATACTAACCTGCCAAGCGGGGATTGCAAATTGGTGATTTAAAAGTACCTGAATGACTATGTATAAGTAATTTTGTATTATGGTACTGTAGTTCCATAAAACTAAACTAGATGGCGTTGTACGGCGCTAAAACACGCTTGCGAAGTTTTTGTGAATTTAAATAAGCCTGTTAAGGTTTAGTTCGTAATTTGTCTTCGGGTTTGGGGTTCTGGACCAATTTGAACATTCTTAATTCTTATTATTTGTACCTAGGGTTCCGCAAAATTTTAAAAGTATCGATACCTACTCGATGCCAAGTATCGTATCAAAAGTATCGATACCAATGAAAGTATCGTATCAAAAGTATCGATACTACTCAGTATCGAGTACTTTTTCTTTGCCTCGGGAAACGTGTTAAAATCTCAAAAAAGTACATTATTAATAAAAATCTTTATTCAAAAATAAAAACAAACATAGTTAATACTACTACTAATTTACTTTGTGAACCCCCAGTCTTTTTCGTTACAATCAGACATAAATAATAATTTATTGACGCGTGAACCAGTGAGACGGTTTCTTGCAGACGTTATCAAGGCCCCAGCCTTTGAGAAAAGTCTTTCAGACGGTACTGAAGTTCCGGGTATTATGAGGTATTTGGTGGCTATTGTATATAATTTAGGGTATACCGTTTTAATCTCGCTCCATTTTATGAATGGATCTGATTTTAAAGAAGACACCGGACTTGAAAGGTATTGTCCGATTTCATCTTTATCAAAGTCGCGGTGCCTATTTGATCGACTATGAGCTAATTTGTTGTGAAAACTACAAAAGTCATACTTCTCCGATTCATTTTCAGACTCCGGAGACGGGACTGTAAGCGGGGAATCAGTATTTACTTTTCTTGTAATAAATGATATAGATCGAGCACAGGCATTTGGGTCAGTGAAATGAAGGTTTTTGAACCTTGGATCTAATAAGGTCGAGACTGCCAATATAATGTTGTTTTCAATGTGGCCAAAACGGTTATTCAGTTCCTTAATAGCTAAATCCTTTAGTGATACAATAATATCATTTTCGTCACCTTGTGATTTAATTTCGTTTATTTGTGCCCTTACACAGTTTACTGTAGGTATAATTTTGCTTGTTGTTGCATATTTTTCTCCGCTAATTTTATTGGTGACATATTCAAATGGGAACAAAACCAACATTACTTTTTGAAGAACATTGTTTTCAAAAGCAGTCAAAATATCAGGCACATTTGGATTATCCAATAAAATTTCATTTATAACACTTCTCATTTGTATATAGCGCTCAACCATATAGAACGTGGAGTTCCAGCGGGTTTTTACGTCCAATATTAGTTTTTTGGGATTGAGGCCTTGCTTTTTTCTTAACAAGTCGCTGTTAATGACGCTGCCTTTAAAAAATTTGACAATTTCACGGACTTTTGAAACAAGTTTGTCAATGCTTTCTAATTTAAGCGTATTTTCAACTACTCTGTTTATCGTGTGTGCAAAGCATGGTAGGTTTAATATCGGTATAAGATACCGATCCGAGCGTATCGCTACTATTCGCTAATATCGGGTTTCAAAAATATATAGTTTTTACTCGCTTTGATATCGGATATTACGATATTGATCTAATATACGATTCAGTAATATACGATTTGTATCGGCCACTCCTATGAAGTGACAGGCATCGAGTACATCAGAAAGTATCGATACCCAGTAAAGTATCGGAACAAAGTATCGAGTACGGTATCGAGTAGGTATCGCAACGCAAGTATCGATACTACTCAAGTATCGATACTTTTTGCGGATCCCTATTTGTACCTATGTGTACAAATTATAGTCAAAGGCAGCCATGTTTTTTTGTTTTTCTCTTTTATTGTTTAGTTGAAGTTTAGATTCGCTCGAAACTCACAACACATGGAATATCTTTAATTTTCCAAAGGTTTCGTATTTTTTTTGTGGTTTGGCCGATTCTCCGGTCCTTCTCTGTGTTGAGTCGACATTATTTTGAGCACAGTACCTAAGTCGCAAAGTAATGAATTTACTACCTTCTTTTAGTAGTAAGTACATAATCACGTTCTTGATCACCTACTTGCGTCGTTATTTTTTTTCAATGTTTTAGTTGATATCTTTCAAACCCCGCTATGCAGGATAAAAACATAAACGGTTCCTCGATATATATTAAAAATCCTATACAATGATCCAGTTTTGGTCAAGTCTCTTGCACTTTTTCTGTGGGGCAAATGCCCATGGAAAATGGGCCGTCTCCTTTAGCCATTGAGGCGTTTTGACGTAATTGGACAACAGACATCCAAACTTTCGATTTTATAATAATAGTAACATGACGATCTTACACAAATGAATATCCGATTAATATCAAACGGCACTAAATTCTTAAGCACTATTTGCCTAAGGTCTAGATTATATGATAGCGTGTTTTGCGTTTTGTTGTTAGAGAATCCATGTTCTGGAGGTCGTATTTCTTACCGAAACGGATGCATCGTTATAGGACGCCATAAAACTCAAAATGCAATATAATTTAAATTACATATATCTCGTAAATTTTGTGCTATAATATTTTATCGGTTATGGAACTTACAACATCGAAGACATAACGACACGTTCGTACCCAATCCGTGGACGATGAGCTATTAATATCGAAAATTACAACGTCCCAAATTAGGTAGATTACGTGGATATTTTATTATCTTCGTGTCATGGTTTTACTCAATATATCCATGTTCTAGTCACGACTTACTTTTTCGGGATGAATAACGTCTAATCTGTCTATAAATCCTGGGTTTGAGACACATTATGTGTGCTAAATTTAATATAAATTGCTAGAGCCATTGTAATAGCATGTTTGGAAGGGATTCGTTAAGCTCATAATTTAACGAAATTTTGGTAACTTTTGCCTGGTCACTAACTGACACGAAGGCCTAATGGCGTAGTGGCTATTAGTACGTGCGATTCACAATCTTGGCGATAGGTTCGAATCTCACCTGTACCTGAGTATTTATCTTATTTGTATTATACATATATTCGTATTGCTTTAATGCCAAAGGGAAAACGGCATGTTCCTAGAATGTTTGGAGGTCCTGCCAACCTGCACTGAGCCAGCATGGTGGATTATGTCCTTGACTAGGAGAGAGCTCCTTGCGACAGAAGGCCCCGAGTGGGAAGATGTGGGAACCAGCACTAGGAACATTTAGTTGGCTGCTTATGCAACAAAAATCATGAAACGTATCAGTCGGTAACATTCCTTCTGATATAAAATTGATGTATCCGTTTAGACTCCAGAGTATCATTGGGTTTAAATATAACCTAGGATTACGTTTATGATACCCAAGCGTCGTCTATTCAACGCGTTTACCATACAACAAAGAGGTAGTACGTATAAGATTATAAGCGGAATCTAATGAGAGTACTCATTAAGGGCCTTTTTCATTCCGCTCCATCGCTCGGTGCGGTTTTCCTGCGCCATTGAAATCGCTTCGGCGGCTTACTTCCGCGGCGGACGCACCCGCCCGCCGCAGGGCTCTGGCGTTTTTGCATTTTAACACTCCGCATAATGAGGTCTTGAGGCACGTATTGTGGTGTGAAATACTTAAAATACGTGCAGACGAGACAAATCATTTGCAATTGTTAGGGCGCGAAGGTCTTTGAATACGAATTCGGAAACGGGCTCCGCGATTGTCTTCCGTAATGCAATTGTTCTTTGTGTGACGCGTAATGAAATGTTTTTGACGTGACAACGTCTTATAATTCGATGAAGCCGGCTGCACGCCCGCAAAACATGACGTCATGTGCCGTTACCGCCGTTACCCTCGCCGCATGACGTCATGCGGCGTTACCTCGCTCTAAGGCGTAGTTGAAGTTGTCACGTTCAACTATCGTCAGTAAACCGACTTTACAGACAACCATTTTTTTTTTAATTATATATGTTTAATATATATTGTTGTGAGTCACTTGTTTACGCCCCGTTCGGAGCAGCGATGACGTAATATGTTGTTTTGTATGTTGATTTGCGCCGATATATTTATTTAAACCATTATTGCTAGTTCAAGACTCAACAGGTACTAGCAGCGCCCGCGATTTTACCCCCGTTCCTGTTATTCTCCCAAAATAAAAGCACCCTACGTATTCTTCCAAACTATTGTCGAATTTTGTTCTAAAAATCAGCCCGTTTTGTTCATGCGTTACGACGTGACTGAGCAAGAAACATTCATACATCCAAACTTTGACATGTATAATATTAGTAGGATTCTTGGTTGACATTTACGGTTGCTCCGCGCTCAATCCCCTTGAAAAACGCTATCAAATGCAGCTAAAACTTGAGTTGGGCTAAACCATATCACATGTGAGTAACCCATTTGTTGATAAAAAGTGGGTCACATCGTTTTGGTTTCCATATTAAAATTAGTTGTCAAACTTTCCTTCCTCCGCTACATTTGTTTAAATTTAAAATATAAACAAACTAAACCATTACCATTTAACATATTGTTCTAAAACTCTACATTGAACCTTAAAACAGAATAGAATGGACGACGTTTTTACTACAATCTATGTCATGCTTTTGAAAAATTCCGATGTTTATTTTAATTAAACCAAAAGACTCGTAGTAAATGTAATTTCCATGTATCGTAAACGTGCCATCAGACAGGCGCAGCGCTCCACCCGTCGCTCTAAAATATGTAGCTATAAAAGTGCTTCGGACCATACCCGGATGTGTTAGGATCCGTTTATTGTCCGACCTCTCCAGTTGTTAACCGAAATCTGTGTTGTACCTTCATAAAGTACCTAGACGCTCGTCTCAACACTGATTCGAGCAATTAAGGAGATTTCATTTGCTGAAGCTTGGAATTGGCGACATTACAAGTCGGAGACCAACATTTACACATGCAATGTTGAAATTAAAGCAAGTCGTGTTTTATACTGTTTCATTTCAAGCGACTTTGAAATTAAACGAGATTCTTTATTTGGTTTTATTGTTTGCTACCTCAAAACTCATCATCATCACCATCATCATCAGCCGCAAGACGTCCACTGCTGAACAAAGGCCTCCCCCCTAGATTTCCACAACGAACGGTCCCGCGCAACCTGCAACCAGCGGTTTCCAGCGACCTTTGTGAGGTCATCTGTCCATCTAGTGGGAGGTACCTCAAAACTACGCCATAATATAATTTATATTGATCAATTAAGAAAATTATTTTTTACGTAAAATTAAAAAATATTATTATTTAATTTCATAAAAAATACAAGGTTATGCGGCTTATTTAGCCAAGTCGGTTATTTAGTTATTCATAAAAAGAAAAATATTAATTTTAGAAAACAGTTGACGATACAACAGTTATAATGAAAGTTCGTCACATCTACATATGCCGATAATAAACCAACGGTTTCTGAAAATACTAGTGGGAATTGGAAAACAGTTTATAAAATACGTAGTAGGTACAATTTACGAGGAAAGATAAAAACTAAGCAAATAAAAAAAATGTCGGGTAAAGTCGCGGGACACATCACGCTCGATTGTCTAAAACAACGTAATAGGCTTTATTTTATTGAGTAGGCAGATAAGCTTCATTTAGATCCCAAGCATTAGCCTGTAATCTAAACATTACCCTAAGTAAGAAGCCAAGACAACGTCGGTAACACATTCAGTTAATGAGTTCGAACAACTCTTTGTCCGGCTGATAAAACTTGTGCTATCTTAAGAGCGTTAGAGAGGAATAGAGAGACGTAGGGGTTGAAACGTGTAACCCATTTGTAGTTGTTTATCAAGGAGATAAGTCCAAGAGAACCGCGTCGCGCGACGATGCTTTTCACTCATTAGTTCTGAGAAGATAGCGGGATGTCGGAGTCCGCCTTTGATTGCTAAACTATCCTCAGATAGTGATTTACTACCGCCTTTGTTCGTTTAATACGATCTCAAACTCAGCAACATTTTATACCGCGCCATAAACTACCTCTCTGCAACACACCTGGCTCAGAACGCAATTCTCTGGCTTAAGATTTCATTGTCACACGGGAAAAAAGCATATTTTCCTTTCGAGAAAATTCGCTCTCGAAAGCTTACCTACCTAATTCTATTATGAGACGGATAAGGAAATATTGTTTGCTACCTATTGTACCACCTTAATAAGGCTGTTGGCGGTAACACGGGTTTCGACTTAGGGCACAAGTCGCGGTGTACAAAGAATGGAATTATGAGGGTAGGTAACCAGGAGAGTAAGCGCATTATTGCAAAGAGCGGCGGTGGCAGTGGAGCGACGACGTTCTTCGCATCTACAATGCGCCCTGAGCTCTGGGGCGGAAGCACTGGCGGCATAAGTACTTTGCCACTCGAAATGAACAACGCTTTTTGAGCCTTATTTAGAGATACGACCTACTTTTTTACACAACATAAATTACCATATGAGAAAGCTTTGACGGATAAAGTTTTCGAGATTTCGGTTTGACCTTTAGATAAGTCTTCTTGGAAAGTACTATACTTATACCGGTTATCGCGGGTCGGTTATGCACTATTTCCAGAATCTGCTTTGAAAATCAATGTTTTCAGTTAAATTAACATAAATATAAAGTAGCCAAGTGCGAGTTGGACTCGCCCATGAAGGGTTCCGTTGCAGCAAGTAACATAATATACATAGTACACATAGTTCTTGTAGTTCGTTGTAACTTTGATCGAAGTTTTAATAATAGTGTATTTATGACGTACTAAAAAAAAACTACTCATCAGATCGAGTTCAAACTAATTTTCGTTGGTAGTTTTCATGGTAATGCACATCATATATTTTTTTTAGTTTTTTCATTCTCTTACTTTAGAAGTTAGAGGGGGGGGGGGGGACACACATTTTACCACTTTGGAAGCGTCTCTCGCGCAAATTATTCAGAGTAGACAAAAATTACATTAGAAACCTCAACATCATTTTTGAAGACCTATCGATAGATATCCCACACGTGTAGGTTTGATGAAAAAATTTTTTTTGAGTTTCATTTCTCAGTATGGGGGACAACCCTAATTTTTGTTTTTTTAAAAAACTTTTGTAAAAATCTTAATGCGGTTCACAGAATACATCTACTTACCAAGTTTCAACAGTGTAGTTCTCATAGTTTCGGCAAAAAGTGGCTGTGACATACGGACGGACAGACAGACAGACAGACAGACAGACAGACATGACGAATCTATAAGGGTTCCGTTTTTACGTTTTACGGAACCCTAAAAAGAAAGGGACATTAACAGAATTAGTAGCGAATACATACACCATCCTTAAATGCCAATCCACAGTGCACTATTGGATTGTGATTCTCATTTTGTTTTTATTCCAAACATTGAAGAGTACTGTGCTACGAGAGGTTAGATCCGATTTACAAGCACCTTCTATCCTCCCTCTAAAAAGTACTTTCAAATTCAATCCAGTATCAAAAACATATTCATTAAATTAACGTGACGTACTAATCTACATTAGAAAATTGTTCGCAAGCTGTGGGCGTAATCCAATGTGGAGCGTATAATGGATTTCGCATTCATTACGGTTCTTCCGATCAGTTAATGTGAATGTTCTGGTTGACAGTTGGTCCCGCCCCACTATGCAAATGTCATTGTCTATGCTCGCTGGGGTCCTGGAGTATGGCTGCCTACGCATCAACTAAGGAAATATCCTTCGATGAATATTTACCTCGTCTGACAACCGATCTTTATCGCTTTGTACCTATTACATTTTTTTTGTACTAATTAATCATCATTACAAGACTTTCTAATATATAACTGAAAAAAAAAAAACTAAACAAATTCAAACTGCTCTTCGAATTCGTTACATAACATACTTTTAAAAGAATATGCTGCGTACTGGTAGAAATGCAGTTTTCTTCCAAATATTTTTCGAATCGATTTCGAAGCGTTACACTTTTAAAGAACATTTGGCAACCTTAGCGCTCCGTTTGTGATGGTCTACTCTGATATCGAGCTCCGACGTATTGTCACATAGTAGGTAGGTACGGACGTGACATTTTGCCAGTGCCGCGAGCTTTCTATGTGTTATGCAACCGTGATTGACGCTCGCTACGGTCGCGCAATGATGCCCCATCGGCGAATTCAATGGAGCTTTTCCGCGTTAAAAGATCACCAGATTGAGACCTCACGATGTTTGTCCTCTTACATTATTCAAATCTTAAACCTTTGTTGTGCTGCCTCCATTGTGGAATGTTAATATCAATCTCATAATCGATCCGTAAGCTAAATTATCAAACCATTAAATTAACATATTAGACGAATTAAACCCAGAATCACAGATAACGAGACCCATTAAATGTTGCCATAAAATAGTTAATAATCAGAACTATCGTCGTTAATATAATATTTTCATATAAATCGCTCATCATGTAGCTAACTAAATCAATTTCATTAATTGCTTGCAATTCACGATCGTAAATACATACATATATGAGAAAAAAAAATCACATAAATTATGACACTAAAATATTGCCATAGATCTTGACAAGTAATAGCTGTGTAAATACGATTTAGATGCTAATTGAATAATTTATTGGTACGTTTAGGGACGACGACTTCATCTGAAAAGGTTCAATCCACCTCCACTTAAGCGTCGAAAAAAGTAAATAAATGGACCTGCTTTAAATTAAGCCGTAAAGTGTCCCGCCCTCGTTGTAAAGGGGACGATCATAAATCGGATCCGTAGTGGGGTCATAAGCGTCGTCCGGCGGTTGTCGCCGCTAGTCCTTCGGACATCTCCTTGGCATGTATACGGTTATTAGCCGGCCGACTTGTAAATTTTCTTCAAAACTACATCAGAGATATTTATCTCGATGTATGAGAGCGATTACACGGCGAGGCGGCGCGAGGTGCCTAGCGTCACCTGCCATTATTATCCTCTTACTCCTCTTTATCGACACTCACCATTGGCGACTTATTGGAAATGCTTGTTTGCATACAACAAGCCTAGTCGATTAGTTTCTATCACACCATTTTATGAATAGAATGTTAATCGAATTTTCGCGTCCGACTCTGAATTGTGACAGTTACAAGATCTCTGATAATGTTTTAGATTAATATCTAGCCTTATAAATCTGATTGCCTAATGATATACTGGTATCGGACCGGTTCTGAATCAGCTTTACGACATACCTCGTGATAGATGATTGAAGGAAGTTTTTATGAGAGTTCATTGTTATTTTAATGTCAAAATTCGCATCATTAAAAATTGGCTACAAGCCAATAATAATGTCACTCATACTCTTGATTAGATTGATGTATTTGGACAGATTTTATGGTATTAAAATTGTAAAATATTAGATTGGATCGAATCGGTCGTAACGATGACGCCGATGAAATTTATTATTTTCTTATATAGTAGTGGAATTTACAGAAATGACTATTTTCTACAGAACTCTAAACTTTGATTTGAGCTCAGGATGAGAAGAGCCTATATACCATATTGGAGTTTCTAATTTTAGCATAATCCGTTCAGCTTACCCTCAAATATGGGGCAGCAACAAAACTGCAAATATGAAAGAAAACCTTTACATATATGAAATTGCTAGGAGTTTTAATTAATTTTCTGTCATATTTGCAAAATACGTCGCCGTGTTCCCTAATGGTAGCAATAACTGTAAACGTAATCTCATTACCGCATTGCGAAATTCTATTTCCATTTAGCACATAACGAGAATTTATTTGTTCTCCATTTTCATAAAGCAAGTAAAGCTACGCTCGAGAACTCGATACCCGCGCCTATTTGGCTGGTTGCGAGGTATGTAATTGTAAAATATTTGCATTGCGCCTATTTACATGCCGCGCAGAATCTAAGGGTCGTCGTTGCCAAAGACTTCATAGCTTATAGACTTCAGATTTTATTTATTTGAAATTTCAATTACTAGTATCGACTTGCGACTTGGCCCGTTTGCAATTTGGAAATTAACTATTCCGTAAGGGAGTATTTTCGTCTCGAAAATGCATAGTATGTTCCATATTTCTCTCTATCCTTGTAGTCGGTCAGCGCGAGTAAGACATCAAACATCTAATCTTTTATAATTATGTTATTAGTGGAGCTATACTCACCTATCGCTCGCTTACGTCTAAAAACTATTTGTGTCCAAATACTGCCCAGTGTAATGGAAAACAATGATGTGCTCCAACATCGAACACGTTTGTTCATGTGGAACTATTTCATTCTTGTCTCTTGTTTGGCTATTGAAAGCTGTTGCGTGATGTTAAACAGCTAACCTCCTTACGTTCTCCGGTTTTTTGGTTTATTATAACCAGTCTGGTTATCGATAACTTCTTTCTCAGTAAATATTAATAATGTGCAATGTGGGCCATTTTCGACTAGGGGAATTGGTTAGCAATCATTCTAAATAAAAAAAGTACTCGCATAATTTCTTTAATCATTTATTAGTAGTCATGTGTGAGTAAAATAGACAGTTTTATCTTTTAAAATTATTTACCGGGTCTGATCGACATTGGATGTCAATGGAATATGACGTCGTTGGCCGTAGATTCGCTGTAAGTAATTTCATTTGGAGTGAAATGACTCCGCGAGCTGTTTAACGAGATGAGACTTATTACGTGGTTAATAACTCACCTGTGTATCCGGTGTGTGTTTTGTGTAATGACGAGGAACACGCAAGTGCACAGGATTCGCTCGCGGCACCGCGTCCGAGGCTTCGGCTCCTTGAATTAGTGGATTAGTCGCCTCGGGTCGTAAATATCGTTCGCGTCTTTCAAACTTCATCTCATTGTGTTTTTTTTTGTATGTTTACTTCAGCGTATAGTCTAAAGGGCTGATTCTCTTTGCTTGGCTCTTCGCGGACCTTCTTGTATCTGAAGAATTAAACGTCGACAAGCACATTCTCTATCAGCTCGTATCTTGCCGCCATAAGTACAAGCTTTGCTTAGTTTGGGGTCAGATGGTGTTGGTATGTGAATTGTCCACCAATATATATTTTTTTTAATTATTTCTAACATGCCTTTTACTATCTAGTTTCTAGTAGATCACTGACTGTCTCAGCAGTACAAATAGTACGAAATGTAACTATTTTTGATTTTTATTCAAACGCTTCATTTTAATTGTAATAGTTAATAAACAGATGTGGACAAGTACGATACATGGATTTATATCTAGATTATGAATCGCTCTTAGTTAGAAGATAAAGTCGCCAATAGCTTCGTTATTTTAAAAGTTTTGTGTTGTTTTCTAATTGAGTATGATAAAGAGTACATCTGTCTGAGGTAGTGCGACAAATTCTAAAATTACTATCTTTGATATTTGAGTACTCTGTTTTTGAGTTATCAAATTGTTATAATGATCAAACTAATCCGTTGTTCCAAATATTACTGCAGGCGCATATACATACGTAAAGCAATGTATTACGGTCACCTGACGTCGCACCAGCTATCTCTAGTGTGCAACGTCCTAATATTAATGGCCTTCATATTTCTCGGAGTGCAGCGAGCGACGACACGAAACTTGCTTGACGTTCGGATTAATAGTGCCCCCTACGCTTAAAGAAGATATACGAGAACGGATCGCAATGCGGGCTGAGGCAGATATCTGAAGCATCCGGGCCAAGTTGTCTTTGAATTATACCTGATATTTTTGACGTAGTTCGACGAATAGAGGAAGTGGACATGTTTTGCCGACCCCACAATAAGGTGGGTTAGGGGTGAATGACGAGGACGATTTTCGACAAAATCTATTGAAACGTGATATAATGTACACTGTACACGTGTACATATTACACGAAACGCTTTTATTATCTTTTCAGTTTCCAAGTAATCTTACCGATTAATAATTCAAGTTGAGAGTGAATTCGTTCTAGCTAAACGAGATCTATTGTGGCGTAATTAATTATATAATGAAACACAATCTTTTTTTAATTGGCTCTCATAGTATGTTTTGTTATCATACCTATGCACAAGGTCTACGCGAGCCAAAACATCAGTCAAATTTTCGAGTAAATTCAAAACTGTTCTTAACGTTCACCGAACTTAATGATAGTTGAACGGTTTGTAATGCGATGATGACTCTAGCTTATTATTAATTTATCTTCAATATATAATATACCTATGGGGTTTTGTACGTATTTCATAAGGTCCATAACCCATTTGTATTCTATAATCATTACGATGTGAATTTACACAAACTGAATTAAATTAATTTCATCGCCTGTAGCTTACCTGAAAAATATATCAAGTACTTTCAACAAACACATAAAGTGAAGCACCTCATGCTTGTTTGATGTTTATTGTAATTTTTTTCTTTTTATGCAGATATTTTAAGTTAATGGTGCCAAATTAATTTTGTACATTAATCTCATTTAATGTAGAATAGTATTGTGTGTCAAATTGTTGTCTATGTTAATGAAGTTTTTTAATGTAAGCTTAAGAATTCATCTATGCCATTATCTGTGGTCAAGTGAAGGCGTAAATCACTAAAGTTATTAAAGTAGTGTTACATAGTACCTCAGTTTTACTTACCTCAGCGTGACCGCACTGTATTTTACGTCACTATCATATCGCCTTACCATTGTCAGACATGTAATAACCCTAAATCAAATTGACTTTGCAGTGCAAACAACATTAAGTCCTGTAAAAAGGTCCGAGAGAGTCCTAAGCCAACAATGTTGCGGTATAAACCGCCTTAAATTACGTTAAATGGGCCATATTCCGGATCGTGCTTTTCTAAAGCTTTATTGTGTGGCAATCTTTGATTTTATGGCTTTGAATTTTGACCTTCACAAAAATATAATGACCTTAATCTGCAAATTTGAAAAAGAAACCATTTTACCGAATATAAAACGTTCCAAAGAATACTGGAAAGTATTCATTGTGCTCGAAATATTTTAGAAAATAGCGAAAGGATGCAAAGATAGACTGTTTAATTATTTCGCGAGAACGTTAATTGAAAACCTCAATAGGAAGGAATGGTAATGTTGGTAGACGCTCTCGTTTCAGCGTGTTGCAAGCACCTGTTCACGTAGTTACTGTTTCTTAATCTACGTCGATATTCTCATACCGACTATAGCCTAATCTGTGGGTATGGCAAGACGCACGCGCTATTGGCCATGTTCTCGAGATAATGAATACGAGTTAATTAAGCAACATTAGCCCGAACATCGGCGCCTCCACACGATGCCAGATCCGGGCGACGATTGTATAGGGAACTGAAGTCGTTAACAAAATGCGGGGTGTCCATTGTAATCGCATTTCTACTGAATCTATCAGATCTTTTATCTCGAATTGGCTCGATGTCTTCAGGTCCTAATAGGTTAGATTGCAGTCGGCAGCAATGGTCACGAACAACGGAAAATCTATCGACTCTTATTTATACAGGAGAAATTCGACTTTTAAATGACGATTTGAAGAATTAGAATGTCTTGATTGTACACTCGTGATTGTGCACACACATTTTATGTCATTGTGACTGATTGATTTACAAGCCGGGTGATTTAATTTATTATCTATAATCACATTTTACACGCTTTATTGCGGTTCTATGAATTTTGCGAATATGTCCTGCCATCTTTAACAATAATAGGTTTTACCTGTATGTCATGTCAAAGCCGGTGCGTAATTTTATCAATATAAACTATATATATATAAAAAGACTTAGATTGAAAGTATATTCAATTAACTTCTAACCTTTATCAACAAGAGCAACCCAACAGGATGCTTGTTGTAGGTAGCCAATGCTCTAAAGTTCTTGGATCTTGTCTCCGACTTCTAAACACTAATCACGACACAGTAATTGCTTCTGCAATTACTTTTATTGGTCTTTAAAAGGTATCCACGGAATCTTAGTAGCTTCAAAGCACACGAAGTCCTGCGCAACAAAGTTTAGCTTAAATTCAAAAATAAACTAAACACGGAGACATGTAATGTTGGCAATAGAGATACTCAAGTACTGGTATACTGGTAAGTACAGACAACGCGAGTTGTTGGATAAATTCGCGAGAGAAGTGCGCGTACGCCACTAGGCAGGGAGTTGTGATAAGCGTCTGAAAATGCTAATGCAGCTAAATAAAATTTTATCATAGAGTCGGGCGCTATCTCTACAGTCCCCGAGCATCGCATGCAATTGTGGCCGCTGGGAACGTCTTCTGGGCATGTCGTTTGTGGTTACATAGAATTTAATTCTGCATTATCCTTTACTTATGATAGCTGCGAGGAGTCAGAGTACGATCAGTTTTAGCAATGCACCTAAATTCTAAGTTCTTTATTTGTAAATGTACAATTTATTACGCAACCACGTACGAAATTAAACACTACAATTATTTGAAGAATCTATCTACTATTTTTTGTCGAAATCAAGTGCTACACTGTTTTTCAACTTTATAGATTTACACTTGACCGCCATCTCGCCTGATGTTAAGCGACGATGCGGTCAACGATGGTCTTAACATCTTCTGCACGGTAATACGTGTCAAATAAATTTACTACATTTGTATGTAATGTTATTAGTATCAATTTTTTTCATTCTTCAGTGTAATGTTTTCGATATTAATATTAAAATTCCAAGTTTACTATTATTTTGAATTGTTTTACATTAATGTTTTCTTAAAAATCAAAAGGTTATCTGGCAGAGATTGCTATTAGTGATAAGATCGCCTTTTGTATCCATTATGTGATGTTGCTGTATATGTAACTTACTGTCAAAAATTTTGTGGTGCCAATAATGTGTAATAAGTTGTGTAAGTGTCTTATATTCTATTGTAAGATTCCAGTCCCTGAACCTATGTAGTTTCGTTTCTAGTTCTAAAAGATTAAAATTTCCTGACCTGAAAACTTTCGCTGGTTTCTATGCTCCGTAGATTCTACGGTTCATGCACAAGCTCGGCATTGAAAGGATATGGCTTTAGCAATCTGCAAGTTTCCCTCTGAATATCTAAGTTAATAATAACGGTGGTTAAACTTGATGGGAACGTCGATAACTGCATCGGAACGGGGTGATTTAATTATTGCGGCTTATCGAACGTACCGTTTACACTCTGCGGATTATTTTAGAAAGGTTTTCGTGAAAAGGAAACGTGATAAGACTAGGATGCGCGAATAACTGAATACGCGTAAGGTACGTTGGTCTGTGCTGCGAATGTAATAGATATGGAGGTACTTTAAATAATACCCCATAATACACGTTGCGAAGCCGGAGAGTATTTTTGTAGAGAATCGCTTCTGTCCTCTTTAGTTCAGCAGTGGACTTAACTTTACAATTAAAATAAAATATATAATAAAATTAATTTGATGCGATAGTGTTGAATTTTGCATTATTATTATAAACCTTTGCTTTGAGTTCTATTTCCAAAACTGCACTTTATTTACTATTGGATTGGACGAATCCCGTTCCTGAAATTTTTGCGAAAAAAAATCTACTGCTCTTACTATTTTTCCTATAGTATTCCCGGAAACTAAGGCGAGAAAGGAATCATTTTATGTTCTTCTTTTTTTTCTAAGTACATCTTAGAAGTTTCCTTTTCGTAGTGCGAAAGTGGTATCGTGGTAGTGGTAATGTATATATAGATAGATGTATCTATACAGGGAGTACAGTCGCTGCAGTGTGGCACATTAAAGCCTCCCAAAATATTCGAAGCTAAATTATGCATTAAACCAGCGGTTACGTTGATCCGTTTAACACGCGTTGCCGCTCAGTTAGTGATATTGTAATGAAATGATGCATTGTTTCAGGTAAGTGGGCGGAGCAAGCCGCGATGCGACCGCCGATACTCTCTGCAGGCGCGATGCTGCAACGCTCCCTACGTGAGTTATGCGACTATTGACATTCAACACTTAACCGCTAATGCGACCTGCCCTTTCTTTAATGTCGATCGGAGAATATTGAAACCAGTAAATTACGAAATACCAATTCATTTCGTTCGAATTTTTAATCGTGTTTTTACAGGCACTCAATGTTGATCAGCTCCCGGGAATATCCCTAGTTGAATTACGTAAGGCCGTGCTTTGATATGATAAGGCTCGGGAGCGATCGCAGCCGCTGCTCTCATTGTGTTGGCTATAATCTTGCGTATCGCGTAGGACTCGTGTCGGAATGCGAGTTTATTTTAATATTTAATAACTCCCGGGCCTGAGGAGATACGGTCTGTTCGGAGGCGATTCTCTGCTTGTTTTTCCTCCGTTATCGCTGCGCTTTTGTGTCACGCTCGGGCTCGTATTCGTTTTTCTTAATCACGGCGCTGATCAGGCCGTGTGGCCGGCGCTGGTTGCAAATCGGCTCGATACTGAGCACTTTTAGAATTTTATCTCGTTCTACATTTACCCGAGCACGCCGAGCATCCCACATATTCAGAGGCGCCTTAGCAAAATATGTGACCGCAATTTGTGAACGGTATTCAAAATAGTGTACAAACGTAAAGACACTGCAAATAAATCGTTTATCTTTTGTTCTGCTGGAAATAAATCGTTAACATAATGACGGACTCTCGCCTAAAGCTCGGGAGTGCGCCATTAGTTTCTTAGAGCTGTTACACTTGACGCCTCGCTACATAAATTGTTAGAAAGGATCTGGCGTGCGCACGTGATGTGCAAATAAAAATACTAATTCAAGTCGCGATTTATCGTCTAATTGTTTCATATTTATGAGTGGGAGTGAGCATTGTTGTAGACTATAGCAGCTATAATCTACAACCACCCAGCATAAAGTAGCGGTAACAAGCGCGGGATCAGCTTAAGCAGGCGTCGGTCGTGACCTACGCTCGCTAACTTTTTCAGTCTCACATTACATCCTATACGTTACGTCCGCGCACGTTTTCCATAGAAACCGATGCAGGAAGACATTACCATTTTATGATACTATTTTTTTAAAATATTTCCAGTGCAGTAGTTGCCGCGGGCGAGCGTTAATTTATTAAACGAGCTTTTATCGTAATGATGGCGGTCGGTAGGCAGGAACTAGGTCAGGCGGGTGATCCGAAACCGTGGAGCTGTAATCCCTTACGGTCGCGGCAGACTTCGTTCCTTCGCCTTATTATTTATTCCGAGCTATTTTTTGCTGTTATTTACGTTAAAACGGCGGACGTGAAGGCTGATAGACGTAACAGATAAAAGGCGTGTCCACGGAGCCACCCCGACAATTTTGGTGCTTTTTGATACTGCGCCAACGATTTATTTGCTGTCTACGTTCCCCCGTCGCCGTCGATACGGAAGGAAACACTTCACTTCGATATATTTTTTTTACAAGCTAGGCTCCGGATTTGATTAAACGTGAAGAATTTAATGTGGCCTTTGCTCGTATCGAGGTAGCCGGGGTCGATTGCAAAAGGCCACAGGAAAAACGGCTTTATCCTATCTATGGAAGGGAAATATTTCGGGTATCTCCTTTATTGGCTGCCGTCCGTTAGCTTGTCAATTTCATCTGCGTTTAACCGGCTCCCGTAATTAAGTAACGAGTTATTTGTATTATTTTATTTTCGACGGGCAATCATTTTTGATTATTTGCGAAGCGTTGATGCTTATTTGACAAAAATGGGATTTTTCGGAATATTTTTTTTTGCTTAGATTAATAGGCTACAATCCTAAAAAACACTAATTAGTCCGTCAGCTAGATTGCTGAAAAATGTTGTACCCGTATTTTTTCTTTTGTATCACAAACAAAAAATTACGAAGATGCAGTGCTTAGAAGTTTCGCGTGACGTCACTTGTGGGTACGATTTGTACCGACGCGACGGCTAACGTCACGACCGTGACGTCAAACGACAAATATATAAACATAGATCATCACTCTCGAAGTTTGATGACCTACTTATATCTTTGTCGGTTTTTAATAATATCGTGTCCCTTATTTTTCCACGATCTAGCTGACGGACTAATTAGAATTATTTATTTTTGACCTAGTCCGATGCCCTGTTGTCAACAATTAATTATAATTTTAGTTTAAAATTTAGATGAAAATGTTATTTGTTACGTATCATTTTCAGATGTGTCGTGTCACACAATTAACTAAATATATATATAATAAATAAATATTGGTGGACAATTCACACACAACACCATTTGACCCCAAACTAAGCAAAGCTTGTACGATGGCGGCCAGATAAATGTTACCTATATAGACATGACATGAGAAAAATACTGCAAAATGTAGCTATGTTAGATTATTCTAGAAAATAAGACAAAAGATTTGTTATTTACGTACGCATTTTTACAGTTTGTAGCGTTTCGGCACTAGGTGGCAGAAAGTGGAACTAAGTTAAAATGAACAGCCAAGTAATTAAATGTCAACGATGTAACTTATTCTCCTAGCTGTTTGATCAAATGGCTGAATGTCACTCAGGCGGCTAGTTAAACGGAGCTATTAAACATGCTAGGCTGTTAATTGAGCGACTGATTTAGCTAGTTGGTTGCGCCATATAGATCACTTGAAAAGTAACCTGTCTTGTACCGTAGTCGGAGTCTTCAAAATCATAGCGTACGACATGAACAAAATTTACACGAAAAGTATTTTCTACCCACTTTATCAAAGTCACACTGTAATGCTTGCATGGCGAGCGACTTTTGAAACGCCACGGTTGTTAAATACGAACTTGCGGATGACAAACAAATTGTCCGTCAGTCTTTCCGTCAAGCCGTCAAGCCTGCCGTCAAGCCACGGGATAACAAGTTCCATTATAATAATTCCACACTTACGCAAGGATGTGGTTACGTCTCAATGCCGCACTTAGCGAGTCGTCGGCTCTAAAGACGACTGATAGAGTAATTTCACTTGTCTCAATTTTGTGTATTTTCGGAATTTAAAAGGTTCGCCTACATTAAATCTTGACAAAACTCGTAAATTTTGTCGAGATTTAAGTTCGAGTTCGACTCTTAAGTCGCAGTAATAATGCCATGAGATTGAGAAAGAATGTAATGAGCTGGTATGATGCGTTACTTACTCTTTTTTGGGTCTTGCTTGTTCCGTCACTATATAACTATATTATAACAAGAACAATAAAAAAATGGTATACCCCATTTGGATATGAAATTCGTACTGTATTCTACTCCCTTTCATTTGATACCCATATCGAGGGAGTAGTGACAAAAAATGTAATCGCCATTTTGTGGTGGCGGCCATCTTGGATTTGAACTTTGTCATACATAGTGTTAAGTATTCTACTAGTCAAGCCCTTTCATTTGATATTCATATTTAGGGGGTTGTGTAAAAATATTTTATCCGCCATTTTGTGGAGGCCGCCATATTAAATCATTTAATTGAATAGCTAAAAGCGACCGCACGGAAACTAGCTTTCAAATAAAAAAATACCGCATTGAAATCGGTCGATGCGTTTGAGCTCACGGTGCCACAGACATACAGACATCGATGTGAAACTTCATCAACATCACAACAGCCCACTAAATGTTCCCACTGCTGGGACTCGGGGCCTTCTCTCGCAAGGAAAGTTAAGGCCATAATCCACCACGCTGGCCCAGTGCGGGTTGGTGGATGACACAAAAAGAAAGATTCTAGGTACATGTCGGTTTCCTCACGATGTTTTCCTTCACCGTTTTTAAGTTAGCGGCATTACGCACATGACATCGAAAAGACAGTGGTGCGTGTGGGGTTTGAACCCGGGGTCTCCGGATCGGCAGGCGCCGTTCTCCCGACTAGACCAGCCGTAACTTACTAGACCAGCCGTAACTTACTAGACCAGCCGTAACTTATGACACCTCTATTTTTGGACGGGGGTAAAAAAGAGTTTGAAGTGCGTTCTTTTGATTACGCTATTACTTTCTTCAGTTTACCCGTGAACATGGTGTATAAAAATGGATCGATGTTTTTGACTTGCTTCACCATATAAGGATAAGCAGCCATAAGAGGTCTCATAGTCGTGGTCAATACCGTGATCGTGACATAAGACCCTACGACAAGTGGGTGCTTACGTTTTTATTAGTGGTCCACTTAGGTCCTGGACTGAGCCCAGGGTGGGTCAAGACTCCCCTTAGGATCCGCCCTAGCCGGTGTGGTGACAACATTACCAATTGTTTCTTCTTCTTCCTTTTTCTTCAACTTATAGTTTCTTCTGAACATTGAGTTATGCGTCGTATGGGCGTTTGATGTTAAGTGACGAGAGATCTACAATGGAGCGTTCCATTGTTTTGCTTTACCTAAAAATAATATTAATAAATAGACATATTTAGATTGAAAAATACCAAGTTAGTTTTAGTTTAGAATATATTACATAAATATTATGTATGTAGATGGTAATCTGTAAATATTTACTCAACGGGTTATATCTTTGAGGTTTAATAACAACAGTGCCTGGCGCATCTTGTGGCCGTTGTAAGTTTGCTTAGTTTCCGCACAGATTAGGTTACAGTTACAACGTTAACTGAATATTAGGTTATCTCGGGCTTCTAAGTGAATTGATGCTTGCGTTATAGCGGCTGGGGAACTGTGTAAGGTTCTCTACTCCTCGTAGAACTGTCCTAAATTTACGGGTCCGGGGATACAGACAGAGGAAATGGTTTTGCGTGTATTACGACAGTACGATTGTATAAGACGTAGTCTAATACGAAGATGCTATTTTTTTCAGGAAAGCTCGCCTTAGACTGGGTCTTATTCTGTTCCTTGATAACAACATTAGTTAATACTCGCAGCTCCCCGCGAGTTTACCCGCATAATTACCGTTCCTTTGTTTTCCCGGAATAAAAATTAGCCTATGTGCAATTTCAGACATCTAACTGTGTTCCAAATTTCCCATCCGTTCTGATCTCCGATCCGATGTGTCTGATGTGATTGAGCAACAAACATCTAAACGTTAGTAATATTAGTAGAATGACATAAATTATGATACTCACAGATAATGTAGTTTTCTATCGGTAAAATAATTTTCAAAATCGGTTCAGTAGATCCGTAGATTACCTCTACAATTTCTCCAAAGTTTATCTCTGTATAAATTACTAAATAAAACAGTGAACGGACGAGAAAGACGTGTGCCGGATGGTACAACGTTAGGCTTCTGCATAAAACACTCAGTGCCATGTAGATTTTGAACATGAAGAGTTTTAATACTGCCATAGCACTGCACGGCGCTCGTCATCCGTTAAATAATTTCTCTAGAGACATTGTCCTTTCAACCGGTATACAGTAATATTTGATTTGCGGTAAAATAACTTTCAAAAGTATGACATAGCGAACTGTGCAAATAATCTTAATACTATAGCTATACTACATTTATTTTCCTTCAGCACTAATAGATACGAAAATATTTTTATTTCGACAATAGTCGGACGCGGCGTAAGTTTTCCGATTCAATATTCTTACGCACCGGTCGTCAGCCGTCTCTGATCTCCGATTCGTTCGATCATGAAAATGTATAGCTTCATTCGAGCGATCGGTATCGGAAAAAGCTCCTTAATCGGTTTTCTTTTATATGAAAATGGACTTTCAGATTTATTACACCGTTTAGATGCGTTACCGCTGCGTTAACCGTGCTATAACCTCCGGTCGGGTTCCGGATTGCTCACTAAACAAAAATTGTAAAACGTGCCGCCACATATATTAGAAGAGAGGCTCTCGCGTGGAGCTGAAAATATTGGCCATGAAAGGAAATGGCTTGGGGGTTAGTGCGGCTGCGTTGATTTCTTATTTCGTATTCATTGTGCGTGGAAACGGATCACACCCGCTGAGCCGCGATGTCTCCGCGAAGAACGCCCTAATGGGGCTTTATAAAAAGAGTTTCTTTCCTTTGATGTATGTTCTCTTCACGGATTCACGAGTTCAGTTTATCGCTTGTAAAGATAAACTACACAAATACGTAAAGTGTCTTAAACAACGAACGATGTGGCTGCGGCATTTCGCGTCGAAAGAGGATACGAAAATCTCGAATTTTATACCGTGTTGATGTCATCCGATTTTTCTTTAGGACGGGCCTTAAAAATGTTTTACGGAAGAGACATGATTACCGATCGCATAAATCACATTGGGAGCGTTGTCCTGTCGTATATCTTTATAAAGGCTGGTTAATTTGGCCAATGGACCGATAACGCGACACGCACGAAGGCGAATATTTATGTCGTGCACTGCGAGCTCGTTGCGTTGGCGGGTTGGCGCATCTTACTTAATCGTCGGTTTTAATAGTAAAAAGAAAGCAAACAATCTACAGGCCTCCTGGTGGTAAGTTGTCACTCCCGCCTCAAGATATTAGCGGTGTTTTCCAAGGATGGGGTCAAAACGCAAGACATACTCGTATTTCGGAGGGAAAGTCGAAGCTTTTCCACATTCAGGACGTGGAAATAGTTGATGGAATGGAACACTACGAGATACTGCCACTTTTAGCAACGTGCGGGCGATATTTTAGACAGTGGCGAAATTGTGATGAAACTACTGAGATTGCCTTACAGAAAAATGCATTAGACTGCCTGAAAGGGAAACGATCTACCATATTCAGTTTCAACTTTTTATTTACTTTGAGTAAATACAGAAAAGAATATCCATGTTTTTTAGGGTTCCGTAAAACGTAAAAACGGAACCCTTATAGGTTCGTCATGTCTGTCTGTCTGTCAGTCCGTCCGTATGTCACAGCCACTTTTTGCCGAAACTATGAGAACTATACTGTTGAAACTTGATAAGTAGATGTATTCTGTGAACCGCATTAAGATTTATACAAAAAAAAATAAAAAAATATAAAAATTAGGGTTGCCCCCCATACTGAGAACTGAAACTCAAAAAAGTTTTTTTCATCAAACCTACACGTGTGTGGTGTCTATCGATAGGTCTTCAAAAATTATGTTAAGGTTTCTAATACAATTTTTGTCTACACTGAACATTTTGCGCGAGAGACACTTCCAAAGAAGTAAAATGTGTCCGATTGGATGAGAAATAAGCTGTCTCTTAAATTAATTTATAGAATTTAATTTTTTATTTAAAAAGTTAAAATATATTAAAAAGACGAGAAGACCCTATAGAGTTTTATAATCCCCCCCCTCTAACTTCTAAAGTAAGAGAATGAAAAAACTAAAAAAAATATATGATGTACATTACCATGCAAACTACCAACGAAAATTGGTTTGAACTCGATCTGATGAGTAGTTTTTTTTAGTACGTTATAAATACACTATTATTAAAACTTCGATCAAAGTTCCAACGAACTACAAGAACTATGTGTACTATGTATATTATGTTACTTGCTGCAACGGAACCCTTCATGGACGAGTCCAACTCGCACTTGGCCACTTTATTTTGTTTTAGACGTAGTGTGACAAGATATCTACCGCGCCTGTTATTCTCAAATTGTATCGTTATGGTGATTCAGTTACACTTAAGTACACCAAATAATATAAGTGGTTTCGGAAATTGACCCTTAATAAAATAGAAGAGCTTCTCATTAAATTAATAAAAAGAAAATGATTTGATTTCTCTACGTAATAGAACCGAATAAATAAATTTAGCTTAACAATGAACAATCAAATCACCACTTACCATGCGATTGCCTCGTCATGCAACCACTCGTATAATATAGGGCTTAGCAGGAAGGATGCGTCCCAAATGTATGGATGACAAAGTTCTCAAAACACATATCAACTTCGCAGTCAACTTCAACTTCTCGCAAAATTCTCGTATCACAAATTTCGCGTCATTTGATTCAAACTAACGGTGATATATTTTTAGGGGTAGAGGAACAGCAAGTGGGATGGCATAACGTGTTAATTCTAAATGTAAAAATCGTTAAGTAATTTGCGAATGGTAAAAAGTATAAGAAATGCTTTTATGTACATACTTTACGTAACGTGCGTCTATTTATTTTTGTAGTGGTAGGACTCTTGGCAGAGTCCGCCTGGGGAAGTACCACACCTTTGCCAGTTATTCTACCGCCAAGCAGTAATGTGCAAACAATACTGTGTTCTGATTTGAAGGACAATGTTACCAGAGAAATTACAGGACTTACAAACTTGGAATCTCCGGGTGACGAGCGTAGTGCTGTGCTAGGTAATGATTTGGACTCTTCACGTTTCAATAGCTGCGTGTCATTGTGCTGTTACGTGGCATGCAAGCATGTTGCTTACTATCAGGCTCATGCCCAGCTCGTTTCGTCACTCTAAATAAAAAAAATATTTCGTCGTTATATAAAATATGTACGTTTGGCAGTAAGCTTAGTTTAATAGAACCCTGCCGCGCGCGCTAGCCCAAAATTCGGGAAGCAGTAGAGACCATCCGAAGATACCGAAGCCAACTGCCGTAAACCAATTAATCAAAAAAAATAATGGTACAAAAGTTAAAGTCTATCTTAACCAAAAGCTGAAATAAATAAGTGGCCAAGTGCGAGTTGGACTCGCCCATGAAGGGTTCCGTTGCAGCAACTAACATAATATACATAGTACACATAGTTCTTGTAGTTCGTTGTAACTTTGATCGAAGTTTTAATAATAGTGTATTTATGACGTACTAAAAAAAACTACTCATCAGATCGAGTTTAAACCAATTTTCGTTGGTAGTTTGCATGGTACATCATATATTTTTTTTAGTTTTTTCATTCTCTTACTTTAGAAGTTAGAGGGGAGGGAGGGAGGGGGGACACATTTTACCACTTTGGAAGTGTCTCTCGCGTAAATTATTCAGTGTAGACAAAAATTATATTAGAAACCTCAACATCATTTTTGAAGACCTATCGATAGACACCCCACACGTGTAGGTTTGATGAAAAAAAAATTGTTGAGTTTCAGTTCTCAGTATAGGGGGCAACCCTAATTTTTTTCTAAAAATCTTAATGCGGTTTACAGAATACATCTAATTACCAAATTTCAATAGTGTAGTTCTCATAGTTTCGGCAAAAAGTGGCTGTGACATACGGACGGACGGACAGACAGACAGACAGACAGACATGACGAATCTATAAGGGTTCCGTTTTTACGTTTTACGGAACCCTAAAAAATAACTCCGAGATTCTGAGAAAAGCAACTGCAAACAGTAAGACAGAACTGACATTAGTCAGTAGTTAGTTAGTAGAAAAAGTGAGTACTTTTTCGAAAACAACTGACCTTTTTTCGGGATTTCAGTGTTAGGTCCATTTTAACCCTATTTGATAATGGTAACTTTAATACACCTTTCTGTATAAACCTGTAAATTCAATGAGTTCAGACGACCGCTCAATATAGCTTTCGTAGAAATGATCGCGATCAACTATATCAAATTCACTATTATGTTAATTCAATAGCATTCTCTTAGATTTGGCGTAACGAGGCGGCTGGATGCACCAATGAACGTGCCCGCCCACAGTAAACCTCACTCTGTGTGGGTAGACCGAGTGCACATTTCTCAAAAATTTCGTACTCTACCTCTCATGTAATCCTCTCTTTACAACCGCCTTATCTCTTTGGACACGTACGAATTAAGTTTCGAGAATTCGCGTTACATGCCTACACATTTTAGAGTTTTAAAGCTATAACAGAGGTCGCTGTTTGAATTTTTATTTAGGTTAATTACAGGGGATCCGAGCAATATATTTTCTTTAATTTCAAAATTAAGTTCACCATGTGTCGCGATATAAACCCTCATGGCCGGGGATCGCATTCAGCTAGTATTAAAGAGCGGCGAGCGTCGGGAAAAAATGACCTAACCCAGCAGTTAATTTCTGCACCAGCCGGCAATTTTTTCACAAAATGCCTAAAGTTTATAAAAGCAAATTTTAACGCGTGCGCGGCCATCATTTTACGTACGGGCGTTAGCGCGATGTTGATATTTTATTTACTTTATCGTGGACTGAGGTACAGGGCCACCGCTTTAATAATGAAGCTCGACTCTTTCAGAGATTTTGTCGGGTCAGTAATTAAACACATCTGCTACACGTGCAATTCTATCTCTGTGTGTTTTCATATTTTCAGCCAAACATTTGAGAATCATTTTTGTTTGAGTCGCGGGACCGTTCGCTCGGTTATGTATGTAAGTTGGCAGTTTGTTTTAATGCTAATTGTATTCTGTCGCGGCATGTGAAGATTATGCAAATAAATCCTTGTTGAGCCCTACAGATGCTTGTAATTAGTACCCGCTGCGGTTTAAAGCAAAAGTCGATTCAATTACTCTAGACTTTCGAATAAAATAAATTAATTGCCTTTAACGACGCCTCGCATGCTTTTTGCGAAATTGCCTCGTTTTACAGGGTTAAGCAAAAAAGGTATAGTTAAGCAAGAGGAAAGCATGTACTGGTGAGTCATGAAAACTATTGCAACAAATGAAAAAAAAAATATCATTGAATGTTCGTTCGAAAATGTCATTGTATTCGAAAAATTAAATAATGATTGTTCAAAATCTAAAAAGATTCGAAGGAACACGATAGTTAAATAGAGTGACTCTTTATTGCGATTGAATTCAAAACATCCTAAAAACATAGAAAAACCTCAATGTAACGTAGCAATTGGTGACCTTATCGCTTAGAACGATCACTGTCAGGTAAACTTAGGTTGAAAGTAGATATTTTTGGTTTTGTTGCTTTTGGTGTTTGGGAGTTGGGTTGGACTTATAACATCTCCTTAGAAAACCTGTCGATATAACAATTACATATTTATAAGCGATTTCAAGTTCTTGTGTAAGTCCTATATTTTAACATAACACTTTAAGGGGGCGCCTAAAGCCAGAAAACGAAAAAAGGACATTTTCGACGCCGCTCACTGAAGTTAAGAAACTAAAAACTATGACAAAAAAAATATTGACATGTGGGTACAATCAAGAAGAAGCACAATAACCGAATAGAATTTTAAAAATAGATCAGAGTTTTTTACAATAAAAAAATAAAAATGACACCGAAAAAACCCGTTTTAATTCGAGTACTCGAAATTATCAGCGATGACCCCACATTATTTTTTGGTAATAAAATTCCTATTTGTACGTTCTAGTAAAGTAACCGAACACTTTTTTAAATGTATGTTTAGTTATTGAGTAATTAAATAAAACTTGGTCAAAAATGGACTCCTGATTAAATATTGATTTTTCCTCCAAACTGTGTCATGCTATTCTCGACTTTGTGTATATTTCATTAAGAAACGCGTCGCGCGGGTGAAATCTGATTTTTTCCTGGCTTTAGGCGCACTCTTAACTAGCCGACCGATGGACGGAAAATTTGTATGAATATATACATGTTAACAGAACATAGTTTATTTTTGTTACGGTTTTGGTGTGTGGGGCTTTGGTTGGACCCGCGTCTTTTCACAAACTCTGTCGATTTCTAAGCAGTTTCAAGTAAGTCCTATATTATAGGTATGTATATCAACGTAGGCTTTGGGTCCGATGGACGGCAAATTAGTACGAATTTAAACAAGTCAACAGAACAACTAATTCACGCAGCGCTTTTTTTTGCAGGCAACCAAGTCGCATCATGCATGGACTTGCTCGTTATACTTTTAATGCATACGAGGATATCGAATTAAAGTGAATAGAGGCACCATGACAGCCGCATACAAGAGTTGCTTTACGTTCGTGTAGGCGTCATATAATACTCCCGTCGTCCATTGTGGATTGTTCGTTGCAAATTCGTTCCGAACCTCATTTCCGAGCATACTGTGGCCTCATATTTGAAATATTTTTAACCGGCTTCAAAAAAAAAATTGATTCTCAATCCAACTGAACGTTTCATGTACGTTACGCGATCATTCCGGCAATCGATTATGACAATTCTTTGTTTTGATAGATCACACTTCAACGGCGATCTTATATCCACCTGTTCATATTATATTAACACAAAATACATACATCTACTTCCTACAAAATAAGTCGGTTGTATGATTAAAAAAAAACCTAAATGCATTATTCATGAGTTTGTTTAGTACACAATGCTCAAATGAACAATGCAAAAATTTTGTGCACAAATATCATGATATCGGCGTTAATCTATTCCTGACATGGTTAGACCTATGCCTGCAGCGGTGAGATCTTTGCAATGGTAATAAAAATGTATAAACAATTTTAAAACCTAAACCCCTTATCAGAAGGTCACATACGACATATTAACTGCTTCTTTTAATAGCAAACTCTGCCGCCGGTTAATTACTAGGCAGAGTCGTTATTCAGGCGTATTCAAATGTTTCTAGTTGGTACAGGAATAATTTATTTTCTAGTAGGCTGTATGCGGTGGTCCCTCGGGATCCGTGTCTGTACACCCGCGGGCATGGCGACTCTTAATAACCGTAATTAACTACGAGTCATTCAATTTGCCGATACGTCTAGTGGTGTGCATCGTCGCACTTGAATTGTCAGTGTCGATGATTTGGATTGCTGATTTTGTTTTCAATTGTTTCTAAGATATACCCTTTGTGTATCCTACTAATATTATAAATGTCAATGTTAGGATGTTTCTTGCTCAATCACGTCAGAACGTATGAGCGGATCGGGTTAAACTTTGGAACACAGTTAGATTATGGTACTTTTACTTTTTATCCCGGAAAATAACGGGTCCAGGAACTACGCGGGTAAAACCCCGTGGTGGTGCTAGTCTTACTAATATAAGTCTTGGACTGAAATTACAGGAAAGCAGAACTTAAAGGATATATTTAGGGGCAGACAATTTGGCACAAGTGTTATTTGTACAATGTACAATCTACCTATCACTATATCACTGAGCAGTATGAAATGAACTAGATAACTTTTATTGAAGGGCCTCCTGGCTCAGTCGCTAGTGAATCACTAATTGAACCGTGGATGGTGAGTTCGTTACACGGCTTTTGACTGTGAAATAGAACGACACTAGCCACTACAGCTGCCTAGATATCTTTTTTTTAACTTTTATGGGTAACTTGTCTATAGTGGACCGCCATCTCGCCTGAAGTTAAGCGACGTTGTGCTTACGAAAATAAAGCTTTTTATTAAAAAAAAAAAAATGTTTGTCTGTAAAGTCGGTTTACTGACGATAGAACGTGACAACGTCTTAAAAAAATACTGATGGAATGGTAGCATTTTTCAAAAGAAAATTTTAATTTCATTTGTTTAATAGATTTGTATGTAAAAAGTAATCAGTAGAATTTAGTCATTTTCAATCAAAACAATGCAAAAAAGCTTTTAGATGCCGGGGATCGAACCCGGGGCATTTCACATGCAAAGCGAACGCTCTACCACTGAGCTACATCCCCGCTTGAACTACTGGTCGAAATAATTAATACAACTGTAATAAACATGCGGCGAGGTAACGACCGACGGTAACGACCGACGGTAACGTTACATGACGTCATGTTTTGCGGGCGTGCAGCCGGCTTCATCGAATTATAAGACGTTATCACGTCAAAAACTAAGTTGACCCGACATAGCCACTTAATCGATATTTTTGCGTTACTTCACTAAAGGAAAGCATGGCGTCAGGGAATGGTCGATATCAGTTTGTCTCTACGGTGCAAACTAGTAGATCGCAATCTAAAGTTGTTAACCACTATTGTAAATGCAAATTTAATAATTTGATATGATATACATAAAATACCCTTTTCGGATAAGGGTAAGTCGAAACTACTTCATTTTGTTATTATGATGTGATTTATTATGGACTATGAATGCGCGACCTGCGAGATTCCCTGGTTTATATAATATACTACACGTAATATCGAACAGACAAATTCATTAGCGGGAATAAGAAATGAGGATTAGGACTCAGGAGATCCACGTCTCAGCCTAAAAAAATATCCAGTAGGCGGCCGCCTTAGTATAAACCAGAACGACGGAGTTTTCTCCGCAACAGAGGTCCAGCGTCATCAATTGCACAGAACGATCCAATTTTATAATTTCTTAACTATTCACAGAGAGCACATTCCACACAGACGCAAAATGAAATAATCCCCTTTTTTCATTAATTAATAAACATTGGTGGACATTGACACACACCACCAATCTGACCCCAAACTAAGCAAACCTAATACTATGGGCAGTCAGATAACTAATATAATTATATACATACATAGTTTTATATACATACTTAGTATATATAGAAACACCCAGACTCAACAAATATTTGTATTTAGCACAGAAATATTTGCATGTACAAAACAATTACGTATGTACGTTTTCGTACATGGTCGTCCAGATATGCCCAGTCCAACCCTTGTTGACTTGTCGATTTACAGTCGCTTTAAAATAGGATACTTCAAATTTTAATTTATATCCAACTTCCATACGATTCAAATAGCCTTTTTATAAGCTTTTATTTCATGTTCAGGCGTCATTGTGCTAAAACTCAATTCTAGCAATATTTATTGACTTACATAATAATATATTAATTTTATAAATACCGCTGAATCGCTACTGAAAAAATTTATATCCTTGTATCCACTGCTCAAACATGAAATTATCGAATTGTTTTTTTATTGACATTGAACACATTAATACAACGTTGATGAAACAAATAGATATGACATTGAACTTTCTTAGGTGTGTCAATTTCGTTGTCGTTGTTCCCTGAGTTGTGGAATGTCTAGATGTTGATATAAAGATTCTGAAAAGTTTTGAAAAAAAATTATCGTGGTTGACCGAGACATCGAAGAACATACGATCCATAAATATGCAGTTCGCTTTCAGAAGAACACGCACTCCGTTTTTGAAGTCGGTTGAAAAGTGAACAGATCGCGTGACTTGACAAGAACGTCCCAACGGTTATTCACAGCTGTGAGAATTATCGACAAACGATAATAAATATTTTTAACACTATCAATTATAATTATTATAAACGTTTTGCGCTTCCTTTTAAAAGCTTTTTTATTGCGATGATTGAGATCTGAATCGCGCATGTTTGAGCAAATTGCTTGATTTTAGTTGTTGAGTATTTAATTCATTCATTGCTTAATTTATATAATTGCAAAAAATGACGTCATTGCATGTACATGTCGAGATAATATCGAGATAAATCTTGTAAAGTAACTGTTCTTGAAATTTAAGAAGTGGTTTCCATTGTTAATCAAAATCTGGGTAGCGGTCAGTAATTTTGCGAAAGTTATTAAAATCCTGATGAATTTAACTTTTTTCGTTGCCTAATGTAATTAATAAAGTTGATTCAACGTTGTTAGAGTCACATGTGTGTAATGTAAAGTGTGCGTATTTGATAAAGCTTTCATGCAAGACAGCCTAACTAATATTCGTCCGCAACTGTTTCCCTTTCGTGGAGTTTTAAAAAGGAGTGATACGAGTACATTTGGAAAAGTGTGCTTAGAAATTGCGGAATTTAATAATGCTTCCTTAATCAAAGGAGTATTTTACATGCTTAATTTGTAATTCACACGAACTTGGCCTTACCAGCTTATGATGACTGTCACTATATAAATGGTGTCTTCTCGAGAGTTAGAAAGCTTTTAAGTAAGTGTGATTAGCATTACAGAACCTGTTAGCAAAAACTTTATGCTCATAAAATATTGCCAAAGGATGCTGCAAACTCAATTATAACACTGTCTAATCAGGCGCTTGCCTTTGTACCAAATCTCATTACCGAACCAAATCGAGTTAGCGCGCACAGTTTCTACACCATCGAACTTTATAAACCTCTTAATCGCGCATTATTGTTGCAGCCGTGCGCTAAAAGCCGCAACAACTGCATTTGCCTCTGAACAAACACCGCGTAAGTGTATTATCTAGCGCGCACTCCACCCGCACACATTGGAATGAGTTGGACTACTTAGCGAATGCTAGCCGATGCACGCGACTTCGTACATGTCTTTAATGTAGCTATCTACAGGCCATACCCTCTGTGAATCCCGCTGTAGGTATTTTGGTCCTACTGTTGTGAGGCACTATGTTGTAAATCTTTTTTTCTATGGAAGAGACCTGGGGCGGGGCCTTTCTAGTGACCTCTACAACATACTGTAATCATCAACATCATCATAAGCTGCCCAATAAATGTTCCCAATGCTGCCGAGGCCTACTGTCGCACGGAGAGAGTCATGGCCATCATCCACCACGCTGGCCAAATGTGGGTTGGTGAATGACACACATGCCCTTGAAAAATTCTAGGTACATGTCGGGTTCCTCACGATGTGCCTTCACCGTTTTTAAGTTAACAGCATTACGCACATGACTTTGTAAAGATAGTCGTAGGTACACGTGTGGGATTAGAACCCGAGGTCTCCGGATCGTCAGTCGCCGTTCTCCCGACTAGACCAGCCGTAACCTACTGTACTTTTAGTTCGTTATATTTTCTACGCTGACTCTAAATGTTTATTCTAGCACGTTGAGCTAAATTTGAGTTTCATTAAAATTCTGTCTAATCGATTCGAAGATTACCCTGTACAAACAGACAAATCAGCAAACTGATAGAGAGATAATCTGACAAAACTGATTGAACTGTACCGTTAGCAGTGTCATAGATAGGCGTCCACCAAAAAATTGCATGAGCTTATCGCAATGCTGATATCATACATTACAAACAGAATCTTCAATTCTATTCATTTGTGTAGGAGTGTAGATAGGAGGGCCTTCAGTAAAGTAGTTTCCCGGGGCGTAAATGCCGCGCTGATGGTTTCCGACGAAAGCTAGTTTGTCTTGTATCCTTCATTAAGTGGGTAATAGCTTTAGCACAAATTGACTAACTCTCGGAGGCCTTCGAGCCTTTATATCCTATACGGCGATGTGTCTTAAAACTACGTAGAAGTTTTGAAGGCAACGTCAGTTTTTAAGTACGCATTTGAAAGTGTAAATATAATCAGTGCATTTTATGTCAATAATTTGCAATAATCAAGTGTATAGTCAATAATTGCATTTTACTACTAACTCGACAGTTGGTATTCTATTATGTGATCAAAAATGAAATACGCAGACTTAAAAACCACTTAAGAGATTTGTGTAATTAAAATATATCCTACTAATTATAAATACGAAAGTTTGTGGTGTCCAGATGTTTGTTGCTCAGTCAAGTCGGCTGGACGAATCGGGTTGAAATTTAAAACACAATCTCAAATAGTCTGGCACAGTAGGGACATAAGCTTTACAGCTCGCGAAATTTTCGGGAACGGAAATTAACGTATTGTTTTTATTTAAGATATAAGTTGAAGAAACGTTTTAATAGAAATCTTTCGGACCCAAAACAATATGCCAGTTTAGGCAAATTTTTATTAGGGTGTCAGATATTTGTAATTTTTGGGTTATTGTTGTAAGGTTATGATGATTACATAAGTTAAATAAGCAACTTAACTCTTCAAGTAAATAAGGAATTTGATATGTAAACCAATGCAAAACCCTTAGGTAAATCCATGGCTGTCTTCATAAACAAGAAATTTCTTTGATCTACGTCAAAGGTGGGGATCGTAAATTCTCGCTTACTGTAATGTTAATTTGCTATTCCTAGAGTGGCTGCTATCACAACAATTTACACATAACTCTGTTAAATCTCTGTATTATTTCATATTTACTAGTATTAAAGCGAACATTGAAATGAAATGCAACAACCATATGTTAAGTAGTGTCGAATGCACTTGAGTCGAGCGTGAATGCAGTTCGTGAGACGGACCTCAAGTACACTGTGGCGCTAACATCTAGTGTCAACCTGGTAAGCGCCGTTGGTGGTCACCTTTCATAGACCACTTCGTACCATTAACATAACACTGATTATGACAACATAAACTCGTACAAGTCGACACAAAAAATCGACCCCGTTCGACTAAACCAGTTCGAAATGATTGATTAATTGCAGAATCAACCGCTATAATGTCCGATCTCTGAATTCGCCAATTCAATTAAGAAAATTCAGTAGTGTAATAATATATTTTACTTCGTTTTACAAGCTCCAGCCATAAAACTGTTTATAGCGGGCCTCTAACAAGCGACTTGGCCGCAAATTGAAACTAACCGCAAACTCATTTAATTCGTCGTCACGCAATCTCGACAGTCTCATTATTAGTAAATTATCTTTCGGCTTAACTTGAAGTACTGCAATGTTTGTATCTGATAAATATTTCCTGTATTCATAGTTTCGAGATAAGGTGGACTTAAGATTGTTTTAATACTTCCTTGTCGGCTAAAGTATTGGTTGTCGCATCGTTTATGCAATGTATAGTTAGTATTCGCGCGAATCACTGAATTATGGGTATTGTAAAGAGCTGAGTGGGACACCCGCTGGGACCACCCGCGTCCCCACTCGGTCTGTGATACGGACACTAGTTTGCCGCCGACTGCTTTTGTTAACAATACCGCAGAAGCCTTCAATAAAGTTTATCTATATTTAATATACTGTGACAATTTTCGACAACGTAACCTAAGTAAACAATATAAAATAATGAACTTGGATATTAAGAGTGCCACTCTATAAAATATAGTTTTCAGAGGACTTTTCTAAATTATTCCACATCACTGTACTACACTACCAAAATAGCGTAATACATTATTTTGTAGTTTCTTACGATCTTAATCTGCTGCTATGTTATCATAAGTTGGTTTGGAAATAAAGTATTTCTGTATATAATTGCATAAGGAGCCCACTAAGTAATGTTCCAACTGCTGGGACTCGGGGCCTTCTTTCGCAAGGAGAGGGTCAAGACCATAATCAACCACGCTAGCTAGCCCTGTGCGGGTTGGACGATGACACATGACTTCGAAATATTCTAAGTTGGTACATGTCCGTTTCTTCGCGATGTTTTCGTTCACCGTTTTAAGTTAGCGACATTACGCACATGACTTCGAAAAGACAGTGGCGCGTGTGGGATTTGTTGTCGCGCTGTTGTCCCGGCTAGAACCAGCCGTAACTTCTGTAAAAGATTAAAGTAATCAATAAACGTTTCAGTAGATCTCTGTACAAATCTTAGAATGTACAAATTATATATACATACATATGTAATTGCCAATTTTCAATAACACATTGAAAATATTACGCTGAATCGTGATCTAAATCGCGAAAAAATAAAAGTTAAATTATCAATAACATTTTATTTATATTTCTTATTGCCTAACTTTGCTTAAATTTTACGAATGTTAGCAATGTGGTTTGAAATTGGAATTTTAATTGAAACGTAAATAATATTCAGGCACTTAGAACTGCTAACTAGTGTGGTTGAACAAGTATTTCAAATTCACATCGCTCTTTAGCACTAAGTGGTCGCGCTCGCTGTATTATTCAAGAGTGCGACCACTTCAAATATGTTACAAAATTGTATGTCACAGACTATGGGGCGGAAGTTAAACTATTTACTACGACTATCTTGTAGGATTCGATTTTTAAAAGAAAAAAATATACGTTCTACGGACCGAAAATTGCTTTATGCAGAATTTGTTATCCTTCGTATTCGAAAACGTTGCTTAAGCACAAAATTATGCCTCTTTGTATTCGTTTATTGTCACAAATGGCGGAGGTTTCAATACCGAATTGACTTTACTCAAAAGTTTGGTAGTTTTAGGCTCACGTCTTGAGTTAAATGACTATGAGAATACAGCAAATAGCCCCTAATATATAACTAAGTATCTAACTAAACAACTGACTGACTTGTCCTGATACTTCATTAATGTATCGCTAATTAACGTCGTGTGAGGAATGTATTTTTTTATTATCATATGTTTTAACAGTTCCATATATAAGTAGATTGAATGATTAAAACGTTATAATAATCTGTCAATTAAATAAAAAATAGGTACACCTATTTTGAATGCGAAATTAGTTTGCTCCACTATATGTATGTATAACCATAGTAAGTATCCCGTAATTAACAATACTAATGTAAATTGAGAATCGCTAATATATTCGAAATTTGTTGTATCTTAGTTCTGTATCAACTTCATTTCGTGATACTAAGGAGTTTAACACGAGTTTGTTTGTCACCAGCCCGGCGTCGTGGATTATGACCTTAACTATCTATTTGCGAGAGAAGGCACCTAGTGCCAGCTGTGGGAACATTTAGTGGGCTGTATATTCTAAAGTATTTACCGACAACTGCAACCACAATATTTATTTTCAGTTTTAGTAGTGGTAGGACTCTTAGCAGAGTCCGCCTGGGGAAGTACCACACCTTTGCTAGTTATTCTACCGCCACGCAGTAGGTAATGTGCAAACATTACTGTGTTCCGGTTTGAAGGGCAATGTTTCCAGAGAAATTACAGGGCTTAGAGATATAACATCTTAGATCTTTGGATGACGAGCGCAATGCAGTGCTAGGTAAATGATTTGGACTCTTCATGTTCCAATAGCTGCGTGTCACTGTGCTGTTATGTGGCAGGTATGTTGTTTACCATCAGGGACATGTCCTGCTTGTCTCGTCACTCTTTATTTAAAAAAAAAAGTATTTACATAGTTTTATTCGCATTCTTCATAGCTCCCATTGTAAAGTTTTCTACAGTAATGACAAAAATGAACGAGTTGCGATAGAAAGACAGCAGATCTGTTAATTTAAAAAAATACTGAAACTACTACAACAATGGAACTGGATCTTCATCTAAAATTATACACGAGAATTTCTCGACAGAGACCGGCTGTCGCTATCACAAGAAATTCGCGGACACTGTCTCTTTAACCTCGACGTAAAAAGAATAGAATAGACGAAACTACGTATTGTGTGCAATGTTACAAAATAAATAAATCATATTGGTAGATAATAAAGGCACTGTCTCACGCAATATCTCTTCTAGCCTCAAACTAAGCAAAACTATGTACTATGGAATACTAATAACAGCCTAAAGTGAAGATAACTGATATAGTAATACCTCTTCTAATCTATTATTCCGCAACGCCGTACAAGTGATGGCATAGTGCTGAATCTTATTACTTTATACCCTTCTATCATCCTAAATAGGTGGTTTATTTGAAACGTAAATTTTGTTCACGAGCCTGTAGTCTATAATGTTATAAATGCAAAAAAATTTGATATTGAAATGTTTGGATGTTTGTCATTGAATCACATCGGAACATCTGACCGGAACGGGATGAAATGGAATACCGATACATTATATCCCGGATATTTTCATGCCGGGAAAATAATGCGAACGGCAACAACACGGGGCGCTGTAGCCATGCCATTGCCAAGCCAAATTTATGACACAAATGTTTGTCATGGGTGGGAGTCGATCCCAAGACAGACGGCTTAGTGAGCAGACTCACTATCGGCTTAGCTACAACGCCGTACGTGGTATCGTAGCCTTTAGACTTTAGACTAAACGGACCGCTTTGATTTTTTTTAAATTTGAAACGTGACGCAATCGTAATGGCATCGATTGGTTTTCTAAATTCCGATGTCAAATAAATGGTAAACCTATAGTTAAAATAATGTATTTGGCGGTCTTTTATATGATTAAATTATCTTTGATGATTAAATTCCGATATAACGTCACATTTTTGAATTCACTCGTCTGTGATCTATTAAAAACGCAAACGTACCTAAGGCGATTGGCCGTAGACGTAGATGGGCTCTACTATCTACTGAACTTTGGGCTAAACGGCGTTGGGTTCTTGTACCCTAAACTTACGCACACACGAAAAACGTACCTAAATGCATACATGAAACATACACCAACCATTCCTTGAAAGTATTCCTTTTACTGACTAAACTCACTAACGTCCTCAACTAGTAATACATTGTGCTTGTCGTATGTTGTGCGAATGGCATGCATGATTAGGATATAGATTAATGTATATGCTTTTTACTTAACACACGGGTAAAGGATAAAGATAATTGTGTTTTCAAATCGAGAGTGAATCGATTTCTTTTAGGTAAACATGGTTCATCGAAGACCGCATCGTCGCTTAACATCAGGCAAGATGGCGGTAAAGTGTAAACCTACAAAAATTAAAATAAATAACTAAATAAGAAATGGAATAAAAATATTCTTTATTACATTCAAGTGTAAACCTACAAAAATTAAAAAAGAAATACCAAATAAGAAATGGAATAAAAGTACTATTTATTATTTACACCATAAACACAAATACCTACCTTTACCAAGGTAAAGAAAAACTATGGCCACAATCGATACAGTTATATTGATTCTTCCGTAGTGTGATTATTGTGATGGCAATACTCGTACGTCTGTGATTCGTCAGATTTGATCACAAACGTGTGGGTACAAAAATGAGGCTTCTGGCAGTGCATTGCAAACAGTTCATTACAGATACGCCACGTAATGTTGACTTAATATTGTTAATGTGGGACGTGCTCACGCCTGTATCGACGTATGAGCTTTTACTTTATTATGCAAATTGAAATTTGATACGCTCTCAAAGTTTGCGAGTACCCCGCTTAAGTGAGTGTCGATGTCGTAAGAATAATGCGACCTCAAGCGCTTAATTGACGCATTTAAACGAAAGGTTATGTGAGCGGATGGTGTTACAGTAACGGCGTGTTGAGAGCTTCAATTTAGGAATGTGAAAGCGCAAATTAAAAGAGTATCTCGTAATGTGCTGAAAATGTGTGACGGGCGGCTGAATAAATTGTAAGGCTTTATGTGTTGACAGACAGTATCAAGTTTATGTGTGCATGTAAATTTCGGTGGCAATATTCTTTTCAATTTAAACGTACGTTGAGACACAGCATTATCAATTATGATTTTTTTAAATCACGATATTTCAGTCGTGTTGTACTGTGCCTTTCAATATTTTAATAGTATGAAAACTAACATGGTTGTTATATCAAGGGTGTTATAAGTTTGACGTCGATGTCTGTCTGTGTGTGTATGTCTGGCACCGTAGAGAATGGACCGATTCGATGCGGTTTTTTTATTTGAAGGTTTATTTCTGCGCGGTAGTTCTTAGGTATGTTTGGTTAAAATTTATTCATAATGGCGAACTACATTATTTTTTCTACTCCCTCAATATCGGTATCAAATGAAAGAGCTTGACTAGACGAATGTTGTACTGATTACAAATCCGAGGTATTTCGTGGTAAATCATTTTTTTAAATTTTGTTCTTGTTGTCGGGTTGTGTGATAAGTTGACGGGTAACTCACGTTTGCTACAGTCATGCCAGTAGACTAGTACCTACTAAACATATGTGTCAAATCAATCAACGCTATGACATCGTAGTAGCTCCCTTGACGAAATAAACCAGTATTTCGCCACTCGACCGTTATTAATAGACTATTTCACTGACAAATTACCTCATGAGTTTGCGTATATTATCGTTCATTTTGTCCTCGTTATGTGCACGTACAGAGCAGACACGACAAATCAAAAGCTCGCCATCACGGGCTCGCAATCGTCAGCGATTTGTCATTGCGTGCGCAAATGCAGGTGCGTTCGCGCGTATTTATTACGTCACATTGAAAAATGTCCCTGCACAGGGCGACAGGACAAACGAGTGGCCACCGGGAGAACGCACGCCGCCCTGACATATCCCCGCCTAATGAGACCCGCCGCCGATGTAATGAGAAAGAATATCCACCATTCGCTTGTCTCCGCGTAATTAACTAGCTGGATTTCTTGAATACGATCGCCTGTTGCGACCTTAATCGAAACTGTTTGTCCTAGGACTGTCGCGAGCGCGGGCTGTTTAGTTTTCTCTTTCACACAACTTATTTACTTATATCTTAGGTTGTGTACACGGTTTCGTCCGGGACTATAAAACTACCGCAATAAGAAATAATCCTACCTTTATAATAAACAAGTAATGCCACTTGGTCTTACCCGCGTAGTTTCCGTTCGTTTGACCAATAAACGTTATTTTTCCGCAATGGAAAATAACGTTTATTGGTCAATCAGGTCAGAATGTCTGAAATGTAACGGGAACGAAAACTGTGGAGTAAAACTGCGGGGTGCTGCTAGATTAAACATACGACACCTTTAACACTTCATGTGGACGGTTTACATATTTTTTTTCTTAATTTAACTTGATTTTAATTAAGATTTGTATTAGGGAAATAATAACGCCAAATTACAAATCTTACAGTTAGCGTAATTTTCATTTGATATTAACCATACCAGGAGAAGTCGCAGACAAAAGCTAGCGGTGAAATTAATAAATACCGTTGACAGATCGGTATCCTTGTTATTCTAATGAAACACGAGAAATGCTTCATCATATCCGGTTAACAAAATTAGGGCAGGGGTCCATGTTTGAAATTGAATCATTAATAGTTACGGTATAACGTTTTTTTGTATAATAAAAAGCTATAAAACTACAACTGGCCCGTTTTCTACTAAATAAACTGCAAAAGTAAAAACTAATAACACGGGCCGAGTAAAAAACATTTAGAAAAAACTTGAGAGCCTTTTGGCGCACCCAAATAATTTAATTTAATTTCACTAGACCGAAAGTTCTATTCAAAACGATAATAATATAATGATACGCATATGGTGTCTATTCAATAAACTTGTGGCACAATGTTTTTTTAGAAATGAAATTTAATTCAACGCTTTCATAGCATTGTTGTAAAATAACGACTACTCGAAACGATGCCAAGTGCAAACCACCTTTCTTTAATTATTTTACCGATAATAGGTTTGCTCTTGAACCGCTGTCTCACTCGATGTTATGCGACGACGCGGTCCACGAAAGAGCGTTTTTATCTAAAAAATAACTGATTTACTCTCAACTTGAAGACCCCAAGATTTTATGAATAGCAAAAAACCCACTCGGTCAACGCATTCTCACTCTCAATCTCATTCAACTCAGCCTGGACGTTCTTATAATATAACTAGCGGCCCATTCCGGCTGCGCTCGGATATTGTCATTTAAAGACTATTAATCGAAATAAAATCTATCCTATCTCTCAAGTTGGACCAGACTGCTCACGGTGTGCCAATTTAATTAAAAATCGGTAAGTAGTTTAGGAATCCATCGCGGACAAACATCGTGACAGGAGATTTATATATATTAAGATATAGAAAATGGAGTCCTCGAGAACCTCGAGTCAAAGTTCGAGTCTTTGGTTAGCTACTTTAAAGTTTTTATAATATCAGTTCCCTGTAAAAGTGCCTACTTCCTTACTTAGTTTTTTTTCGCACTTGATCACCATCTCGCCTGATGCTAAGCGACGATGCGATCTACGATGGATGGAAACCGATTCACTCTCGATTTGGAGACATCAACATTGTAACTATCGCGGAAAACCCACTCAGGCAACGCATTCCACAACCTAGACGTTCTTATCACAAACGTGGAGTCAAATCTCTTCGTTCGTGTTTTTGGAACATCAACCATGAAACGATGTCGGTTAGTGACTTAAAATAGGTACCAATTTATCTGTGGCAATAAAAGGTTTAGAATGATCGTATTGTTGAAGTAACTTTTTTTTGTAGTGCAGAGTAACAGAACGAGCAGGACGCGCGCCTGATGATAAGCAACACGCCTGTCCATAACGGTACAGTATCACGCAACTTTTGTGACATGAAATTTATAATATATTTTTGTACACAATTTCTGGGAGATAGCGACCCAATTCATGGAGTGCTGAGAGTACTAAAGAGGTAATATACCTTTGTAGTACTCGTTGGTTACGGTTATGAGTATGGTAAATAAATGAAATGCTTTGAGGTATGCTTCATTGGTGTTTACAGGCATACTTTTCTTATGTTCTTCAATATAGTAAGTTAACATTATTGGCGCTCTGGGTCTTTTACTTTCTAAAGTCTGATAGGCAGTAGAGGTCATCGTCTGAGATCATCTGACATAAAGTCTTTGTACAAAAAAGCTCCCATTTTTTAACACACTTTTATGAGCAAACGTCATTTAATTAAATAAGTATTTTATTAAAGACAATAACGTGCATCCTAATGCTCAGTGACTAACAAACAATCATTATCAAGACGCGCGCAATGCTTATCAGTTTATTTTAGGAGAGTTAATCTCAAATTCAGTTAAATCTGTTAACAAAACTCTAGCGATTTGTCTGTTTACAAAGAGTGTGTGCAACAATATACCTCGCCGGGGATCGTAAAATCACCAGCCCGAGATTGCGGACATATAACCTGGCCACGATACCACTACCGTTGGGAAACGACTGCCTGCCCGGATATGGTTACACTGTAAAATTTGACAAACACTGGACCACCTGCAGGTCGACTTTGTAATGTCTTCAGAGCTGAGACGAATACAGATTGACTTGAACTGCTTAGTTTATCGTAGACTTTGGGAATTCTTTCGAATGAAACAGATTGCATTCGTGATGCGGCAGTGTGAACAGACCTTGTGTATGAATAATCGAAGCTTTAAGTACTTTGAATTCTGTAGTTTCACTTTACGCTGCAGGTCTACTACGAAAACAAACTCCGAATGATCGGATCCGACCGACAGATGAATCAGCTTGTAGCCTACGAGTACCACGAAAAACAGTCGGATCGATACATCTCGGTCAGAAGTTATAGACTTAGGTCGGATGAGGGTCGAATCGAACGAAACGGCCGATCCTATCAATCGACAGATTGTCTTTCGAGGTAGGAAAAGTCCATAAGTTCGGCCGATATATCATTTATCAAACTTCGTAGTAGGCCTGCAGTTTTGATGTGACGTACTTGTTTGTAATGAACCCTTCAGATCGTCTACTAATTATTAAACGCGCAAATTGATAGATTTTGTAATTCCTCATCGTATATTATCAATTTGATAGCTAATGTGTGTTAGGTATAGCGCTAGAGCCGGGGTTTTATAAATTACAACTTGTGTCTCATAACTCTTTCGGGACCTTTGGACTCGGAGGTCTAATTTGAGAATTTGATTACCTACGAGTATATAAGTGAATTCAAATTGACAACGGTGCAGTTACATTTGGAAGGTACATGTGCATTCCTATGGAGTTCCCATTGCATTTCGTTAGGCACAGAGGTAGGCCACCGGAGACGGGGTGGGCTAGTTTTATGTGTACACAGTTTATGGCTAGTTTTTTAGTGGTAGGACTCTTAGCAGAGTCCGCCTGGGGAAGTACCACACCTTTGCCAGTTATTCTACCGCCAAGCAGTAATGTGCAAACATTACTGTGTTCCGGTTTGAAAGGTTATGTTTCCAGAGAAATTACAGGGCTTAGAGATATAACATCTTAGATCTCTGGGTGACGAGCGCAGTGCAGTGCTAGGTGATGATTTGGACTCTTCATGTTCCTATAGCCGCGTGTCACTGTGCTGTCATGTGGCAGGTATGTTGCTTACCATCAGGCACATGTCCTGCTCGTCTTGTCACTCTTAATAATAATAATAAAAATAAAAAAACCAAACCACACATATAAGGACGTAAGTTATGTGGGGTTATATACACAGCTGATATCTAGTGGATGATTTATTGGGATACTAGAACATCGCTGCAACGTAAAATATTTCGATTCTTCAACCTCATAACGGATTTTTTTTTAAACTATTATAGTCCGCCGCATCAAACGACAAAGCCGACAAAGCCAACAAAACACAAAACAGCAACTCCGCAAAAAAGAGCTGTTTGTTGACTAAATTTACATGTCAGGCTTTGTTCCACCGTTCGATGTGGGAGTGATAGTATTAATCGTAGATCAGAAATAAGACCCGTGTATTTTAGTTACATTGTTAGACACATAATACTCGCCCTCGGTCAGTTTCTAAATAATAGTCAATATCTGAAATTTATTGACGCGTGGTAAGCATGATAATGACCAATTAATTTACTAAGTTTACTCTTTAAGGGTCCATAGGGGCAGAAGTTTAAGCTGTTAATGAGAGTCTGCCGGGCCGACAAAGCAATTCCAATAACCCGCCAACTAATTACTTTGCATACTGTACTGTACCTAAGTACATAACAAATTCACATTTTAACTGCCGCTTAAAATATGAGACGCTAATTATTATTAATATTAATCATGGTAAAGAAAAGACTACAGTAAAATACCAGCAAAAGTTGGTGAATTTAAAAAATAAGATCAAGTATAAATAAAAGTTTTAAGCTGTGTTGGCCTTGTGGCTACAACATCCGATTTCACAATAGTAAGGTTGTAGGTTGAAACCCCGTATGCGCCTGTGAGATTTATTCTAAATGTAAATGCATAAGTTTCACCACAGGTTTAGGCAAACATATGTAAAAAGAAAAGGTCGTGATGAAACGAAGTGACATGTTTACAAGTTTCCAAGAAAGATATATTTCGAGGGAATGTGTAATCCGCCAACACGCACTTAGCCAGTGTGGTGGATAATGGACTTAATCGTGTCCTTGTGTCCTCGAGAGAAGTTTCCGAGTCTCAGCAGAAGGGATAAAATGGGCTGCTTATGCTTTATCCACAAGTTTTAATGCGTCCAGAGCAAATATTAGATTAATTTTGATCTTTTTAATATTTGCTCTGGAACAATCACTGCGAGGCCATTAGATTTAGGTCTGGAAAAATACTATCTATACTTCTATTGGAATGCTCGTAGCTCGAAAAAGCGACATCGTTTCATGGTTGATGTTCCAAAGACACGAACGAAGAGATTTAACTCTACTTTTGTAATAAGAACGTCAAGGCTGTGGAATACGTTGCCTGAGTGGCTTTCCCCCGATGGTTACAATCTTTGTGTCGTCAAATCGAGAGGGAATCGCTTTTTTTTTTTGGTAAACACGCTCCATCGTAGACCGCATCGTCGCTTAACATCAGGCGAGATGGTGGTCAAGTGTAAACCTATGAAAGTTGAAAAAAAAAGTTTTATAAAATACGTATGAAATATTTAGAAAAGGCACAAAAGGAACCAACTGGCCCGTGACTCGTTTAGCAGAAAACTACCTTGCAGAGCCGTAGGTCGTAGGATCGATTCCCTTTTACAACAATTAAGAGGTATATATATTAAGAGGTCTGGATGTATCTATAAAAGTGTACTACTTATATATTAATTTTCTGGTTACTAAAGTACAAGATCTTATGTTGGGATTTGATAGTGTTTTGTGTGAAAAATATCCCCCAGTATTTACTTATCAATAAAAAAGCAACGCTTTCTGTAAAAAATCAGACGTATTTGATGTTCATACGTATGGGGATTATCGTTTTTCCTCCCTGCACTACAATTAAGGCTGAGCCAAATGGACGATGCGCTATGCTAAGCTCTCTGGGAAAGCCCATACACGGAATGTTTGTGTGTTAAGTATTGGACCATTCCTACCGTCCACCTAACGGTAGGACAGCCTTGCGCCTTGCACAATTACAGGATTTAATTAAAACGACTGCTTATGGTTAATTATCTGTGTTGCATAATTATACTAAGGTTTATATGCAAACACATAATAACGTCCTTTTTCCATGGGGGAAGGTAGAAGGAAACAATCATGATCCTGAATCACGTCCTTCACGTGGTCTTTTAGAAATGTTGATAGTAGCTTTCATGCTCTTGACCTTACAAACTTAAAGGTGTGTTGAGAAATAAAGAGATTCTTAGCTTCATCGCTCTACTTGTATATCAAAACAGAATATTATTAATAGTTACAAAGTTGTATCCTATTAGTCTATGTGATATTCGAATTGCTCCATAAATTACTTCTGATGTAAAAAGCTTCCATGTAACGATGCTCCGACAAATGATCAAATTAATGCTTATACATTCTAGAGTTCGTATCGGAGAGCAAACATGAAGGCAATCGTTAGTCTACATAAAATGATGTTTATTGCTAAGCAAATCATACAAGATAGATTAATTTAGAAACGGATTTTGACAGTCGATAAATCGCTGGTCCATTGATTTTACTAGAAAGACAAATTATGTATGGGTGTAATTGATTGCTCTTGTAATTTGCAGTTTTGATTATTAAGTTTGTTGTACTGTTCACAATGCATTAATTGGCTATAAGTCAAAATAATCAGCAGTTATAACTGAAGGTATTGTCTGAACGGAAGGCTGTCATAACTGTACAATATTTACTATCAAGTCGTGGAAAGAAACCACAAATATTTTGATAGTTATTCAAATGCCACAGTATTATTATCCGATCAGAATGATCGCGTATTATTGGAGTGAGCGCGCAGTGATTGTAAATAGCCGCGGCATCTGAGCTCGTTAGTGTTTTTGATAGATGACGCCCGGTTATTTGTTGAATTTGTTGTAACACTCGCGCACCATGTAAAAACACATGGTTCGACAACGAGATATAAATGGACACTCCCTTCGGCTATCCGACTTAACGAGCCACCATATAAATAAGCAGAGACTAATATTTTATATCCCTGACGCACGCTAGACCAGTTAACGCTGCGGATTATTGAATGTATTTACTGGAAATCGTTACATACTGCAATCACCTTTCACGGCCAAATTTTTTAGTCCCAACAAAGTGATGTTATGTAAGGAAAGGAAAGTCAATTTAGTAACGTTTCGAAAGGTGACACGCAGTGTTATAATAAATAATTGACCGGGTACGTGTTGACGCCAATTTGTAAAGTCATTATTCAATAATCGTGACGTGGAGCTTATAAATTTCACTGCAGCGTTTTACACTTTAGCACTCGGCTCGATGTAAAGCGCCGCCGAGACAACGGTCGACTATTTTGACGAAGGCCGGTCACGTTTCGTCGATACTCACCATGAGAATATTTGTTTTTTATTGTGTGCTCGAGACGTCGAGTAAAAATTGAAGTGTAATTTTACGTTTTAGTCGGTGCCTGCCCCCTTTCGTTCCGCTCGCCTTGAGTGATGGTTATCATAATTGGAGAGAGGGTAGGTGAACATCGCGCCGCCCGGTGATGACTGTGGGCGGACACGCGACGACGAATTACCTACGGGGACGCTCTCGCCCTTGTTTTTGGGTCACTACTTTACTTTACAATTTTACACGAATGTATGAAAGGTGTCCGGTAACTGTAATCGAAGTTATTGATTGTATTAGAACCGGCATCGCCATTACTGTTATCAATGCGCACACGTCGCGAGAGATGCTCGTGGCTAATACAATGGTAAGATTAATAACGCGGATGTATGGCTGGACCGTTAGGCCGGCGACACGAACGATCTCAGGCCAACAAGGGCGGAAGAGATGGACCGGATAGTAAAGCATCAGTTCGCCGCATCGTAACTCAATACCGTCGACATAGAAATTGTTAGTTGCAACCCGCCACACTCCTCATGTGCAACATCTTATAGATGGTAATTGCTTCGCAAGTCTAATGGATGCATTCTGAAACATCTCACATAAACGATGACTCGCTTAAGTCTCCTAATATTCAGCGTCTATTATTTCGCCCACTTAGTAATTTTCGTTAACGGGTAAACGTTTGCACACTTACAGTACGTTGTATTCTATAAAATTAATTAAATAGCTGTAATATTCTAGTTGTTCTTCACGTTGACTCTACCTGAGCTCTAACAATAAATAAACATGACGCCTATGGCAACAAAATAAGGGAGATGTTATGATTGTTTCGTGCTGGCCCTTCACGACGGATTCTTTGAAACGTGTTTCCGTCTAGAATTATTTACACACAAGGACTTTAATGACTTTTCCATTTCCTTCGTGTTTAGATTACTAGATAAATATTATTACGTGCAATGATTTAACAGATCTATTGTAAGAATATTCGCTTGGAGAGCAATGAAGTTTAACCTATGTAATGTTCATGAAATAAAGAAGTGTACCCAGGTATTAAAAAATATTATTGGTGATAAAAAACAAATATTAGAGTTGATATTGTCGACTGCTATGCCACTAGTAGGACTAGTACTTTTAAACATACTCAACAGATAGGTATTCATCAAACATTACCTTTTCAATTCATTCGACTACCTTACATGCAAAATGTGTTGTAAACTTTTTTGTTTGTGTTTCATTGTTATGATATTGCATCGCATATTACAAAGTGTATACACATGCAGGATTGTACATAAAGAATATCCTTGGTCGTGGGCCATACTATACCCACCGTTATGAAAATGTTTTGCTGTGTATACGAATTAAAATCGTGTAAAAATCAGCTTATTTATATTTACTCTCTATTAAGTCTAATACCGGATACAACATTATTGTAGGCAATATTATTGTTTTTGATTTAACGGTCAATAATCTGGAAAAAACTTCGTTATGAAAAATAAAATGTGTTCGTTTCGTCACTCCCTTTTTAGTTAACTCGGAATATCTTCAAAGTTCAAAGTCGTTCACCTCTGATAGAGCGGTATAATGCTAATATTGTATCCACGGTTGGGACAGGTCTTGTAATACATCTCCATCTGTCTGCGTCGCTAGACTCATATCTATACAATAGCATTGCTATGCCGCCTTTATCCGATCTCTGTATCGTGTCGAGGAACGACAGTACGATCTTTTGCATTTCTGCATTTACAATATTTACATGCATTACCAGTTCCAATTGAAATCATTTTGAAAGTCAATAGCTCACAGCGTGCGCCAAACCAAATATTCATTTATGTTTGTCTAACAAGATTGTCTGTTATTCTGCGATTGCAGAACTTGCGTTAACCCAGATCTTGAGGCTATGCCAACCTGCATTTACATAGACTAACAGGAAGTTATGCCTTCACGTACCGAACTGTGATATGTGCAGGCGCCTTACAAAGTTTAAGGGAAATTTAAACAGTAAATTTGTAACATTACTTGCTTATCTATGTTTACAACTAGATACAAACGCGCGCTAACTTCCTAGTATTGTTTCATGAAAGGTATTCGCGGCTTGTTTATAAACAATAGCAATTTGCCTTTCGGCGTTAGGTCACGCCTGCCCATTGAATACCTAAGGTGTATTCATTGGATTTATATTCTATTGGAACATCAATACCTAAGAGCACTTTAATAGTACATTATGATATAAGTGCGGTAAGTTGATAATTACAGCCGAGGCTTTATTGCTAGCTCGAGCCGAAGGCGAGAGCTATAATTAGCAGAGGCTGTAATTATCAAAGCGCACGTATGTCATACGACGTTTTATAACATATTTGCGAGGAAATAAACAAAACTCTCACGACATTTTCAAATAAAAACAATACAGCGAAAAAAAAGGCGCGGAATAATATTTACTTGATCACATATCACAGCACAGAGTAAGTAATCACTATGGATCACAGATTAGCAATGCGCGCGCATCGGCGCCTTTTTTTTTAAGCAACGGCACAGATCCAGCCGGTATGCCATTAATAATAAAGTAAATTAATATTTTTGTGTTTTGTTACAGAAAAATTGTTGTAATTTATGGTCTGAATTAATTAAATTAACGAATTTAATAATTCTTTATTGTATTTTACCTCTCAAAGTTAATTTTATTCATAAAATGTTGACCAAACTTTTCTGACATAAAAACTCTTTACAAAAATTTAAAAAGGTACCGTTCGTTTTAGACGGAGCATATCTCTCTACCTAGTCTGTGGACGGAGCATTTTGAAACCGTGCGTTTTACATTACACATTACAGCACTAGTGCGTAATAAGATACATTACGATACAGAAATTGGTCCAATAAGAGACCCTTTACGAGCAAATATGTTATAATAGTACATTATGATATAAGTGCGGTAAGTTGATAATTACAGCCGAGGCTTTATTGCTAGCTCGAGCCGAAGGCGAGAGCTATAATTAGCAGAGGCTGTAATTATCAAAGCGCACGTATGTCATACGACGTTTTATAACATATTTGCGAGGAAATAAACAAAACTCTGACGACATTTTCAAATAATAAAGTGGCCAAGTGCGAGTTGGACTCGCCCATGAAGGGTTCCGTTGCAGCATGTAACATAATATACATAGTACACATAGTAGTTCGTTGTAACTTTGATCGAAGTTTCAATAATAGTGTATTTATGACGTACTAAAAAAAAAGTACTCATCAGATCGAGCTCAAACTAATTTTCGTTGGTAGTTTATATGGTAATGTACAATATATATTTTTTTTAGATTTTTCATTCTCGTACTTTAGAAGTTAGAGGGGGGGGGACACACATTTTACGACTTTGGAAGTGTCTCTCGCGCAAATTATTCAGTGTAGAGGAAAATGATTTTAGAAACCTCAACATCATTTTTAAAGACCTATCGATAGACACCCCACACGTGTAGGTTTGATGAAAAAAAAAAATTTGAGTTTCAGTTCTCAGTATGGGGGGCAACCCTAGTTTTTCTTTTTTTTTAATTTTTTTGTTCAAATCCTAATGCGGTTCACAGAATACATCTACTCACCAAGTTTCAACAGTGTAGTTCTCATAGTTTCGGCAAAAAGTGGCTGTGACATACGGACGGACAGACAGACAGACAGACAGACAGACAGACAGACAGACAGACAGACAGACATGACGAATCTATAAGGGTTCCGTTTTTACGTTTTACGGAACCCTAAAAACAATACAGCGAAAAAAAACGCGCGGAATAATATTTACTTGATCACAGATCACAGCCAATCACAGCACAGAGTAAGTAATCACTATGGAACTATGGATCACAGATTAGCAATGCGCGCGCATCGACGCCTTTTTTTTTAAGCAACGGCACAGAAACAGCCGGTATGCTATTAATAATAAAGTAAATTAATATTTTTGTGTTTTGTTACAGAAAAATTAAAGTAATTTATGGTCTAAATTAATTAAATTAACGAATTTAATAATTCTTTATTATATTTTACCTCTCAAAGTTAATTTTATTCATAAAATGTTGACCACACTTTTCTGACATAAAAAACTCTTTACTAAGATTTAAAAAGGTACCGTTCGTTTTAGACGGAGCATATCTCTCTACCTAGTCTGTGGACGGAGCATTTTGAAACCGTGCGTTTTACATTACACATTACAGCACTAGTGCGTAATAAGATACATTACGATACAGAAATTGGTCCAATAAGAGACCCTTTACGAGCAAATATGTTATAAAATGATTTATACCAAAGGTAATCACATCGATTGAGACTCTGTTGCAGAGTCTACCTCAAGAAGTACCTACTAATAAATAGAAATCGTACTGCTAAGTGATAATATGGCATTAAACAATAAACACGGTTAAAAAGGTTATGACACCTCTCATACATACTTCTCACACGGCCACCCCGATTTAAAACAAATATTTGAATTCATCCCATAAACATTAGTCACACGTAAGCAGTCGTAAGCTGGGAATCACACTAAATACCTACAACTCTGCAAGTAGACTTACTGACAATGAATAATAAAAAATTTGGTGGACATTTCACAAACAACACTATCTGACACCAAACTAAGCAAAGCGTCTGCTATAGAAGCCAAATAGCTGATAAAATACTTAAATAGTTGTAAATACATACTAATTATACATAGAGACACCTACATTACACTACAAATATTTGTATTCATCACATAAATATTCGCCCTGAGTGGGAATCAAACCCTCGACCCTCGGCTTCGCAGGCAGACTTACTACTAGTCAAAAACAACAAGGCCAAAATATAGCGTGGCATAGTACTATTCATTCAACCATCAGACTCCCGAATTTTCTATCTTGACACACATATTAAAAAAACTCACATCAATTCTCAAATCAATTTGTCCCCAATAAATTTGTGATATTAAAGAATGAAAATCGCCGATATAATAAAGAGGTGTTAACATACTAACAAGATGCAAAGGAATTTCGACGTCGCGGTACGTACAAGAGATTCAATAACAGATATTGGGAGCTATGCGAGGCGGTTTGATACAATCAGGCACATCGTAACAGTATTTACTTATGGGGAATACTCGAGGTCATTGTGAGAATAACTGTTCATTGCGAGGAGGCGCGGCAATTAGCGGTGCAGGTGGTGAATGCGACCCTCTGCACTCACAGACCTCCAGGCTCCACAGTACTACATACCTACTACAAATATTACTACTTGCAGTCGCTTGTTTATCGTACACTCAATAATTTCTTGAGCCGAATTTAATTTAATAATTTTATACGAACAAATGATGTTTAAATGTATGTAGTTATATAGTTCTTAAAACTTGGTAATAATAGTAACGTAACGATATAGGCCGAATTAAGGGTTTTTTCCGTTTTATCTACATAGTGTCTTTTGTGAAAAATGGAGCACTGGTATGGTGTATTCCAGACTTTTATCACGTTTTCAGAATATTTTTTCAGTGGCAGGCCACTTTGCAGTCTTCTTGGTGAAATATCACACCCATTCATCAGTTCCGGTTTGTTTAAAGAAAAATGATAATCATAACATCATATATTTATGTAAAAAAAACTTTAAACCCAAAATACATAATCACAATGCGTAAAGAACATAAAACTACACAAAACTCCCAACTTTTTCGATCTATACGTTTAGGTTAAATCGTGTGTTAATAAGTATACTCGTAACATTATTACTCGCAGTTGAAGTCTTTCATTTTCAGAGTAGTTAAACATTTTAGAATGATCATCACGGCTATTATTGCATAGTTATGTGGCGTCGCGTTTTTAAAGCTTTTTTCTATTACTTTTTGTGGTTACCTGCGCGCGTGCTGATACACACGGTAAACGATTCGACAGCCATAACATCAATTTGTTATCGGCTATCACAGTTTGAGATGCGTCTTATTGCTAACAAATTTGTATTTACGATAGCTACTTCTAGCGCTTATGAAGTGCTGGTATATCTAATAATGATCTATTAATTCTCATGGGGTTTATTAGGCTGTATTCCCATTTCACACGTCATTCTAAACCACAGAAATCATAATAGTTTTCGATGATAACGGCATTCAGTCATACGCTACAATAACTCATGATTCTTTATGTGTTATACATATATTACCTATTTTAGGTTACATGTATGCAAAAATGTAATATTACTGATACGTTGTTTCACATTTCGTTGTTCAATAAAAATAAAAATACAACTACATACATTCATATAATTAAAAACAAATTAATACATAATTCAACATGTACACTACTGAAATTAAATACCTCCATAAAGTTAGTGTCGTATTTAAATAATAAAATACATTAAAATTAAAAGGTAAATAAAAATATTGCTGAACTAGTAGCTCCCCGTAGTTTCACCCGCATAGTTATTGATCTCGTTATTTTATCTAGATAAAAACGGCCTTTGCGATATTCCAGACTATTCTATGTACCAAATTTCATCGAGATCCTTTCTGTAGTTTTTGGGTCAAATAGTAACAAACATCCTTCCATCGTCGTCAAAAACTTTCGCATTTGTAATTGTATTATTATTCAGTAAGAAAACCAAAATACCAGCCTAGCCGAGTTTGGGTATAAGGTACCTATTTGGAAAATGGGATAGATTAATACATGTGAACTGAGTATAGGTTAATATTACTCGTATCTTATCTTATCGTATTAAAAACAATTTACCAAAAAAATCGGCAGAAATTTACCCGTCCTATTTCAGGTGAAATAAGACGGGTGAATTCACGTCCTATCACGTTTGTTGAGTCCGCTATTCTCTGTCTCTACATTTGAAAGTTGAAACAACATATAGTTTCAAATTATAGCTAAAATGCTCATTACACTCCGATACATTTAGAAGACTGAATTTAGTCGCTACTGAATTCAGTGAAGTGTAATATTATTCAGTAAGCTAGCATACTCATTTCAGAAGCGAAGATTGATTACTTCTAACTTCTTTCCAAACTTGCTTCTGAATTTAGTCGACCAACCATGCTTCTGAATTCAGACACAAAGTTTAGCCGAGTGTAATAAGCACTTAAAATAGTGCTGGTCCAGTGCCGAGAGCGTCTGATTTCACAATCGTGAGATTGTAGGTTGGAATCTCATCTGCGCTTTTCAATATTTTTCAAGTGCAGATAGATGTACGACTTTATCATCAATACTGGTTTTGACGGTGAGAAAAAATATAGTGAGGAAACCATATGTTCCAAGAAAGATATCTTTCAAGAGTGTCTCACCTGCTAACCCGCTCTTGGCTGGCTTGGTGAAGTATGAACTTAACTTTGTCCTTGTGAGACAAAACACCGACTCCTAGTGGGTACGGTCTGCTCTTAGCTGGAAAAAGTGGCATCGTTTCATGGTTGACGCTCCAAAGAGTCGAATGAGGAGGTTTGACTCGACCCCTTGGTGATAAGAACGTCTAGCCCGTAGAATGCGTTACCTCAGTGTGTTTTTCGCAATCTAAGTCTATTCAAATCCAGAGTGGCTAAGTTGTTAAAACGTAAATTAAGTACAAATCACTATTTTTTAAGATTTAATGTATGAGACGCAATCTCTAGGTGGGTAGCGTCCTACGCAAAGCAAAAATACGATTATTGTGGTATATTATTCTATTACTTCGAAATCCCAATTTATTCTAAGCCCGTTTAGTCAGTATCAGTGCGACGAAAACACATTCAAATAAAATCCTAGTCGTCTAAAGCGCACACAAAAAGTTAACACTTCCTGTTTTCTAACTCATTTCTTATACAAATATATGTACAAGCATTTCGCAGGCTCCTCTGTTTGGCGAAGTTCTCACATAGCTGCCGCGGAATCCTGAAACTGGTAGTGGATGCTTGTGCTACTCGAATTTACATAGGTTACTGCACTTGTCGTGATTATGTGAGATACAGACATGTTGCAGCGCTTTGTGGAGAAAAATGGAAATTCGACGAGAGCGCGGTTCTAAGACGTAGCCTATTGTTGGAATTTTGAATAACTTTGATCATGGCTAACATACATAGAAACTTGATTTTGCTACAATTTGTCACAGGAACTTCATACGAACTAGCTAATGTACCTACTGACTATATTAAATTGCAAACATGATATCCAACTAATATTATAAAGTTGAAAGTTGTGTAGTGAAAAGTTGAATGTAGTGTACTTATGTTTGTTGCTCAATCTCGTCGGAATGTCTGAACGGACTGCATTAAAATTTCAAACGCAGATTATAGCCTGGAATGCACGTTGACTTCTTTTCCCTGCGAGAAATTAAACGCGACGGGAACTGCGCGGGTTAAACTGCGTTGCGCTGCGCTGGTCAGCACAGTCTTTTAGTGAGTAGATTTTAGGATCTCTTGTCTAGTCAATTAATTTGATTAATATTTTATGAAACCTCTTAAATTTGTGTTAAATAATTTGTAGTAAATCGGCCTTGGCTTTGCTACAGCGACTACCAATTTTTACCTGTGGCTTAAATACCACTCATTTTAACGGGGTAAAAAGTAGCCCATATGTTAATCCACATAGTTTCGTAGGTACATACCAATTATCAGTACCAAGTAAAAGTTAGATCGCTTTTAACGATAACGTTGCCAAATGCTACTTTGTTTTTAAAGGTTTTGTTATATTTCGTTGTTTAGTTTTCTAATTAGGTGCACTGTAGAAGTAATCTAATCTATCGATTTAACTAACTATTTTCAGTCAAATCGCTTATACCCTTAAAATCCTTATTCGCACCTACAAACATAAATAATTCGCATTCATAATATTAGCGTGATATATGTAATTCAGTTGTAACTTGAAAGAAAATAAAATGTTGATTGAAACTTTTACATGTTTACTTTCTTCGGCAGTAAGTTATACGTGGCGCGGTTATGAAAGATTAGGATCAAAAGTGAATATAACTATTCGTTTGAACTAACGTTTCGTACATGTGTAAGTTATGCGCGAAATTCTAAGATCTTCGGATACAAAGGAACAGTTTGCGGCTCGGTAACATTATTTGAGCAGTTTTATCGAAACGTTCTCTCGAACCGACGCGCGGCCATAACATTATTTCAAGACACGTATCGCATACAGATAATCTAATGCAGAAGCGCTACGACGCATTTATTGTTTCAAATGTTTCACCATGTGCGATCACGTTTGTAATAATAATGGAAATTAGTGGAATCCCTTTAATTGTTCCATATCGTTCCAACGATATAAAACAACCATCAAACGACCTCCGAGGCAAGCTCGCAGCTAATTTATCCTCTCAATAAAACTGTATGATTAACAGACGTTCAAAATCATACTAAAACTTCTCTAAAAGCATGTAGTTTGTCGACTTTACATGAAACATAAAAGTACAAAAAAAAAACCGTTTCGCAACTGTTCCCAAACGCGATCTCATCAGTTGGATACGTCCTGCAATATTCCGTTATGCGTAAGTATATGTATGGTATGGTAGGAACATGGACTTATAAAAAAAGTCGGACGTAGTCTCGTTAAAACAAAAACTGTGTTTATAGAGTCGGCCACATTTGCACGTGTCACTGATAGGCTGACACGCACAAACACACACCCTAATTTGCGCGTGTAATGACCCACTGATGTGTGCATGTGTGCGTGTCAGCCTGTAAGTGACAGCGCACACGTGCATATTATGTGGCCGACTCTATAGACACAGTTTTTATTTTAGTGAAACTACGTCCGACTTTTTTATACGTCCATGGGTATGAATGGATCGGGTTGAAATTTGGAATACAATAATAGATAAAGTCTGGAATAACACTGGGCTACTTTTTATCCCAGAAACGGGACGCGAGTAAACCCCCAGGGCGCGGTTAGTAAGTAATGACTACAGTAGTTGGACACTGTCCCAGCAGTTGCTCCCATTACTCACATTATTCGTCGTACGGAATGGGATGAAATAGGTTAATAAGCAATTGAAATGCATAGCGTTAACGCTGCCTCATTGTAGTGCTGTCCCATCAAGTACGGGAGGACAGTTACTAATTTCTATTATCAGCTTAACCTTGTCTGGCTTATATCTCAAAGCATTAGCTTGTAGTAGTTCCACTTGTTAAAAATCCATTAGACCTCACTTAAATTCTTTAAGCTCAGCATTATCACTTACCTCAGTGAACAAGTATCTAAACACACTTTTACTCTATCACAAACATTTTCGTCGAGCTAACGACGCTTGGCTTCTTTTACTTTATTATCTAGACCCATTAAGTGAAATTCCTAAAGAGCTCTTTAAGGTTCGCACACGGTCTTGACTATCGCCGCAACAGCGTCTGGACGGTTGAAAAATAAGGTGGTTCATTGTCGACCGTCGATAAAAGTAAATTTTCTTTTCAATGGGAATGTTGTTCTCCGTTCGTGGTACATTGTCGCCTCTCGTTGGACGTCGCCGGGTGCCGGTACATGCCGAGACAGACCTATTCAAATGTCAGTGTGAAGCCGCCGCCCCGCCACCCGCGCACCACCCCTCCGCCGGATACTGAAATGTCACTCGGCACACGAAGCAATCAATTTCGTATTTGTATGCTCTGCCTCGATAGTGGTAGCAATAGATTTATTGTATCGATGAGTCCGTATTATCTTTTGGACTGGTAAATTGTTTATTGCTCTGGACGCAGTTTATTTGCCGGTTTCGATTTTAGTACGGCATGGCAGTGGGAATGTGCGATAAAAGGTTTGACAGTATGGTACCTGGTTTTAGTTTTGATTTCCAACTTTCCTAAACCTCTGACGTAACGTATATCATTTTAGGAATAAAAACTACGCTGAATTTAGACCGCTTCGTAAAACTTGTAGACCTCATTCCCCAGTTTTCTCGCTATTGGGGACGAACATTTACATTTTCAATTATTCGCGTCTCTCGGTAGCACAGTTACTTCGGCCTTGCTCCAAGTTAGAAAGCGATTAATCAACGTCCAACAACATTCTTATTCCCGTCTAGGAACGAAGAAATACAGCCTTTAAATGTCTAAAAGATAGCTGCACAGTTGCTGGCAACCAATTGTCCCTTTAACCGGTCGGCCTCATTAGCATGCCCGAGCGCTGCCTTCTATCTACCATTTTGGATTGATACATTGACGGTAAAGGTCTTCTTAGTAGCGGTTTCTACTCGATTCGTAATTAGAGACACTAGCTTCGAGCGAACGTTACCTATGATGGATTGTGTCTATTGGGCTCTGTCGAAATTACGTCGCCGTACGTTCAACAGCTATCTACATATATGTATACGCTCGCGTATGGGTGTGTAGAAAGCAAGTCGATGCGGACAATCGCGAGCTCGCTATCGCAATTTAACGAGGCACGATTGTTTTTCTCAGTTCTGAATAATATTGTGCCTGAGAGTCCCTCAGGTAATCTGATGGCGATACTTTCGTTCAGCCGGGCTTTACTGTTACCTGGTCTAACTTACAAATGAACGGTGTGATTACGGCCGTACGGATCTAGCTTCACGATAATTTAAATGTTCTCGCAGCCAGCACCGACGGCCCGGCGAGATGGCCACGATTACACCCGTGACTTCCTCTTATGGCGAGCCTATATCTACCGATTTTGAATAGAATTATGGCCACTGCAGTTCCCAACGGATCCTGGTGCAATATTATCCTTCCCTTTATTCATCTTAGTGCTGCCCATGAAATAAGATGGATTTTTATGGTACCTATTACCGAAGCATACCTTCGTGCGGATCGGGCAATTCATTCGTTCCCAAGAAGTGTGTGTATTGTGGAGATCATGATCAGAGTATTGTTTAAAGAGGAAACACAAACCATGTTTCTTTATTCGTTTTAAGGAGACACCAACAGGTGCGCAAAACCTCTTACGCTCGTAGACGTGTTGTATAATTCAAACGATCTCCCAGTCCAAACTGAATCTTCCGAGATTCACAAGCGACTCGAGGGAATGTATAATGTAAATGTGATGTGACGCGTTGCTTTATCGTGACAGTGCAAAGTTTGATGGCCGGTAAAGTCGCCAACGAGCGCCGAGATTGATGCAAATTTAGTGTCGAAACAGGAACTCGCAGTCTAGTTCTTAGCGAATGGATTAATCTAATTAAAATAAATTCTTTCAGCGATCCGTGTAATTCGATCGGCCCGCCCGCCGCGAATCCGAGCGCGCTTCCGAAGCCAACTTAAACTGCAGTATACGCGATATGGATCTCACGTTTGCCGTCGACTAAATAGCGGATAAATTAGCTAACCGAGTTAAATTAGTGGAGCTGCCCGGTCGCGCCTGACTCCGCTATTTAAAATTCAATTTATATTATATTATGTTAACTATTAGCCACCTTCGCAGGTTAAATTGCTGTAGCTCGTGAATTCACCTGAAAGTCGCTTTGCAGGATTTAAACGAAGCGACGTTGCATTCACTCAACTAAATTGGTCAATGGTTGCTTTTACTGAAGGTAAATTTTGGTTGTATTTTGTTTGGATTTATTATGTTTCTAAGTAATTAGAGTTGCATTTGAATGAACACTTGTTCAATAATTTTTTTGCGACATCTATGAGCGAAAAAATACTAGTAAGTCAACAATAGGCATCAAACATAATTAATTTTTCACAGTTATAAAAGAAAATAAAGTAGCCAAGTGCGAGTTGGACTCGCCCATGAAGGGTTCCGTTCCAGCAAGTAACATAATATACATAGTGCACATAGTTCTTGTAGTTAGTTGTAACTTTGATCGAAGTTTTAATAATGGTGTGTTTATGACGTACTAAAAAAAAACTACTCATCAGATCGAGTTCAAACTAATTTTCGTTGGTAGTTTTCATGGTAATGTACATCATATATTTTTTTTAGTTTTTTCATTCTCTTACTTTAGAAGTTAGAGGGGGGGGGGACACACATTTTACCACTTTGGAAGCGTCTCTCGCGCAAGTTATTCAGTGTAGACAAAAATTATATTAGAAACCTCAACATCATTTTTTAAGACCTATCGATAGACACCCCACACGTGTAGGTTTGATGAAAAAAAAATTTTTGAGCTTCAGTTCTCAGTATGGGGGGCACCCCTAATTTTTTATTTTTTTTTAAACTTTTGTAAAAATCTTAATGCGGTTCACAGAATACATCTACTTACCAAGTTTCAACAGTGTAGTTCTCATAGTTTCGGCAAAAAGTGGCTGTGACATACGGACGGACAGACAGACAGACAGACAGACAGACAGACAGACAGACAGACAGACATGACGAATCTATAAGGGTTCCGTTTTTACGTTTTACGGAACCCTAAAAAGAAAAAAAATTGAAAGAAATCACGGTGACCGTGACTCAAGTTGAACCAAATTTTGTGTGTAACAAATGCCAACTTAAGTGAATATCGGTTGATTCGATGAAGAGTTCACAAGGAACAACCATCATGATAGTGGATTTTTAAATGTTAAATATATGGGGATCTCCTAGGCACCTTTTAGGTATTCAATGAAAAAATCCCGCCTAAATAAAGTGTTAAAGCTTTAGAAAAATGTGGGGTAAACGTTTGCCGCTGTTATTGAATGCCTTTGTCATGTCCGGCGACATTCACACAAACGCCCCAGGAGCACAATAGTGCCTGAAGACCGCACTGGGCCTATATTCTGTGAATAGCCAGCCCAAAACTAAGACCTATTTATTCTGTTGGTAACATTATTACTATATCAAACTAGATAGATAGATAGATAGATAGATAGATAGATAACTCTTTATTGTGACACAAAGAAAGGAAACAATTACAGAAAAACACAATATAAACTAGCGCCACAAATGGCGGCCTTATTGCTGAGAGCAATCTCTTCCAGGCAACCAGCTTAAAGGAAAATCGCCTAGAACATTGTTAGGCGAGGCGATGTGACGTTTTCCTTAATACTTAGTAGTATTAAGGAAAACGTCACATCGCCTCGCCTTATACTACCTTAACACAAAACAGATTAATATTTATATTTATTAGACTAATGAGCTCAATACACAGAAAATGCTAGCAATTTTAAACCTACTACAACCTATATAAATGTAAAGACTATTCTGTACAAACTACTCTGGTATAACTATACTAATAGTTGTCGTAGACTTAACGCAGTCACAAAACTGTGTATTTTGAACGGTTTTATTGACGGAAACCACAAATCGACAAACGCAACATAGATGGAGTGACGATTCACGAAAGCTGAAGATTGGGTTGAGTGGTGTATATTACGGAGAGAAAACAGTGACGACTAATTATTATTATGTATAAATTCAGGTTAGAAATGATATCAAAAAAAATAATACGGTATATTTTTAGTACCTTCGTTTTATCGGTTCGGTTTATTGAACCAACTTGTATCAAAATTTTCAATTCCAATTGTTACTAAATTTTCTTTTTTTAGGTTGTTGTTTCTTAAGATTTTTTTTGTTTATTTAGTGCAATAAAGAGTTTATCTATCTATCTTGTAACTTGTAACGTTATTTTTATTTAACGAAATCAATTTAAAAGAAAACGATATCGATTTCGCTAAGTCGATTTTGTGCTACCGACATCCCTACTGCATCGGTATAACGCTACGTGCACGGCGATGACGAGTAGAAAAATTGTTTTGATTATAATTGTAAATTAGTGTGTTAGATTTCATATTGACTCCAAGAACCCCCACACTACAAACTAGACAATGTTAATATTTTTTTATGAATGGCAAATTTTGGTATACATACTTGGGAATGTGTAGTAACATGAATGTATACCTCAACATGTTCTAAGTTCGGCAGATACGGAATATAGGTTCCGACGTCTTCGAGCCTTCCCCTCTTGGGCGCGCGCTAGATCTATATCTAGAAAGACGACATCGCCGCCTCGTATTTCACGTTTAAGATGTTCCTTTAACATGTGTAAATTTTTATTGATATGTATCTAGATACTGGGCTATATTTCAATGCGTTTACTTTCAGCGGATACCGTATTCATATTATCAGTCTCTTATTTTCTTTCGTTTAGCTGAATACGCTTTGTTGTGCATACATTTGTCCTCAGAAACAAATCGTATTCTGTGAATGTTAAGGCCGGAAGGCTCATGTTCATCGGATTTTCTCTACAAGTCCCTTGACTGTATAAGTGAACAGCGAGTGGCTGTCGTGTCTGCGTATTATCGACACTCCCGCAAGCTTATGGGTATACAAGTATACATATTAACAAGCCTCTTTGCTATGTAGGTACGTTGGCAAATTTTTGCATCTGTCGTGATTTCTTCTGGTTCGTAGAATCAAAATAACGAATGTCTTGTCCTTATGAAGCTAATAAGATCAAGACGAATAAGGGTCTGTATTCAAAATATTCATGCATTTCGTATTATAGTACCAGAACTACCAAGTTCTCTTATAAAGTACCGGTGGAAAATACTAGTTATCCACACGAATTCTGGCTGTGATTTCTATCGCTATCATTCAGACTAAGACTATGGTAGGACTACTACATAGGTACTTGCACATTATCCTATCATAAACTGTGACCCACTTTGAATCTTTGAATCTGTGACTTAATCTGAATGAATTGTAGTTTAACCGACCTCAAACAAGACGGTTGTCCTGTCACAAATCAAAGCCAGCGTTGCCAATTTTAAATATTACATTTTTTATTTAATTGAATTTCAAGTGGTCGTACCATGAATCAAATTAAGCAATATCTTTTTTGTAAATTGTTTTGCTTCTACATAAATAATGATGCGAAGGAACTTCATTCCAAATTTCGTCGCGTGACGCAACGGCGTAATAGCTCAGATGGGAAGTCGGGCGGTCATGGCGGTCACGAATTAGTAGCTCCGGGTTCGAATCCAGACGGCTTCTATTTTTTTTTCAAGTTTTCTATTTTTTTAAGAAAATCTATTACTTGGAGCCTTTTATCTGTAGGTATCTTTTTTTTAATTCTTTTTTATTCAAAATTGCTACTCCACAGACTCCGGGGTCCGTGACTTTTGTCATTTCAAATCTTATTTATTTTTACATATTTCTTGGATAATCAGAAGAAGAGGAAAATAAGGGGGGAGTTGGGAACATTTTAAACCTAATACTAGTTAGTGCTCGTCTGTTGAGCCGATCACTACCGGTTGGGATTCCGCTAGTAATCGACTCGACATCGATTCTTTGCCTTATTGCCATTTGCCTAAGCCGCCTCCTCCCGGCCGAGAGCCTCCACTACGGCTGCATTTCTGTCCCTGATGGCCATCTGTAGGTTGAACTCTCGGATGGTCTTCGGTGATGCAGCCAACGCTCGCCGCACGAACCGACCGATGGCGTTGTCGGTGTCGTCAGCGTAGTACGTGAAGGTCCCCGTCCCGTGTGCCGTGAGATTGCAACAACCGCATGGGGCACGCTCTCGTGGTATCTGTAGGTATCTAAGTATGTTTGGTATTTAAACCAAGCAAAGCTCGGTCACCCAGGTACTATTGTTAAAATGAGTAAAATTTGTAAGTATAATTTTTAAAGTGATGTCGGTTGCTTGATCTCTCTGATAAAAATAATTCCTGAACGCTTACTTTGTTGATAATATGACTTTTTGTTCAATACAATTTATTTGTAATATGATTAATGGGTAAAATTGTGTAGAAAGTTGTTGGCGACGATCACACGACGTTCCCGGATAAGCTTCCACGCATCGAATTATAATAACGCGAATTATTTTCATTGAAAACTCATGATGGATCGTCGCAAAAATCTATGATTGATTCGTGGTGTATTATTCGTTGCTTTCAGAGGAGTGCCTCCGTTGGTTTTCACGTTCGCGGCTTCCCCCCGCACCCCTCTGATGATTTATTGCCTCCCAGCAAACTTCATATGTTTGGAAGATAATTTCGTATTTCAGCTGTAAACAGATTACGTGTGAAAAGAACCATCGCTTCTCGTCGTGCCCGCGTTTAAGCTCTTCATTGTGACTGCGCATTTTTCACGCTTGATTAAATATTTGGAGAGGTGGGACGTATTTATGTGCTTTCTATATTGAGTTATACGATATCGCTCTGCCTCATAATCTTTGTACCTATATATGAGTCTTATTTTCAGATTTTTAGAGGTGCTATTGAAGTAAACCCAGTACTTGTCGCAAAGTAATAAGAATATAAAGTGGCCAAGTGCGAGTTGGACTCGCCCATGAAGGGTTCCGTTGCAGCAAATAACATAATATACATAGTACACATAGTTCTTGTAGTTCGTTGTAACTTTGATCGAAGTTTCAATAATAGCGTATTTATCACGTACTAAAAAAAAACTACTCATCAGATCGAGTTCAAACTAATTTTCGTTGGTAGTTTACATGGTAATGTACATCATATATTTTTTTTAGATTTTTCATTCTCTTACTTTAGAAGTTAGAGGGGGGGGGGGGGGGGGACACACATTTTACCACTTTGGAAGTGTCTCTCGCACAAATTATTCAGTGTAGACGAAAATGATTTTAGAAACCTCAACATCATTTTTGAAGACCTATCGATAAACACCCCACACGTGTAGGTTTGATGAAAAAAAGTTTTTTTAGTTTCAGTTCTCAGTATGGGGGGCAACCCTAATTTTTCATTTTTTTTGTTTAAATCTTAATGCGGTTCACAGAATACATCTACTTACCAAGTTTCAACAGTGTAGTTCTCATAGTTTCGGCACAAAGTGGCTGTGACATACGGACGGACGGACAGACAGACAGACAGACAGACATAACGAATCTATAAGGGTTCCGTTTTTACGTTTTACGGAACCCTAATAATTAACCCTCTTATATGTTTATTTCCAAAAAGCATGCCTTAGTGGACTCTTCTGCAAATAGCACGGTCTTCAAACTTCAGTCCCCGCGGCCAATGGTTCAGGCCTGACGTTGTCTATCAAAGATCTTGTCAGTTATACGTGATGAAACCTGTTGTTAGAAGAGAGATAGAAAAGAGTCCTAACGGCTGAACTTCGCTTGTTATCCAGATAATAAGATTGGGTTCTCACTTTGAACTGTAATCTCGTTAGAAAAATTATCCTTCCAACCTGAATGCCCACTAACTTGTTAATATATGACCACTTACCTAGTGGTGAAATAATTAACCAAGATTTTGCGGAAGGTGGACTCTGCGACGGACCCTACCACTCCAAACTTAGTTTGGTATTTTATGTTTATTTTAATTTGCTTGTTATCACGTTTCATGCTATAAAATAGTACTTAAATGTAATTTCTAAATGACACTATTTTGTAAAGATTATACATATATATAAAACAAACAATAGGGCTGCGAAATCTACGCAATTCATTATTACAAAGGCGCGACGTCTACTTACTGAGTCTGTTCACGCGAGAATTGAAAGTAAATGGCATCTGCTGCCTGATTCCATAATAGCAAAAGCAGCCAACTATATGGCCCCACTTCTGGGACTCGAACCTTCCCTCAAACGAAGATAGTCAAGGTAATCCACTACGCTGGCCAAGTGCGGGTAGAGGAATGACTCGTATTTTCGAAATATATCCTTCGTGGAAAATGCTGGTTTCTTCACGATATTTTGATACAAACAGTGGTGATGTCTAAGTCGTACAACTGCATTGGGAAAAATACTCGAGAGTCGCAGGCGGAATTCGAAACCACGATCTCTTGATTGTGAATTGGACTCTCTAGCGACTAGGCGACAATGATTAATAGATTCCAAACCCTAAAAAGAGAAAAAACTCTTAATTATGTACGAGTATATATGTACTCTTAGGACAGTATGACTTGAACTATCATGGGTTCATATATCCGTGATTATTCAATTCAAATAGTACTCCGTAATCTGTAACGCCTAGGAAGAAGTTCCCAAGTCGCGGAGCATCAAATGTTGAACAGCATAATCGTCGAGATAAAAAATGACGGTATATAACCCTGTCCTAGACTCAGATTAATCGCAAGTTTACCAATATTTAAAACTAGCTGTGCCCCGCGGTTTCACCCGCGTCTATTTGAGGAAAATCCATACTAAAATATCCATTGCTGGCCACTTTATTACGTTTTACGGAACCCTAAAAATACGTAAATAAGCAACAATGCATTGTTGTAGAACAAATTTGATTACTTCAAATGACACAAACTTCAAATGTAGACACGCGCCGTCACAGACTTCAACGACCAAAGAGAATTTAAATTCACGGAACTAAAGCTCTCGAAGAGAAATATTTTTCCCCGTTTTCTTTACATTCTTCACTCATACTCCGTACCTATTGATAGTAGCGTAATGTTATATACCCTATAGCCTTCCTCGATAAATGGAGTATCCAACAAAAAAATAATCTTTCCTATCGGTCCAGTAGTTTCCGAGATCCTAGCGTTCAAACAAACAAACAAACTCTTCAGCTTTATAATATTAGTATAGAAGTATTATCGTTACCGTTCAAAATACACGGACCTCTGACCTACGATTATGATAAGTTGCTTATTGTCACTTTAGCACAGGGCTTGCGACTATAGTGCTCGCAATATAACTCTGCGCGTAGCAAAATATGGAACTAATTGACAGGCCGTCAACTTCTTATTTACGTCAGTTGACAAAAGTTTGTTTACGTTTGGTGTATTTATCAATTTCCAAAATAATGAATAGCTTTTATTATGCCGAAAGTGATTAAAAGTGCTGGCCGTGGCTGGTTCTTGAAAATCAATCGTGGTTGTGAAGAAGAACGATACAATAACGGGCCAAAAGTGCAGTTTTCCAAACGCAGAGCTATTTGACAACTAACATGTAGGGATACCATAGCAATCAAATCTCCACCTATTATCGGCATATTTTAAAGCTGAGGCTTTAGGTTGAGGTGCGGCTTTGGGTTTGATTGTTTTATCGCCAATTTGGGTCCCACGAGTATGGGAAAAAATGTGTGTGCTTAAGACCGAATTTGAGAAACTAGTTATAAATGTTTTTTTTTTCATAATATACAAATCAAAATCGAAAACACAGTGACACAGCAGTGAAAATCAGCTGATTGTATCTTTCTCGCTCGGGTACACTCGGCGGTTCCATGTTCACCCGATCAACCCTTTCACCTAACAGCGGTGCGCCAAAAGAAATTTTGCTTAATTATTTTTTCAACGTTAGCTTGGATGCTCTTAGATCCTTAACTCTGTATTCATTACTGTATTTTTATTGTAGGCGTTTCAGAACGTACTGTCACGTGGTAATGGACAACGCATTATACCACTGCACTCAGATAAATAAAGCGGCTACAATGGGCAATGTAAAAGAAAAAAGCCAAAAGTGGCTTAAGAAAAATGAAATAAATTTCGACGATTGTGGGACAAATCCGCAGTTACTCGAATAAAGAGGCACAAAGAAGACCCACAATACCAAGTAAAATAACTATTAAAGGAACATGGACAGGAACTTTTGCGGTTACCGCCGTGATTCATCGTGATTTTAACCCTATTGAAAAAAGAAGATGATTCTATGGAAGCCAATGACTCATTAAAATAACGTTTATGCGCCAAATTTTCAAATAGTGTAACAAAAAATAACACTATTTTTGGTCTCAATAAAAGATTTACAAGTTTAAATTAAATTCTTGTTATTTCGATGTTGGTGTAGGTTGAAAATGACAGATTTTTTATAATGTAATAAACTATAATAAAGTTTTCCTGGTGGTAAGAGACTCAGACAGCCTGTACCAATTACCAATGATACTTAGTCATACTGAACCAAACCAGCACTGCAAAGGCGTTTATTACTTCGAGACATTCGTTCTTGAGTCTCAGTTGTCGTGTAGTTACTTAAATTGCTTCCCTGAAAAATCCCTTCCCGTACCTGTTTTATGAAGTTGTACGTTCCCAATGAACGGGAAGGGAACCTATTAGCTTGACCTGGCAACATTAAGTACGCCACCAGTCGCGCGCAGACTTATACTGCGAGCACTATAGTCCTAAGTTATGTTATATCAAAACGGTTCTGTTGTTTAAGTGTGTCAGCTACAGAATAAAACCCTTGAGCAGTATTAAAACTATTGTAATAATAAACCTTGACGAATTTATAAATCGCTCGAAACTACGCGCTTACTGATGTTTATTACGATATAGTTTCGAATTACTGCTTATTTATTTACAGCTTCTAGCAATAATTAAGTCAGAATTGTTATGAATTGGTTACTTTGCGAATTAGAACTGATTATATTAGCAGCTTATTTCATAATTTGGTTATAGATCAAATTTTGTATGAACATTTATGTAGTAGTGGTAAGATTAATAGCACAACCAGCTTGGGGAAATACCACACCTTAGTGTGTCAGATATCCTACCGTCAAGCAGTCATGGTGTGTTCGGGATTGAATGATAGATCATAATATAAATCATCTTTTTTCTCTGGGGTACGAGCACAGTGCAGTGCTAGACAGTAACTTGTGTTCTTCATAGCGTGGCACGTTGATGTAATGGTTGCTTTCAATACGCGCACATTTCTTGCTGGTCCCGTCATCTGATACAGTAAGAAGATGACTCAACCTGAAAAAACTTATTAACAAGTATTTGAAAACATTTCTTAGACAACTAAGTAAAGTTGTATTATAGGAGCTAGGCAGCTGATATAATTGTACTCATATACATGTATAGCATAGAAACACCCAAGACAGATATCTGTATTCATCTCACATATATGAATCCTGGGTGGGAATCGAACTCATGAATTACGGTTCTATAGGCCGATTAATTAATTACCAATTGAGCTATCAAAGTTATGCTGTGAAACCACATGCTTATCTACATCACATACCTATGCCGTTATTTAGCGAATCAAACTCGGGTTCACAGCAAATTACCTGCCTTATCCCTGTCTAGTTACCAAACATTTCTCCCTACAAGGGAATCAAGCACAGCCGCCGATCGAACGCCGATAACAGTACCTACTTACAAATAAGCGGTCTTGTAATCGAGCTTATACAAAGTAAATGTTCGACCGTTCGGTAGCTCGTTAGAGATTGACTATCTCACGCTATCGAGATTGCGGGCAAATTGATTTGCGCACGCGCACCCCTGAGTGTTGGTTGACAAAGCCGACGCTGAGTATCTAGCGCGTTTTGTAATTACAGACTTGTTTACTTCAGAACTTATATAACGAGATGCCTTTTGACATGATACTGTAGTTTACTGGTAGCTACTTATTTATCTACTAGCCGTGTCCCGTGGTTTTACCCGAGTAGTTCCAGTTCCTGTAATTTTCCAGCGATAAAAAGTAGCCTATGTGCTATTCCAGACTATCAATACATAATATGAATGCGTTACAAATTTGAACAGGATCTGTTAAGCCTTTCCGACGTGATTGAGTAACAAACATCAGAACTTTTACATATACAATATGAGTAGGATAAATAACGCCCCGTTATTTTACCCGCTTAGTGTTCGTAAAGTTTTTTTCTGAAAGACTTCATGATCGATAGTAATAGCAAATAAATATTGCAAATCGATTGATTTGGCATGGGGCCGCAAAAAACGGCTTGATAGTTTATTAATGAAAAGCTCATACCCACCTGTGAAATAAAGAAGGGTGTATGTAGATGATGTTGACTAATCTAGTCATTAAGATTGAGATTCATACAAAATTCAACTAAATTTCTATATGACAAATGTATAGAAGCTGTTAATTCGGTTTCGAATATTCGCTGTGCCTAAAGGCCTATTAAACGAACACTCAGCACTAAATGGCGATGTGGTTCCGACATTAATATCATAACTTGACATTTGCGTGAGACCTTCTACACTACATCTTCATGTGGCGAGTTTGTCATGCCCCCTCTGGGCTTGTACGGAATAAATACAGTAATTCTCTGATGTAGTAAGAAGTTGTACAAGTATTTGTAGCAGTTTTTGTTTTCCGCTTCGTTTGAACGTAAATTAAGTGCGAGGTTCAGGCAAGTATGTTTTTTTTTAAAGATTCTAGTAAAGTCGGATTTGCATACTACTAGTGTTTCTATGAACTAGTTAAGCTGAGCTAAATATGTGGTTGGGCTGGACATGTCTGGTGGATATCAGATGGCGTAGGTAACTACTTAGTGAACCTCAGATCGAAAACCACCTTCTGAAGAACAGATCTAGAAGGAGATGGTGAAATCAACTCGACTCCATCTGCAAAGACTGAAAAACGAACGATATAGTTAGAAGGATGGTAAGGGGCTTTTGCCCAGTGCAACAAAGCGAGCGCCGATCAGTCCTAGATAGTGATCCACACTCTTCATGTTCAAATTCTGGCGGCTGTTTTGCTTACCCTCAGGTGCACACTTCAGCCTGACGCTTTTTCTAATGAAAAATGGTATTGGTGATCCTTGTTTTAGAATCCATCTTAAACTTTGCAGCCACCTTCCGCCACTTCATGATATTAATGGCTTTCATGAAACCTTGATCAAAATAAAATTTATTTATTACGTCAAATTATAAATAACGACTATTAAATAACACTCTTATAAGCACCCCCAGGCTACTTACTATTGAATACTTTTGCAAGTGAGAATAAATCTGTTCGCCTATTTTAAAACTGATTATATCGATCAATGCTATCGTATGAGAAATAATATTATTTTTGAAAACTATCAATAGTTTATTGCCGCTGTTTTCTGTAACCATGCAGTTTAAATTTTATTGAAAATTATATTTCATAGAACATCTTGATATTCTTCGAAAAGGTGTATTAAATTTTAACTGCCCAATAAAAAGCTACTATCGATCAGAGATAGATTCTTCTTGAACAGCTGCAGCGGCTACTTCAATTTTCTTTCAATTCATAAGTGCGTTCGATGCTTAACATTCGTCTGTAGTCATATAATAGAATTCTCAGTAAAGTCGAGATTTGATTATATGGTCTGTCTAATATAGGGGACAAATTTATTTAATCGCGTCCGCTGTTTTGCTTAAATCGAGCTCACGTTGCTATTACAGTATTCCGTCATCGACAAATCTGTTTATAATAGTGTTGTTTTCCCAAAAGAAGATTAGATTTGGCATGAATCGCAGTGTAATTGCAGCGGTGTCGTTGTCTGATGAGCGTAATTTAGCCCATTATTGTTCCACTGAGTCATTCACGGCTAGAAGTAGCCGAGCTGTAATTTAGGTCGAACCGTGACTTGATTTGCATGTAGGTCGGCTCGGTTTGCTCCCAAACCGACTATTTTATGTGTCCACTCGGTGATTTTACGCAAACTATCCCAACCAACCTGATTTTCCACTCGTCGCGTTGAATCAGATGTCTAACAATGTAATGTAAATGCTTTGTTTCTGACACGTCAACTAATTTACAAAACGCCGGGAGGGTGGAATTTCTATTTCTGATGATGACTAAGCGTCTCTTGTACGAAAAGGTGCGCCCAGACAGCAAGAAGTGATTCCGCAAGTCAAAATATGCGATTGACAGCGATACATTAGGAGGAACTATCGATCGATCGTTCCGCCAACGCGGACCTGCGAGTTGTAATTTTTCACTGTCAGCACTGACTAAACGTCTTCGTCATCACCCTGACTGGTGACTGTCAAAAATCTTAATGCAATTTTCTCTTGCACGAGGGTTCCAACGTAAACGAATTTTATCAACCGACAAGAAAAAAATAGAAAGTAAAAATAATAGTGTGTACCTAGGTACCTACCTATCATAGCTAGTAAAAATATTGACTAACTATATCTTTTGGTTATTAATTTGTTCATAATTATTTATATTGCATTATTACAAAACGTAACATATTGAGTTTCGTCTTCTTGAGTTCTTTCGACGTCAATATGTGGATAATTTTCATACCATTTGACTTTAATGGAACCGTTCGAAGTGATTTAATGTATAAAGGCTTTTCATTGTCATAATCGTATCAGTAGTTACATGAAAAAAAGGACAAAAAAAACGAATACTATTTTAGATTTTTAACCTATTTATATCGAAAATGGAGGACAAAGTAGAAGGCTCTAGTTTTAATTTTTTCGTGTTGTTTCTAATCTCTTCAAAGCTATTCTTAATATTTGTGGTAAAACTGATACTGTATACTGAAGTATACAAGATCAGTACAGTACAGTACAGTAAACAGTATTTTTGCTGTAGTTCAGATTGCTTCTAGATCTCTAAATATAGCTCTGTCATACCACCATGATTTATTACAACAGAAAACGTGAACAATGCCAGTTGCCAGTTTGATGTAGTTTGATAAGTTCCAAGTACTTCGTTTTGTCCCTTAGTAAATCGGATTGAGGTGTCGTAGCAATTTCTGTGCGATTGTTCTCGTCATGAAACAGGAATATCGGGTACTGTCGCCGTCGCGGCGCGTTGATCTCACGATAATCCTACTTTAATCAGTTTAGCTACGCTGTCGCTCAGCGCTTCATGTACTAATTGCTATGGGTATGCGTTACGTGTACCGCTTGAGTGCTCGCTAAAATATCGCCTGTTTGCGTAACGCTCGCCAATGGGTAATTACTATGACCGACAGATTGACAGCGAGATAACACTACAAAGAGAATACTGAACTCTCTTATCCCCGATATCGATAGGAACACTGCATTTTGGCATTATGTAACTCATTAAGTAAAACGGCCGACTTTGTTCTACGTCGAGCTTATTATGTAAGCCAGATAAAGCGAAGAATTACAATCATTAAAGGCTAGATAAAATTAAACGGCGACATTGATAAACAAGGTAGGCAGAGATTACGGAATATTAACTGTCCCCAACGTTTTGTCGGGCGTGATCGAAGCTTAATACTTAAGTTATCTTATATTTGATCAACTGCGATTGACCGTGCTCGGTCTGGAGCCTTGAGCACTGCAAAATTTACATACACATTACGTTTGCTCCAGATTCTATTAGAGTTGCAACAGACACGGTGAGCTTATAGGTCTCAATGACGATTTATGTCTCCTATAGAATTTACTGTTGATCTAGTTACGTGCAAGCGCTATTAAACTTATCAGATTGATTTTCTTAGGTAACGATCTATATAAATGCGAATAATTATTCACATGCTGTTTGAAAATGGAAAACACAACGGATCAAATCTTTTATTCTTTAAAATTCGTTTTAAATTAATTAATTCGTAAAAATGTTGTAGTGATAGAACTCTTTACACCTGAGAAAGTATCACACTTTTACCAATTATTCTATATCCATGTAGTAATAGGCAAACATTGCTGTGTTCCGGTGTAAGAAGGACAAGGTGAAATTACTAGGCAACGAGATAAATGATCTTATTTCTCTGAGTGACGAGCAGGTTATTAGTATTATTCACGTTCAAATGTTTGCCTAACACTGTATTGTAATGGGTAGATGCACGGCTAGCTAGGGATCAAATGCATGTCTTGCCCATTCTGTCGTTCTATGTTACAAAAAAGTAATTAAAATATACATTTTTCAGCCGTCAGGGCTTCAGAAACGATGTACGTGCATACTTACTATTATTATGCTACCAAATAGCATATTATTATAAATAATGTATTCAAGTTCATTTCATTCTAAAGGGTTAATGTAGTGTGGAGTAAAGTAACGAATGGCAACGTGCACGAATATAGTAAATCACGCGCATAGCCAATGTTTGAAAATTGAAATTTAGTTTTGCATGGCATTTAATGGGATACGGCACTCGTTGGCGTTAATAACGCCCTACTCCTTTTCAGACAATACCATGAAAATCGATGTGGTGAATTGTAAAATAGAATGTTTACTCGCTTGACCTCTAATATTACAGGTTTGAACGGAATGTTCAAACCTACACTGTTTAACATTCCGTAAGTTACGGCTGGTTTAGTCGGGCGAACGGCGACTGCCGATCCGGAGACCCCGGGTTCAACCCCCACACGCACCACTGTCTTTTCGAAGTCATGTGCGTAATATCGCTAACTTAAAATGGTGAAGGAAAACATCGTGAGAAAACCGACATGTATCTAGAATCTTTCGAAGACATGTGTCCTGTCATCCACCAACCCGCACTGGGCCAGCGCGGTGGATTATGGGCTTGACTCTCTTCTTGCGAGAGAAGGCCCCGAGTCCCAGCTGTGGGAACATTTAGTGGGCTGCTTATGAACATTCCGTATCAATGAGGGGTTTAACCTAGATAGTATATTACTGTTGTTTGTGTATATGACGTCTCTTACGTCTATCCCACTTTTAATTGGTACACAACCGTAAACAGAAACTATAACATAAATTCCATCGAAAGTATCATACGTACAAGAAGCATGGAATTGAGATGGATTATCTGTCAACTCCTCAGTTTTTTTAAAGGGTACTTAATGTACTTAATGGCGGTATCCTATAATAATCCTGAGGTCGTAGGATCCAATCCCGCCTGCACTTCTAAGTATGTTTCCGAGTGTAGATCCACAAGTTTGTTCACACCTCTGGCTTTAACGGTGAAGGAAAACATCGTGACAAATCTGCACTTGGCAAATGTGGAGGATTATATGGCCTTGACTCGCTCCTTGTGTTAGTAGGCCCCGAGTCCCAGTAGTGAAAACAAAGTTGGCTGCTCGTACTTATGCTATCTGACAACTTTGTTTTATATGTACAATTGTACATGTATATGATTAAACTAACAGCGCCCTGTGGTTTCCTCCGCGTAGCTCTCGCATGGAAATTCCCCGCGCGGCGTTTTTGGGGATGAGAAGTACCGTATGTGCTATTCCAGAACTATAAACGGTCGATGTTTCAACCAACATGAGCCATTCATCATATCCGTGATTGAGTAATACACATCCAAATATCCAAACTTTCACTTTTTTTTTTTATAGCATAGAGTGACGAGACGAGCAGATCATGTGCCTGATGGTAAGCAACATGCCTGCCACATAACAACACAGTAACACGCAGCTATTGGAACATAATAGTCCAAATCATTACCTAGCACTGCACTGCGCTCGTCACCCAGAGATCTAAGATATTATGTCTCTAAGCCCTGTAATTTCTCTGGAATCATTGCCCTTCAAACCGGAACACAGTAATGTTTGCACATTACTGCTTGGCGGTAGAATATTTGGCAAAGGTGTGGTACTTCCCCAGGCGGACTCTGCTAAGAGTCCTACCACTACTAAAAACATATAATATACTACATACATAATAGTACTAGTTTTTACCCACGATTTCGTCCGCGCGAAATAAATAGTAAGGTAACCGAGGCAGTATTTTTACACCCATACAAATGTACGTGTACAAAAAAATTGCTTATATTAAATTTCACCCTCTTAGGGGTTGAATTTCGCAAAACCCCGTCTTAGCGAGCGCCTACGTGTTAAAAGGCACCTCCATGCAAAATTCGAGACTCCTAGCATTTGTAGTTTCTGAGATTCGGTGATGAGTGACCTTTCGCTTTTATATATATAGAGTAGTGGGATTGTTCAATATTTACTATGTTTCAAACATAACGTCTGAAAACAGCTATACTTGTAGTATAGTAGTGCTAATGAGAGTTCGAACTGTTAACCTACGTTATGTTAATGTAATTACTCTATAATATCCGTACGTTATTCGTCGCCATTTCAGGTCGAACCTGTACTAGATGGACACAAGACAAAAGCAAATGGCGTAGTAAGATATAGTCTGTAATCAATGAGACAAAAAAACCTGTGGGTGATGTTGATGATGAAAAAATTGGCAATCATAGGAACTGCCGATAGAAGTGAAAACTTATAACTCAGAATTTGATAGCTTACTTTGGAAACTACGCGGATGAAACCGGAGGGCGTGGAAACTAGATGGCCAAAGGCAATGGCCGAGTTTACCCGAAGATTTCTTATCATTCTCGAGCGTGACGCTAGAATTCAATTCCACAGCCCACAAAAAATCTGTTTGTGGGGCGCCAAAAGAAGGTTTAGCTTAAAAAAAATGGAAACACTTTGAACGTATGCATGCCTGCATAAATGATACTGATAGCGTAGCTTTTGTGTTCCTACGCTGATCAACTTTCGGAACAATGTTTTCGATTTTAAAGTTCAGCGGTGCACGAATCACGAACAACGAGCCGGCGGCATCTGTGCTATATTTACAACCCCGATAACTAAGGTTCGGTGCTATTGCGCTAGCTATTATTCTACAGTGTTACGCGGAATGGATATAATTCAAATGGTTGTATTTATAAGAGAAGATAGGTGCACTGCAATCTCCTTGTCATTAATTGTTTTGTTGTCTTAACTAATGAACCGTGATTGCTGTAGAGAATTGGATATACATAGTAGGAATTTTAATACCCAAAATAAACAGTTTGAATCCATTATTCTCGTACAGCTTTAGAGTGGAGTACGTTGCCGGCCTCGTTGTTACCTGAGAGATACAATTTAGAACGTTTCAAGGTCAGAGTGAATAGGTACCTCCTAGGTCAACGTGCGTCATCTTCGACCACACCGTCGCTTACGATCAGGCGAGTTGGTGGTCAAACGCGGACCTATACGCGTTAAAAAAAACGAATACAGCGAAAAATACATCAGTTCTACCGTGCCATAATTTTATTCATACACATATTTATATTATAGCTATGTAGATAAATATTGCTAGATTATTATCAAAGTAAAATTAAGTTTCGATTAGATACAGCCTTTAAACGTGACGCAGTATACATCGAGCTATAGGTAGGTATACTTCAACGCATTCAATTCAACCTTTATTAAAAGCAGAAGTGAACTTAATAAAATCTTACGCCGCGCAGATAAGAAATCGTAAGACGTTCCTTAGTTGGCCGAGCGTAATTTTATTTTTTCAAATAAGAAATAAACATTCAATCTGATACATTAATGCAGTCTCCATTAAACGATTAAACGTTGTACGCTCATCTGCATGCATGCAACGCAGGGACTGCCGTCTTCAAAGTGCAACCGCTCGGATAAATTCGGATTTGTAGCAAAACCGCTTCTGTGGACCCACTTTCAAATATATTTGGTTCATGTCAGTTCCTTTTGGCCTTTAGCTACACTATCACAGGCTAATGTTATAAACACGTGATTGTGTTTGTTTCTTGGATTATTGTTTTATCTCTTACTTTGTAACGGAACTACTGAATTATGTATGAATTTAGATAACTGCAGCCGTTGCTAAAAGACTTGAATTTACATTACTTCTATGTATCTATCATATGATCAACAATATTACGAATAAATGAATTTCCGTTGAGTAAGTAATGTATTTATGCTAATAAAAATATCACAGTCTTATTAATATATTTTAGTTAGTTACACCGTAAAAAAAGGTAAAGTTGTTCGTAATTGATACACTCATAAACGTGTAGTTCTTTCACCGTTTGAGTGATACAATGTACAACTTGATGTTAACTAAGCTAGTACTAATTACAACGTTGTACAAATTAATGTTATGATGTGGTAATTTTAAATAGATCTTAAGTTTGGGGGGTAAATAACAATTTAGAAAATTTCGAGTCGAATTTTTGTAATTGTTTAGTTAACCATCCACATTTATCTCATCCAGTGTATGTCCTCCATGTTTTGTGTACACATAAGCTCTGCAACCCTATATTGTACTAGTAGATTTGTTCAAAATGTTCTATATCACAAAAAGAGTTGTAAATATTAAGTAACGGTTTTTATGAAGTTACGTCTGGTCTAGTCGGAAGAACGGCTCCTGGCGATCGGGAGCCCCGGGCTTAAATCCCATGCGAATCACTGACTTTTCGAAGTCATGTGCGTTATGGTGCTAACTTAATTTACGTTGAAGGAAAATATCGTGAGGAAACCGATTTGTACCTGGAATCTTTCAATCTAATTCTTTCAATTAATCAATTTCTTCAAATCATTTGTAATTCACTGCATCGGGCCAGCGTGGTGGATTATGTCCTTGACTATCTAGACTATCTTCTCTTGACTTGTGAGAACGCCCCGAGTCCCAGCAATGTGAACATTTAATGGGATGTTTATGCATTTTTATACAAGTAGCAATTTTGAAGACAGTATAACTTAGACACCATAACACTAAACTTATAAAATAGAAAGAGAACGTTGGAAGCATCTCAATATAGTAGAAATACAGGAATCATGCATACAACAATGTTGCTAGTTCTCTATCAGCATAACAATATTTAGAGCTGGACAGTTGGAATCTGTTCGGATAGGGCGCGGAGGCTGAGTTGTGAGCAGGCAGTGCTGATTAAACTCACAATCAGGTCTGTAGTTCGGCAGAGTCTGCTCTTTGAATTTACGATGTGCCTGACCGACGCTTATCGCATGCGAATGATCTACCCAAGGCGCACGTACAACTCCGCACACATATTTTATTTTATTCGCGCTACTGTGATGTAATGAGCTGATAAATTGGAGAAAACCACCAATTAGTGTCGATGAATTTATTGTTTCTACTTAAAACGTTGGAGGGCCGAGTTATGCGCTTAATCTTAAATTGCATTTTGAAAGTGGCCCTCCTTTCCAACAATTACACGATTAAGAATTACACTGTTTGTCAATTAAGCGATTTTTGTGACGTTGATTTACGATTGGTTTTCATGTTCTGTAAATGCTACAATTAGTTACGTTACCGTTAAGTTCATGAGAAAATATTTTAGTGTCGCTTTTATCGGTGAAATATTTCAGTTCAAGATGTCAGCATTACGGGCATTGCTGAAATATCTTCTGAATGCTCTGATTTCTTAAATACTTGTAATTTCTGCATTTTATACATGTAGATAGATTCAAAGTTATGTAAAAGGAATCGCCATCCTGCCAGTGTTATTCAAAATTATTTATTTATTTAATAGTTAACATTAAAAAATGCCAAACATAATGTCGAATGATCTTTCATGCGACAATTTCTCAACTTTACGTTACAAATTGTGTGACATATACTCGTAATAAAAAAGAAATTGAGTATCTCATTATGTTAAAAATGTTAATATAACACGAAACTGCACCTAACATGAGTCACGTACAAGGTGTTTTAATACGTACTCTGTTTATAATAACAAATTAGCATGTTAGTTTGCTTATACACATCTCAATATTCATGAGAGCAGCATAGAGCTCCCTTAGGGAGAGAATAGTGGCGCTCACAGGCCATTGTCGCAGAGTGCACATTGCCACAGATTATATAATAGCTAGTAAGTGTCGTTCAGCTCAAGTGGAACTGATTTGCATGCATCACATGCTCTGCTCAAGAATGATGGTACGACACTCTGAAATAAAACACTATGTGCCGTAAAAGGGATTTAACCAACTCGTTTCTATACACGGCTCTATTGAAAACGTAGTAATAATTTTGTGTACATTCTTATTGCGAACTCGGTAATGCTGAAGTGGACTACAGTGTCCAAATATAATTCGATTTGTTTTTTTCAGATTGGTGTCTATAAAATCCATTTGGCCAGTACTCTACAAACGGCACGAATAATACATTTTTTGGTTTCCGTTAAGTTTTAGTAATATTTAGTATTTAGTGGCCGTGACAGAACCTCAAGGCAAACCCTGACATAGGAATAAGTAATTTTCAGTATATTGTAGTTTATTTTGCTTTTATATTACAATGAACTATACGACGTCACTCGTTTTAAGCAGCTTTTTTCATCTTAATCATTTAACAACTTCTTTATGTTATTTTTTAGCTTTCACATAGCTTTCATTTATCCTACATGCACACACCTACACACATAATGTTTAGAAAAATGCTAGCTTACCATGAAATATCTTTGTACCGTTCTAAGAAGGAATTCTAAAGAGCTAAGCAAATTAATCTTACAGACCAACCTAAATAAAAGTTGACAATACGCATTTTTTACTATAATGAGCTTATTAGAAGTTTATGAATAAAGAGCTATCAGTGGAAAAAATAGACTAAAGTTTATTGCGCAAGTCGTACAATAAAGTATTGTCGAGATCGTGAGAATCGTGCGCGTCGAGATACATAAATGACAATTCTATTTTCATCTCATGCTAGTCCCAGATTCCATTCCTATTAGGTCTGTGTACAGCGCTGCACGAAATTGCTTCATTCAATTTAAAGTGAGTGCGTTGACATACTGAGTTGAGAGTCGCCGGAGACGGTATTTGACCCAACTAACTTTCGGATATGGTTTCTGTAAAGAAATTAAAATAACTTTTACGAATGATAATAGCGTTTTTGTTTCTCAAAGTTAAAGAGATCCTTGGTAAAAATTTCAGTATGTAACATGATATTTATAGATTTTATCTATGTATTTATCTTGTTAATATGTCGGCAGCAACGGTAATCTATTTTTAACAGTTAAATGAAAAACTTCATACACACTTTTTTAAACTTAAGACGACGTTGTCCTATTTCTAATACAAACAGAATGATAAGTATTTGCTTTCGTGTAATTTAGTATGGTTGATTAAAGAACACCTTATAGGTAAAGACAGCTCTTGGGGGTATGATTTTCCTCAAGTGCATTAATTATACAGTACACACAAGGGTAAACGGGAAATGAAGCAGTTTTTCACGAAAGGTGATTTGATCTACTCGTATAAAAAATAAATGTAACGTTAAGATAACTGTGATCTTGTCAAACACATGACATGAAGTGTCGATAAAACAGTGGCGACACGCAGCTATTCCGCGTGTCGAGGCTGAGATAGGTCAGGAGATGAGTCACGGGTGCGGGACTGTGCGTGTGACTCCGTTGATTTATCTCGGTTCATTACACGCGCTGCTCGACCATTTAATCGGACTGCGGGAGGCGCCCGCGCAACTCTTGTGCGTGATTGTACTGGCCGCGTGAAAATTGTTTCAAAAATATTTTTCTGTTTATACGTGTTTTTCTGCCTGCAAAAAGCCTGTGAACAGGCTTTTTGGAACTAATAAATACATTATTTTTTTTACCAAATTGATGTATTTACGAACGTAAATATTATAATACCTTGCGTATACCGTGCGGTGCTATTTGGGTTCGTGTTCCAATAGCTGCGTGTCACTGTGCTGTTATGGGCAAGCATATTCCTTACCATCAGTCATATGCCCTGCTCGTCTTGTAACTCTATACTATAAAAAAGTAGGAAAAGTGTGTTCTTTTTGTAAAAAATAACTGAATGTTTCTGAATATGTATTCTGAAATAACTACTATTCAGGAATGGTAATTTAATATTCAAAAGCTTACATTTCTATTTAGTTACATTTTATTATTATTATTCAATTCAATGTAGGTAATAACTTTGTCGAACGAGCTATTTTCGTCTTTGCATACTGCGTAAATAAACCAAATAATTTAAAACATTTGTCGACAACAGTACCTCTGTCATCAGTTTTTTTAACAGTACCCTTTTAGCCCATGTCACGCAATTGTTGGCCGGTATTGATCGAAATCGGCCATAATTAAATATCTCATGCACCCTTTAATACACTCAATTTATTCTGTCTTCGTCCCGTGTACTCGGTTTAATTAAGATTGATACGAAATGTTTAATCTTTAACTGCCGAACCGTATATTCAGTTTCCTGAATAAATAATCGGCTCTGTGTGAATGACCTCTTGGACTATAAAGCTGAGACTCCACCCGAGGTGTTAGTGGAAGCTATGCGGTGTGAGAATGGGTTGCAAATTTGTAGATCAGTGTGTACAGTCCGCGAGGTATAAGCTGAGCTTTGCATTAGTGTGAGTGATCACATGCATACGCATCTATTACCAAAAGTACAGTCAGACAACAAACTCTTAAACAACAAGCTGACATTAACTATCCAGGATCAATATGGTCATTGCGAAAAGAAGTATCTCTTTTAGGATTCAAATGGTCAAGGACAGAGAATAACAGAAATTTTTTAATGGAAAAGCATGAGATCCGTCACCTACGTATAACTTATTTACTTAAAATTTCCGAATACCGTATTCAGGGCAGGCCTATCGTTTATACCGATGAAACATATATTGACACCACTCACACTTAATCAAAATCATATTCAGATGGCAGCACTTCTGGTTTGAAGAAACACCTTATTATGAGAACATGGTCACAGCGTCCTGCGTCTGACTGTACTTTTGGTGATCACTCACACTAATGCAAAGCTCAGCTTATACCTCGCGGACTGTACCTATCATTAAACTACAGATGTTCGAGAAACCTAAGCGGCCAGATACTATGCAATAGTGAGTCTCGAAGATTGGTTTCAAATTGGAGTTTTTTTTTAATTCGATTATTTAGTTCGCGTTGCTCCCATTCTCCAATTCTCGCTCGGCTTCTTTTGTTTATGTATTTACAAAATATAGTTTCACTATCTTGTACCAAAGCTAAGTAAGGCCAGGAAAGTGCAATGATTCTGTTGTAAACATTTATCTCGCGCTCTTTTTAGCTATCTGGCATAGATCGAGTGGACGTTCAACCTTATAAATATGGCAATGGTATCGTTCCCAGCAGTTAAATTTGACGGCCGCACAAAAGACTTCAACGCGCACCTTCTACATTTGTTTGATTGTTATTTGATGAGAAAAAAAGAACTTTCGTTGGCTTATTCATTTATAACTGCTGTAATGATGTAGTCTTCTTTAAATATTCTCGTTAAGCTACGTCCTATAAAGCTACAAACTTGTGGTGGAAAATAGAAAGAAAATAAAACGATTGTGGATCATTCATACGTGTAACGAGCGATGGTAAAACCAGATCGGAGTAATTACGTGGTTAGCTTGAAACTAAGAGTAAATTTCACCGTTCGATACGTAACTATTGGTGTGAAATAATGATAATTTTTTAATGTTAATGAGGTTGAAAAGGCCAAGTAACAGTTTACCGTGGAAGGACACTTATCGGGTTGTTTTCGCCTAAGACAAGATGAAGGTAATTATCGTTGAACTTTTAGATAGTGTGTTGTTCTGATAAATGTTACCTACTTAGTGATTTTTACTATTTCATAATCTACGTTAGCTAAAGGCTTCGGCATAATATTTGATGACGAGGTTGTTGATCTCCATGAACTAGAACCTCACGCTACAGCACCTATCCTTGACAATTATCTCTTTGAGCTTTCTTTGTCACAATCACACTAAAGTTAATTAAATAAAAATCAGTGATACGCAACGTTTGCCAAAAACCATACTATTGCCATATGCACAAAATTTTAATCATCTGTCGTCAACATTGTCAATCTTACTATATAAAATTTGAAATCTTTTTGTTTCAACTTGTGAGTTATGTTATTTTATGTGTTCAATAAAGCGTACCTACCTATCTTATTGATATTTATATTTCACTAGAAGTTTGTATGGTATGGTAAAATTCAGTCTTACACGGTGAGATATTAAGGCCGGTTGCTTAGTGTCAAAGGATAGTAATTTTGCCATCCTAGGGTACTATTTAAACGGTAGACAGTGTCAGTGGCACATTTGCTGCGCTCAACGATTATTCACGCCAACTTAGGATCTGCAATATCGAACAGAATTATCGCCATGAAAATTAAATCGTCTTACTTCAGTCTTTACCAGCTTTGAAATAAGGATTGAGTTTGGTTGCGTATATATTGTATTTTTTTAATTAATTGGACTTTACGCATTCGTGAAGCTAGCTTTTTAGTATTGAGCTTATTAAAACGTTTGTAATGGTCTAAGTATATACCTGAGTTACGAACTTATATACAATTGCACAATATATTGCATAACTGTTTTCTAAAAGTGTTTTTTGCTGCCTTTGAACTGAGTTTGCAGTAATTTTGGAAAAAAACTGCATTCGATCTAGGTTTTTGACTGAACTCATCGAGATAGCAACGGTAACTAAGATTTAAAATAGTTTTTGCTGTGTCAATCTAGAAAAGTACTGAGTTCTTTTAGAATTGGGATTTAAATAATGTTGATTGTTTAAAAAATCCAATCTTATAATCTTTTGTTGATTTTTGTCTAATCTAGTTGTCACTTAGGAACTGAATGTGAGTTGTGACTTTTTGCATGACAAAAAAAACAATGGGATCATATTTCCTAAAGCTGTAGTTTAACTGTTTATAATTTTAGTAGGAATAATACACGAAAATATAGATTACAGGAAGACATTAATATTGTGAAATAAATAGTATATTGTTATGCACAATGATATTTTAAGGGAGTATGAGTGATATCCAAATCTAAAATACTTCCTCTTGATGATAAGGGAATGCAATTGTAACATGGCGGCCATTTTGTTTAAAGGTGGGGTCATTTTGACCCCGCCTCGCGTTTCCGCTGTGGGATAATTAAATATTACCCCACCACGAGACTCCCCCTCAAGAAATCTGATTCGCCATACATTTGTTTACACTTTTTTAAAACGTATTGTTATTATGTGTGAGTTATAAGCGGTGTAAAGGAAACGCAATTATCAGTAATTAAGTAGAACTCTGTCTGATTACACCCGTGTGTATTTTGCTGTGCAATTAGTTGACCGGTGTTTTAAAAAGGAATGCGAAGTTAATACCGAGCAAATTCAAATAGAAACTATTATATTTTGAAACTGAATCTTAAAAAAATCAGCATACTTTTTTGCCATGTATGTACGTACATACTATGTACGTTATAGATGTGACGAATTGAAATCTTATGTTAAAAACTAGACCATCAAAGCTATATAGATTGATAGATATGCTTTATTGACACACCCAAACAATAGGGTACACAAAAATAATTCAATATAAATTAAAACTAGCGCGACAAGTTATAAATAAAATAAATATTGGTGGACAATTCACACACAACACCATCTGACCCCAAACTAAGCAAAGCTTGTATGATGGCGGCCAGATAGCTGCTATAATACTTATATAGTTTTAAATACATACTTATTATACATAGAAACACCCAAACACAGTGCAAACATTTGAATTCATCACACAAAATATTTGCACTGGGTGGGAATCGAACCCACGACCCTCGGCTTCGCAGGCAGAGCTACTACCCACTAAGCCACGAGGCCAGTCAAAGTCAAGTTGGGCGGTACAAGCTAAAAGCGATCTTTTCACGGTAACCTTGGGATGGAAAATAATTTCTAACTATACCTATATCGGGCTATCTGGAGGAACAGAATAATGACTTTTACCCAGGAGTAGAATTTACGCTAATGCCAAAAAAATATTATACATCTGGAATTATACATATACATATCTACTTACCATGTTACGATTGTGTGCTTTCGCATATCAAAATATATCATAATCATAGTCAGCCAACATTCGTCCACTGCTGGGGACAAAGCTCTTAGGATTGTTTGCCTTTTATAGGTTTACACTTGACTGCTATCTCGCCTGATGTTAAGCGACGATGCGGTCTACGATAGAACGTGTTTACCTAAAAGAAACCGATTCACTCTCGATTTATAAGACACAAGTATTGTAACCATCAGGAAAAAACCTACTCGATCAACGCATTCCACAGCCTTGACGTTCCTATGACAAAAGTAGAGTCAAACATCTTCGTTCGTGTCTTTGGAATGTCAACCATGAAACGGTGTCACGTTTTCGAGCTGCCCATCGATTTCTCGATAATCGATGTCGATTTTTCGAATGTACCATGATACGCCACTCATCCCGACCCTCTGCTTTACGTTTGCAACCGCTACTTTGGCGCCGACGTTTTTCGTAAATCGTCACTCCATCTAGTCTCAGGGCGTCCTTTACGGCGTACGTTTACCAATTCATGGGCGCCACTTGAAAAGTTTGTGGCCGGCCCATTGTCACTACAGCGTGCACTATATCGGTGTCTATAGTTTTCTGTTGGATAATTTTATCAAGCAGAGAGAGAAAAAAGGTCTGAGGTAACAAATATAAAAATATAGTCTAACATAAATATAGTATAGCTTTTTTCTATCGGAATCCTCACAGCTCAAAAAAGCGACATCGTTTTATGGTTGATGTTCCAAAGGCACGAACAAAGAGATTTGACTCTACTTTTGTGATAAGAACGTCTAGGCTGTGGAATACGTTGTCTGAGTGGGTTTCCCCGATGGTTACAATCTTTGTGTCTTCAAATCGAGAGTGAATCGGTTTTTTTCTAGGTAAACACGCTCCACCGTAGACCGCATCGTCGCTTAACATCAGGCGAGATGGCAGTCAAGTGTAAACGTAAAAAAGTAAAAAAAAATTGTCAAATTAAGACCTCCGTCTTCTTTAAAATCAGTTAAACACAGGACAGCTAATTGAAACACTTACTGTGCTTAATCTTGATTTTCTATCAGAAAATTACCTACTAGGTATGATTTCCGTTCTGTCTAGTGCAACAACCAGTTTTAAGTAATTTTCATTCATGTTTTCTTAGATACAACACAAATTACCTTTGCACGACCAAGATTTCCATAATCGCAGTTACATTAACACAATCCAACAGCTAAATCACATCTGCGAGGCGATAGTAAATTAATTAACCTTTAAGATGAGCTCGGCGCATCGTTCACACTGTCATCTGATAACGTTTATAATTATTCGTGTAAAGTTACGAGTTATAATAATTGCATGGCGATGGAACGCTTGGGGGTGCGCGTGTCTCTGATTCAGAGCAAATTGAACAGCGAGATTGCCTCTCTCGGGAACATCTCATTTGACGCTGCAACGCTCCTAATTGTTCCACTCCTTCGACTCGACTCTATTGTGTCGCGAGCTATCGCTGGCGAGTTATTAACACGGAACCAGCTCATAGATGCTCCAACAATGTGTTTTATTGTGTTTGTTCTCACATTGTTCGTCTCTAGTTCTCGAAACTAACAAAAGCCGTTAATCTCCTGAACTATCCGAGAATATTTCACGTTCGCTTCGTTCGTGTTGCAACTAAATACTGATTGGGAGCCAATTCTGACCTATTCAGAAAGCTCTATTAAGTTGCTTTGATTGTCATTTGTTGCACTTCGCAATGCGCGGTATATTTTGTTTTGAAACCGACCAGATATCGGTTTGTTACTGCATGTACGCGCTGTGTTCGACTGGTTTTTAATTGCCACCTCGGAAATGCGCTTCGGATGCTGATTTAGAGCAAATTGAATGCTTCGAGCGCACTACGTCCAACCGACATCTCATTCGTCCGCACTCTCGACACCCATCAATTAACCACACCGTAGTAGTAGGTTTAGGAACGCAACTGCATCATCGCTAAGCGGCTTGTTACGCCGGGAATCCTTTTACAAACTCAATTTAAGTAAGCGTGCTTCGTGAATATCATCAACATATTCACAGCGTTCCGACGCATATACCTAAGCGGCATTCCACTCATGCGAGAATGATGTGTGAAACGTAATTGAATTGGAAGAAAAATAGGTTAAATGTTTACTTAACGCGTTCGCAGACCGCTAGAGAATCGAATTAATTGTGCGCCGTGATGGATCCGTAAGACGTTCGTATTGTCCTCGCGGCATAATTTTGCGAGTAATTGTATGTATGAATATGAAATGAATAGCGGATTATTTTGTGTACTGTCAGTTAATATGATGACAGCACAATGAGCGGTGTTCGCTTCGCTGTCGACTGACTACTCGGGAGGCCGTGCTACGCTTATGAAAGCTGATGTCGTAAGATTTTTTTACGTTCCGTCTAATAAAGTAATCTTATATGGAAACGTGTTAACATTTTATAGAAACCGCACCATTGGATGCGTAATTTGGGTCAAGTAATTTAAATAAGTAATTACGTGACATGATACCAATTTTCAAATAACCACTCACTGTTTGTCCAAAACATCCTCGCCGTCATTTCACAATTTTGGAACGGTGCGCTAATCACTGAGATTTAGGTGTTATTATAATTTTCAATTTAGAATGTCTGCTGTTGTTTCGTAAAATTGAATTTACTTCTTATTTTTATTTAATTTTTAAATTACCGTGGGCCGCAGCAGTCGTCGACTTCTGATAATTGTTAATGGTTTTGCAATCATGTTGAGTTAATATAATTGATCCCTCAACACGCAATTGAATTGGTTATCATTGACGCTCTCAAAGAACGGTGCGCTCAATTTGAACGCCTCATTAAAACATTATCGAATCTAGGTTACAATATAATCGAACAGTTCGCACGGATGTTCGGATATTTATAATAGTCATAACGTTAAAAAAAACATCGGCTTCACAGTTGTTAACAAGGACGTTATATCGACGTCTCGTCACGGTTTTTTGTGTGTTACAAATTGCAGTTGCCTCTTTAATTGGTCGGTCTGGGAGCGCAATGACTGGCTCATTCCGTAGTGCGAAGTGCGCGAGCGACATAATAATACGTTCGAGGACTTACATGCAGGGACGGACTAAGCGTTGTAAGAACGACCCTGCGGCGTCGTCATTCGTGCCATGCGGGCTCTTTATCTAGAAAAGACATGCGGGGCACATGATCCTAATGATAGGCTCTATTTGTCTTTGTTGTTGCTGAAGTCGATAGCTGCGTCGACCATAGCGTAAGTGTATGCTGTCATGCAGCAGATTTCTCTTCTTTTATCATCAATGCGTACTCTATTATTCAATCTATAGCCTAACTGGCAGGTATGGCAGTATTTTTCGGTATATTAATACAAATAATTAAAATTCCTACACGTCTGCACAAAATACTTAACGATGATGATAATCAACTTATTTCAAACAATTGTGAAGTGCGATATTTACTAAGCTACTTAGTTACGGCCGGCCTAGTCGAGAAAACGGGAACTGCCGATCCGGCGACTGCCGAGCCATTGCGCCAATGTGGTATGTCTGCCTTACTTACCCTTACGAGAGAAGTCCTCGAGTCCCAGCAGTGGAAACATGTACTGGGCTACGTATACTTATGCGATATTTTCTGATTGCCATAATTGCTTATATTACGTCCTTCGTTTCAATCGATTAACAATCCTACTAAAAATATTATAAAGCCGAAAGTTTGTGTGTATGCTTGTTACTTCTTCACGTCTAAACGCCTGAAGCAATTTTAGTAATATTTGGTATGGACTTTTGTCCCGAAAACATAACGGAGATAATGGGAACGGAAACTACGCGGGCAAAACCTCAGGACGCTGCTATTCAATAAAGACGTTGATTTAATGTCATTACGTTCGTAAAGTACGTTAAAAACTGAAAAAAAAAACTGTTATTTACAGATTCCAAAAAAAAAACGAGATAGCCGAAACAGACGTTGCGAATGACTAAACAATTTCTTCGTAGTCCAAATCCGGCACTGTAGCAAGGCACGGAGTCACTAATGGCGGTAGATGTACAGGGTCCTGCTGAGTCAGCGTACTTGAGCGGTGACGGCGCCGCCGGAGTACTTCCTGATACCCGCTGCTGCGTCTCGATTGGCAGCTTACTCTTCACGATGCCCTGTTCCACCCTTATATTGGCAGCTTACTCTATATCGAGCCCTGTTCCTACTGATTTTCTGCTGAGACAAATTATTTATTTTTGAAGTGAAAACTTTTTTAACGCACCTTTAGATCTAGACACACGGCAGTGTGGCCAGCCAAGTTCATTCAAGAAAACTGGCGATCCGCACTGTGTATAATATTAAACGAACCATTTGGAGCTGGTTTTGTCCTCCTCATAGCTTTAAAAACTATTGCACATTAACTTGTGAAATTGCTCACACCATTAGGATTGCAGGATATCAATATAAAGAATAATTAAATAGATCAGGTTTTCCACACGGTACCTTTGTATTAATCGTAAGCAGATGAGGTGTATGTCAGCTATGGCGACATAGTGATGTGCCGCGACAAAAGTATGACACTTCCACAAGAGCGACAAGACAAGAGCGATCAGATCCGTGCTTTTGGTGTAAAGCGTTTGTTCTAACTCAATACATAGTAAATGTAAACTCTTTGGACGCACCACATACAGATTTGTCGTGGGCTGTGAATTGAGCTCAAGCGTCACGCTCGTGAACGAAAGAATTCTTCGAGTGAACTCGGGACCGTAGCCATCTAGAAATACTTGTTATGCGTGTTACCATGGTTACCATTACACATTTACACACATCTAACCATGGCCATGCAGTCTAGATGGCCATGCTTAGAAGACTTATTTAGATGACAATGCTTTGAAGATTTATTCCAGACTGACAGAGCCCTCCGGTTTCACCCGCGTAGTTTCCAAAGTGTGCTATTAAATTCTGAGTTGTAAATTTTCACTTCTATCGGCAGTCCCAATAACTGAATTTTTTTTTTGCATTATTTTTACTTTCACTTTTAACGTCTTTTAAATGTTAGTAATTATAGACTACTACGTTCGCGAAACAAATCATTGATTCATAATGAGAAAACATATTTACAAACTTTCAAAAAAGCACTGTGAAATTGAACATAATTAACCTATTATCTTTAATTCAGAACAAAATCCTATATTGCTTTGTTTTCAGAAGTCGCTCAAAGATTGTAATTGAGTTATTGTATAATACAAAAGCATTGAGATATCTGACACAATCAACAGAACTCGTCGTTTACCCGATAAAGGATTACGAAACTCCCAATAAATAAATCCTTCCTAAGCAAGCAACATCAATAGAATCAACAGAATCGAAATGGCTATGCGCAGAAATGGAAACAAACAGATTTCCCTCTACACTCCGTCGCCCTACCCAGAGCCTCACTTTATCTGTTTTAAATTCCCGGCACGCACGCCTCCTTGTTTGATTGTATTTCACTTAATCCGTCCGTTACGCTCATTCTCTATGGTAATTCATCGGAGCCATTGTTTTATTTTCGTGCAAAGCTTCATTATACCTATCGAACTCCAACAAGCAACTATCATCCCTACCTAAAAAGGAACAAAAACTATATTATCTTTTAAACGTGGAATTACTACATAGATCGACCGGCCCTACGTATCCGGTCGGACCACTCTCGTTTGCACCTTGTCAGCGGCTACCGATTCTATCTACAACCCTAATTGCTGATATTCCATTAAAGTAATAAATACGCTTCGCCTTCTCACCTTCTTATTAAAGTTGATTACGGCACTCTTCTGTTTCTATTACGTCATGAGTTGTTAATGCTTGACGAACGATTCTTAAGTTCCTTTCGTTATGTTAACAGTGTTCCTGAGATTTAGTGTTTGCTTTGCCGTATGGAGGTATCATCATAGTATAATTATGTAGCAAGTCCATTAAGTTTTATTTCGGGGTCTAATGTATTCCGTCATGCTAATTGCATTAAGTATGTAGGAGGTTCTGTGATAAAAGTAGTTTTTATTATAACTACTTTAACAGGTGTCGGAAAGTATGTTAAGTTGTGATAAGGCTCTAAAACATCGGTTCAGTTCACACCGTTTTGACTCATACATATGTTTTCATGAGGCCGCTCGCGAGTTCTCATGCGCGCATCAGATTGTGGATGAGAGAGTGGGCCGTCACTGTACTATACCGAAATTGGTGCAATGTATAAGCTGCCTTACTTGAATTGAACAGAATAGCATACAGTACAAGTCTTGATGTCTTGTGATTCGGGTCTTGGATTCACTGGAGTGAACTACTATGATCTTTTAGCTTTCACATCAGATTTAGCAGATGTATTGAACTCATAACTCATAACAGTTGGGACGCGAATCCTCTCATAAGGAGCAAAGGCGTGCGTGTTGATGGATGAACATGTCCTCGAAATATGTTTTTCTTGACACATGCTGGTTTTCTCAGGATGTTTGTCTTCGCTGTTAAAGCCAGTGGTAATGAGAAATTTCCGCATCTACACTTTGTGCAGGCGGCATTTCAACCCACGACCTCAAGCTTGCGAATCTGGCGGCTTATACCACATACATATACAATACATTGTACATATATTTTTTATTATTTGAATTTCTACTACATAAAAGTTTATACTATAGTCCGACCTACGAGTACCATTGAACGCATGAATGTTTGCATGTTGAATATAGTTTTATCATGACTTGTTATGGAAGTTTAACTCCGCTGAAGCGTTCTTCTTAGACCAACAGGCAAGATCTCTGTCATCTAACGCAGCGTCGTAGGCGGACTACGTGTGTAATGACGAGATCATTCCCGATAACAATAGATAAACTTGTACGGCTCAGCTAGAATAACAGATTCTCAGCTCAGGCGTGAAGTTCAATAGTACCCACTTACCACCAATTGTACAACCGGCCTAATACGCTTTGTGTGCTAATAGTAGCGTTCCGCGAATTGTGCCGTGAGACAGATCCTCGTATTGGACAATTTATGGACTGCACGTACAGTATAAATACACAGAATTATCTGTATACACTTTAGATTCCTTAACATTCCTGATACGGACCTGGATTCCACATAACTAACGCAGTGTTACCATGTTACACTAAAACGTGACTGAAAAATTAATCTTGGAATTAAATGTCCAAAAAGTATTTCTTTCCTTTACTAAATTGATGCTTCGCGGTGCTGAATGAATTTTGATTTTGCAACGCACTCGTTACTCAATGCTAATATGTGATCGCGTTAAGTTCATGAAAAAAATTTAAAGGTATAAGTAATGTAAAATCTAGAAAAGCTGCTACGGAGAATAGCAAAGGCGGAGAGTTTTGACTATTTTCCCTCAAATGTACAATGTGCATATTTATACAGCTGTACCTAATTAAGATAATAGGTTAAGATATTTTTTCTAATTTTATGTTCACAGTTATTATCAATTAATTAATATAAATATACATTAAATGCATAAGGCGGATCTAGCAGGTTAATGTTATATTTTCATAGATTGCATGTCTTGAAGAAATCGCTATTAGCGATACTGGTGCTAGGATATTTTTGTTTTATTTTGTTATGTGCAAAGCCAGTCAGTGTTTTTGAGCTTCTATATGCTATACTACAATAGTGAAAAGTTATAATAATATGACTTCTCTGCGTAACCACGTTTAGCATTATACATTATTCTAATGCATTATTGACTTCTCATATCAGAACTTTAATAAAAGTTGGATGCCTTTCAACTATGCAGTGCGTAAAGTCCTGTATTAGTACGAGTCTGTCCATGAATATAAAAGAGGTGTGGTGGCTTAGTGGCGATAACATACGAATCGTGAAATCGTTTAAATCCCACTTGTACCAACGGTAAGTGTTTTTCTACGTTCAAATATTTAAGTTTTGTTATTGACAACGTGTGTTATGATGACGAATTTGAGAGAAAATTGGTTATGGTAAACTGAAAAAAAGTGTAAGAGAATGAACAAAAAGAAGCTCATTGTGTGCCGACCATGGGTGGATTTTTTATAGACTGGTGGACACTTCTCACACAACATCTAGCACCTAGCTAAGTAAAGCTTAGACTACGGGAACCAGATAACTGATACAATACTTATAGAGTTGTATACGCATACTCATTATATTGCGGTCCGCCCCGACTTCGGTCGTAGTACAAATATAATAAAGCCAAAAGGGATCACGTACTATCCAATGGTGGAAGAGGATTTTTGAAATCGTAATGTGATTAGTGCGTTCGAACAAATAAACTCTTTACCTTTATAATATTAGTATAGGTAGATAGAAAAACCCAGTCATACAACACCTATTATAGAAATGAAGATAACTTGATTGTAGTTAATAACCGAGGTAGCTTATGATGGTGTTTGGATCTATGTTGTAATTGTATTGATTCTGCATGTTTTGTGTAACCGTCGTCGATTTGAGCAGACGCAGTGAATGTTACCCTCGTTTAAGTAAACACGGTACAAGGCGCGTAGGCACCGTGTCCTGTTTTTGTCTGTCTTACTTCGCCGCTGTGCGCTCGTTATCTTGTTATCCTATCGCGGCGAGATTCCGCCTTTTTGCGCAACTGATGCACTCAGTATGCACATATTTCGCTCATTCCGGTATCGGAGTTTGTTTGGTCGTCAAGCCGACAGACGCCACCGTGTTTCTTGCATATGAGTGGGGATTAGGGAGGTTTTAATTTTAATGAACTACGGAATCCTGTAGGATTTCTGTAATGAAAGTACATCAATGATACCGCGCCTGTTTTGCAGAAGATGAAAACGAGACGATCTGGTTTGAATCGAAAGGCCTCTAATGTTAGACGTATCTTAGGGTTTGTTAGCTTGGTGTCTTAAAGTCGAGAGTGATTCGGTTTTTTAACACCCGACCAAAAAGGGGTGTTATAAGTTTGATGTCGATGTAAGTCTGTCTGTCTGTGGCACTGTAGAGCTCAAACGGATGGACCGATTTCTATGCGGTCTTTTTATTTGAAGGATAATTTCCGTGCGGTGGTTCTTAGCTATGTTTGGTTTTTATCGATTCAAGATGGCCGCCTCCACAAAATGGCGGACACAATCTTCCTCAATATGGGTATCAAATGAAAGGGCTTAAATAGTAGAATACTACACACTATGACAAATTTTAAGTCTAAGATGGGCGCTACCACGAAATGGCGAAATACGTTTCTTTTTTCACTACTCACTCAATATGGGTATCAAATGAAAGGGCATGACTAGTAGAATGTCGTACAATTTACAAATCCAAAGTAAATCAAAATGTTTAATTAATTTCTTGTTTGTTCTTGTTCTAGGTAAGCACGCTCCATCGTAGCTCGCCACCGATGCCAGCCACGTGCAAAACTATCGTCGTTAAAAAAAAACGACTGGAAGAGAACTTCAACTTTCTACATAAAATAGTAACGCACGTGTATTTGTGTTCTGGTTGAAAGGTTAGTGTTTTTAGTGAAATTATTAGATAAATATAAACAATACTATATACTAAAGGTCACTCAAGTTACGACATGTGAGATATTAGGCACCGATTAAAACGACTAGATATTTAAAAAAAAAAAAGGTGTGTGCTTAAGACCACACGGCAGAAGTGAAAACTTCATTAGCTGATTTTTGTATTAGGTAGGTATGTCGTATTATAATAAAATATTATGGATCGTATTAGTTGAATAAACGAGTAAAACAAGCCAGAAATTAAAGTAAATGTTTATTGAAATTTTATTTATATACAAAGTAGCTGTTACCCGTGACTTAGTCCGCGCGAAATAAATACTAAGGTTACTCAGGCAGTACTTATTTGTATACCCAGATTGTATACACATTTATGGTTAGTAAAAAAAGTGTCCAGGTTCAAAAAGTTGTTGGCCGGGGCCGGCTTTTTAAAAGTTACTCCAACTTTGTATGCATTCACACGGTGCACCCCTATGATGCCCCTAACATTGTCCGCAAAAAGGTTGGTGAGTGTAATAGGATTTTTGTTACTTACCGACTTTCTCCTATTCCGTCGATTCCACATACACTACACTGTCTCCACTACGATTTTCTGGGAATAGTCTCTTTCTCTTATGTTTTGGGTTTTCTAAATAGTTTGTAAGAAACATTTTCACTTGGATTTGGCTTCAATAATTTTAGGTCTGTTCGACGGGGTCACCCCCGTCGCTAGCGACGCTCATATTTATTTATGCTATTGACTATATACAAAACTAAATATTTACACGAAAGAAACGAAATATTTACACAGCAAAACGAATTAATTTGATTGTGAAAATTTTAAAGCACCCGTCGTGTTTTCCCGCCCAAAGAAAAGTCTTTTGGAGTTGGTAGCCGTCAGTGTTGCCACTATGATTTTGAGCTTGTCGCCAAATAGTTATGAAACAAAGTCGCCGGTTTTGATTGAATTATTAAGGGAACAATAGTCTGGAAGAATACATAAGCTATTTTTATCCCGGAAATATAGCTGCTAGTAAGAATATAAAATGGCACTGGTCTAAGTACCTACAATGTTAAGCAATTTAAATTAAAAGGGAAAAGGAATAACTTAAGGCAATAATTAACATTATTATCATGTAAGATTCAAACGAAAATACAAATGATTGAATAAAGTGTTAATAATGTAATTGGGAAAGTTCCTGCTATAATGTGCGTATCTGTATGTATAGAAATTTGAAGTAGAGTTTATTGTAGACTTCCATGTTGTTTATGTTTGAGAGAATGAGTTAATTTCCTTATAAATATGATCTGACTCCCAATGACCTTGTGTTTTTCCTTCTCCAACCTTCTACACTACACTAGTATATTCCCCTTTGTCGGTAACACGTCGTCTAAATCCGCTAAAAGATTTAAAAAATTCGCCAGTTTCAGCGACACAGTCGCTAAGGTCAACACTACACGCCGGTAGCGAGAGAGAGAGAGAGTATCTATTGTCCCATGTCCTCCTCTAACAATTATCTTTCTCGGTCTGGCACGTTTGTTGACCACATTATCTTTCTCGCTCTAGCATCCCGAGCTTACCCGAAATTTCTTATCATATCCGAGCGTGATGATCACGTGATCATGAATCCATTTCACAGCCCACGAAAATTCTGTCCATAGCGCGCCTAAAGAAGTTTTCACTTCAAAAAAGTAAAGAGTTTCGTATAACTGCATTTTCCTATATTTTATTAGACATTCCAATTCCAACATCTATAAATAACAGCAACATTGTAAATGATAAAACGATGCCCTTTAGAGATTCATCGATAAAACGAAATTTCAGAGAAACTGTAGTTGGCTAATGACAAACACCCAAGATAATTGGTCAAAGAAAGTCACGCTGCTGTGAAACCCCTTTCACGGCTACAATGCAACCACCGTTTATGGCGTTAACGAAGCTAAAGGTCTCTCTGCTCTCGACCTTCGATGAACCGCTTATTATGTCTAAATTAAGATCAACCCGAGCTCGTTATCTAGAAATTTTCAATCTCTATTTTAGAACCTTTTACGATACCCCCGCGACTCGCCACTAACTTTGAGATGGTAATTCAAAACCTGTGTAATTAATTTTACACCTTTAGTTTTAGTAGTCGTGTTAATTAGGGACGTAAACCTGAGTTCCCTTTGAAGCGAGCGGTCATATTCGGATGAAAGTTGCATTAAAACATTTCCTACTCCGCATGCAACATGATAATAATAGGGGAGCCTACGATGCTAAATGTGGATTTTACTTGAGCTTCATTGAATTTAGCTGTTTTAAATTGTTGGAAATAAAAAGTGTTTTGATAAATTGTAGTCCGTAGGTGTAGGTCCATATTCCAAACATTTCCAAATGTTGTAGTGGTAGGACTCTTAGCAGAGTCCGCCTGGGGTAGTACCACACCTTTGCCAGTTATTCTACCGCCAAGCAATAATGTACAAGCATTACTGTGTTCCGGTTTGAAGGGTAATGTTTCCAGAGAAATTACAGGGCTTAGCGATGTAACAACTTAGATCTCTGGGTGACGAGCGCAGTGCAGTGCTAGGTAATGATTTGGACTCTTCATGTTCCAATAGCTGCGTATCACTGTGCTGTTATGTGGCATATTGCTTACCATAAGGCACATGTACTGCTCGTCTCGTCACTCTTTATTTAAAAAAAAACATTCATTTGTCTTTTCCGTGATCCAAAAATTCGTAATTTTTTTGAGTCAAATTAGTATAGTTCAATTTTCAAAATATATGTGACGTAGTGGTAGATCGATCTCTAAACAAACAATATGAGCTTACGTGCAGTTCTGTAATATGGTGGCTAATCGCTAATAAATAAAGTCAAGCTTTGATTTTATTGACAGTTTTTGTGTAATTTTTATAACTTCTTGTTAGCATTATACCATCTTACTATATCACTAGGTATCTTCAACATCTCCAGGTTCACACATCAATCATTGTAAACATCCGTGATTTTGCATAGGGTTATAAAGTCTTAGAGGGTCTTTATACAAATAACATTGAACAATTTCCCCTTAAATTCAAAAAATAAATTAAATGGCATTTCACAACTAGTTCTATGTAGAAAGTTTTTGTTCGGCAGACGTGCTTAATAAAATGCAGGGTATATAAATAATAGTTTACGTCAATCTGAAGAGCTACAGAAAAACGAAAAGAACACTATTCTGCTCCTGTACTATAAAGAGCAGGGTGAGAGCAACACCGCCGTAGCCCTTTGTGGGGGCGCTGTAAGGTACCATCGCACTGAATACCGTAAAAACATTTTCCCCCATCGCTGCTTACGAAACGTAGAACGCAGACCGTTTTCCGCTAAGTTAAATTCTCATTACTTTTCTTTGAAAAAGAAGTTAGCCTTTATATCCGTGCGGCGGTCGAGAAAGAAAACTCTATTACAATGATGGCTTTTGACAGGGGCGCGCTTCGCGAGTCGAACCCTTTCAGGCTGGCTTCTTTTCTTTGCAAACAATTACAGCGCATTAAGGGACATTATGAATCGGTGCGCGCCGGCGAATACCGTGAGCGTTTAATGATAAGGCGGACGGGTGCGGTGGCTTTGCATCGCAAATCTTTCTTAAGTCGACGCGAGAGCCATTGCTCTTGTTCGATAATAAAATTAATTATGGAATTTATGGCACCAGCTTGTGCAACGGCGGTCCTTCTGACGCGAACCCTTTGTCGTGAGATTGTGTACCGTCTTAATCGTCAATTTACGGACTCCATTTAGCCGATTCGAACGAGCCCGAGCACCTATCCGGTCGTTAAAGCTGACTCAATTCAAATTACAATCGCAAGATACATTATTATTTGAATATCTTGAAGGTTGAGTTCTTTGTCGTGTACCTTACAAGGTGTAGACCTTTAGACGATTTGAAATGAAAATAAATCGCAGTCGATACATGCAGAGATTATACATAATGGATGTTTTGAAAAGGTTTTTTTTACTAAACAGTAGTTAACATATTTAGCTACTTTAGCAAAGTGGTGCTACTGCCATCTTTGTTTACCGAACAATAAACGCGTTACACACGTTACACGTTGCATTAAAATAATTATTGGAACGCTTTGTTATGCAACTAATTATTATAGATGGCATTTTATTTACAGCAAATCGTTGTACAAATAGAAATAAAACATTACATTGTAGTTCCGTTATCCTACTAATGTAATAAATGTGAATGTTTGGATGTTTGTTGCTATATCACTACATAAGAGCTGTATGAATCAAGTTGAAATTTAGTACTCAATTAGATTATAGTCCGACATAATATGTAGGCTACTTTTTATCCCGAAAAAAAGTTGGTGCTAACCATTTTTTTAAATTGTGTGCTGACGCAGTTGCGGACAGATGTTAGTTAATCCAGATAGTGAGTCACACAGACAGAAAGAAACACCTTAATATCAACCCAAAAAAAAAAGATTAACAATAAATACTTAAATGTGCTAGATTTCTAGCTTAGATGTGACCATAGTGTCATAAATCATAAACATAATAGAGATATTTTAATTTAATATATATATGGCTTAGGTTAGGTTAGGACATAAGTAATAGTGGTAGGACTTGGCAGAGTCCGCCTGGGGAAGTACCACACCTTTGCCAGTTATTCTACCGCCAAGCAGTAAAGTGCAAACATTACTGTGTTCCGGTTTGAAGGGCAATGTGTCCAGAGAAATTACAGGCCTTAGAGATATAACATCTAAGATCTCTGGGTGACGAGTGCAGTGCAGTGCTAGGTAATGATTTGAACTCTCATATTCAAATAGCTGAGTGTCACTGTGCTGTTATGTGGCAGGCATGTTGCTAACAATCAGGCACATGTCCTGCTCGTCTCGTCACTCTTTATTAAAAAAAAAATGTATATTGAATATTAATATCAATAAATGTCTGTTGTAAATGTTTTACCCAGACAGTGCCTGCTAACAATCTATTACAATAACTTTGATAGTAATCAGTGGTAGAATCGTAAAGCAATCATCGAATTAACATGAGCACTTGTCGGAATTGACTGATTGCTTGTTTAATATACCCATTAGTATTTAATCACCATCAAATTGACGCAATTAATAGCACTTAAACAGGAGTGTAGTACCGATATTGGATGATTTATTGATTATAATTATTGAAGTGAATAGTATTGCACTGGCACATATTGTGTTGCTGCCACAGTAAAAGTGATTGTCGTAATTGGTTTTATTCTTCACTCAAAGATTCCACGAGCTAAAACGCTGTCAAATCTTTGAGTTTAAATCGAATAATTTTTTTTAACAAATATAAAGTTACATTAGACTGTCACATATTCTGTTATGTTTTAACATATTTCAGGTTGGGTACGTACCACGGTGGTCAGTGACTATAAGACGGTGATTCCGTCTTATAGTTGCAGTAAATTTTTACATATTTCTAATATGATATTTCCTAATTCATCATAGTTCACGAAGGTTATAAATGAAAATAAAGTAGCCAAGTGCGAGTTGGACTCGCCCATGAAGGGTTCCGTTCCAGCAAGTAACATAATATACATAGTACACATAGTTCTTGTAGTTCGTTGTAACTTTGATCGAAGTTTTAATAATAGTGTATTTATGACGTACTAAAAAAAAACTACTCATCAGATCGAGTTCAAACTAATTTTCGTTGGTAGTTTTCATGGTAATGTACATCATAAATTTTTTTTTGTTTTTTCATTCTCTTACTTTAGAAGTTAGAGGGGGGGGGACACACATTTTACCACTTTGGAAGCGTCTCTCGCGCAAGTTATTCAGTGTAGACGAAAATGATTTTAGAAACCTCAACATCATTTTTGAAGACCTATCGATAGACACCCCACACGAGTAGGTTTGAAGAAAAAAAAATTTTTGAGCTTCAGTTCTCAGTATGGGGGGCACCCCTAATTTTTGTTTTTTTAAAAAACTTTTGTAAAAATCTTAATGCGGTTCACAGAATTCATCTACTTACCAAGTTTCAACAGTGTAGTTCTCATAGTTTCGGCAAAAAGTGGCTGTGACATACGGACGGACAGACAGACAGACAGACAGACAGACAGACAGACAGACATGACGAATCTATAAGGGTTCCGTTTTTACGTTTTACGGAACCCTAAAAAATATATGATGTACATTACTATGAAAACTACCAACGAAAATTAGTTACATGACATTACATGAAAAATAAAGTGGCCAAGTGCGAGTTGGACTCGCCCATGAAGGGTTCCGTTGCAGCAAGTAACATAATATACATAGTACACATAGTTCTTGTAGTTCGTTGTAACTTTGATCGAAGTTTCAATAATAGTGTAATTATGACGTACTAAAAAAAAACTACTCATCAGGTCGAGTTCAAACTAATTTTCGTTGGTAGTTTACATGGTAATGTACATCATATATTTTTTTTAGATTTTTCATTCTCTTACTTTAGAAGTTAGAGGGGGGGGGGACACACATTTTACCACTTTGGAAGTGTCTCTCGCGCAAATTATTCAGTGTAGACAAACACTATTTAAGAAACCTCAACATCATTTTTGAAGACCTATCGATAGACACCCCACACGTGTAAGTTTGATGAAAAAAAAATTTTTGAGTTTCAGTTCTCAGTATGGGGGGCAACCCTAATTTATCTTTTTTTAATTTTTTTTTGTTCAAATCTTAATGCGGTTCACAGAATACATCTACTTACCAAGTTTCAACAGTGTAGTTTTCATAGTTTCGGCACAAAGTGGCTGTGACATACGGACGGACAGACAGACAGACAGACATGACGAATCTATAAGGGTTCCGTTTTTACGTTTTACGGAACCCTAATAAAAACAAAGAAATTTAGACTATTTCGTGAAGCTAATTTTGCCCACAACGTTTCCACAGGGTGAGCCACTTAAAAATCAATATCGCGGAGCAATACACTTAGCAGTTGTAACCGAGTCTAATGTTAGTTGTGCCGCCTCCTGACATTTGCATAACGCATTCGCTAACAAGACACGTCCGAGCACAATTGCGTTCGCGAAAGAACCCTACTCAAACAACCCATTTCTATTTCAGCTCCGAACCGCTTGTTTAATGGTCGGCCCGTACACCGCGTCGGCTAACACTTAACGTTCTTTGCATACGAAAGAGTCCGCACCAACCACCCAGTGTCTCTTGTTATTGCTTTGCTCAGTATTCAAGCCGAGCAAAGTTGAAGGTCGCCCTCTCTGCTTGAGGTAACGAACAACTAGTTCCTTTTATACCTTCATCTGCAACAAACTTGGTTAAGATTTCACGTTTCCTCTTGTCTCATCGCGCACTAATGTGTCGTAAATAGAAATTAAGGTTCATAGAAAGATGATCTCACTCACATGAAGTATGTCAGCTATTAATCCTGCCGGGGTATCCGTCTTCAGTAGTCCTCGGCATTCATCCTATCAACTGACCCGAGCAGACTAAATAAAACGCGTCGCCACAAAATAACCCCGAAAGGACCAACTTGTTACGACGTAAATTCTCAGATAAACGACTGCACTTAATCCGGGAGTTAGAATGTTGACAAGGAATGAAGACGATCAAGAATAAAAACGGCCCCGGCATTTTATTCCATTAATCTACGTCATGTTGAATGTATTTATAACAAAGCTAGCACTTTATAATTCAAGTCGGTCCGCGATCGAGCCTCAGCACACCTAGTGAAACGTCTAATCATTGTGTGGGTTGCCGTAATTGAACTGGAGAATGGCTCCTTTTGCTTTTATCTTAATTTATTCATTTCGAGCCGACTGACGGTTAATATTGCTGTGACCGCCTGTCAGTTTCAATAACGAGGTGCTCGTGATGTGATTGTGCACCTGTTACTCTCCAGTTAAAACTTAACAGGATGTAAAAAAAAAACTATTCAGTGCTTCGGTAATACATTGGTGTGTGAATGCTTTATTATCGCTCGCTCACATCTTTGAAAGGAAATACATGAGTGATAGTAAAAGACAGTACGTTTGTCTATAGCGCCACAGTGCCACACAAAATTTCGGTCGTCACAAAAATAAGATCATTCAATTTTTACTTTTCTGGTTGGTCTGAAAGCTCTACATTTTTAGTTAAAACCCCATAACGTTTTATTAAAATGCACTAAGCGATTGAATATCCGGCGAGTTCATTACTTTACTAGGTTTACTCGGTGACGTCCTATGAATAAGAAAAAACAAACAACGTATTCAGTAACACTTACGTATTAGCCAGCATGAGTGCATTATCGATCACTGACTTTTTATCGGGTTTGTTGTACAATTAATGACAAATTGTATTTTGAAATAAATAATTAGTCAGATTCGTGAGTCGCCGCGTGATGGATAGCGTGCCGGAGATAAGATCGCGGCTGCCGCCGAATTTCATGAGAATCTTATTTACCGGCCGCGGCCCAAGGCAGCCGTATTGTAAATTATCGAATTATGCCGGAGTCGACGGAGCGTACCTACCGACTGTTTATTTAATTTCGGAAGCGTTTTGTCCCTATTATCGTCGCCTTTTATACCTCCTCTATCCGTCTGTGGGAAAGTGTGAGAACACTACAATCATGTTGTTAATTTGAAAATCGTTTGTGGTCACGAATTTGACCTGTAGGTGCTAAGTCGTTAATGCACAAATTACGATCACAGCGTTCCTTGATTGTAATTTGACCGGTAACAAGCTGCTTTGCATCCTGTAATTAATTAACAAAATAATTCACGATATTCACATTGTCGATAACATTATCGGAACTTCCTTGTATAGATGGAATTTATACAATTTGTTAACGCGAGTTCGAATGTATCTCGGCCGAAATATGCTGTTGATAACATTGCACTATGTAAGCACTCTGTGGGAGATATGCAAAATTGATATGCAGTATTGTGTATTGGAGCCGTTGGAGGAAATACGACCCAATATGGAGTGGGGATATCTGTCTCCATATATCTTTGGCTGCTTGTGCCGCTCTACATAATTGTAGGTATATGGTGCATCGAAGCTTTGTTATTGTCCATTGCTATGATATTTCCATTTGCGTATTCATTTATCTAATTTTGAGGCCGTTACTATTCTAATTAAGATTATAAATAAATATTTGTTAGTCATTTTGAAAATTCCACTTAATTAAAGGCCCTATGGCTGTGTTTTCAAGCGCTAACGTCCTACTGAACTTTGGGCTAGCATAGAATTCGGAGGGCTGTAACAAAAAGCATTGTACTTTACTATAAAGACAGCGATTGAACGTTTTACTGCTGGTTTTACTGCTCCGTATAAAGTATCGATAAAATAAACAAAGATGACAACAAGCCTCAAACAATACATATATAATGTTATATAAATACTTATGAAATATAGTTGTTTTATTATAGTACAGACGAGCAGGACATGTGACTGATGGTAAGCAACACGCCTGCCCATAACAGCGCAGTGTCACGCAGCTATTGGAACATAAATAAGTCAAATCATAACCTACTACTGCACTGCTCTCGTCACCCAGAGATATAAGAGGTTTTATCTCTCTGCCCAGTAATTTTTCTAGAAACATTGCCTCTCAAACTGGAATACAGTGATGTTTATACATACCTAACTGATTGGCGGAAGAATAACTGGCAAAGATGTGGCACTTTCCCAGGCGAACTCTGCAAAAAGTCCTACCACTATAAAACACCAAGACACGGATTACAGTCATCCGTACATATCATAGATATGATAGTCCTAGATGGGAATAGAACCAACGACCTACGGCTCAGTGAACAGACTCATTACCGATTTAGCCACGACATCAGTTAACATATCACATCAGTTAAAGATAACTATTCTAGGAAACTGTAACTTTTAACTGCCAGTTTAATTGTTAATTCTGAATAACATTGTGTTTCACATTGCCAGTCGAGTAAATCGTGGCCGGATGCCACTGTGTACCCTTTGGAACAGTCGCCTCTCAGACTGCTTAAGGCTTTTGCACGAGTGCTTTCAACAAGCTCCCTGCAAACTAAGCTTGAATGTATGAAATTTAATATGTTTATTTAGCTTGTTTTAAACGAGTTGATGAATTCTGACTAACCGCGGACATTTGGTCTGTTGTGTCTGCAGTAAGTGAATTTCGTTACGACTTTGCACAGAAATGAACATATCTCTGGATGACGAGCCCAATGTAGTGATAAGTAATGATTTGGACTCTTTCTGTTCCAATAGCTGTGTATCACTGTTCTGTTATGGACAGGCATGTTGCTTACTACCAGGTTTCTTGTGAGTTAATATTTTATTTAAAAAAATCTATCACATTAATGCCCGAGCTACACCAGGCTAGTTTTTCATGCTAGCCCGTAAACCGGCGCGGAATCCATATGGGCTCGGCCACAGCATATGACTCAATATGTGAAAAAAAAACAAAAATAAATTGAATCAACCCTCAAAAATTTTGAAGTTAGTTTTGATAAAACAAATCATAAGTGAAAAAAAAAGAAAAAAAAACTTCTGCCCCGAAAAATGTTTAGTTGATAGGTTTATCAATATTAAGAAAAAAAAACTATAAACCAGTGAAATAAATGAATAGAGTTTGTCTTAAAATAAGTCTTAAGTCACGAGCTAGGATAGCAAGCTAGAGTTAGTAAGCTAGTACGTCTAGCTTCGCGTAGACAAAACTAGCGTTGCTTAGCGTTGTCTACACGAAGCTAGTAGTACTAGCTTGCTAGCTTGTTAACACTAGCTTGCTATCCTAGCCCGAAAAACTAGCCTCGTGTAGCTCGGACATAAGAGCGATTTCTCAATTAGACCAATCTGAAACAGCAAAATATCCGCAGTGATGATTAGTAGATAGCGGTTTAGTACGCTGGAGTCTTATTTCGTAATTGATACAATTACTTTAATTATTTCTCATACAAGTCCTCATGGATTCTAGTAATAAGATACGCCACTCGACCGAAACATTGACTTTGTTTTACTACTAGATACATGGTGCTTACGAATGTCGTACCTCCATTGGGTCTCAGGGTTTACTATGCTATTTGCCTATTCGCGGTCTGAAAGTGAGTGACGATCTCTTTCTGAAGTCGGTGCACGTCTAGCTCAACGGTTATCAGTTCTTAGAGATAAACACTACGCGTTACTAATTTTATTACACAACGAGGCGTTTCTGTAAAATAATATTGTTCGATATTGTTGTTAAATTCGTACCAAATGGTTTGAGTGCACTTTTCTCATATGTACAGCTTAATTGGTGGACAATTCACACACAACACCATCTGACCCCAAACTAAGCAAAGCTTGTATTTAAGAGTGGAGTAAGTTGCCTGAGTGATTTAATCTGTAACTTCAAGGTCAGAGTGTAGGTCAGCTTGCGTCATCTTCGACCACACCATCGCTTACCATCGGACGATTTGGTGATCAAACGCGGATCAATATGCGATAAAAAATGCGGACCAATGTGCGATAAAAAAGGTGGTGGGAATTGGGGGAGACATTTGCCCAGCAGTGGGACAACTGAGCTTATTTGATTTGATTTTAATTTGAGGTTGTTTGATTTGAAAATCGATATTCCTAACACAACACTAACTATTCCAAACTAAGTTTGTGTTATGGCAGTCAGATAGTAAAGTAATTATTAAAACAGATGTTAGAATACAAAGTACAGATTCCAGAACATGGTCCTACCTTACATCCTAGAACAGTTGCTCAATAGTTTCACGTATTGTGCCGGCCGAGACCAAAGTGCATCAGATTGTGGGCTGCATGCCGAATGACGTATCGCTGTAAACTGGATCGGCCATCGATTCTGCGAGACGAGTTCACTTTACATGCACGACAGACCTGGGGCCTCATTTCTTGAAACCACTCGCCTGTTAACATTCGTAATTCGTTGTTACTGTTGCAAAAGTCCTACGACACAAGTACCAATGTATCCTAGTTGCGAAGGCAAGCAATCACACTAACATTGTAAACGCGAAAGTTTGTGTGTCTGTGTGTAAATGTGTTCCGACATATTTATCTCTCTAACGGATGAATGGATTTGATTGACATTAAATATGTATTCCTATATTTCGTCCTCCTTGACGTGATCGTCAACGGTTCGCCGTAGACGAATACGAAAGCTGCTAAAGCTTGTGCGCGCGAACATGGCTCATAAAACCAATTTTTGTTTTAAATGCCATAAGCATGACGTACAAGGCAATACTTATGTACGTACAATGCCTAGATTAATGCTTTTTCCCGTTATAGTTAGTAGCCGCGAAGTACACCGCATGGTTCAGATAGTAATCAATAAGGCAACATACAATATATACAGTTGAAAGCTAGTGTTGTCTGTTTTGGGAGACATCAAAAGAAGTGATCTCTAGCGAGTGATTTTCAAGTACAAGACCCTGTCAGGTCTACGGATTACGTCTGCTGGAGTGTCGTTGCGTAACCGATACCGCATCTAGACGGCGGGGGTCACTAGTGCACGTCTCCTGAGATATAATTTGGTCGATTTCTATCTAACTTTGCTTAAGCGACTTTTAATGATTGACTGACATTTGGGCCCGCGTCAATAGCATAGTGATTAGGACATCAATATTATGCATTCAGCAGAATACCTCTGGGTGATACTATTTGTAATCAACTTTGAAAAAGGAGTGTAGAGAACCTTTACCCACATGTCAGTAATTGATATTTTTTATTGAAAGGATCTGTAATTGCCCTCAGGAGGCCTCCACCACTGCCCACCGAACTTTGGCTAACGTAGAAGGCGTCGAGCCCTACTAAGGTATACTTAATCATTGACTATATTTGTGCACGTACGCAGAGTATACCTAGAGTATAAACATTCCATAAACTAGCTTCCCGTACTCAACGAGTGTTCGAAAGTAAATTTATCAGATGTTCCTCGTCTATTGGCTTAAATGTAGCTGACAGCTATTTAGGATATTAACAAATATTTGTAGCATAGAGCTGGTTTTGGGTTTTCCGTGAAAAATTGTCATAGAAAATCCATTTCAAGTACAGTTATTTATAGTTTAGCCTTTTCGGCAGAACAGATTTTGTTCAACAGAATTCGGTTGGGTGATACATATTTTTGGCATGCTTATCATACGTTGTTTTCACTTCAACATTCGATTTTACTAACGTGAAGTATTATAATTACGACCAGCTTTAGCGGTGAAAGAAAAATTCGTGTCATCGTGGTCGATTATGCCCTAAACTCTCCATTGAGACATCCAAGTCAAAGGAAATTATAAACTAGTACATGGATTCTGACCTACGACCTCAGTATTGTAAAATCGAATGTTCTCGCCATTAGGATACCACGGCGTCTTTTAGTACTTTAGATTATTGATATAAAATAGTACTCAAAAACTTAGGATTAACTATCTAAATATGCTTTATAGTAATGTTTTCTATGTTTGGATATTTTTATGCCCCGCATGACTTCTCATTAGAGAAAGGTCGAAACAATAGTGGAACAAGGACTTTTATATGTCAGTGATGCCAAATTCCACATTGACCTCAAGTTGGTCACGATTTCCACCATATCTGATAATTACAACTATATATCTTTTGTCAATAAATTCTCGTCGACCTTGTCTGTTATTGTCCAGTTAGAAAAATAAGCTTTCATCGGTGCATTGTAGAAAGAACGCAATTTGGCAAAACGAGTGCTCAATTTCTCATAATAGTCCATCGCCATGTTTAGTGCAACAAAGAGATGTGGGTCAGAAATATGACGGTAAAGTTTCTTTATAGGGATTATTATCTCGTAGAGCGATCGCGAACCACGAGCGGTTTTTGCCGTTTGCGCTGTATCTACACTTGCAGTAAATAATGGCGCGTCATGCGGCTAGAGACTCGATGGGTCCCGAAAGAAATATTGCAAGTCGTCCAGTGCATCTCCCGTTTCGCACGCCCGACTCACATTGTTATTAAGTTCAGAGGTCGCTTTGTTTATGAGCCGACGCTTTCGAAAGGTAACACGCCGAGCGAGCTAGTGAAAACATCGCTCCGGACTTACTGATGACATACAATTGATAATGTAAATATACTCTTAACCTGTGCCCGTGAGCGAGCTTTTCATCGAGATTGGAGTCTCGGATCACGCGATCGCAATTAGATACCTGTACGGGATCCCGTAAACATTCCGGTTAAGTATATTTTTCTCACTGCAGGAGTTACGTACCTGAGATTACACTTACTTATTATGCATAGGAAGCTTATCTGAAATATATTGTGCGATCAAGGTCTGATTGGGTATTTAGTCTTTGATTGCGTGAAGGTCTGGTCACGGTGCGCGAATGTGACGTGTTCGTTGCTGCCACGACAATCACTTTCGATGCTGGGCAGCGGTCGTGCGACACACGGCCCACGAGCGCGAATGCCTTCCATAGCGGGCTATTATCAGGATTATGATCAGCCACTTAGGGGGCGGCTGGACGGCTGCCTATTGCACATCGCCTCAGCTGTTTGCTTATTGTCTTGCGTAACGTGAAGCCAACCAGATGATAATTTGCTCGCCCGCTTCGGCTTTCATTATCGTTGGGGCTACTTCGTGCGTGCTTAATTTTCTTAGCTGGTCTCACACTGTTGGGAAATCAAAATATTAATTTAGCGATAAGGCCATAATGGTATAATACCAGAACGTTGATTACAGTGATTTAAATAAGAAATATCTTCAATGACTATGTCCAAATGTTTCAAAAATTTCATGGGATACATCAGTATTTGAGGAAGCTTTAGCTCGTTACAGCTCAAGAACCTCGAAACAAAATACTATTAGACAATCGGAATACGTGAACGAAAAGGTAGATCTTAATTTTAGTTATACAAGTTATTAAAATTCTTTACCCAATGTGTGTTATTTGAATGATTTTAAAATGAGACTGATTCGACTTTTTTTTAAGAGTGCGCCTAAAGCCAGGAAAAAATCAGATTTCACCCGCGCGACGCGTTTCTTAATGTGTGATGTACATAAAATCGAGAATAGCATGACACAGTTTGGAGGAAAAATCAATATTTAATCAGGAGTCCATTTTTGACCAAGTTTTATTTAATTACTCAATAACTAAACATACATTTAAAAAAAATGTTCGGTTTCTATACTAGAACGTACAATTAGGAATTTTATTACCAAAAAATAATGTGGGGTCATCGCTGATAATTTCGAGTACTCGAATTAAAACGGGTTTTTTCGGTGTCATTTTTATTTTTTTATTGTAAAAAACTCTGATCTATTTTTAAAATTATATTCGGTTATTTTGCTTCTTCTTGATTGTACCCACACGTCAATATTTTTTTTGTCGTAGTTTTTAGTTTCTTAACTTCAGTGAGCAGCGTCGAAAATGTCCTTTTTTCGTTTTCTGGCTTTAGGCGTCCCCTTAACAATCCGCTTTAACTGTTCCACTGCAATGGTCTCCCTAATTTTCTCAAATTCTTCTTACTCCTGACTTATACCTTGCGCTTGGATCTATGCAAAGTATAAGTCCTATAATGAATAGTATTTCGATTATCGCTAATATTAATTGATCAGGTAAGTTAATCTTATACGTACCTACTTAAAATTATACGTTTTACGTAATTTGTTAATTTCAATCAAGACGATCGAAATACATTTCTGTAATATGTCTTAAACGGCACAAGTGATTGTAGAAAAGCATGCGATTTGTCGACTAGTCTTAATAAAACTCGCCCCGAGTCCCAGGAATGTAGTGGTAAGTCGATCCAGTAAGTGAGTGGGGAGGAATCCCGGCGCGGTGGTCACGCGAACAACCTGACACCGAGCTTTTGTCAGAGGTTCCTTATTGTTTCTAGTGACACCGTCTGGAGTCTTCTCCCAATGAAATATTGGAATCGAGTTCTTACGACTTCACTTGCTTGAAGGAAATATGGAAATCAGTTCAGTTGACTCGATATTACGATTAATTGCAGTCAATTGAACTTTTTGTATTGATAATGTAATGCACAAATAATAAGTGTTATCACATTAAGTTTGAGATTTTCTTAACACAAAAATAGGCTTAACTGTCATCCCGCCTGATGTAAAGCAGCGTTTCAGTCTATCATGAAGTGAGTGCTCCCTGGAGAGCTAGAAATGAATTCAATTTGAAGACACCCATATTTCATTAATTAGGAAAGATTTACTCGGGCATGATATTTCATTGCTTTAATAGGCGTATTGAGTCAAATTAATTGTTGAAATAATTACCAAACCAAGCTGCGTCTAAGAGTAAGCAGTTCTTTGTTCTGCTGTATGCTTAGTTTTTACGTCATCATGAAGTATCCTAACACGTGCCCATGAGATAACTATGGTGGTTAACTACGATGAACATCAAAACCAAGGTGAAGGCAATGGAGAAGTTGTATATTATAAATACCGGCCTTTCCTTTTCTATTCGTTACAAACTATTCTTGATCATAATATAATTGGGTTAAAATCTAGTACACTAGTATGAGAATAAACCGCTGCTAGAAACAGAATATTAGTCATTGATTATTGAAAATTTCTTTAGGTGAACACACTTGAAATAAACATGAATAACAAAAAAAATACTCAAAGCTTAAAAATACTCATATTAAATTACACAAGTTACTTAATTTACACGTATAAAACATGTCGTAAAATACGTTAGAACCTATTTATTCATATAAATCATGCATCTGATTTAAGATTGCCTTTTTTCCGTAACTGTAAGCACGTTCCTGAGCACAAGCCCAGGAATTACACAATCTAATTCCACCCAACCCTTGTTACTATCGGGCGGCCTGACAGACTAGACCTAAGCATCATGGGTACTTAGTAAATATTCCCAGATTCGTTCCAAGCGTTTTTAGAACCTACGTTTATCACACGCACTGTATAACTGTGGAATATTCAACCCGATTATGTTTTAACCGATAAGTACGACGCCTCTTCGAATCTAGAATAACAGGCACTTTCTAGGTAAGCTTCTTACATCTCAGGTCGTAATATTCCTCAACAAAGGCGGTGAAACGTAGACCTTGTACATAAAAGATTAGTCAGGGACTGCTAATAAAAGTGAAATCTAATTTCACTTTTATTAGCAGTCCCTGACTAGCACTATTTATATTTAATTGAATAGCACTATTGTTCCACAATACTACGTCATCTGTATAGCTACTTAGCTACATATATACTGCTATTACGTATATAAGTGACGCAAACTCAGAAAATGTCGCCCATCAGAAACATTTGTACATATCGTTCTGCTGCTCTGCCGCCGCTCTGACGCTACGCCGCTTCACAAGCATGTCGGTGTCGTGAACCCTTACGATCTCCCCCCACCAAAAAATGCTCTACGTGACTGAAGAAATTTTCACTTACTCTCAAAGCTGTTACTCAAAAAGCATGATCTATCTACTTTCGATTCGTATATCGCTGTACTCAACTATCTCACAAAATCGTGGTCACATCAGTGTCTGTGTTTACTACGCTGGGAGCTGCATGTTTGCGGATAAAGACGATCCTCTCCTGAAAGGATTTCAGGACACTACCTGTCCAATAAACGCGGTGTAATGGAGTCCGACGTAGCTGGTTTATTGCTCCAGGAACCTAGAGTCTAGGATCTCTTAGCACAATCACGTCGTTTTATAGTTGATCGTTGTTACTTGTCATCAAAATTACTCGTTTAAAGTACGAGTATCTTTTTGTAAGGTTTGTCGAGTTGTCGGTAAGTCGTTTCTACCGCTTTCATTATAGAAACATATGTATAGATAACTGGTTCGGAACTGAGAGTCTACCGCCTAACTAAAATTGTCTGAGCTTTGATTTTGGTATCTCTTTTCTTTTTGCTTGAAATTATAGAGACAGCAATAGCAAATAGCAAAGCTAAAACAGATTTAGTTAGGCGGTAAACCCGCGGGTATATACAAGGGTAGGTGAACGACGATGATGCGTTAATCTATTTATTACCTTTATATAAAGCTGCACTAATATTTTAAAGCTGAAGAGGTGTTTTGTTATCTTGGGAACCACTTGACCGATATAAAAAAAATGGTTGTCTGTAAAGTCGGTTTACTGACGATAGTCCAACGTGACAACGTCTTAAGAAAATACTGATTGTGTTAAGCGCCATCTAGGTAAAACATTCTGAAGCTTTTTGAAAAGCTGTTCAAAGCGCCATCTCTGGGTACATCATTGTACTAGCACAAGTTCTTAACTTCATATCGTCGCTTTTCTAAAACATGGACAGTGAAACAGACAGACTTGAACGTAATACACATTTCACTCACTAGATGGTGCGAAAAGTAATAAGGCGAGGTAACGGTGGTAAATATTATCTATTCTATGGCGGTAACGTTACATGACGTCATGTTTTGCGGGCGTGCAGCCGGCTTCATCGAATTATAAGACGTTATCACGCCAAAAAAATCTTTCACTGTTGGATATGTGCGCGATCCCCGAGTGCTATAAGCTATATATTTATTATGTACCACGGCCGAAGCCAGGACGAATCGCTAGTTCATTATATTTGTTAAATCAACTAAACACACTGTTCCAATGAAATAGCGAGGGGTAGTATGATGTAGGAAAACGTCGCCGAGTTAAGGAGGAAACTTTCGATTTCTGTTGATATTTCAAAACCTGCTAGACCGATCTCGATAAAGTTTATAAAAAGGGCTGACTATCTCTGAAGTATCAAGGATAGGCCATCAAGGATAGAAATGCAGTCGTGGTGGAGGCGCTGAGCCGGGAGGAGGCGACTTAGAAAATAAAATAGTCCTAGAATTAGCAAGAAAATGTTCCCTACTCTCCCCTATTTCCTTTTCTTCTCCAATCCAAGATTCATGTAACAAAAAGAAAACGATTGACAAAGGTCACGGACCCCGGAGTCTGTGGAGCTGTAAAATATAAATAAAAAAAAAAAAAAAACTATCTCTGAAGTTATGATGTATGAAAAAAAAAACTTCTAAATCGATTCACAATTAGTGCAGCGCGAAGATAACGTACGTACAAAAAAACATATAACTGAATTGAGAACCTCCTCATTTTTTGAAGTCGGTTAAAATCAATTAAAAAACTAGCAATAAGACAGTGCTAAGTAATGATTTTGACTCTTCGCTCAACGATGTTACATTTTTCGTTAATTTTAAACTATCCTCTTAAATATTTTAACTGCATCTTCATAGATCCAAGTTTCCACTGTCGCACATAATGACAAATTAAAGTTACGCGCGACTTGAGAACGCCACCCGAGCTAACGGGGGGCTTAATGAGGATTTAATATTAACGCCGTAGAGATGACGTTGTTAATGGTTTCGACAATGTCACCGTTTCATTCATCACTCGGCCAGCGGGCGGTGACGCGCTGTCTTCTGGCACGTGGCTTTGGCAGCTTGTGCTCACTGCACCGCGCTTCAATTAGTCTCATCGTTAAGATTTATTTAAATTGAAAGGTTTGACTGTTGTAGCTTATCGGGGTTTTTATAGGATACACTTCGAACAGCGTGTAACTGAAGTGCATAATCTAATTTGGCCTTGGCTTTTTTTTCTATCGGTATGTTATTGGATTCGAACGATATCCCATTTTATTACTCGTCCAGCTTGCTTATCGCAACTAGCGCTTAATATAATAAATAGGATACACTTCGGAGAGTGTGCGACTGATTTGCATGATTGAATACCACCCTGTCCTTTTTTCTATCGGAATGCTCGTAGCTCGAAAAAGTGACATCGTTTCATGGTTGATGTTCCAAAGACACGAACGAAGAGATTTGACTCTACTTTTGTGATAAGAACGTCTAGGCTGTGGAATACGTTGCCTGAGTACGTACGGTTTTCCCCGATAGTTACAATATTTGTGTCTTCAAATCGAGAGTGAATCGTTTTTTTTCTAGATAAACACGCTCCATCGTAGACCGTATCGTCGCTTAACATAAGTCGAAATTGCGGTCAAGTGTAAACCTATAAAAGTTAAAAAAATTGTATCCATCACACAATTATTTGCACTGGGTAGGAATCGAACCCAGGCAGGCAAACTCACTTAAAAAATAAAAACATTAAAAAATACGTCATGCAATGAAAAATGTTTTGCAAAAAAATTATACTACAATCAATATGCACATTGATTGTAGTATAATTTTTTTGCAATACGTAGAGGTACGTAGAGTACCTACAATAGACAAAAAATATCACCGTACGAATTTGATGATATGAATCCTAATTTTATTATAACCCGAATAATTCGTTGTTAAAACGTAAACTATTATTGTTACTGAACAAGAAAATTTCAAATGCTACCTGGCAAAGGGACGTCACAGTTCGAAGCTTGAAGGGACACCCAGAGTTTTATGATATTCATAAAATTGACCGTTTGTTTTCACTCGCTCATATCGCCACGTGAAATCTTCCTGATTTAAATCTTAATGGTGTTGATCTTTATGGTAACACTTCTAGGTGTAATTGCCGTCAACACATAAAACTTTATATTCCCCAACCGACTACAAAATACCCAGCCAATTCGATTCTCACCTGCGATCGTTACACTACTTACACTCACTTTTTAATTGAGGAAAGAGTATAATATTTTACTGTTTATTTGCCTAAAGCCGTTCCGTGTCAATTAAAAAAGTATGTACGGACAGGCCGTTTTAATTGGGAACGTAATTTCGGCAATAATGACGTTATTGTTATTACTTTATTTATATTTAAACTCGTAGGGGTTTTTGATCTCACGCACCCTACCCACTTTCGTGAATCTTATTTCTTTAGAAATAAGAATTAGTTTTCGGTGAAGTTTCCTATGTAGTTAACTATTGTAATTGCCGCTTTTGTCTTTGCAGTATTAAATGAGATGCGTCTTTGTGCTCACCTCAGAACTCCCTGACACATAGTCCATTATCATAGAATAATACCAATGTTGGATATGATACGGGTCAAAGATTTCTCTTTTGGGTACGTACGTCACGTCATAGAATGAATAGTTTTATGTCGATGACCTGAAGGAATAATCTTTTCCGATATGTTGGTATCTTTTCATTTACCTGTAACTGTTTTAACTAATTAAATGTAAAATGCAATAAATTATTGTCTGTTTTAAAATATCTAAACTAGGTATCTACATTAAACTTAACAGCTTACACTAAAAGCAAAAGTGCAAAAAGCAGAGATCACAAATACGATTTTAAATTTATGTTTAAGTTTATCATGTCTGGGAATGTGATATAATAGTAATGTTAACATTTGGACTAAGATCCTTTTACACGAGATTCTCTTTATGTTAGACTGACTTGACTTGAAATTATTCGTATATAGTTTTGACCGAAGCTATGTATTTATCCAATAAATTAAGTTATTTATGGCCCCGCGTACGAACTACTGTAACATCACATTGATTTATGTTTCTTATCTGATTCGTGTTATCAATACAAAGTATTATTCTAAAAAACTTTATTGAATACATGTACTTACATATATTTCCAGTCTCGTAATAAACTAGATGCATAATTCCGATTAAACTCGTTACTTATGATTTTGAATTGATCTCGTGGTTAGATTGCGATGCAGAATTGGAACGCAAAAAAACCTGGCCAAGTAAGGGCCAAGTGAAACTCAGCGAGCTATTTATCTTAAACTTATCGGAATACCGCGATGTGTTCGTTTTTCTCTCCCGTCCCATATACTTTGAGCACGGTGTCGTTTTGTTCTCATTTCGAAAACAATGATTACCTCCGTTGTGCCGAGTTTGCGTCGAGCGAGAGGGATGCTATGATCGTTTTGCATGGAAGGAGTGAAACCATCAATTTGCGAGCGCCAGAGGTAAACGCGTTGATCTCAAAAGAGGCGAACCGGAGCGCACTTGAGAGGTTGCGCCGCACTGTACTTTCCTAGTTTGTAGTTGCGGTTGCTCGCCGCGATGTAAACTCGTGTTGCCTTCGCGAAACAACCGCTTGGAGTTCAACTGGGCCGCTCTAACAAGTTGTACTCTTAACTGCAGCGAGATCTACGAATCTAACCCGCTGCGTTCCGGTTTTCTGGGTTGCCGTAAAACGATATCTTTTATGCAATAACAGCTTGTTATGTCGAAGGTCATAAGATCCGAATCGTCTACGTACCTGACAAATGTGTGCGTACTGACACATTAAGGAGAAAAAAGAAAATAGGAGAGAGAATCGCTCAGCAGGCGGTAAATGCAACGGTTCTGCTTCTTTTTTCCACATCGCTCGAGTTTTTGCATGAGCCGACGAACGAGCCCGTTTCGAATAAGAAGGCGTATTGCCAAGAAAATTGCTATTTTTACAAACAAGCTTTTACGACGCAAAAAATGTGTGGAAGCGGCGCCGCAACCTCGTAATCAATTCAAACGAGGTTCATTGTTTCAAGTAGGAGGAAGGGCTCGAATGTATCGGCATCGACGGTTACTGCGCGCTGCCGATGTTAGCTGGCTTTATCGGATCAAACGACTGTTACTGGCAGTTTACGATGGCCCACTATGGGCATTACCGATTCTTTTAATGCGGTCCTCACGATTGCTTCCTAGGCTGTTCACGCATACACGATAACCACATACTTATTGCCTATTGTGCATCATCATAATGTGTAAACTTGCTAGTTTGTATCTCGCGAGAGGCTATAAGAATGATAACTGTGATAAAACACGCTACAGTTGTTACGGCGACAATTTATGATAATTCGTCGAGTTTACAGGTTTTGGTTATTGGTCTCTCGCAGCGCGGCGTGTGAGGCGAGTGTAATGAGCTACATCTGCGAATCAATGAGCTCGGTGCCCGTTTTATTAAGCATCGCGATAAATTTGCATCGTCAAACAGCGGCCATACCGGCGAGGCACGTTCGACAAATAGAATAAATACGTAGCTCCTCGCTTCCTCGCCGGCTCGCAGTTCCCCTCGCCCCCTTCGCAAACACAATTTGGCTATATTTATGTCTCACCATTTTCAACCTCTGCATCGCTTCTGCGGCGATGTCGCGTGCGAGTGCTCCCGCGGAGATCCATCGCGTGCGAAAACCGGTACGACTTTGGCCCTCTGCTTCATCGATCTTTCGACACTGAATCGATAATGATCTACATTAATTATTTTACAAGCCGTCAAAGTTTTAGCTTCTTTATTACCCTCCTGTGCACGCAGATGATGCTTTCGTAATGAATAATGTTGGCAACTTGCGAGATGCTATGTCAAGTCCCAGACAAATTATATTTTTAAATTATATTCTTAGTTATTTTTTGTTGCTTTAAACAAGCTATATTATTCATTATTAATTAGATGAAAAAAATCAAGCCGTCTAATTAACAATGAATAATAAATGCCAGTCATCGTCAGTTTATTTCGTCCTGTTCTAGATGTCTGCATATCTCGGTAAACGCTATAGTACACATTAACTGTTTAACCTATCCACTCCTTATAAAATTCTTGTATCGGTTCTCAAAACGTCGTTAGTGACGTGAAATGTTTACTTAGGATAGTGAGATTTCACTGCTTACCATAATGTTCCTTCATAAATATCTTGACAAATAAGATCCAAAATAAGATAAACAACCACCTGCAGAAGATCTTTAAAAAAATATTTATTGCCGATAGTCACCGTTTCTTGTGTGGAGGCCAAATACATATACATACATTAGAAAATCCAGAAGTCAGGTTGAGCGAAGAACCTTAATTTTATTTTGCTACTAGATTTTTCATCTATTACTTCTGTATCAAGTGTGCGAGAATTTCGGAAAAGTTCTGATGGATTATTATGGCAAGCGGCGCCGATCACAGGTAAAGGCTTCGATTACGCGTCGATTTAGTGTCGCTAGAGCTACATGCGCGCGGGTCAGTAGCCCTCGTAAAATTTCACGATCACTTGTGCCAGAGCCGAAAGGAATCAACAGCCTCTGAATGGGACGACGTGTGCACAGACCCTTGCCATACCGGCCCATCGTCATGTTAATGCGATTCCCAACTATTTGCGATACCATCGTTATGTATACGTCGTTTGATTTGCAATTGGATAGAAAAAGAGTTTTGATGCTAGGATAACCTTTTTGGCTCGCGTACTATGAATTTGTATTGCGATGATGTTACGATTTGATTCCCACTCATAGTTTCGTGCAATGCGATTGTGAACGACACCTCTTGGTAATAAGGTTCGCGGTCGCACTGTACCTAATGTAGAGTATCTCTTGATCCGCGAAATTGACACAATTAGAGTTTATTGTGTAGATTTGACTTGATAGTGTGTGTGTTTCCGTAGGGTTTGTTGTCATAGTTTCTTTGACAAGTTAAGTGTGTGGGAGGAGGTCGAGAACGTGAGCGCTTTTGTCCCGCGCTCGGACCATGTTAGTCCGATCTGAATTCGTGAAGAGTTCAATAAGCTGGGCTTAGCATCGATCTTCGATCCGGCGATTACGGCCGGCCCGCGTTGACGGATGTCAGCTTAACTTGTCTGTCACCCGGTCGCCTGCCGGCGCAGACACCTACCACATTAATCTCTATTCTCGCCGAGCAACACGTGGATTTACGCATCGTCGAAAGTAATTTATATGCAAATGACTTCAACCTTGACGATTTCGTGACTCTAATACGGCTGGCGTGTTCCGAAGCTACAAAGCCCTCCGGATTTGTATCCTAACGGTACTCATTAGACAGATAGGTGTGAATTAATCATTAAAACATAGAGCGAGTGTTAATTTTATTTTATTTTTGATGATTTGTCACTTGTTCAATCTTTACTTTTAGTGATTGGCTGCCATAAGTGCTACGAGTTTATAGCCGATGAAAATTTATTCAATTTATTAACAAGCTTTCGGTCCAATAACATTGACAATCTCACACTACGAAACCGGTTACACTTTGTCAATCCAGATACGACTCAACTTCAAAGTTGCTAGTGTTCAAAGTGTCAGATAATTTAAAATTAATATTTCAGGTGTACCGATGTCAGTTGCCAGGAGACAAAGGTATCGGATTTGTTACGGCATCGCGCCCGTCTCTTTGTGTGTACTACCACAGTATTACTGGCGTCGTGATAAATAGGAACAACTGTGGGTCCAACAATGCGACCCGTAAGGCGATACTCGCATATCGAGCGCTCGATTAATGACCCTCTCGCCTAAAAGAATGGACCATAATATTTATTATCAGATAAGCCACCGCTACCGGTGATTCCCGTGTCCCCGACCATTATACAACTCCCGATGCGTCGTCTATGCATTACTCACCTTGACCGCCATGAGATATCAATTTATAGATGTTCCATTCTCGTTGTATATTTTTCATTTCTTTGTTATTTTTACGTTCGTCGTTGGTGTTCCTCTTTTGATACAGATCGCGTTGGTCCCCGTAATACTATCTTTACAATGTAGATGTTGGTTTCTTAATCGTAACCCGCCCTAAAGTGTTGTACGAATATCGATTACGGGTGTGAGCGCGTCAGACGTTCAAGGAACTAATCAGTCCGGACTGCTTTTATATTATAATAGTTAATGAAACGTTCCGCCCACGGGCCGAGAGCCAATTGATCTTAGCGCGTTAATGGCCGCGTCGAAAGATGTGTGCACGAGCACGAGGCCGGTTAACGGGTAACGAGACTCCCATCATCCACGATTATAAATTTAAATACGAAATATTTATAGATTTTTTTACTACTCAACATAATCAAACTTTTGACGATAGGAATGACCTCCGACGAGAATGTTGACATATTGCTTATTAGCTATCCTTTGTATGCATCACTTTTGGTAATGTCATACCAGACTATGTTTTATTGGAACCTTTATAGGGTGATTTCGAGACGCGTACAACTTGATGGTAGATAAAATGTGACCGACAGTTGACATTTGACTTGGTGCTGATGAAACACGATCGTGGTAGGTGCGAGAGTTCGAAACAAACTATTGCTGTAAAATATTTAAAGTAAAATGATGTTCCTTGGTATTAAATAGCTGTTTATTTATTTTAACATAAAACGGTATCAGTATATTCTATTATGAAAATAAAATGTTTGTTTTGAAAGCCGAAAATTACTCGCTTATAATCGAAGGCTCGGTTACTTTTTCAGTTATTGACCTCATAGTCAAACTCTACTGTTGTGAATATCGCGGGACTTGGTGAAGAGTTCACTGGGAACTAATATCTCGATACTGCATTTTTATGTGTTAACATATATATATGTATATACATATATATTCAGTCATTTATTTGGCTTCTTAGTTTCTAAGTTTTTTACAATACATATAAATTTATTATTATAGTCATTAAGACGTCGTACTGATATCTATAACTAAACGTTTGAAGAAATATTTAGCAGCTGGTACATGGTAAATTCGACACCGCCATTAATTTTACTTACATTACGGTTCTCCTGATATTTAAGATTTAAATCCTTATAAAGACATCTATCAACAGCAACACGCGACACCCGAGTCCTTCCTTTGATCTTCCGATTACAAATACATAATATTCGTGTATCTTGTGCTTTTTATGCGTTTCTCATAATTACGATTTATGCCTTCGCTGTTTTCGTCGATTTAGGTACAAAAAAATATATCTCGATTCTTAGTAAATGTGTAAATAATTGAATAAAAGATTTACTGCAAATTAATTTCAAGTGTAACTTGTTAACATGTGTTGTATTCATAAAATTAATAATTTTAGTTATATTGTTAATGTTAATAACACATGCTTGTAAGTCACTTATGAAATTAATTTGCACTAAATCTTTCTTATTTTCAATTATTTCCATATTTAGCGAGCTATTATCATAATTGATACTCAAAATAAAATTAGTTCAGCGAAGTTTGAATATTTAAGAATATTATGTAAATACGAGATATTTAAACTAAGTATTCTCTTTACATGTGTATAGACATACACTTAACTTGACCCCGGATTCATTCTGGATTTGAAGACTGGACAGATTTTATGCATCAGTGAAAAACCATTCTGGCAAGGTATTCCACAGTTCTTATTGCAGACATCCAAGTCTTTTCGAACGAGTATGTAATTATACAGCAATTATGGTTCGTTTAAAAGAAAAAGGTATTGATAGTAAGCTTTTGTGATATTTCAGAGTAGCAGCGCCCCGCGGTTTTACCTGTGTAGTTCCCGTGCCCGTTATTTTCCCGGGATAAAAAAATTGCCTATGTGTCCTTCCAGATTATAATCTGAATGTGTTCCAAATTTCAAACAGATCCGTTCAGAGGTGATTGAGCAACAAACATCCGAATATCAAACATCCAAACATTAACATTTATAATAACTATTACTAATATTAGATTACTAAGATAATGGGATAAATAGATAATATTGTTTTATGTTTTCACTATATTACTCAGCCTAATATCATAATTAAGTTTAAAACATTAAGGAAAGTAATGGCTTCAAACATTACTATGGTCTCGCTTCATATACTCCTTTGACAATGAAAAGGGACCTGCTTGGAATTCTCCTCAAGTGACCATAAAAATAATACGACCGCAGTGTACCTACGTAATCACCATCGGTCTTTTTTAATATAGTGATAGAGTTCCCATGACTATGTCCGCGACCCAACGAAAATCTTCTGGCAAAAATTGACCACCGAAAGTCGTCGTCGAGACTTCAAAAGTGTTAATAAATTACTACATTTTATATGCGAAAGTTTGGATCTTTTGAAGTCTCTTACTCAATCCAGGCCCAATGGATGGAGTTCCCGTTCTCGTTACTTTACTGCGATAAAAAGTAACCTATGTGTTATGCCAGACTATACTTTAATTAATCTATCTGTGTTCCAAATTTCATCCCGATCCGTTTAGGCGTTATCTCCACCAATATTTATGTTTCGAAACTTTTCAATAAATTTCAAAAGTGCGAGCGTGAGAACATGCTATTTTTATTTCTGACCTTTCCTAACTATGCCTACACATTAGTTTACAAATAAACATTCAGAATAATAATGCACTACGACTATGACCCTACACAGTATTAAGACCGCGTTCCGGCATTAAGTATTCGAACCACATCGATCTGCGTCCGTTTTCAATAGCTATAAAAGCTTGTATGTTTTGCGTCTCTATTGAAGGTTCTGGGTTGAGCTAGACTAGGATAAGGTATTATGCTCGACATGTATCGTTTTATTCAATGAATATGTAGGTCGGTTCCTGAGAGGGACTACTTGTAAAATAGATATTTATCTTTCAGTAACTCTTGCTTCGTGTGTAGAATATTTGTTACGGTCCTATATAAAGTTGATTTTGGTTGGTTCAGCTTGAATCTATACTATACTAATATTATAAAACTGAAGAGTTTGTTTGTTTGAACGTAATGATCTCGGGAACTACTGGTCTGAATTGAAAGATTCTTTCTCTATTGGATAGTCTAGTAATCGAGGAAGGTTATAGGCTATTTAACATTACGCTGCTATTAATGCGCAGGAGCGGAGCACGAATAAACAATGTAACAAAAACAAGAAAAGTATTGCGTTTTGAGAGCTTTCGTTGTATGTCAGCATGTGTCTGTCTTTTAAAGGTTGCGTCATTAGAATCTAAGCTAACAGAATTTGTACAACATTTGAATTAGTACAGTAACTTTATACATTACCGTAGGCGTTAAATCCGGTAGATCTGATTTTTTGCAGACTTGGTTATGATGTTGGCCTAATGATTGTCCCAAGTTTGTGACCTCGAGCAACGAACGCAACTTTGTCAAAAATCGAAAAAACCGCGAAAAAATCGTTTATTTTTCAAATTTTGGCGATTATAACCCTAAACGACTAATTTTTGTAAAAACTTTCTTATGGCGTTTATAAAGTAGACTAAATTTGCTACAATATGGTACTAGAATTGTCTCTGTACACTCAATAGTTTTTGAGAATAAGTCTTTCAAAGTTTTTAATTATTTTCGTACTTCGCAATTTTTAGCAATATTTGAACTCCTACTTGACCACTTTGTGGCACAGTTACGGCGGTTTTTAACCCCTGACCAAAAAAAGAGGTTATAAATTTGACGTCGAAGTCTGTCTGTCTATCAGACAGACACACATACAGGTCTGTCTCTATGTGTATCTGCCTGTGTGTGTATCTGTCTATGGCACCGTAAAGCTCAAACGGATGGGCCGATTTCGATGCGGTTTTTTTTATTTGAAGATACATTTTTGTGTTGATGTTTTGAGCTATTTTTGGTCAATATCGATTCAAGATGGCCGCCTCCACCAAATGGCAGACCAAATATTTCATCACAATCTACCTCAATATGAGTATCAAATGAAAGGGCTGACTTGTAGAGTACTGTACAGTAAAACAAATTTCAAATTACAAAATGGCGAACTCCATAATTTTTTTTTTCACTAATGCCTTATTATGGATATCAAATGAAAGAGCTTGACTAGTAGACTACTATACACTATGAACAATTTATATTTATACCATATCGAGGTAGTTATGAAAAAAGAAACGTATTTCGTCATTTTGTGGTTGCGGCCATCATAGATTTGAAATTTGTCATAGTGCATAGTAGTCTACTAGTCAAGCCCTTTCATTTGATACCCATATTAAAGCATTAGTGAAAAAAAAAAATGGAGTTCGCCATTTTGTGATTTGAAATTTGTTAAACTGTATAGTACTCTACTAGTCAAGCCCTTTCATTTGATACCCATATTGAGGTAGATTGTGATGAAATATTTGGTCTGCCATTTGGTGGAGGCGGCCATCTTGAATCGATATTAACCAAAAATAGCTCTAAACATCAACACAAAAATGTATCTTCAAATAAAAAAAACCGCATCGAAATCGGCCCATCCGTTTGAGCTCTACGGTGCCATAGACAGATACACATAGAGACAGACCTGTATGTGTGTCTGTCTGATAGACAGACAGACTTCGACGTCAAATTTATAACACCTCTTTTTTTGGTCGGGGGTTAAAAACCGCCGTAACTGTGCCACAAAGTGGTCAAGTAGGAGTTAAAATATTGCTAAAAATTGCGAAGTACGAAAATAATTAAAAACTTTGAAAGACTTATTCTCAGAAACTATTGAGTGTACAGAGACAATTCTAGTATCATATTGTAGCAAATTTAGTCTACTTTATAAACACCATAAGAAAGTTTTTACAAAAACTAGTCGTTTAGGGTTATAATCGCCAAAATTTGAAAAATAAACGATTTTTTAGCGGTTTTTTCGATTTTTGACAAAGTTGCGTTCGTCGCTCGAGGTCACAAACTTGGGACAATCATTAGGCCAACATCATAAACAAGTCTGCAAAAAATCAGATCTACCGGATTTAACGCATCCTACTCCATACATTCAGGCGACAAAGTTACTGGACTAAATTGGTACGACCAATTTTTGATAGATGGCGTAGCAACGCGCGCACGGTTCAGCTAGTATAAAATAAACCCGTTATTAGCTTTACTGTAAAATAGTAAAACACACGTTTCATGTCTTAATATTTGCGCTTGAGATATTGTTCCTCGTATCTGAAATGTTTCGAGTACGACGTCGCATTGTCAATCGAGCGGTGGCTTGCGGCGCGGATGAGTGGGCAGCCCAGCTACAATTAGCCGCGATTTGTCTCGGTGCTCGTCGGATGCGCACGGCCGCACTTCCCATAGCCACCTGCCAACTACCGACGCTGCCGCCGCCTAGCCTCGCGACTCGCGACTCACTGCACTGTCACCGACTACGGCCACTGCCCTAATTAACTTTTTGTCTACACCTCGCCGAACAATCGATTGACATTCCAAACCATTCCGGACCGACGACTCCGAACTTAGATAACGACGCTTCTTCTTCACATTCGATACGGCTTATGGGAAATTCACAGATGCCACGAGACCGGCTGTGATTTATTTTTGGAAACCGTTTTATCTACGACATTTATCAAATAGGAATATTAGTTTTTTCTCACTTCCTGTCGTATCTTGTTATGCTGAAGATATGAACGCAAATGCAATTTAGATTGAGCGTCAATGTTTAATTTATGTGCCGCTGTATAAACGGCCCCACCCAAATGTTAAGATGTAATAAATACTACCGAAACGTAATTGGAACTTTTAATTATTTATTGCCATGCAACAAAATCCTCATTGAGGATTTCCTCTATGAATTGGTGTTGTTTATTTGAGATAGAATGTGTGTCTATAATTTCTGCGAATGGACGTTTGTAGCAGTAAAGTGAGTAGTAACATTGCGCTTGACCGCGCGTGAGTTCAAGTTCGCACGGACGACGAATGCCGGCCCGTCCTCTTTCGTTGCGCAACCGCAGTTACCGCCGTGCGCCTGCGCCGCCAGCCAAACGTATGCCTTGCATGACTCATCAATAGCGTCGCGTCAATGCCTCGTTTATAAAAACATGTTAGAATATCTACCTATTTATTGATTTCTTCAAATACACTCAACGTAGATACTCTTGAGCATTGATCGAGAACCTATTTCACACGTCTAAGGCTCAGTACGTCGCAGTAGTGGCACTATTTATTTGTTTGTACAATGTTTCAGAAATGGCATCAAATTGGTACACGTCTTTGTAGAATTAACATACCTTACTGATGCAGTAACAACGCAAACATTTTTATGTAAATATGGATCGGGCTCGAACAAAAAGAACGATTAATCGAAGTCCGAAGTAAATCGAATGTGCGCTGCATGGCTGGGGCATTCGGTTTGCGACCTGTCTTTTTTAATTGCTTCTTTATTAGGTACTACGATATAGAAAGAACACAATCATAAAAATTTTAACTAAACGATTATTGTTCGATTACCTATATATAATGGCAATACTTTTATCTTTTCGTTTCTCTGCATCTTGTTTTTTTGTTTGTAGTAGAGTAACGGGACGAGTAGGACATGTGCCTGATGGTAAACAACACGCCTGTCTGTAACAGCAGTGTCACGTAGCTACTGAAACTTGAGAGTCCAAATAATTAGTATTTAGAGTTAAAATAAATAAATTACCTAGCGCACTGTACTCGTCATCCGGGATGCATATTTAGTGAACTCTATATAATTATGTAATTTCTCTTCAAACCCAAACACAGTAATGTTTCATATTACTGCTTGGCGTTATAGTCCAAGATCCCAGAGCCGCCAGACGTCACGTATTTTCTGATGAACGAAATGTGGACGATTGAGTAGAGTTAGTACGAACTAAGAACACATGCTTACCCGCTAACTTGCTTAGACGGCCAATTTTGAGATATGGGGCAATGAAAGTACATAAAACACTGCTGACTTCACTTATTTTCTGACGACTGATTGTTATGTATGTTATAGGCAATATCCATACAAATAAGGCCCCAATACTGCCAGACTCTTTTCGTCGGCCGTTTTGCTTAACAGACGCTTTAAAACTCCCAAAAGAATGACTTAAATTCACTTAAACTCTGATATTCCATTAAAACGGGTTCAGTAAAACGTAAAAACGGAACCCTTATGGATTCGTCATGTTTAGCTGTCTGTCCGTCCGTAAGTCACAGACACTTTTTTCTTAAACTATAAGAACTAAACTGTTGAAACTTGGGAAGTAGATGTATTCTGTGAACCGCATTAAGATTTTTACACAAAATATAAAAAAACAATCAATTTCGGGGGTGCATGGGTAGTTAGAACTGAAACTTTAAATATTTATTTTCATCAAACCCACACATACGTGTGGGGCGTCTATAGATAGGTCTTCAAAAATAATGTTGAGGCTTCCAATATATTTTTTTTCTATATTGAATAATTTGCGCGAGAGACACTTCCAAAGTGATAAAATGTGTGTCCTGTAACTTTTGAAATAAGAGAATGATAAAACAAAAAATATATACATTACTATGTTGTGTGTACTTATTTACTATCTTCAATGTTTATGTAATAATTTTTATTTTTAGTTAGATATTAAAATAATTTTAAAGCTTTTAAGAGTCATTTCTTATTTTATTTCTTGTTTTTACTTCTGCAGTGGATAATGCCCACGTGCGTGGATAATTCTACCCAGAGCGGCATAAAAATTGACTTAAGGGAAAAATTGGCCCCTTGGATCAGACTGTCTTTTTGGAAAAGGCTTTAAAATAGTTATCTGACAAACGTATATAAAAATGGAGAGGGTATGAGAATTTAAGTGATTTTAAGTCATTATTTTGGGAGTTTTAAAGCGTCTGTTAAGCAAAACGGCCGACGGAAAGTGTCTGGCAGTATTGGGGCCTTTTTGTTAGGATATTGCCCATAACATACGTAAAAATCAGTCGTCAGAAAACAAGTGAAGTAAGCAGTGTTTTTATGTACTTTCATTGCCCCATATCTCAAAATTGGCCGTCTAAGCAAGTTAGCGGGTAAGCATGTGATCTTAGTACTAACTAACTCTACTCAATCGTCCACATTTCCTTCATCAGAAAATACGTGAAGTCTGGCGGCCCTGGGATCTTACTCTATTAGATTAACTGACATACTTCCCCAGGCATACTCTGCAAAGGGTCCTACCGCTACATAACTGTTTCTACTCTTTTTAGTAGTTTCACAGGAAAACGGACGATTAGACGTGTTGCTTTGAAGCTGTTCAATTTAATCGTAAGATCGTAAAGTCGCATTTCGTCCTGTTTCTCTAAGTACCCCCCGTTTAACTGAACAGACTAGTATGGACTCTTGACGATGTAGTAAACAGTGAAACAGAGAAAGTTAATTAAATAAACGTATCCTCATGTTCTTTCTAGAATGAAAATCAGAGAATGACATTGAATGTACTTTGTACCCTGGAACTACGCCACTAAAAGGTGAGGATTTTGAACTATTTGACACCTTTCGGTACTGTTAGCATACATTTTTAAAGTTCACGACGTGCAATATGAATAATACTGTTAATAGGTATTGCTAGTACTTGTGCCTTCTCACGGGCACTTTTCGAAGGCATGTGCGTAATGCCACTAACTTTAAAATGGTGAAGAAAAACATCGTGAGGAAACTCGCATGTTCCAAGAATCTTTCGAGGTCATGCTTCATTCACCAAACCGCACTGGGCCAAAAGGGTGATTGTGGTCTTGAGTATCTCTTTGCGAGAAGAGGCAGTGGTAACATTTAGTGGGCTGCTTATGTGCCTTCTAGAGCAACAGATTCCATACCATATACAACTAGAGTTAAAGGCCATAATACAACGAAGGATACTGACCTCCGTATTTCAAACATTTGCTCATATCTTATGCGAGCCAAAAAGATGTAAAATTATTTGAGCTAAGGCGAATCGGTATAGAAATTACCGACATTTTTATAGTAAAATGAACTCAATATAATAAAATTGAGCTTAAGCAGTGGCGAGTATTTGCAAATGTCTACGGGTCAATGGTCTACGGCAAATAAGTGTCATAGATATTATGTACAATGTACATCTTTTAATAGACGTCTACTTTTTTCTGGCTAGGTATACATACACGTATTTGTTTCTTAGTTGACATTAAAATTCCAAATTTACTATTATTCATATTCTAAAATGTATCTTTTTGATTTTGATTTTCACCTTAAAAGCGTAGTGATTTCTTGAAATTGGGAATTGGAGCCTTGAGATACAAATCTGGCTCTTAGTTATGGGCTCACTGAAAGCTATATTTATGTACATTTAAAATTATATTATGTAAATTACATTAAGTAATTGCTTAAATAATTTGCGCTTGTTTAATAAAATGTAATGAAAATAAACTATTCAATTTTAATTCGAATGTACTAGCCCAGCGGTGTTAAGATAACATAAAAGTTATACCAATTAGCTGGTTACATTTAATTGTAACCAACTCATGCCCTGTCGTAGGGTTTCGTACCAATAAATAACAGAGACGTTGAATCGAATGTTCATTTGAATATTTCAATTATATTTCGATGTTGCTTCTTTACGGCCAGTGAGTTCGAATGAAGGCGTTTAATTGCTTAAATAAATATTTTACTGATTTATTGCCGCCGTTAATTTTAGTCGACGAATGTTCACGTGCCCAGAAGCTCTACTTGTGAAGGTACTGCCGAAAAGAAATTTCGGTAAGAACGCAACAGGAAAAGGGTTGCGTAAATTATTTACGAACACCGGCGGACAAATTTAAAAATAGGACAAGGTATTTCGAAACCATAATATTAAGCTACTGTTGAGTAGGACTGTATTTCTGTCAAAACAGGAACAAAGGAACCACATTGTTTATAAAAAGCTAAAAGCACCTAGTGTGGATAGAACGTCATGATTTCATAATCATGACATCGTACGTTCGAACGTCGTGTACACCTTTTAGTATATATATTTTTTTTTAAATAAAGAGTGACAAGACGAGCCGGACATATGCCTGATGGTAAGCAACATACCTGCCACATGACGGCACAGTGACACGCAGCTATAGGAACATGAAGAGTCCAAATCATCACCTAGCACTGCACTGCGCTCGTCACGGACATTACCCTTCAAAGCGGAACACAGTAATGTTGGCACATTACTGCTTGGCGGTAGAATAACTGGCAAAGGTGTGGTACTTCCCCAGGCAGACTCTGCTAAGAGTCCTACCACTACAAAAAAAAAATGTTTACAAGAAAAAATATTTCGTGGTTTTAATTGTGAAGGAAAAGTTTTGTCTGAAAAACTGTCATGTTTCTGAAAAATATATCTTTCGAGGACTTTTGTCGCCTGCCAATCTACATTCGGCGAGCATAATGGATTATGGCTTTGACTCTCACCTTGTGAGAGAAGCCACAGCAGTGGGATATAAAGTGGGCTGATTATGTCAATTTTTTAACCACTATACACACACTTAACCGCCATCACATCTGATGTTAAGCGACGATGCGGTCTACGATGCAGCGTGTTAACGTAGGAGTAACCGATTCACTCTCGATTTTCAAGACACTAAGGGGTTATGATCAGCTAAGCCGAATTAGGTTTCCGACTGCATCCCGTTTAGCACTGTCAAACGTGCGGTGCACACTGTTTGAAAAAGATCCGCCGTTAATGCGCGTGAACTGAAAAGGCTCTAGCCATCAATCCCAAAACCTAGATAGAAATCCCACCATCTCCCATGTGAGTAACTCGTTAATTGATAAAAAATTAATATGAAAATCTGAAAATGAAAAGTATCGAAAAATTTGTCCTTGTTTTTAATAAATAATACATACTGTTGTCCCTGTGTCCGGACATTTTATTTCAAGTAATATTTTGTCATTAAACATGATAATAGTAGTGTGATGAGCCCTTAACTTCTATTTACTCACATAATTATTACACATCTTTTGTCCCGTTACTAATTCCCTGAGTGTAGATACAATGTTAGACGATTTCAGTCTCGGCGTGTTTGAAAGTTCCACCGCGAGTTACGACCTCCCTGATGACTTTTCCTCCTTATTGTGTAATACAAGTATTAGTAACAGTATCGCGATGTTCCTATTCGTCTGGTTTAATCTCACTTGACAAAGGCACGGCGTTTACGAGGACAACTCGTGCGTCTCTACGTTTTACGAGCCGCTGTTAAATAATGCGTACTCCCCGCGATGTTGGGATGCGAACCGTCTCGTTCTGTACTTTTTATGAGTTGTAGGAACGTGTCTCATTTTATGTTACCCCTGCCGGAGGTAGGGCTCGCTAACTTTGATTTTATACGACCTACGTCCTCCATTACAAATCCAATTCAACTACCATGTTACTGAGGCCTCATAAAGATGGTAAACTTTGATTAGACAATGCACAAACAACAATAAGGTAAGAAGAACTCACTCACTAGAGTGAGTTCAGATGATGTGGTAGAAATTGGACTGTGTTTTGCAGAGTTTAGATTGAAGGCATAATTCATTAATATTGGTGGACATTTCGTACACAACATCATCTGTTCCCAAACTGAGTAAAACTGGTACTATGGCCAGGTAGCCAATATAATACTTATATAATTTTAAATACATACATACCAATTATATATAGAAACACTCTGGCACAGAAAAAAAACTTGTATTCATGACACAAATGTTTGCCCTTGGTAGAATTTATTTTCCGTCTTCGAAATTTGGATATACATACATATTTGGCCTAGACTGCATGACTAATAACGCTTTGGTACTAGGTGTGTTTTTGAAAAATTACATTACGTATATGCATACAGTACATTATTGTTAATTTGTACAATGCACAGTCGTGTGTGGTGATATTATTATCAGTAGTATGTGGAGTTAGTATATACTTTTAACATTTTGTTAATTTAAGGTCAATTCTAATCGAGGAGTCTTGATATAACGTAGTTTACCAAAGCATTGTCCACAGGTATTTGCATACACACCAAAATATCATTCCCTTTCGATAGCGAGCGAACTTGTAGAGCACAGTTAACACGTAAACATTAGTTTCAGATGTAATAGTTTTTTTTTCATTCTGTCGTTTTTTAACTATTCATGGTTAGTTGTAACTGCAATTGATTAAAACAAAATAATAAATTAGTCAAACCATAATCGACGCTTAATTGCATTTCTGTTATGTCTTCGCTACGAGTTGATATACTTAAACTCACTATGAATAAACATACACAATAATTCAAGTACGATCCTAAGTCCGGAAATCCAGGGATTATTTCTTCTGGACCAGGGATATGGAGTGACAGCTGGAGATAAACTGGGCCTTAGTGGGCCTAAACATAACAAACACAATCATTCAAGGTGCATACCACCCTGAATCGAAACTAAACTAATGGTTATTAGGGTTCCGTAAAACGTAAAAACGGAACCCTTATAAATTCGTCATGTCTGTCTGTCTGTCTGTTTGTCTGTCTGTCTGTCTGTCTGTCCGTCCGTATGTCACAGCCACTTTTTGCCGAAACTATGAGAAAACTACACTATTGAAACTTGGTAAGTAGATGTATTCTGTAAACCGCATTAAGATTTTTCAAAATTAAATTAAAAAAAGAAAAAATTAGGGTTGCCCCCCATACTTATAACTTAAACTCAAAAAAAAAAATTTCATTAAACCTACACGTGTGGGATGTCTATCGATAGGTCTTCAACAATGATGTTGAGGTTTCTAATATAGTTTTTGTCTCTACTGAATAATTTGCGCGAGAGACACTTCCAAAGTGGTAAAATGTGTCCCCCCCCTCTAACTTCTAAAATAAGAGAATGAAAAAACTAAAAAAAATATATGATGTACATTACCATGCAAACTACCAACGAAAATTGGTTTGAACTCGATCTGATAAGTAGTTTTTTTTAGTACGTCATAAATACATTATTATTAAAACTTTGATCAAAGTTACAACGAACTAAAAAAACGATGTGTACTATGTAAGTATATTATGTTACTTGCTGCAAAGGAACCTTTCATGGGCGAGTCCAACTCGCACTTGGCCACTTTATTTTTATAACTGTTACAAGTAGTATTAGTCATCAAGCAGATAATCTTGAAAAGAACAGTTATAAATGTATGATTTTCTGTTCTTAGCAAATATTGCATTGCTAGTTTTATGTAGTAGCGGCCCGCGGTTTTACCCGCGTAGTACCCGTTCCCGTTATTTTCCCAGGATAAAAAGTAGCCGATGTGCTATTCCAGACTATATTCTAACTGTGTTCTAAATTTCAACCCGATTTATTAATACGTTACGATGTGATTGAGCAACAAACAGACAAACATTCAAATATCTAAACGTTGACATTTATAATATTAGTAGGATAGGATAGTTGGATTAATTATGTCAAATCATGAATGACTTACTATAATAACCGCAACTAAAAGTCCATAATAGTCGGATCCAGTAATTTAAAGTGTTCATTCAAATTTCTAGATCGGTTGGAAATCGAAACCAGGACTTTCAACTTCACAGCAGGCATACACACAACAGCGTAAAGTACCATAATTGACACTGTGTCATATTACAAAAATCGTTCTAAATAAGCCAGGCTCACTTCACTCACAGAAAATATTCATCATAAAATATGCATATCATATGCAAATATTTTTTTAATTACTATACTGGAAATCTATCAGTTATGTGAAGTTGTTTCGATAAATAAGCGAGATGCTTTTAACCTAGCGTCATGCGGAATATCTTATATATAAAATTCTCGTGTCACAGTGTTTGTTTCCTTACTCCTCCGAAACGGCTTTACTGATTTTAACCAAAATTTATATACATATTCAGTAGGTCTGAGAATCGGCTACTAACTATTTTTCATACCTTTATTTATATGGCAAAACAACGTTTGCGGGGTCAGCTAGTAATTATGTAATAATAAGTTATTTGCTGGCAAATAAGTGGTTCTTGAAATACAGGTGCGCGTGCGTCAGTCCCGAACTAGGTTACCCCGTTTCTCGGATGTACCGCGGGAATACGGATTTTGATGTACCTTCTAATAATATAAAATATAATTTTAATCCCCGATGCAAAAACGATAGGGTTATGGGATATGTTATAAATGTCTCTCTCTCTCCTTCGTTTTCTCTCTATGTGTGTGTGTGAGGCATCCTAGATCTCGAATGGATAAATCGATTTTGATATTGTTTTGTTTTTTTCGCTCGAAAGATGAATTAGTCAGGTGTGCTCTATACTATGTTTCATCAAAATCTGTTCAGCCGTTTCAAAGTTATCGGGTCTTAATTTTGCTGTGGTAGGAATCTTAGACGCGTGATGGGTATTTGCTTTACTTGCACTTTTCTTTATACTTGTACGTGTGGTGAGCTAAAATTTGTAACACTTGAGCATTTTAAAATTGTTAATTCAATTATTACCTTCTTGTTCTGCAGTGTTAACTAACAGTAAACCTAAGTTGTTATCATGTGGAGTCAAACTTTCTAAGTATGACACAATTAGTTGGTATTGTTAAAATACCAAAGAAAATCAAAATAAAATGTGGTTCTTAAATTCCAATGAAGCATTTGTTCAGAAAACGCCTCATCAAATATATATTTTTTTCCTCGTATTTTCCTTACCTGTAAATTGATATGCGTATAAGCATCGCTTATGTTGCATGGCAAGCGTCAATGCCATATGGTAATCCATAACCATAGGGTTGCCATCTCTAAAGTTCGGCAACCAGGACAAGACTCATGAAAACCCCGGATTTTAGAGCTGAAAACGCGGACATGTCATCAGCTTTTTTAAATACACTTCACAGATTGTAAGTTTGAACAGCTGAAAATGATATAAATAATCTTTTTATGCATATTTGGCTGCCATATTACAAGCTTTGCTTCGTTTGGGGATAGATGGTGTTTGGTGTGAATTGTCCGCCAATATTCCGACCTTTAACAAATTTCAAATTTAGTTAAGTAAGTAGGTATCTTTTATCATTATTTATTAAGAATTTATTGAGTCGGTTCGTTGGTTCATCGCGGCGTATAGGCTCAATGAGACTTTAAACTTATAAACCCGGATGACAAAATGAAGTCTGGCCCGGACGCGTTCTAAACTAGGACAAATCCGGGGAAACCGGGACGGATGGCAACCTTACATAACCACAATGTTCACATACCATCTTGATTGAACGCCCGTAAACAATACGCTGAGCGTATGCCACGACCGTCTACCAGACGGTACGTTTCCATCAAAAAAGTTGATTTGCATCTTTTGTAAGAATTCCAATAAATAAATATATCGAGAAGCATTCAATTTGCGATCAAGGTCCGTAATGAAAAGCTATCGCTCCAGATTACGACACTGAGAGCCGTTTTCAGAACTCCCATCTTCCAATTTCTTTTTACAGTGTCTTAAAATTACTCATTTAGCTAAAACAACAAAGTAAGTCATCGTCCTTGCACCGGGGCACCATAAATTGTGATTGCTTTCTCCGAACCCGTTGTCTAGGAGGCATTCCAATCAGTCGGGCGAACGCCTCGAACGAAACTCACTCTAGGAAGACAGTTAACAAGCTCCACCGTCTTATTCGAGACTCCTCGTCATATTATTCAACCCGACGTAAATTATGCTACCCTTTTCTTACTCGTGACTAATGAAAGAGACGGAGATACCACCCGTCGGGTGAACATAGACCAAATGCTTCGGAATAGGGAATCAAATGTTTCTCACGAATCGAGCGAATGATTGATCTTTGATTAAAGCAACGGACCTCGTACGTTTAACTGTGTCCTAGTTTGACGATAAAGTTTTCTACTGATTCTTTACTCGTATTTGATTAAAAGGTAAAATGATGTCTAGTTTAATGTTTAGTGGTACATTTTTTGAAGTTCGCATGTGTCTTGTGGGAATATATATTATTTCATTTAGTTGTGAATTTTTATTGTTTTCACTAATAGTTTAAATTTATAAAAATACTGCGTATTGTAGAAAGATAAAAAACCCGATTTTTTCTAGAAATACATCGAAACAGACCTACATATATTTACACATCATAGATAAGAGGTAGAATGATGAGATATATCTCATCATTCTACCTCTATAGTTCAGAATACATCCTACTAATACTTTGACAAAGCCTTTTTACAGCTGCATTTGATTGACGAGGCTCCATTACAGCTTTATTCATTTTGACATTGTTATTTTATCTTATTATGTACACGGATTCTTATGCCTTTTTGTTAATGACGTTACCAAGTGTTCTTATGAATTTATGGTTCGAATAAATGAATTGAATTGAAAAAAATATTATAAATGTCAAGGTATGGATGTTTGGATGTTTGTTGCTCAATCACGTCCTAACGTTTGAACGGATCGGGCTGAAATTTGGAACACAGATAGATTATAGTCTGGAAGAACACATAGGCTACTTTTTATCCCGGAAAAACAACGGGAACGGGAACTTCGCGGGTAACACCGCGGGGCGCTGCTAGTAGCTTATATTGATTAAACTTACCGGTATTGCTTTGCGTCTGTATGCATTTGTTTAAACACGTTCTTTTGTTGTTTCAGGTAAAATTAAACTACATTGAGCTTCCTGGTTTAGTGTGACCGTTGCGTTGCACCAATCAATATACGAGTAAGTATTATAGTCTCTCGATACGATTTGTTGCTTTTCGTTTGTTATTTCCAGGCCACTTTGCACTAAGTATAATTAATGTACGGGAACGGGAACTTGGCGAGTAACACCGCGGAGCGCTGCTAGTAATAATATCAATAGTATTCTTAATTACGGAATATTTGTCGTGGTCATATACATAGTGAAGCGAATTCCCAATATTTTACTGTAGTTTCATGCATTACGTTCATGTTCAATTAACAGCCGTTTAGCATTGTAATGCATGTTAGCATGGTAAACACTACTACAAGTAATATTATAAAGTTGAAAGTTTGGATATCTGAATTCTTGGACGTTTGTTGCTCAATCACGTCGGATCGTTGGAATGTATCGGGTGGAGATTTGGAACACAACTAGACAACGGTCTGGAATAGCACATATGCTACTTTTACCACAAGTTTTTTTTTTAAATAAAGTGTGACGAGACTTGCAGGACATGTGCCTGATGGTAAGCAACATGCCTGCCACATAACAGCACAGTGACACGCAGCTATTGGAACACGAAGAGCCAAATCATTACCTAGCACCGCACTGCGCTCGTCACCCAGAGATCTAAGTTGTTATATCTCTAAGCCCTGTAATTTCTCTGGAAACATTGCCCTTCAAACCGGAACACAGTAATGTTTGCACATTACTGCTTGGCGGTAGAATAATTGACAAAGGTGTGGTACTTCCCCAGGCGGACTCTGCTAAGAGTCCTACCACTACAATTAATTAATTAACGGAAACGGGAACTGCGCGGGATAAACCGCAGGTTTAAAGGCGCTGTTAGTATCCCATAATACCTAATAGTAGTTTAGTGAACAACCGTGCTAGCTTAAAATGCATTTCATCCAACGCTAGAATAAAACGTGAATGAAAGACTGTTTTTGTGCACTTTTCACGTTTCCGAAAAAAATAAGTCCCTTTTTGGACGTCAGTCGAATAGAGCATTGCGTTTGTACTACATTGAAAATGAAGAGACTCAAATATTGTAGGTTTTTAGGTAAAGAGTGGTATAGAACACGCAGCGTGCCATCCGCGACAGCAGGTATCGACATGTGGGGATGTCACCCGAGCTCGGCACAGGCGCACCCGCGACTGCTTACGATAAGATTTTCCATCCAATTTACCGCTACCAGCACCTGCCTCGTTTTTTATTGTAAATCTGTTCTAAGTACGCACTTAACATGGCGCGAGCCCCATGAACAGCTTCTAATAACATATGCCCCACGGATTACTTACGCTTATGGCCACTTGAACCAGTAGCCGAGCAATTTTTGTTACGCTCGGCTTCAAGCATCTGGGGAATGCGCCGCGAGTTTTAATATTACGGATTCTGTTGAATCGCTCACCCCGTGCGTCAGACACGGGGTTACATCCCGCCACATTGCAGAAACATTTCCTCCAGTCGGGCGCTCGCCGAGTTTTGAACTCGGTTAAGCTCGGCGGAATAGCTATTCTGAAATTTCACCAACGCATATGCAAATGTCAGCTCTCGACACTGATTGTACGAGTGGCACGGGGAAAATTCATGCATTTACATTAAATTCAACCGAAATTGGAACCAGAACATATCGTAGTTTATACGCGATCGCACTATGTCACGGGTGCAGTATTGCACCGTTCTCGATATTTACGATTTTCAATCGGATCCGTCGCTTTGTTATGTATTGTTTAGAGCGACGTACATTTAAATTTGGTGATAAAACCCACCATATGTTCGTGTCGTTTTGACATATTGTTCCGATACTAACATACACACAATATTTATGTGTTTTACACGACTGTGTTAAAAGTAGTAATTGTAAAATCAGTGTGACAATTTTACAGTGACTTATATAACTATTTTGTGTGAATTATCCACCACCAATATTTTTCCACTAAACTGAGACATATCTCATCGAATTTTTTGCAGTAAGTACCGTTATAGTCCTTGCATTTTGCTTTAGAGTATTGTTATTTTAAAAGTAACGTGATATGACCATAACATTGGAATTTGAAACTTCTTCATCACCATCCACAGTCCACAACCTTCGTTATCCCACCGTTAGGTATAGACCTCTCTTTTATCATGCCAACTTCCTCGGTGCTGTGCCAACAAACCACGTTCCATCCATGTTTGACCAACGACAAAGACAATATCGTTTTACAATTAAGAAAAAAAAATCTCGGTAATATCGTCATTTCACATTCAAAACCACATATTCAAACTGTTTTTGGCACTGTTAAAATAGTTACGGCAAATAGTCAATCAACAAGATGAGATACGTTTATCAGCCTATTAAAATATTACGTTTATCTTCAGGTTTTCTTTAACGAATGTTCTTAATAGTACAAAAATACACTTTGTGAGAAATTTCCTAGAACTCAGATCGTAAATGCGTGCTCATTCTTTCCGTATCGTTTTAATCAGGGCAGTTATAGCCCGTTGTTTCTGGTACTGCCTCGCTTGGCGGATTAACTAATCGGATGATTGTTTACATTGGTTCACTTCTCCGGTACTAACTACTGCGCGTATAATGAACGTTCGGTACATTAATTACAGCTTTAGTGCCAATTTTATGACTTTGCCTTTTTATCGGCTCCTGCGAGATTACGTGTTCAACCGTATTACTTTGCTTTTTCTTTTTGATGACTCAATCCCACTTCATTATGGGCTTTGGCTTAAATGCTATAAAATACAATGTTTCTTGTGGGTTAATGAAGTAAGATAGCCGTGTGATGACAGAAGCGAAACGAGGCTGAGATAAAGAGCTCTACTAATTGACTATTTCTTCTGCTTTAAGCATGCAGCTCGAATCGTGCCATAAATTTTAGTAGAAATTAAGTGAACTTCTTTGTAATTTTATTTACTAGTTATATAGCTTATCGGGTTTTTATCCGATACATTTCAGAGAGTTTGCAGCTGATTTGCATAATCTAATGCGAACTTGCCAATTTTTCTATCTAACTGTTTGTAACTCGAGATCATCACGGTTCACCCTTCACGGTTGACGTTCCAATCACTCTAACTAAGAGATTGGACTCAATTTCCATAGTAAGAACATGTGTAAGCTCTAGAATTCCGTTGTCTGAATGGTTTTCCAGGAAATTCGTTGATTTCCAGATATATTTAAATCTGAAGTGAATCGGTGACTTCTAGGTGAACACGTTCCATTGACTCCATAGACCCAGATCGGTAATGAAATAAAGCGAGATAGGGGTGAAGTCCAAACTTATCGAAAAAAAATCAATTGCCAAAAGAAACGTAGCCATTTATTTATCTACAATACCTACGTATATATTAGAAGAGGTAGGAGTACTTTTAATATTATTATTTGTATATGTATTTATTAAAGTATTTGCTATTATTAATTACGAGATATTTGCGATGGTTTAATTATGTAGCAAGTCCCGATATTTCAATGCAATTTCATGCACCATGTTCACGGATAAACTGACGAATTAACAAAAATAACGACGAAGGATAAAACAAATAAAGTAGCCAAGTTCGAGTTGGACTCGCCCATGAAGGGTTCCGTTCCAGCAAGTAACATAATATACATAGTACACATAGTTCTTGTAGTTCGTTGTAACTTTGATCGAAGTTTTAATAATAGTGTATTTATGACGTACTAAAAAAAAACTACTCATCAGATTGAGTTCAAACTAATTTTCGTTGGTAGTTTTCATGGTAATGTACATCATATATTTTTTTTAGTTTTTTCATTCTCTTACTTTAGAAGTTAGAGGGGGGGGGGGGGACACACATTTTACCACTTTGGGAGCGTCTCTCGCGCAAGTTATTCAGTGTAGACAAAAATTATATTAGAAACCTCAACATCATTTTTTAAGACCTATCGATAGACACCCCACACGTGTAGGTTTGATGAAAAAAAAATTTCGAGCTTCAGTTCTCAGTATGGGGGGCACTCCTAATTTTTTGTTTTTTTTTTAAACTTTTGTAAAAATCTTAATGCGGTTCACAGAATACATCTACTTACCAAGTTTCAACAGTGTAGTTCTCATAGTTTCGGCAAAAAGTGGCTGTGACATACGGACGGACAGACAGACAGACAGACAGACATGACGAATCTATAAGGGTTCCGTTTTTACGTTTTACGGAACCCTAAAAAACGACAAAAGTTGATTGGTTACAGACTGTTATGTACATTATACGTGTTGCTTACCATCAAGCTTCCGACTTCCTTGTGTTATTACTTTGTCACATCTATAAAAAACATTTGATACTGTTTTTCTAAAGTAAATAGAATGTGATATGCGGTATTACAACTTGCTAGCAGAACAAGTGGGTCGACCGTTCTCTAATTTGCTTGTAACACCAAGAGCTAGGGAAGGGAAGGTAATAAATTGGCGGTCGCACGATCGATCGATGCGCGCGCGCACAAATCAACCGGCACGTCAAAACAATGGTGCTACAACTGTGGGGGCGATCCAGGGCCGAACTTAAGGAAATCAATTTTAAATACAACCCTGGACCAAAAGTTGGCCTAAGAGGCGTACCCCAATGTAGTCTCAGTTTTGTTGTTATATAAATTACTCTTACCCTACCTCTAACTATTGCTCTGTTCTACATTAAATTTAAGTCTAACTACGACTCTGGCGCGATCGTGCTGCCACCCGCGGGCTAAACTCAAAACCAACTTGTTTATACTCCACTCCACCTCGCTGCATGCACTTGTCGGGGAAATTACTTGAAAGATAGCTAACTAAGGATTTAGAGAGATATTCTTCCTGACGTAATTTAGAAGCTCGTAATATGAATCATATAAATTCAGTATCTGTTAGAATAATCGTAATTTTCTCGTACCTACTTGTTCCACAGGTATAACGTGAATACTTAACTGCTGTAGGTCGGAGATATTTTCTTATTATTGTACTTAAGCAGTCGATACTCGGAATCTAGACGACGTTTAAAGTTAGTGGGTCAGGCCTGTTCCAAGCTTTTAAGCCTTACTAGGAATCGCATACTATCTCCGACCACACCGTTGCCATTGAAAACAAAATGAATTAAAGCTAACTCGAACTTGTGTTCAAGATTATATGTATGAAATATATCGAACTAGTTGCCCATGCACTAATAATAATTATATCTAAATAGTTTTTCACGCTGTCTTCATGACTTGGTTTTTCGGTATGAAAAATTGCATACCAAACTTTAATCAAAACCAAAAGTTATTTTGATACTAAACCTGATGATGATGAACCAGATGTGGATGGAACATCTCATAATGGAACAAACTTACAGGTATAAACATTATGTGCAAAAACATAAACTAGCTGTCAAAGATCAGATGAGAATATAATGAAGCTTGTGATGACTTCGAGGTCCTTTGAACACTAATAGTTGGTCTGAGTCGAGGTGACATAAATACGTATCAATGTGAAATATTTCGTTGCATACAACCTCATGTTGAAATGAAAACTTCTTTAGATTCGAGTACTTTTTGGGTGAACAAAAAGCGTGAAGCTCGCATTTACGTCATCGCACTCTTCCCATGAGCTATATGTAAGTATGAGTATACTGTGCGATAATAAATAATCGAATAGCTCGACGATACAATTCACAAGTTACTTAGTTTTAAATTCTATCGGCAGTCCCCAAAGTCTGCCCGCATGTTTTTTTGTCCACACAAAACTGATGCACTTAGCAATCAATACCGTCGATAGTTCGATGGCTCTCTCTATCGTGAACCTGTTCGTTCAACGCTGGGAAAAAACAGTGAATGAATGTGAGTTTTTGTTCACTTGTCACAACGTTTCCGGCGGACCGGTGCCGGTGGCGGCGCGTGGAGAATCGCCGTACGCGACCGACCGTCCGCGCCGGCTAGTTGCTGAGTCAGGGTCACCAGGGACTGCGGCTTCTCCTCTGTGAGGGCTTGGGCAAGTGCTACAACCTGCGTCATTCGATCTCATAGTGTACTCACATACTAATCATACAATTATTACAGCGCCGGCGATTTTACCTCGGTAGTCACCGTTCTCGTTTTTTTATGTTTATTTATTATACATACTAGTTTTATTATGATATAGAGTGACGAGACGAGCAGGATATGAGCTTGATGGTAAGCAACATGCCTGCCCATAACAGTACTGTGACACGCAGCTATTGGAACACGAAGAATCCAAATCATAACCTAGCACTACACTGCGCTCGACAACCAGAGATTTTATCTCTGTGTCCTGTAATTTGACTGGAAACATTGCCCTTCAAACTAGAACACAGTATTGATTGAACGTTACTGCTTGGCGGTAGAATCACTGGCAAAGGTGTAGTACATCCCCAGGCAGACTGCAAAGAGTCCTACCACTACTAAAATGTATGACGATGACCATGACGTGTCAATACCATTATTATTGCCATAATATTATATATTGTTGTCATAAGAAGTCGTCTCGTTTCAAAATGAGTTCCAATCGCGAAAGTTTTGAACTGTACTTCCATAAAATCCTATTAGTGATACAGTTTAGCATGTAATAGGTTAATGAAGAGCTTGATGTACTTATTATATCCTCTAATTTTCATTACACACATTAGCAGCCCAATTTGTCTAGTCACTGCTGGGATGCGTTATCTTCTGGTAAGGAGATAGTCATAATATCCTGGCACTCGGTATGAGTGCGGTTTGGTCAATATCACATGTCATTGAAATGTTTTTCTTGGTACGTGTCAGTTTTTGAGTTTTGAAACCAGTGGTAATGACAAACTTGTACTGCACTCTAAACAAATCACAGATCGGGCTTCTAACCCACGACTTATAAATTCCGATGGTTTCACCATTCGGCCACCACGGCTTTTGTAACATTGTACGTATAGAAATAACAGTTTTGCTACCGTTCAATATTAATGCTATTTTAATTTTATGGTATATACTATATAATAATTATATAATACACTATAATATATAATAATTATCTACTATGTAATAATAATCTGTACTTGTTACTGTAATATCAATGTCAACCTTTGATCATATATATGTTTTTTTTTAATTCGTCTTCCTCTCATACTATCTCCTCTCCTACTATCTCCTCCTTATTCTCAAATCTCTCTTTCCATCCTATGGTTGCCTGGAAGAGATCGCTTTTAGTGATAAGGTCGCCAATTGCTACTTTATTTGGTTCTATTATAAGTAACATTTGTTTTATTTTTAAATTAAGTGCAATAAAGAGTTAATCTATCTACTAATTGAGACTCAATATTTTTTTGATTTGTACTTTAGTCTCCTCTAAGGGATGATCTCACAGATATGGAAATCAATCAAAAGATATGGCTGTTAATCTACTTAGGTTGGCAATTCTCATCAAGCTTCCGAAAGTCATGTCTAATGTCTCTAACATATTAAGTTTAAGTACAAAAACGTCGTGTAAATTGATATGTAATATCATTGATATTATTTTATAATATCAAAGCTATGGGTGCTGGCGAAAAACCAAGGATTGGGCTGAGTTGTATGTTGTAGAAGAATTATGTGTCCAGGACTGGAATAAAAAGCTTAATGATGATTAAACGAAACTTTTGTAGGAAATTTATTATGATTTTTAGTTTGAATGGTGTTATTTGAATGGTAATGGAATTCGTTAGTAAATCATGAACTTACAAAAATATTAATTTTAAATTATTGATTAAAAAAACTTTAAAAGTTATATGTACGTAAACTTTTTAATACAGATAATTATGAATCTACACGACATGCGACATTTTGTATTCATTCTCTTTGATGTTATAATCATCATTCGTATAAAACTCTCTCCTGGCATACTGTCTTTCTCAGTCCAATGTTAAGTTCCTGGCTGACCGAGGTTTGCTTAGTTTAAACACTAAATATACTTAGATACCTACAGATAAAAGGCTCCAAGAAATAAATTTTCTCAAAAAAGAAGAAGAAACCTGAAAAAAAAAGAGAAGCCGTCTGGATTCGTAGCCAGATCTACAAATTCGACCTCGACCTCTCGACTTTCCGCCGGAGCAATTATACTGTCGGTCGACTTGGCGAAATTTACTTCCGCATTTTAATGTTAAATGTGACAAATTTTCATTGTCTAAAAACGCACAATAAATGACGTTTTTAAAAAATAAAACCTACTCGTTCGATTTATCGTCCCCGAAACCCCCTCCATACATAATTTCATGAATATCGTTCAAGCCGTTTCCGATATTCAGATTCTATACATATATATTATACAAGAATTGCTCGTTTAAAGGTATAATATAGAGTCCAGGTATAGATCCTCTCTAAAATATTGCTTAAAATTACCATTTTGGACAACCCTATTAGTTAATATTATCTTTGGCGCAGTTAGGACACGCTTCACTGGAATCATGTATTAAAAAACGAAAATGAATAACTGATCACAAAACTGTATTATGCACGCACTTCTGAAGCCAAGTTAACGGCTAATTTTTTATCGACCCAATTTCGTCTACTAACCGCAAACTGTGTTTAAGAATTTTCCACTTTTGATAAACACAAATAGATTCGATTTTCGATTAAAGTCCAACTATATATAATATAGCTACTGAGAAATCTTAAGTCAGAACAATTCAACATTTATATTAATACACATAAAATTATTCAGTAGCGTACAAATATTGCAGTGCACCGCGTTGAAGTCTTTTTTAGCCTGAAGGATATCGAACGATAATGACGTTATAAACCTTTCAGTTTTTGTGCTGAATCAAAAATATCGACATGATGCACTTGCTGACAAAAAAGGGAAGTATGGATAACCTAGCGGGATATTATGAGGCGGTTCACGTAGACCGTTCATCGGAGAAACGAATACGCTTGGGTGCTGAAAAAAGTAAGTCGGAGCAACAGGTAGACGTTCCAATTAGAGGTAGGCGCTGTTGAGTGGTCGACGCGACTTCGCGTCACCGAGCTTTGACGGCTCTGCACAAAAACGCGGGACCGTTTCGCTTGCCGCCACTACAGAAGCTCTTTTTGCACCCGCTAACTTGTCGTGCAACACTTTGACTTTCACAGTCGCCTCGCTGCGTGTGTGCGGCCTTTATTCGCCGTCAAGTGTTATGATTTTACGCACTCTGAAAATTATTTGTAGAAACAAGAGAGCTGTAATAATTGTGGTGTTACTTGTAATAATTATTTTGTATGATTAAATTATTTGGTCGTTTTTTGGGTTGTGTTGCAGCAAAGTTCAGTGTTAAGTTGCCTAGTGGCTTAGTTGGCAGTAAGCCTTTCTGCGAAGCTGTGGACCGTAGATTCGATTCCCACGCAGGCGCAGGTTAAATATTTGTATGATGAATACAAAAATATGTTGTGTCTAGGTGTTCCTTTGTAGAATAAGTATGTATTCAAAATTCACATATAAGTATTATTTCAGCTGTCTGACTCCCATACCACACCCCGGACACTCGGCCTAAAATCTATACAGACGGTGCAGTTGACATACCTACACTCACACAACTACGCATATGTCGTTCGAACACGTTTACGCGTGTGTGCGTGTCATCTAGGGTTACTAAATTATTTTAGTAAGTTAAGTACACTTACCCAAAGAGAAAACTTTATTCTGACAATATATTAATTAATCACTCCACATATTTCGCGTATTTCATTATAGACTAGTCACAGAACATTAGATTAGCTATAACTACGTTCATAAGATGCATTAAAAGGCGTTATCACAGTTTACTATATCAGAGTATTATACACTGCACAAACTACTTATTAATTATTAACACATCATGTCAGCGACCAGTAAAGAGCAAGCACATGATTTTTCAACTCAAAACTCCAAATTAAATGTTGTAAACAAACATTTCGAATTGTTATCAACTATGGCCGATAATGTTGCTAGTTCCGGATTTAATTTATTACTAATGCTTAAAAGAATATTACTTTTGTATGTTGATAAATAGTGATTTATTTATTCGCATTATAGTAAGGATCGCATAAAACTTTAAATATTGTGAATTTGCGCCGAATAAACAAATATCAGTTTCAATTTTAAATTAAATTCAGAAACTTACTTGACCAAATTTCAACGACGATCATAAAAAACTTGAACAAAAATAAACGAAAGTAATTTTTAGTTTTGTTTTCATATTTCAAAACTATGATCTACCAAAAAAAAAGAAACATCATAGAAGACATGGCCCAAATCGTACCCTGACCTCGGCACAAAATAATTGTATCTAATCTCAAAAAAATCTAATAATTGTATGCAAATATATTTTAGGAAAAAAAATTACACCACTCCCATAACCCAAATTAGTGGCTAACATGTTTTTTTATCAGTGTAGTTTTGTAGGCGTTTTTTTTAAAAGTTCACCAATACTGTTTGCAATCCGATGTAATCATCATCATCATAACATCTTAGCATATACCTCTCTTCAAGAACGCCTCATATCCCAGGCCTATGCTAGTGCTGTGCTTGTGCTAGTACTTGTCCAGATTTGACCCGTGATGTAAGCATTCTGATAATTGAATACAAAGTCCAAAGTACATTACCAAAAATAAGCGTATTATCATGAATTATTTTACTTACACTCGTTAAATTTGAATTCAATTCCAAGGCCACCCATCGCGAAAAGAACCTAAGCATATTCGTGCATTGTTTGATATATATCTTTATGACTCAGCCGGTATATATTATTTTTATATCATTAACACCAAATTATTTACCAAATTAATTATAAGTCAATGTCAAAGCCGTTAATTACTGAATAAGAACCGGTAAAGTTTATAAGTCAATGTCAAAGCCGTTAATTACTGAATAAGTTTTAGTTTAAAAATATCGTTATTTTTTTTTGGAACTATCCATTCCAATAGTCAATGTACTCGTATTCTCTTACTGGTTTTAATGAACGGTTGTTGCGAAATCTTAAATAAGCATACTACTTACTAGATGAAATCCTATATTCATTGTTCACTATTGACCGACATAATATATACATGGACGCACATAAAAGTACAGATAGTCTAATATAGAACCTGCTTCTTTTTTTTGAGTCGGTTGAATGCTAAGAAATAATCACTTATCAATAAATCTGAATAGTAGTAATCTTAGTAAAAAAATCCACTAAATTGGCAACACTAGTGACTAGTGACTTCGTGAATTGCGAACTATACCTACTCCGCGCCATCACTCGTTACCATACGTTATTGGCGCCACTGACGTATTTCACAACGATTAACGAATGCCGCAGCTTAAAAACAACGAGTTTAATAATTTCGTCACAGGACTTCAGTGTTGGCGCGTACTTCTAACCAGAATAGTTTATAAAAATGATTCAATCTTTGTAGAAATTCTTATGAAATCAAAAATCTCTTATTCTTGTTTCGTATAATAGACGAAAAATTTGGTACCATTTTGTTAAATAATACAGCATCATGGTCGTATTCTCATAGAAAATTATCGTCCGATATAACCCTTCGTTGAGTGATTCTCGCGTCCTTGCGGGGTAGAAAGCTTGAAACTGGCGGGGGGTGGGGAGTGTCCGTTCTATCTGTATTATCTATTCTATGCCCATACTACAAGATCTGCTTAGTTTGGGGCTAGATGGTGTTGTGTGAGAATGGTTCATCAATATTTATTAATTTATGAAGGTATTTCTCATATTATGCTTTTTATTTTTTTGACAGACAAAAGTACGTCCGTGTAATGAACTGGCAATGAGTGAAGTGTGTAAAATAAGTGTCTTTGTTTCCCATAATGCCACGCCAAATTTAAACTCGGGGTTACAATAAATTTCGTCAATCACAGTTCAGTAGATCAGTTCAGTGTGTAACTTTTCTTTAGCAGTTTAGAGAATCAACCAAGTGCCAGCTGGGTTGTAAAACTACTCATAATTTTGTCGACAAAATTATCTAAAAAATAACATTACACAAACTGATAGCGTAGTTGATTTATCGCGTAAACACGAGCGGCGCAACAACCTCAGCCCACACCACGGAGGCAGTCATGTGGTCACTGTATTCACACTAGAGTTACGACAAATGTTCAAACGGATTTATCTCTCGCCTTCTGCCTCGAAGCGGAAATGCTTCGAATGCGTAATTTTTACAGATACCAATTTGACAGCAAAATGTATAGTAACAATAATTTATTGGGACGTCTTTTGCACATTATTTCGATTAATTGATTTGATTGTGACTAACATTTTATATTTAACTGGAAATATTATTCGGCCGCTATAAATTAAGGCGTCGGGCTCGTCGAGACAATTTTGGTAGGAGCTTTAATTCTTAATTATGGCTCTGGTCGCCTCTGTCGTATTTATTTTACTTTGCGAAATTATCTCTCGGACGGGATACTGATAAATTCGCGCACGCGATCTCTTACTGAGATTCTGTAATAAAAACTGTTTTGTTCGTTTAAATTATTATGAAGATCTTTTGCAGAATTCACTTGCGTGCAATTAGTGTGCCATTTTGCTAGTCATTGTACCGCTAAAGGGCGTGGTTCTGTTTAAACTGTTTTCGGGGTTGAGAGACAAAACTTCTTGCAAGATCACTAGGATACGAAACAGACAAATTCTATACCATTTAGTTTAATTGAGTGACGAACGCAGTAACGTTAATCAAAACAAGATGTTAAGAAGAAAATACGTGTCTAAACACGTATTTTCTTCTTTTATACCTATATACCATACCTATGTAGAATTGTAGATGTTTACAACTTTGTAATAAAGTCGTGATGGTATAGTGGCCAGTATCTACAATCGTGCGGGCGTTGGTTTGAATCCCGTTTTTTAGGGTTCCGTAAAACGTAAAAACGGAACCCTTATAGATTCGTCATGTCTGTCTGTCTGTCTGTCTGTCTGTCTGTCCGTCCGTATGTCACAGCCACTTTTTGTCCGTATCTCACGGCAGTCCATCACCATCTCGAGACTGATCAGCCGTCACTTTTGTTCCTAACGGAGACGCAGATAGGTTGCCCGTCGGACGTGGCGTACCTAACATACCCAGGTTATACCCTGGAGCACAAATTCCGGCCTCGTGCTGGTGTGTGCCTGTACACCCGTGACGACATCTGCTGTCGGCGTCTCCGTAACCTTGAGGACACTAGGTTTTCTGTTATTTGGGTACTAGTAGACACAGGTATAGACAAAATTGTCTATGCATGTGTGTATCGGTCGCACAGCGGAGACCAGGAGACGACTAGGCTCACAGAATATTTAAGTGAAGCGGCGGACGCGGCTCAACAGAAATACCCTTCGGCCCAATTAGTGTTACTGGGGGATTTTAACGGCCATCATAAGGAATGGCTGTTCCCATACCGGGACACTGACCACGCTGGGCAGGAAACGAGAAAGCTAGCTTTATCGTTAGACCTAACCCAGCTGGTCCAAGAGGCAACAAGAGTACCCGACGTTGAGTCGCATACACCTTATTGCTTAGACCTTCTGCTGACAACAGATCCAGACCGTTATTCCGTGGCGGTATCTTCGCCGTTAGGCAGCTCCGACCACTGTCTGGTGAAGTCAGTATCCGTCTACCATCCGCCTGATCCCAGCCCCAGAGGCAACCGGCGGATGTGGCGATACAAGTCAGCTGACTGGGATGAGATGCGCTCTTTCTTTGCATCTTACCCATGGCAGTCGTTGTGCTTTACTTCTGGTGATCCCTCAGTCTGCGCGGATGCTGTGACTAATGTAATACGAACGGCTATGGAATATTTCATTCCATACTCCGATGTCCCATTATCCAGCAAAGCTCGCCCTTGGTTTGGTTCTCAATGTAAAAGTGCTGAAGCATTTAAACATGAGGCCTACCTAGCCTGGGTTGATGCTCGACAGCGTAAGGCAAGGGACATACACCAGAAGAAGAAAGCGTTCAACAAGGCTGCTAAGGCAAGCAAAAAGGTTCTTCAGAGGGCTCGTTTTGACCACATTAGTCGAATAGGGAACAAACTAGCTTCGTACCCTGCGGGTAGCAAAGCGTTTTGGTCCCTAGCTAAATCGGTCGAAGCGAACTTCTGCCGCCCCTCACTACCTCCAATGCTAAAACCTGATGGGACACTGGCTCACACCGCAATGGAGAAAGCAAACTTGTTTGCATCTCAGTTTGCGGAATCTTCTCGTCTAGATACTGGTAGCGCGACACCTCCTACTCCACCTGGCTGTCCGACTCTCATGTCAGAGGTACACATTCGCCAAATTGAGGTTCGCAAAGTGCTACGAAATCTGGACGTGAATAAAGCCAGTGGCCCAGATGGTATTCCTGCCCTAGTGTTGAAGGCATGTGCGCCTGAGTTGTCCCCGATACTGACGCGTCTATTTAGACTCTCTCTCGAAACTGGTTTAGTACCAAAGTCTTGGAAGCTTGCCAATGTGCAACCAGTGCCCAAAAAAGGTAGTCGTGCTGACCCTGCCAACTACAGGCCCATCTCAGTCACGTCCATACTCTGCAAGACTATGGAACGTGTCTTAAACCACAGGCTCCTGACGTACCTAGAATCAAACGACCTCCTCAGTGACCGGCAATACGGGTTTCGCCGAAACCGGTCCACCGGGGATATTCTAGCGTACGTCACTCACATCTGGAGTGAAGCCATCGAGAAACACGGGGAAGCACTTGCAGTCTCCCTGGATATTTCGAAGGCTTTTGACAGGGTTTGGCATGATGGCCTTATAAGCAAGCTTTCTAGTTATGGTTTGTCTCCTGGGTTTATTTCGTGGATATCGGACTTCTTGAGGGATCGATCCATACGAGTCGTCATTGATGGCTGCTCGTCGGATCAAATGGCTATCAATGCCGGAGTCCCTCAAGGGTCGGTACTCTCTGCGACGCTCTTCCTGCTACATATCAACGATCTGTTGAAGCCCGGTATCTTTGGGTACGCAGATGATAGCACCGTTGTAGAGAGTTACATATCTAGTGCGAGAGCCAGTGGGCAGCAAACTCAGGTACTAAGAGAGAGTCTGATCGAGCGTTTGAGCTTGACCCTTGAGGCGGTGTCTACATGGGGCGATGCCAATCTGGTCAAGTTCAACGAGAGTAAGACGCAGGCGTGTCTGTTCTCCGCAAAAAGGAGTCCTTTTCAACTGACTCCAACCTTTAGAGGTGTATCCGTTCCGATATCTGACCGTCTTGAGCTTTTGGGCGTTACATTGACATCTACGCTGAACTTTGGTTCGTATATCGAGTCCAAGGCCAAATTAGCTGCCAAAAAGCTAGGTGTCCTCTCAAAGGTGCGAAGGTACTTCAAGTCTGAGCAGTTGCTCACGTTATATAAGGCTCAAATTCGTTCTTGTATGGAGTACTGTTCGCATCTTTGGGATGGTTCGGCTAAGTATCAGCTGGAGGCCTTGGAATCGATCGAGAGACGTGCCAAAAGGCTCATAGGCAACGACACTCTTGTGCGAAAAAGACTACAAAGTCTTGAACATCGCCGAAAAGTCGCTAGCCTTTCGGTTTTTTATCGAATACACTTCGGAGAGTGTGCGACTGATTTACATGATCTAATACCACCTTGCCCTTTTTTCTATCGGAATGCTCGTAGCTCGAAAAAACGACATCGTTTCATGGTTGATGTTCCAAAGACGCGAACGAAGAGATTTGACTCTACTTTTGTGATAAGAACGTCTAGGCTGTGGAATGCGTTGCCTGAGTGGGTTTTCCCTGTTGACTACAATCTTTGTGTCTTCAAATCGAGAGTGAATCGGTTTCTTCTAGGTAAACACGCTCCATCGTAGACCGCATCGTCGCTTCACATCAGGTGAGATGGCGGTCAAGTGTAAGCCTATAAAAGTTAAAAAAAAAAAAAAAAAAAAAAACTATGAGAACTACACTATTGAAACTTGGTAAGTAGATGTATTCTGTGAAACGCATTAAGATTTTTACAAAAGTTTTTTAAAAAAACAAAAATTAGGGGTGCCCCTCATACTGAGAACTGAAGCTCAAAAATTTTTTTTTCATCAAACCTACACGTGTGGGGTGTCTATCGATAGGTCTTAAAAAATAATCTTGAGGTTTCCAATATAATTTTTGTCTACACTGAATAACTTGCGCGAGAGACGCTTCCAAAGTGGTAAAATGTGTGTCCCCCCCCCTCTAACTTCTAAAGTAAGAGAATGAAAAAACTAAAAAAAATATATGATGTACATTACCATGAAAACTACCAACGAAAATTAGTTTGAACTCGATCTGATGAGTAGTTTTTTTTTCGTACGTCATAAATACATTATTATTAAAACTTCGATCAAAGTTACAACGAACTACAAGAACTATGTGTACTATGTATATTATGTTACTTGCTGGAACGGAACCCTTCATGGGCGACTCCAACTCGCACTTGGCTACTTTATTATTGAGTATTTTCCCAAGTTTGTCATTACCACTAGATTTGACGATGAAGGAAAACATCGTGAAGAAATGACATGTTCCCGAAATATTTATTTTTATTTGAATGCGTTATCCGTAAGGCTACTGACCAGACTTGGACCAGGAAAATGTGGTGGATAGCCTCAACTCTCTGCTTGTGAGAAAAGGCCCCGAGTCCTAACTGTGGGAATATAAAATGGGCTGCTTATCCCATTCATACGTATGTAGGTATATAGAGAAAAAACTAAATTGTTGAATCAAGGCACCGCAATTATCGGTTTAATTACGCACACCAAAGTAATTTTCAGCAATCGTTACATCGGGAATTACTTGGGAATCGGGCGACATTCACCGACAAACAGTTGTTTACATAGTTCAGTGATCGCCGAGTTACGAGTCTCTGTTGGAATTTTAATTCACAATTTGTCTCCCAATTTTTGGGGTTTGCTCGGAACGCTGGAGTTAATGGGAAGGCATGCCTCGGCTCAGTCGCACGCTGTCTATGTACTCCTGTGCCATAAAAATTATCTGGATTAAATGCGGTTAGCGGCTCGAACACGGTCTGTGTTTACTTCGGTTAATTGTACGCCGGTTCCGTTGTAATGGCTGCCTGTAGATGGAAATGATCTAGGTTTTTTGGTTGCGCTATGCATTAAATTAAGAAGTAATTTTGGATTGGAATTTTTGTGTGTATAGAAATAAATATTAAGCTAAACGACAAATATATAATATGGTGATTCATGCGATGGAGCCCTTAATTTTTAACGAACCTACTGCAGCCGAACTCAAGCCTCATCTTACAGCCACAATACCTAAATCACTGACACTGATCTAGTTTCTTTCTAAAGTGAAAAAAATACCAAAAATATAGCTGTTGTAATAAATGCGCATTTTTTTTTCCTTTCTTCAAAATGTTTCCAGAAGTTAGGTTTACGAATTGCAATGCAAGTTGTGTGATACACATGCATATAAATAGAAACTAGGCTAACTAAGAAGTTCCAACTGGGTTGCGGTAATTGAGTTTAGTCTTGTTAGATGTACAAAATACGCTGAGTTCCTTGAACGTCGTTTGATGAACGCTCAACGAAGTGCCTTGGTTGGACTCCATGCCGCTTCAAAAATGAGGCCTTGGGGCTACATTCTTATGCTCACTTGTTTGTGTTCACGTGTGATTTGATATTTCTGCCGCACTGATTTTTACACAAGCATAATATTTCTCAGTTGTGTTAGCTCAAAACATTCGCCCATTTGTGTAAGCCTCGTTCATGTTGTTAAGTTTGGCAGGCAGTAAACGACCATCCGTTGCCAAATGTCACAGGCATCTTACGAAAAAAGGTGCCCTTGCCGTATTTTGCGATAGTGCGGTAGGCAGCAGAGAACGTCTGACGCAAACTGCTCTAGAACACTTTAAATAAAGTAGCCAAGTGCGAGTTGGACTCGCCCATGAAGGGTTCCGTTCCAGCAAGTAACATAATATACATAGTACACATAGTTCTTGTAGTTCGTTGTAACTTTGATCGAAGTTTTAATAATAGTGTATTTATGACGTACTAAAAAAAAACTACTCATCAGATCGAGTTCAAACTAATTTTCGTTGGTAGTTTTCATGGTTATGTACATCATATATTTTTTTTAGTTTTTTCATTCTCTTACTTTAGAAGTTAGAGGGGGGGGGACACACATTTTACCACTTTGGAAGCGTCTCTCGCGCAAGTTATTCAGTGTAGACAAAAATTATAATAGAAACCTCAACATCATTTTTTAAGACCTATCGATAGACACCCCACACGTGTAGGTTTGATGAAAAAAAAATTTTTGAGCTTCTGTTCTCAGTATGGGGGGCACCCCTAATTTTTGTTTTTTTTAAAAACTTTTGTAAAAATCTTAATGCGGTTCACAGAATACATCTACTTACCAAGTTTCAACAGTGTAGTTCTCATAGTTTCGGCAAAAAGTGGCTGTGACATACGGACGGACAGACAGACAGACAGACAGACAGACATGACGAATCTATAAGGGTTCCGTTTTTACGTTTTACGGAACCCTAAAAACGTTGCGATAACAGTGGATGCGATCGTAAACGTATGATTTTCAAAAATAGCACCCTGGGTCTGGCCGTACGCGACTTCAAAGTCCAGTTAGCGAGCGGACGAGCGTGTGATGCAGTTTTAATGACATAATCCAGATACCGCTGACTCGATTAAGCCAAGCTACTGCCTTCGTTAAACACCTATCTTCACGTGCAGCCGTTCAGTTACCGGCCTCCATCCAGTGCCGTATTAGGTCTAAACAAAAAACGAGTAACTCAACTCCATACCCGTCCTCTCTTTTTGTGTCGCGGCTACTGAAGCATCGAAGCCCAGCTCAGAATCCAGTTTAAATTCTTCGCATTATGGTTTTATTATTATTTGACAAAAGTTTGCTGTTAAATTGAGTTTTATGACGAACGTCTGGATTTACTGGGATTTGCTATGGTCGTGGTTATATTTATGTATTGGCTTTATGATACGTCTTCTTTTTATATAACTGTGGAATTAACGAGAATGATAAGTGTCTGATGGCAAACCTCACGCCTATTTATTACAGAACTGTGTCACGCCGTATTTATAACATGAATAGTTAAATTAAACATTTAGCTATGAGTTGATCATCCGTGTACAATAGGTTTTATTTTTGTGATATAATTTCTCAAAAACATTAAAACCATAATCATATCCGTAATATATTTTTAGGAATAAAATAGAGAAAGATAAATTTTCACTTATCTGAATATTATTAATTGGCCTTATAATGACTGCCAAATGTGTGGAATCGAAGATAAACTTGCCCTTGTGTTTGAATAAAACTGCTTGGTCTTGGAATAGCTGATATAATACAAGATGTAAGAAAAAAAACAATGACTTTTACTAGTACATACCTACGTAAATTTTGATTTTACTCTACTACTAATACTATTCCTTTCTCTTTTTACTCTCTCTCTCTCTCTCTCTCTCTCTCTCTCTCTCTCTCTCTCTCTGTCTAATACCAATCCTTCCTCTATTAATACTATTCTAGTGATGAGAGCTGAGCAGAGATGATTAAGTTATGTTTCTACAATTTGTGTGTGTTAGCCTTACTGCCTTAGTAAAATATCTACAATATTAGCTATTATCCGTTCGATCACAAGGAACGGGAGCGAGCTGACGTTTCATCGATTTACCGAGCCCTCGTTATTGATCATTTATCCTGATTACGAGTACTCCACTTTGTTTGGAACACCGGACGCAGTTTATGAAATGTTGCATAATTGCTACAATTATTATTTGTGAGCCGTTGCTCGGATCGATATTTTAATTAAAACAGGTAGCAGCACATATCTTTATTCGAAGCTACAAGAACTCTTTACGCAGAATGAAATTAAGGGTGTTCGCTACATTGTCTGAGTGGGTGTTCCCTGTTCGATATAATCTAGTTTGTTTTAAATCTAGAGTTGATTCCGGACCAGGTTTCTTTTAAGTAAGCGCGCTCCATCGTAATTCGCATCCTCGCTTAACTTCCGACGATCAGGCAAGTTAAAACCTAATAAATCAACAGAAATTTAAAAAAAATAGCAATTTGCTTAAATCTGCATTGAAATGTGGTAGTATTTTAAAAAAAACTTATTTTCTATCCACTCAGTGAAAAGTTAAACCAAAAATGTACCATATTTCAAATAAGTAGTGCATGAATGCGAGATGTGTGCTAAAAGTACTAGACGAGTGCGGTTCTCTTGAAGTTGAGTCCATCAGATAAGCGCGCGTGACTTCACACGACGACGGCGATGTCGCTCACTTTTGTGACGTTTTCAATTACCTAAACATTTTAACTTAACAGTCTCATGAGGAATCTACTAATAGGTATTACATACAACACGTATCCTGTTAAGCATTACCATTTGGGTACCTACCTTGAGTCACCGTATCGTGGCCTAACATCAGACAGTCATGAGCAAATTTATTTAAATTGTTGCATCTTGCATGATTTATTTTTGAAGGTATAATTCTTATTGTGCGATAGGAAAAAATGAAGGGAATACATTTTTAAGATGCTCGCGCACACCGTCCCGAAAAACCGACCCCCCTGAATTAGTAAAGTAGTCACCACTTTAGTAAGGTTATTATACATATTAAAAATTCAATTTTTTTATATTTATTGGAGTAAATTTAACATCCTGATCTAATTAAAATTATTGTTTATAAAAGAGGAATTTGAAATGGGTTAAATGGTGTAATTTCTATTGGGGGTCAGATTGCCACTTCTTGCTATGAAATTCTAGATAATAATATTTTCTATTCTATGGTAGAAGTAAGGTTTCTTTAACACGGGGAATAAAGAGACATGTGCGTACATACGTAGACACATGTTTTTTTATGTTGAATTTGGAGAAACGTATTACCTGAAACAATGCTCTAACTGCTCACGTCTGCGTAAATTGTATACTATTGTAAAGATTTGCCAAGGGTTTGATCTATTAGAGAAATTAGCTATATATAACAGTACCCAGCAATGTTGATCAGACATTCAGACAACTAAAAGTTTCTACATATACACATTCAACAGTTAAGGCTGGCTTAGTCTACTATATTTTATCAATGGTATCAGGAGCTGCGTTAGAAAACTTGTAACTCCTGTGCTCGAGGGCTATCGCCTAACTAAATTGCGTATGTTGTTGGTATCGCTCGTCAAATCTATTTCGAACGAAATTAAAGTCCCGCCAATAGTAGGTTTATCAAGCCAGCTAGGTCTTCATTACGAGCTTTTGGATATTTAATTGAAGAGTTAAACAGTTTGTTTTTATAAGATTGAGTGACGGAATGAGTTGAACATGAAGAGTCCAAAATACTGCCTAACACTGCATTGCTCTCGTCAGCCGGAGGTATAAGTACGATTTACCTATCTGCCTCTAAACTCTTTGGAAACATGGCCCTTCAAACCAGAACTCAGTAACGTTTCCATATTAATGCTTGGCGGTAAAATAACTGGTACCTGTGTGTTATTTCCCCAGGCAGACTCTAAAGTCTTAACACTACAGCACTTTCGTAGATAACCAACTTTCTGATGTTTTCACAATATGAGTATATGACCCATAATATGTCTTCTTTTTTAGGCTTGTTTGTATGATAAATGGAATTTTCCAAGCTTATCGACTCAGAACCTTAAGGTTTCCTACCGGTCTCTGCATTAACGCATTGATTGTAAACATTACAAGCAATCGTATGTAATGTGATTCATTGCCATAAAACTAAAACGTAGTTTGTCTCCTACATGCTCCATTTTATAACCCATTCCTATTAACTTAAAAAATATCTTTGGAACAGTCCGAGGAATTTCACGTGGGTCGAGTTATATACTTCTTGATGTTAAACGTCATTAAAATTAGTACCGTTTCCTCCTTCAGTAGCCGAATAAAGAAATAGGGGCTATTAAACATGTAAGACACATTTTATACGTGTAATATTTCAAGATTTTTTATAGTTGCTAGATTTACTGTCTAACTCTTTTAATTTATACGGTCTTTTTATTTTCTATGGAAATTTGCATTTTATACGAACTAAGTAAATTGTCTTTTATTAATTGGACGATGGAAATGTCTCAGAGTTGTGCTATTTGTTTTTTATAGTGAACAACGAAAGGAATGAATCACTCGCTAATGTTGAGTATAAGCAAACTACTAACGGTTTCCTTCGGGACTGCTGGGAAAATTGCTGGGATACCAAAGCTTCTGTCACAAGGATAAAGCAAAGGCCATACATAGTCTACCACGCTGACCAAGTGCGGGTTGAATGATCACGCATAACTTTGACTGGCCTTGTGGCTAAGTGGTTAGTAGCTCTGCCTGCGAAGCCGAGGGCCGTGGGTTCGATCCCCACCCAGTGCAAATATTTGTGTGATGAATTCAAATGTTTGCACTGTGTCTGGGTGTTTCTATGTATAATAAGTATGTATTTAAAACTATATAAGTATTATATCAGCTATCTGGCCGCCATCACACAAGCTTTGCTTAGTTTGGGGTCAGATGGTGTCGTGTGTGAATTGTCCACCAATATTTATATTTATATAACTACGAAATATTCTTGAAACATGAAAGTTATCTCACGATGTTTTACAACCTGTTAAAACCTGTGGGGATAACTTTCTTGTATGTATATTTGAGCTTAGGAATATACTCAGAGGTGCAGATGGTATTCGAACTTACGACCTCAATCGTTTATTGTAAATCGCACATTCTAGCTTCTGAGCCACCGCGATTTGGACAAAGATAGATAGATAAATACTCTTTATAGTCAACAATACAAAAAACGATATACAAAATTACATACATACAGGACAATCCTCAAGGCATACATGAAGCATATAGACGATAAAGTACGTTTATCTAAAATAAACCGAAAAGAAAAAAAAAACAAGTTTGTATGATGTGTCGCTAAAAAGTGTTAATTTCGTAGCAACATAGTGACTCATTTTAACACGCCGTACTCGTTCGTCCATGGTCCAGTTATTTATAAACAACTGTTATAATTTCCGAAGTTATAAATTAAACACACGTTTAATCTATAACTCGCTAAACGATGTCCGTTATTAAGTTCACGGTAAATGTGTTCCGAAATTTGCGCTTAGCGTTTTATAATTATATTTATTACTCACGACGGACTGTGATTACTATCGATACGTCGATATACCGGGCTCCGCAGTAAGGATGTCTTGAAACTTAAAAAAAATGCACAACTAAGTCTATTTTGAAGTCAACTCTTAAAATTGATAAATATTGATTGCTTAAGTATCATTAATATATTTGCTTTTAAATTATTATGTTCCATTTTTTTTGTCGACCTAGAGACCGAGTTCGGTTTTTGAATAGTAAATATAAATTAAAAGCGATTATAAATCTGTTGTCAGAATTGGCCTACTTAGTAGTACAGCTTTTCCGACTAACCTTTCAGTTTCGTACATAGTAAGTACCGTGCTAACAAGGTTGAAACGGGCTGATGCACGCGTGACCCCAGGTTCAGACGCGTGCCGGTACGAGTGAGATGGACAAATGTAGGTGACAAAAGCTATCTAGAGTCAGCCGTACCACTCAATTCCTGTGACGAATAGATGACACTAAACTATATAATAGAACAGTTTTCGAGTGTTATAATATGCTACGAAAGTGCCGCCGACGGGCAATAATCATAAGTAAGCGAAACATGGTATCTAGGACCGGGTTTGTCCAACGGCACCCTGTATACACAGTTTTATATGTAGTGTAACAATTGAACTAGAGGTATATCGTGTACGAATATTGCCCGTTCCCATAGTTCATAATTTTGTCAATCTGCATTGATCCACTGCTGAAGACTGCTAATGTACCACTGGTATCTACCCCGCGTCATTTACAAACGCCCGCGATAAGTTTGATGTCATCGGCCCCTCTGATTGTTGGACTGCTAAGGGACGATTGTCGCCAATTGGGAAGGCATTTGGTTAGGGATCCATCGACGTGGTGACGTCAGGTGAAGTCCCTGTGATTATTTTTTCGTAGATAATTGGTTAATATATGCCTTAACAACTGCCTTAGGTCATCTAATATAAATAAACAAACTATATAAAATAGTATTCAGAAAACTCAAACGAAATGAGTAATGCGATTTTATGCGGATAATTATCCACATTGGTGTTACTAGGGTAAACATAAACACTGCGGTGTTAATGGTTCACGGATTTCATGGTGCTAATGCATTACTCTCATTTTGCTTTTTACTCCTCTGTAATTGCTCTCTTGAACTAATCGTTTATCATATGAAGATTAAAATAGCTTTGAACGAGAATTAATAGCATACTTATTTGAGCTTTTCTTACATGCACACTTCAATATATGTGCGATTCATATATAGAACCAGTTTCATTCATTTTTACATTGCCTAGTTAATCTTAAATTATATGTTTATAGTACCGGATAATTTGGTCATTCGTTTTATGGCTTTTGTAATATCCAGCTGTGGTTACACTTTGATTACTAATTAACCTCTGATTACTATAAACTGACCGTAGTTATCAATATTATAGATGGTAAACATGAGGTTATTTAAAATTTATAGATATTGCTCACGATTATTGGGCTTGTTAGCCGACCGTGGTCGATAACTCAGATCAGCATTTTCACTTTCTCGTGGACAGAGAGACAAATGTGAAGAATTTCTTTTCATTAAGCGAACATTAAAAATATATGACGGTGGTGCGTCGGCCAGTGCGCTTGCGCCGATGAGGCGAGCCGACGAAGCCGACCTCAGCGTACAATAAATCAACGCGGTAAGACTGTATTTCTTTCGTAATCAGCTCATATCGGTTCTCGCGGTTGTGGCCGCCTAATTATTGTCGACTTTTACGATCTACCTAACGAGTTTTCACTTGGAGCCAATCACGATTTTACGGCGTACGTATTTTGAGTTTTTTTTTTAATTATTATTAAAATACGACCCCGGCGTGGACATCTGCGAAAGACGTAAACTTTTGAATTAAGCTCATCCTATAACTTTGGGTTACCAAGCAGGTGACACTTTAATGTCCTATTGTTATGAAGCATAGTGGACGTTCATTAGCGACCACACTCATTATAATAAAGTCGTAATATTTGAATTATTAAATCATAAATGTTTGTTATTAATCATCTGATGAACTAATAACTGCTGCTTAATTATCTACTTAACCTACAACATCAATTGAACCATTTCGACAAAATCGATTGTAACTTACCGCCGCCGGAATTCCAAGTCTTTCTTGCACAAGGAGTGTGTAAAGTCTACAAGAATTACCCAAGGATAGTAAAATCAAAAAAACTATCATAAATCCTGTCCTAGTGAACAACAAAGTCATTTTGTGGTCATTGTTTATTTGTTTTACTTAGGCCTTTTAGTGTATAAACAAAATGCACTAAATACGAAAAATCACACTTACTCTTTTTTATCTACTGCGATTTGAATTACATATACTTATGTTTCGAAATTCACTATAATACTTAAGCGGTTGGCATTGACACGGTCGTGTGCTTATTGACAAATCTGAATAATTAATACCAATAAACTTTTCTTTAAAAAAAAATCAACAAATTTGAACAGCTGTAAAGCTAGTTACAATTAGTTCCATATTAATTTTTAATTAGACCACTGACATAAAACCACTACCGTGTTCGAATGAGTCTCGTTAAATATGGAAAATAGAATCGAAAACGTTTCATTTGCATATGACGTTACATTGACAAAAACTCATCATGTCTTTACAATCTGGCCGGCCATTCGGCATTCGGTTATTTACGATCGTATCGAATAGGAATGTGGGTTACCCTTGTTCGACGTCGGCGACTGTATGTTTAGGAATCTGACTGTCTTATCTGAGATATTAACATATTGATTATGCTTCCCGTATTGATGTGCGACAGACGGCCCTACCTCTGTCGTGTTCTGTACCCTGGACTAGATTGTCTCGAATAGTGCTGCGACAGCTGTAAATATGTATAACGATGTAGCGCATTTCTAAAAACGCGTCTCACACAGGAACGTCCTTAGCTGGTGGTAACCACACGTTTGACGAATTTAGTTGATTTAAGACGGCCGTCTTAGATTTTTAAAGCAGCCTATAACGTACATAGGGCCTATGTTATGTTACAAATGTGTTGTTCGTGGTAGTACTTGAGTTATGTACCTGTGCACTTCAGAAAGGGGCGTGAAGTATAATATATGCCTACCACTTGACGGTGACTATGGAATCGACTCTGAGTTTGCAGAAATAATCGACTGTTCAAAACAAATATGTCATTCAGTCGCGTATATTTTTTGTTGTTGTAATATAGAGTGGCATGGCGAGCAAGACCGGAACCTGATGTAAGCAACACGCCGTTGATTACAACGTAGTGCCATGGAGCTATATGAACATGAATTATCCAAATTACTGCCTAGTGCCACTGCGCTCGTCACCCACAGGTGTAGGATAATGTATCTCTTTCCTCAGTAATATCTCTGGATACATTGGGTTTGAAACAAAAACACAGTAATGTTTGTACGTTACTGTGTTTTACTGGCGGTAAAATATATGTAATAAAGTGTTTTTATAAAACATGATGTATATACCTACCGTGTCCTTACATTTGTGTCCAACATAAGTTTTAAAATTGGGTTAAGTTTTGTCACAATAACCTTTTTTTTTTAAATAAAGATTGACAAGACGAGCAGGATATGTGCCTGATGGTAAGCAACATACCTGCCTCATAACAGCACAGTGACACGCAGCTTTTGGAACATGAAGAGTCCAAATCATTACCTAGCACTGCACTGCGCTAGTCAGCCAGAGATCTAAGTTGTTATATATCTAAGCCTTGTAATTTCTCTGGAAACATTGCTCTTCGAACCGGAACACAGTAATGTTTGCACATTACTGCTTGGCGGTAGAATAACTGGCAAAGGTGTGGTACTTCCCCAGGCGGACTCTGCTAAGAGTCCTACCACTACCATTTGTCATTTGTAAAAAAAACAGGTTAATAGGTACATACTGCTCACAAATAACAGTATAACCGTAGTTAGACAACACTAGTGGTAGGGCGAGCGTAGCGTACTCGCATAGAGTTGATCAAGTTATCTCGGAATCTCAACACAGAGTAGATGCTACAGCTGATAAAAGCCCCTATCGTCTCGGAACGAAGGTGTCTAAAATATTAGGAGCGTAAGCAATTTGTCCGGTCCGATGTTCGTTTTGTTAACGGTATTGAGAGTATATCATGGCGTAGTCAACTAATATCGGTAAAACTGGGTTCGCCAGCGGCGTACAATATTTTATCGAATAGCTGCCATAATGGCTCTCGAAGAATCTTCAAATAATGATTTGTGTATCATTATGTTGTTCTACTAACTACGTATATGACCAAATCAATGTTTTATGTCTTCATTCATCGCAATCAGTCAGATGTTTTAGTTTTATGTTCAGAATGAAAATACTTACTCAAGTTGGTTCGTTTAAGTTTACTTGGGATTGGAATTGGCTAGTGCAAGTTTTACTTTGAAAATTAACGTTATATAGGTAGTATAAAGTCTGGCGCAATCACGTGTAATGTGGACCGTCAAGCCAAATTTAAATATCTTTTATTATTCATGTCTCACGTGATTATTAATCCCTTCATTCAAAAATAGTGGATGTAAATTCAATTATATGATATAATAAAGCAAGGAGAAAAAAAATCAAAAGAGAAGGCAAAAATCGATCCATGAATAAAGCAAGGAGTGTTATATTGTGTACAAGCAGTGCCCCGCGGTTTTACACGTGTTATTCCCGTTCCCGTCGTTCCCTTGTTTCCAGGATAAAAGAAGCCTATCTGTTCTTCCAGACTATAGTCTATCTATGTTTCAAATTTCTGCCCGATCCGTTCAGTAGTTTTTACGTGAAAGAGTAACAAACATCCATCCATACTTACAAACCTTGGTGTTTATAACATTAGTAGGGTTAGGCGACTTCAGTCACTACCCTACAGTAAACTTTAGTTCTCGGAATGAAAAATATAGATTACAAACTACTTAAGATAAAATAAATATTTATTGTTTCCCAAAAAGTATAGTAGTATTAACAAATTGAATAGCATAACAAGTTTACGGATAATATGAAGTACAACGGGCCCAAACTAGGCAAAGCCAGTATTTTGGGCGCCCTATGACGATTTACAATTTCTTTTCGCGCTTTCTACACATAGTTATTATGCAGTGACAGTGATGTAAGAACACACTTATAAAACGAACAGTCAAGCAGTCTATCTTTCAAACTTTTGTGCCAAATATTATCCAAGTCTGCAAAGTAGAAGTACTAAGTATAAGCATTTTAGTTCGGGGCTAGATAGTGTTGTGTGTTAAGGGGTCCACTAATATTTATTCATTCATTGTAATTTAACTTAGATTGTACTTCTGGTACAATTTACTTGCAACGTGTTTCGAATAAAATTCAACGCATTCATTTACTTGTGGTATTGTGTCTTAATTGTACTAGAAGTATTTGTTTACTTTATGGTTAGATAGTGTTTTGTGTAAATACCTCCACTAGTATTTATTCATTTCTTTAAATTTAGGTTTGATTGAACATTTTAGTTCAATTAGCTTGCAATGACATTCGCTTACCTACTGGCATTCGTGTCTCGATTGTACTGGAAACATGGAAACCTGACTCCACCAAATGTCAGAGTATACCGACCTAAATACCCGCTGTTTATCCACAATGTGTGAACACACTCTGGCAATGTTTTTATCTAACTTTCTCATCTCCATTTCCCTGGTATCGGCCGCGGCTATTGTTTTCGATGTTCTTTGTTTGTGTTCCACATTAGTTTTCCTTATTAGATTTTATACATGAGTTCTAGTTACATACAAATTGATTCTGAATTGTATTTGCATGTATTTTTATAGCGTTATCTTTTCACAGTGTCAGTTTCGTCGCCTAATCGCCTGTACTGGTTTAGTAAAAATCAAAGGAAAAAGAAAATTGATATATGGTAGTAGATAAAATGAGAAATTATTATGATTCTGGAATTGCAAAACTCGATTTCGTTACATAATAATCATCAGCTGTATCCATTATTTCAAGAAAAAAAATATGGATAACTAGTGGCCCGCCCGCTCTTCTTTGGTGCTGAACATCTAATCTCTATATTTCTAAAAATAAATATTTTTTTAACTTTTATATGCTTACACCTAACCGACATCTCGTTTGATGTTAAGTGACGATGCGGTCTACGATGAAACGTACTTACCTAGAAGATATCGATTCACTCTCGATATCAAAATACCTATATAAAATAAAAATATATCAATACTAATATTTTGTGCAACAAAGTTTCCGCACTGCATGCGATGAAAGATATTGTATGGCTTACTAGCAGCGCTCCGTAGTTGCACCCGCTTAGTTTCCTATCCCTTTACTATTTTCTCGGAATAAAATTTGCCTATGTGTTATTTCAAAATATTAATTATCTATGTACTTACCAAATTTCATCCAGTTTCGTAGTTTTAGCGTATAAGAGTAACAAACAACTATCCATATACTCACAAAATTTCGCGTTTATGACATTAGTAAGGATTTTTTTAAACAAACTCTTCACGTTGGCTTATTAATATAGATAAAGACGATCTCCAAGTGAAGTGAAACGAAATACTTGTAGCGCTACCTTCGCCTTGAAAGTTTAGATTTATCGTGTTTCAGTTTCAAACACGGCCGGGTCTCGATTCATAATCCTTAAGAGACCATTCTCCCGTACGCCGTCACATTTATCTCAATTAGTTTCGCAAAAGTAATATCTGAGGCATATTAAAAACACACATACGCTTATTTTATTTATTCGCCCAATTTGCATGAAGTTATTCATTACTTTTCGTTCGAAACCGGCCGCGACTTTTTGACAATTTATGAAGCAATCAATTCTTTTTCCGTATTAACGTGCAAAAGAATACTTTTTTTTGGGTCGTACTTCTATGCTGTGATGTATTATGCATATTTTTTTAGTATTAAAACTAACGTGGTTGGTCAAGATAAGTAGTGCCTAAACGGGCAGCGTGCTCTCCTTTAAAAAGACCGCCAGACGCAGCTGAAACTGAAGTCGGTCAGGCCCGACTAAATCACACATAAGTTACCCTTGAATTAATTAAATATGATGCATTTGTTTGTATATTTATTAATTACACCGTAACCCTTGAATGCCTTTAATGACACAAAAGCTGTCTTCTAAACACCGTCAAGTGTTCTTGTTTTTAAAGCAGACAACTAAATGTTAACTGGTGGGACTCGCGGCCTTCTCTCGGAAGGACATAGTCAAGACCATCATTCACCATGCTGGCCCAATGCAAGTTGCATGATGATATGATGATGGGTGATGCATGAGCTCGAAAGATTTTTGAAACATGTACGGTTCCTCACGATGTTTTCCTGCACAGTTTTTTAGTAAGCGGTATTATGCACATGACTTCAAAAGTGGTGTGCGTGGGATAACTTATTGGATCTTCATCAATGGATAAAATCTAGATAGAATAAGGTTTGCATCCGGCGAAAGTGCTGTGGCTGGACTGCACACTGCAAACCTATCTTTAGATAAAAAATGTACTTTGTAAGGAAAGTAAATGGCTTCGACTCGTATCACCGATTAGATTTGGATGACGTCATGCGTGTATTTATTTATTGTTGTAGCGTAAAGTGGTTTATCAGGAATTGTAATTGATTTTAAGTGATAACATGATGGTGCTAAAAATGTTCTTCTGATTCACTAATTTCAAACCTTCGTAAAGCCTTATTCAAATTTCGTTTTATTTTTAATTAATGTACCTGTTTTTCGTTTCAAAATTGCCGAAACCTTATGACAATTTATGAAGCAATCAGTGTTTCTTATTCAGTATTTATACGGAGGGCTTTATTTATTGTTTATCGCGAAGTAGTAGTATGGAGATTGTAAGAGAGGTGCTTAATATTCATTGATCGAGAGAGGAGGCTCCGTTTGTTTACGTTACGTGGGACGGCGCGGGACCAAGGAGTGGTCAGGCTGTAATGATTAGAATTTAATAAATCGCCACCTTAAGCATTTTGCTGCTATGTCGAACTATTTCTTCCTTACTATTGGATAGGCTTATGCACAAGCAGCTCTATGTTCCCGTTGCTAGGACTCTGAGTGTTTTGTAACAAATAGAGAGAGCTAAGGCTATATATGTATAATTCACCATGCTGGCCCATTACAAATGTCGAATGATACATGTTCTTAAAACTACATTCTATAGAACATCTAGATTTTCTCACGATATTTTTTTTCACCATTTAGGCCACTTGTACTCTAACACCTTTCGATGCAGACGAGATTGGAATGTACGGCCTTAAGCATCTCTTTTTAGGGTTCCGTAAAACGTAAAAACGGAACCCTTATAGATTCGTCATGTCTGTCTGTCTGTCTGTCTGTCCGTCCGTATGTCACAGCCACTTTTTGCCGAAACTATGAGAACTACACTGTTGAAACTTGGTAAGTAGATGTATTCTGTGAACCGCATTAAGATTTGAACAGAAAAATTAAAAAAAAAGAAAAATTAGGGTTGCCCCCCATACTGAGAACTGAAACTCAAAAATTATTTTTTCATCAAAGCTACACGTGTGGGGTGTCTATCAATAGGTCTTCAAAAATGATGTTAAGGTTACTAAAATCATTTTCGTCTACACGGAATAATTTGCGCGAGAGACACTTCCAAAGTGGTAAAATGTGTGTCCCCCCCCCCCCTCTAACTTCTAAAGTAAGAGAATGAAAAATCCAAAAAAAAAAAAAGATGTACATTACCATGTAAACTACCAACGAAAATTAGTTTGAACTCGATCCGATGAGTAGTTTTTTTTAGTACGTCATAAATACACTATTATTGAAACTTCGATCAAAGTTACAACGAACTACAAGAACTATGTGTAATGTGTATTATGTATATTATGTTACTTTTTGCGACGGAACCCTACATGGGCGAGTCCAACTCGCACTTGGCCACTTTATTTATACTATGGCTATGAAGTGACGGGATCAGAAGCACATATTCCGATAAGCAACACGCCTGCCCATATCAGCGCAACGTTACGCAGCTATTGACATCTCATGATCATCGCGTTGCTCATGCAATTTTAAATATATAGTCGTTGTCGTAATTATCATTGTAATCCGCACGTTATGTGCCACGACTGACTATTACCGACCTATCTTGGACCTATGGCAATGAATTGTCTTCAGAAGGCCTCGACTGCCTACCGATATTTAAGCCAGCAGAGAAGGCGCAGGGCCTTATTAATCTAAATTTACTGAACAAGTATTTTGTGGCATATACGTAGAGTATCAATACCTAAAAGCTTGCATTACGCATACCTGAAAACATTCCAAATACTTGCCATACTCAGCCAGTACTACCATCTCGAACGACGACTAGCACGTTAGACTGTTTGACCTCGAGTTGGGCTGAAATTAATCATCCTGAAGGGTATTTTGTACTAGTTGGGATTGTCCCAGTGGCTATGCATATGTAAGGTCAAGTGCGTCTCGTTACAGAGGTAATCTCGGCGACCTATCTTGTAAAGGGACAAAACAATACTTTTTTAATTGACTACCATCTAAACATTGACAAGTTTAACACTAACCGCGTAATTTGAACAAAACCAATGTTTACGAGAGCAATAATAAAGTAGCCAAGTGCGAGTTGGACTCGCCCATGAAGGATTCCGTTCCAGCAAGTAACATTATATACATAGTACACATAAATCTTGTAGTTCGTTGTAACTTTGATCGAAGTTTTAATAATAGTGTATTTATGACGTACTAAAAAAAAACTACTCATCAGATCGAGTTCAAACTAATTTTCGTTGGTAGTTTTCATAGTAATGTACATCATATATTTTTTTTAGTTTTTTCATTCTCTTACTTTAGAAGTTAGAGGGGGGGGGGGGGACACATTTTACCACTTTGGAAGCGTCTCTCGCGCAAGTTATTCAGTGTAGACAAAAATTATATTAGAAACCTCAACATCATTTTTTAAGACCTATCGATAGACACCCCACACGTGTAGGTTTGATGAAAAAAAAATTTTTGAGCTTCAGTTCTCAGTATGGGGGGACACCCTAATTTTTGTTTTTTTTTAAACTTTTGTAAAAATCTTAATGCGGTTCACAGAATACACCTACTTACCAAGTTTCAACAGTGTAGTTCTTATAGTTTCGGCAAAAAGTGGCTGTGACATACGGACGGACAGGCAGACAGACAGACAGACAGACATGACGAATCTATAAGGGTTCCGTTTTTACGTTTTACGGAACCCTAAAAATTGACAAAATGTTTAGTAACGTCAAATGCCCGGATATTTATGACGTCAAACGGATGCAAAAGGAACAAAAGTTAGCTAAACCAGGGTTTTTCGTGTAGTGGAAAAGGCGCATTGCCCTAGCTTAATGAGGTTTAGCTTATATTGATTAAACTTACCGGTATTGCTTTGCGTCTGTATGCATTCGTTTAAACACGTTCTTTTGTTGTTTCAGGTAAAATTAAACTACATTGAGCTTCCTGGTTTAGTGTGACCGTTGCGTTGCACCAATCAATATACGAGTAAGTATTATAGTCTCTCGATACGATTTGTTGCTTTTCGTTTGTTATTTCCAGGCCACTTTGCACTAAGTAAAATTAATGTAAATTATAAAAAAATGGCAGTCATAGGCTCACTTTAAAAACTACGCAGTTGAAACCGGAGAGCGTTGCCATGACCATGGCTCCAAGATCATCCGAGTTTACCCGAAGATTCGTTTTATTTACGAACGTGACGCTTGAGCTCAATCCACAGCCGGAAAAGTCGGAAAATTGATCAGAAAATATGTATGTGGTGCGACAAAATAAGTTTTCACTTCAAAAATTTACAAAACATGGATTGTTGAATATCAATACACAACAAGTCATTGTCAGATCTTCATGTGACCTGTAAATTTTCTAAACGACGGCGACGTACTGAAAAATAAATACGCACTGTGAAATTGTGAATGAATGCGCCAAACAAGAATTTGCAAAGTTGTGCTACTTGAACAAAACTACTGACCCCAATCGATCACCTGACTAGGATTCATATCCCCTGGAGGTTCATGGAGAGTGAACTTTCGTACCAAAACATTCGCTGTGGTTGTACTGGCTTCAACGGACGCCTGCCACGGTGACTATTTGAATTTAACTAAAAATAACAACTCTTAAACTTATATGATTTCTAATCTCATATATTGATATTGTGGCTTATTGATATAGATCCTTTTTTTTGGGATAAAAGTAGCCTATATGTTCTTCCAAACTATCACTTACTAGAACTTCATCTATCTAGGTTCCAAATTTCAGCCCGATCCGTTTAGTAGTTTTTACGTGAAAGAGTAACAATAACAAACAAACATCCATCCATCCATACTTACAAACTTTCGTGCTTATAATATTAGTTAGTACAAAGTTGTCCAATATTTATTTATTTATTTTATCCTGGCATTGACTTCCATCGACACCAATGTCTCTATTGCATGAAGTGGGATTAAGAAATAGAATTGAATTCAAAGAATTTTATATTACTGTTATGTTACTTACACAAATAAGTAAATAAACTAAGTTAATAAAAAATGAGGACATTCCTCACAAAACACTAACTTAGCTAAACCCTAACTATACTACAGATACAGACCAAATATTTGTATTCTCCCATATGTGTTCGGGGTGGAAATAGAACCCTCGACATACGGCTTCGCAAGTAAAATCCATTTGGAAGTAGATTAGCACATAGGATGATTTTAATTCAATAAATTTTAGTCAATCCTTTTCGAAACGACGAGCTTCACCAGTGATCTGATAACAACAAAATTTTATAGTATTCTGGTTAGTAGTACCTGGTTAGCCTTGATGTTGCTAGTTCGTTAGGCGTTTGATATTTAGCGAATTGTACTCAGTTACATAAATTTATTGAATACATTCCATTGGTAATTAGTATCTGTATTTAGAACACAGCTTTTACTAATGATTTGCCTGTTATTTATTGAGGTTAAGTTAAAGTTGGATATCATGACATATTTATTTTGCTTGCAAAATAATCTTAGTGAAACAGATTTTATTTTACGATGAAAAACTTTATGAGTAACCAAAAAATGTACAGAAAACAATGATTAAACCCAAAAACATTACATTTCTGGGCACCAAAGTTGATCTAGGTTCGATATTTTTAAGCAGTCCCTTTGGTATTTCAGCTACACATTTTATTCGCTAAAATTTATTTTTCATTCCGCTAGCCGATGAAAGAAAGTCCTATCTTACTTAGGATCTTAGACCAATACTGTATCGATCGCATATTGTCGTAATTTATCAAAAAAGCCAAAAAATAATACCGAGATAATACAACACAATACGAATCAATGTCGGGTAAAACTTATCATAGATAATCGCACTCCATATTACTTGTAACTGTTCGTTGTTTATTAATAATTTAATATTTAGACATGCATGATCCCAGAGCCTTGTGTTGGAACTTGGAAGCCGTCAAATATTGTCATGCATCCACTCGGGCGCAGCCGCCGTGAAATTTATAATTTGGAAACTTATCGCCTTTCATTCAATTTTTAAACGGCTTTAGAACACGCGTGAGCGATTTGTATCGAATCCAATTTCTCCACATCTGTGAATAATTCGTTGATCACACTTGTATTCATATTCACCCGTCATTACACCAATCTATTTGACTTTTATCTCATCAAACGTAATGAAAATTTCAATCCCAGCTTCAAATGAATAAATCCGATAAAGATAAATCCAAAAAAAAGCATACAATATTAATCGAATAATAAAGTTAACATTTTTATGTCGTAAGAAAGAATTCAAATTAATTTAAATTACTTCAGACAAATGCACAAAAGTATCGCTGGAAGAAGGCGAACTAATTAAAAGTTAGCTACTGTACTAATAATTCGTTTGACTGTCAAAGTTTTGCGTCGTTAATTTTAATTAAAGAAACGCGGGTGCTGAGTTTGTAACAATATTATAGCATTGGAATTGGTGATCCGCTAAACTTCGACACTCGGCTCGCGGATGACCGTCCCATTCGTTTTAATTAACCCTTCCGCGGGTCTCATCTGCCGCGCTATTACTAACTTTCAAACATTTTTTGCCGCAAAACTGCTGCGACTCGGCCATAAATCAATTATGACTCGAAGCTGCCCGAAGTAACCGCTCCACTTGTTTTGGAATTTAGAACAACGCTCAACTTCCCAGACTTCTTGCTAACAATCGGGACGTCTTTGTAGCGAAATTAATGGGTGGATATTTTTTTTTTCTGGCTGTATTATAGCGACGGTTAATTAGCCTCGACGCTTTGCCTTGTGGCCGGAATCGTAATCATTTCTTCTAAGTCACGGCCTTCATTTGGTATGTTCGGGTTGAACGTATCCGATTCCTAATTCTGTGCGTTTCCCTCTCCGTGTCTACGTATTAATCTGGGGCGGTTTCTTCGCGTCTTTGATTAAGCCTCGCCGTGATGTATTTCTTGCGAACTAACCTAATGGAAAGGCATACGTCAAGTGTCCACCTTATTGGCTAGCGGATTGGCTTAATGGTGTCAATGCCTCTTTTACTACGTTTCGTCACCCTTCTCCCCGGAAATAAAGAGTTACGTAAAAACTATATTACGTCGAAAAGGGCGTATTAGACACACTATTATGCACAACTTTACTGTGGAACAAAACTTTTCAAATTACTAAAAAAGAAAACTAAAACTTTTTCGGTTTGTATATAACCAGTAATTTTAAATATAACACCATTTCGACTGAAAATAAGCTAAACTAAACCATGGAAGCCAATTATCTGTTGTAATATATTTATATACATACTTATGATGCATAGAAACGCCGAGAAACAGAATAGACATACGCATTCGTCACACAAAATATGTATTTAATGCTAACTGTGCCCGCGGTTTCAGACGCGCTTTAAGGATTTTTAGGGTTCCGTAAAACGTAAAAACGGAACCGAAACTATAAGAATTATACTGTTGAAACTTTAGCCTACAGGCCCGTGAACAAAATTGATGGGTCATTTGAACCACCAGGCGACCTATGTAGGATGATAGAAGAGTATAAAATAATAAGATTCAGCACTATACCGTCACTTGTAAGCTGTCCAACTGAGTGCAGGGGAAGGGGTTGCAACCCTCGATTATTTCTACTTGTCGCATGATTTTTGTACGGCGTTGCGGAATAATGGATTTGAAAAGGTATTTGAAAATTGCTTTAAACTCGATCTAGTAAATCGTTTTATTAGTACGTCATAAATGCACCATTATTAAAACAACGAATTACGAAAACTTATGTATTATGTCACTTGTTGCTACAGAACCCTTCATTGGCGAGTCCGACTCCCACTTGGCCGCTTTTATTTGTTTATTTCCCGGAACTTGGTTTATTTTCCTCAAGTAAGAGTAACCTTGGTTATGCATTAATACATCAGCTAACTAGTAGTGAAAGCCTCGTATGATCGGTCTAGGTGTTTCAGAAATTATCCGTAACAAACAGACAAGACAGACAAACATTGTAAAAAGTGTTATTTTGGTATATGTACCGTCTATACATTTGTATGTATTTAGTAGAAAGCGATTATTTTAATATTACAAACTTCAATTGTATATATATATTTATAGATAGGTGGTTCTAGGTGAGAAGCGAACCCATACCCTAAGTGAGTAGACACATTTCCGGCTGAACCACAAAGGCAATCAAAGGGAAGACAGAATCAGAGAAAAAGTTTTCAGTTAATTGAAGGAACCCACAGATTCTTTCTGTGTAGCCTAATGTAGTGTAATATAATTCTATATGATACAGAAGCCGGTCCAATTATGATAAGTAATTTATTACTATCAAGCTTATTCCGCAATATCCATTTAAAAATTTGAGAATAGAATTAAGTGTCTCGTCTCAAATCCATTTACAAAAACACATTGTGTGCTTTATCTCCATAATAGACAGCCATTTGTATGCAAATAATATTACACAGCGCTTATCTCCTCAACTGCTCTTTTATTTAAAATCAGGGTCAAAATGTGTCCGCGCGGGCTATCTTCGGAATGACTGCTGATTGTAATTCCACAGTTTTTTATATATATTTACATCATCGCGCAGTAAAACTAAGCTTTTTTACTTAGTGTTAAGATAAAGATCTTAATTTGATTAATAGTCTTATCGTTTTGTTAACTGGGTAACGGTCTAGAAGGTTTTCAGTCAATACATCAATGAGACGTCACTTTTTGTTCACCACGCACTGTTCGGTCGGGAGTACGGGATGTTGACCTACTCGGATCAAACGCGTCTACACTGCACGTGTGTCATAGTTCACTATTTCTACAACGATTTATCATGACTCCTCGCCGTCAAACTTTTTTGTACCTTACAAATTCAACGTGTGCTCGTTCTAAGAACTGCCCGTTAGTGGCTGTGTGATGTTTAGTTTTTCTGTATTACTTTATGAACATGACAAATTAATTATTTAACTTTTTTGCTGGTTTATCTGATTTGAGAAAATAAAATAAATTGTGTACGAACAACCACTTCGTATATTTTTTAATTTGTTATTTTTCAAATGAACGAAAAGCATAAATAAATAAACTGAGGAGTTTGTCTCCAGTGGTAAAATAATTTTGTAAATCGTTTCAGTAGATCCAGAGATTATTCCTTAAAACACAAACTCGCAAACCTTATCTCTTTATTGTGTATATTGATACATGTATATCTATACTTATAATAAAACTGTAGCGAGTCGAATTCTGTACACTGAAGATATTGTGAAAAAAAAATTTTGGGGGCTCTCCATAGTCGATACTGATGGCGAAACTGCATTTTTTTTCTTTCATGTCTGTCTGTCTGTCTGTCTGTGTGTATAGGGAACTCACATCACGCCGAAACTACTGATTCAATTCAAATGAAACTTGACATGATTTAAGATCATACTAAGTAGATGGTAGCTGTCTACTTTTAATCCCCAAATTCTGCACGGTTTTCTTGCAGAAAGGGGTTAAAGTCAGAATGTGTTTTTGGTTGTAACTTATGTTTGCGTTGTTCAATTTCGTTAATTCTTATTTTGTTAGAAAGATCACATTTCTAATATAGTCTCATCAAAATTTTTGCATTATTGGTCGTGTGGTTCGGAAATAACATAGAAATTAAATAATAACGGAATTAATAAGTTCGGTACATACTAACTTCTAGGTATTCTGTGACAATGTAAACAATAGCAGGTCTACTACGAAGTCCGATAAACGATATATCGGCCGAACTTATGAAGTTTCCGACCACGAAAGACAATCGGTCGGTTGATCAGATCGGCCGTTTCGTTGGATCCGACCCTCATCCGACCTAAGTCTATATACTAATCTATCTATCTATATCTATACTTATAATAAAACTGTAGCGGGTCGAATTCTGTACATTGAAGACATTTTGAAAAAAAAATTTGGGGGCACTCCATAGTCGATACTGATGGCGAAACTGAATTTTTTTTCTTTCATGTCAGTCTGTCTGTGTCTGTCTGTGTGTATAGGGAACTCACATCACGCCGAAACTACTGATTCAATTCAAATGAAACTTGACATGATTTAAGATCATACTAAGTAGATGGTAGCTGTCTACTTTTAATCCCCAAATTCTGCACGGTTTTCTTGCAGAAAGGGGTTAAAGTCAGAATGTGTTTTTGGTTGTAACTCATGTTTGCGTTGTTCAATTTCGTTAATTCTTATTTTGTTAAAAAGAACACACTTCTATTATAGTTTCATCAAAATTTTAGCATTATTGGTCGTGTGGTTCGGAAATAACATAGAAATTAAATAATAACGGAATTAATAAGTTCGGTACATACCAACTTCTAAGTATTCTGTGACAATGTAAACAACAGGGATGTAACGGAGGTCATTTTATCGGATTCGAAGGCGGAGTCGGAGTTTTAAAATTTGATTTATCGGAGTCGGAACCGAAGTCGGAGGCATAGGCAGAGGATTAGAAGTGGTGGCAGGAGATAAATTTTTATTGGGTTTTTTTTTTGCCAATCACGTGGGCACGATAAACATTGACGAGCAATTGATTTAGGAAGTTGGGTTTTTATATTTTAATTTACTATCCACCACAATAAAGGATTATCTGCAATATTAATACACCTTACCTCCGATTATAACCTCCGTTTTAAAAGTTTCGGAGCCGAAGTCGGAAACGAAGGTCTAATAGTAATCGGAGGTTCCGACTTATCGGTGTCGGATTCGAAGCAGCTCTTCCCTGGTAGGCACACAGTAGTCAAATCCGTCATCCGTCATCTATCGTCAGGTAATAATATGACAGTACCTGTCTTATGTTTTTCCACAAAATGGCAGCTCATGGTACGAAACACAATCTGATATTTATTAGAAAATGTGTAATGTAGTATTTGTTGTTGTAGCGACAATAGTCAGGTCTTTTGCCATCGTCACGCGTAAGACCACTCCGGTTTGAGTAGGGCTGGGACATTGGCGGTGGAAAAAAATGTTTTGTGTGTGAATTGTTCACCAGTATCTATTTATCTGGACGACGTAGTCATAGCTTCTTAAATAGGTCAAGTGAACTTTTTACTTGCCTAGAAATTAGTAAGTTGACGTGAAATGATAATAATTGAAGTCTCTGAAGGTTTTTGTTTTTTCGGATATTATTTAAATGCAAATACTGTACTAAATTTAGTGTTCAACAAGCTTCGGTGCAGAAGCAGAACCAAAGCAGACCGTTGTTTTTCTAAAATTGAATAAAATGTTATCTTACCAAGTATTATTATGTATATATTATGTAAAGGTTTGATTTGGTTGAAATTTGAAACACAGATAGTTTATATAGTCTCATATACTACCTATCATCTCGGAAAAGCAAGGGCCCTAACGAAACAAATATTAACGACAGAATGACATTACCAATTAGATTGACAGTTAAAACACACATGGTTTAGAGTCTTAAATATTACATCGGCTAATAAGTCTATCACCTACTACTAAGGATATCATCCTGTAAAAATGTACAAGTGGGTAAGTATCAGATCACGCACATCAGCTACAGACTCTTCGTAATGTATCCTATAAAATCCTACAAACTTAACACTGCGGCTATGTTCGATACTCCACAACCTTACTACGAGTGTGTTTGATGTTCCTTAAAATATAAAATAAGAAGTTGCTAAACTTGAATAAATATATTTTTGTGTGGAAAAATAAATCACTCTGTTTGTGTAATGACCACCCATCCAAACATTCGTAAGTACTACGAATGCACTAATAAGGTCGCAAGATCAACGTACGCGAACGAAGTAGCGGGTTCAGCTAGTAGATAAATAAAACGTTACATATTATCTTTACAAGCATCCAAATATAATATGTTTAGAAATAAATATGTAAGTAAATGACTTAGCGTACCTAAATGTCAATTGACTTCTGAAAAAACTTTAAAAAAATCGAATAAATATTATCATTGTTATAATACGCCTTCGTTAAAACCAATATGAGAGATGGCGTGCTTGAGTCGATTATAGCCATGTCGTAACTCTTATTTGCGCCGGGTTCTATCTGATTTAAAATTAGTATTCCATATTTTATGATCTCACTATCATCATCAACCACGCCACTTGTGAAGTGTTGAAAAATTTAATACACTGACTTGAGAGTATTATTCTTAACAAGTGCTTGCCTTCTTATTATGTAGGAACTTAAACACGAACTATTTAAGTTTTTCAAAATGTGTTCTAACTTACGCAACAAACATCTTATTAGTTAAGCAAACACTCTAATTACTTAGATCTAGTTAGTAGAAAATAGCATAATTATCTCGGTTTCTCATAAAAATAAAGTGGTGTAAAATGTTATTGTTAAACCGACGATATGTTTAATTTTGTATTCAGATATTTACACGAATTTAATTTATTTTTTTATTTCAAAGTGTTAGTGCTAAGTTCTCGTTAAATGTGTTTTAGGCGTAGGCTTGTATATTAAGTAAGATACTCGAGTTATTCACGTCGCGTATTTTGACATATTTGACCTATATATCAAACGCAAAAAAAGAGAAAAGACTACGGTAAATAGTTTTTTTCTTGGTAAATGCTATTAATTATTACATAATAATTAATTATTGCAATTGTTACATAGTCGCTTAACTAGGCAAGTCGGTGGTCAATCGCCCTTAATAGCTTAAAAAAAGTATAAATAAAACTGATTTAAAACCATAATACGACAGCTGAAAAGTAGTGAGTATATCTGTATATGTAAAATCACATACCTAAGAGATATTGTCGTGTTTTTACCCGACTGCGCGACGCAAAGGAGTGGTAATGTGTTTAACAGTCTATGTATGTATGTATGTATGTATGTATGTATGTATGTATGTATGTTCCTTTGAGGCACTATACAGACCAAACGCCTGGGCCGATTTTTATGATTCACACGTCAATCGATTCCTCTTAATCTGGCGAGTGACACTAAAGACATGACATTAGTGTAAATCCAATATGGCGGATTCAGGACGCCATATTGTCCAAATAAAAAAAATGAAAATCACCAAAATATGTCAAGAGGGGTATCGTTGAATAGGTATTTGAAAATAATGTTTAGCTTTCTCTCAATGTTTTTCGATTTGACTGACCGTTTAGGATGTATATCGATTTAAAGTTGAGTAACAACCATTCTCACATTTATAGGTATTTAGGTAGCAGAAAACTTCGTATAACTAACTGTACGTGTGAATGTGGATGGACATTATATACTAATGTATCTAGTAGGCATCGATATAAATCAATAGATGTGCCCTGAGAATCTTGAAATTAGTAATAAACTAGTTTATTACCAATTTCAATTATTATTTAATTGGTAGGACTCTTAGCAGAGTCCGCCTGGGGAAGTACCACACCTTTGCCAAATATTCTACCGCCAAGCAGTAATGTGCAAACATTACTGTGTTCCGGTTTGAAGGGCAATGATTCCAGAGAAATTACAGGGCTTAGAGACATAATATCTTAGATCTCTGGGTGACGAGCACAGTGCAGTGCTAGGTAATGATTTGGACTATCATGTTCCAATAGCTGCGTGTTACTGTGCTGTTATGTGGCAGGCATGTTGCTTACCATCAGGCACATGACCTGCTCGTCTCGTCACTCTGTGCTATAAAAAAAAAAAGAAAACTGCGTCTCTGTATGTATCGTAAGTGGTTTACAAACAACCAATCTACTTGACCCCTATAATCGCTAGCGGCGAGATTTGCTATGGTTCTACTTATTTTGGTTGTTGACACCGAATAATGACAGGCAAAAATGTCCGGCGTCCACCGCGTCCTGCAACCGACTAGAACGGAAAGAGTGAGCTCACTCTTCCCAACGTTGACATGATTGCGTGCGCCGTGAAGTTTGGGATGGGGCCCATCTTGGGTTCTACGATCTATGCTAGTAGGTATATTGGACTACCTTTTTTTCGTACGTGCAGGTACGTGATAGTGGGAACACGGAACCGCTCTCGGATTGCTCCGCCTCGGTCGCCCATCTCCAACTTCAAACGATTTAGTAGGTACTCAACGTCAATCGAAAACCTATACTAACACAACACTATAAATATGAATTACATGCAGTAGAAAATCCTACATGTTATATCAGTAGAAACGAAGACATTTGGTCAACAACCAAAAGATGCATATTATTATATTGAGCATATTAACATTCACAACATTGTTCATAACTAAAAAGTATAAAATAAAAAAATATAATTTAAAAACTCAAAAACCCGACTGCGTAAAAAGTGAACCAAACTACGTACTCGCATACTAAAAAAAACTGAAAAGAATAAAACAAGCATTTAGATTTCTGGTGGTCTAGAATTCTATAATATGTTATTGTATTAATACTATTGAAATAAATACAATATTTTCTAATAAAAGAACATTACAACTGAACAGTCGGGATCCATTATTATTCGACATACAATGTAATTGTTCAATGGATCCCGACTGTTCAGTTGTAATGTTCTTTTATTAGAAAATATTGTATTTATTTCAATAGTATTAATACAATAACATATTATAGAATTCTAGACCACCAGAAATCTAAATGCTTGTTTTATTCTTTTCAGTTTTTTTTAGTATGCGAGTACGTAGTTTGGTTCACTTTTTACGCAGTCGGGTTTTTGAGTTTTTAAATTATATTTTTTTATTAAAATCCTTTACCGTACAAGACGTTGGAATGCTAAACCGAGTCAGAACCAGACTGATCGTCCGCTTAAATTGAAACACATTTAACGACGAACGTTTTACTATACATAAGTCATTATTTATCTCGCCATAAACGGTAATCACTACAAGCCTCTTCAAATGCCGCTCTCAACAGTAGTTAGAAACAAATCACGAGTCATTCAATAAAGTTACCATCGAAATCGAAAAGACTGGTATTTGCTGCAATTTTAGTTGGTTCACTTCAGGTACCGACGTTCTTGGCCAAAGAATGGCCGGTAGCGAGCGACGCACTCATTATATCGAATGAATCGCTGAAGAGCATAATAGGGGAGCGTGCACGGCAAATTATATGCCAGCCGATGTCATTGTGGTAAATAATTCAACGGATCGAGTCCACATCGACTCTGTACGACGCTGTACGCTTGCATTATGATTTTTCAGGTGTCAAATGAACCAGGCGTGTCCATTGAATTATGATACTTACCTGTTTCTGTACCTAACATAAACATTGTTTTCAGAGTTTGGTAATGTTTCTTGAAAAATTACAAGCCAAAAAGATTTAAGGCGTACCTTATTTCTGTTAAGCTCCTCAACTCATAATGTTGCAAGGACTACTAGTAGGAGTTGTGGTTGCTATGGCTATGATCCCATCTTAGCCGTATCTTATGTGTTCACTCCATATTATGAAAAAACTTAGTATCTATTTTCCTCTCATCTGTGCTGATTTTAGTAATGAAAACATTTCAAGTAACTTTCACTATAGGCAGAACCGAAATAAAAATAAAACATATGTTTCGTAGATGTATTTTGTTTAAATGGATCAGCTGAAGATTGTCTTAGATGGATACATTTATTTATGAGATTTATATTGAAAGTATGTATATTTCGGTTTGACTCACGTTAAATGAAGAACCCTGTAGTTTATTTGTTTATTACACTCACTGAAATATTGATATAAGTATATATGTAGCCCACTTTATGCTCTCAGTGGTGGGAATCTATGACTTCTCTCACAAGGAGAGAGAGGGAGAGTCATGATGATCAAATCTACCACGCTGGCCCTGTGCCGGGTATGATTAGATGGTTTTCTTCGTCGTAAGCCAATGGTGATGACAAAATCGTGCCAAGGCAAGGTGTACCAAGGGCAGCTTAGTGTCAACAACGTCCAATTTCACAATCGTGAGATGTAGGTTCTAATCCTGCCTTCACTTCTGAGTACTTACTAAGAGTTTAAATTTACTAGGACATATAATTGAATATTTAATTTTGTAATATTATCAAGTTGTTACCTATTACGTTATCGTGTTTTTGTTTAAACTTGTATTTAACTCTACACAATAGAAAAAAACGTTTGCATTTTTTAAATGGGCTTGTTCCTTCGCACATTTTTGCTGTAGTGTAACAATTTTCAAGAAAGATTAAAGCGTTTGCTTTTGTATAGTAGAAGTTACGACAGCAATGCCGCGCTCTCGCACCATACTATAAAGGTAAAATAAATTAAAAAGATAACGCGAACACAACCTTTGCCTTTGTAGAGCGAGTTAGACGTAGTATGGCCGGCGTATCGCATACTCGCGTGAATTCTGTTATACGAGATAATTGTATTATTTACTTCCACAAAACGATTGTTTCCTTCATCCGAATGATGTGGGCTTTGAATAAATTTAATGTTAGGAAATAATTTTATATGGGCGCTGTCATTGTGACTTATCTGTAGCCGCGTCATTTCCTTATTCTTCTGACACCTCGCTTCTTTGATAGTCCTCATTTACAATACACTGTACAATATCCGTAATTTTACAGTAGATACACTATTTTGTACAAAAGATAGTCATGTTATTTTTCTTTTAGTGTTATTATTAGCATTTTTTCCTATTTCTCAGTTTTCCCGTGTAGTTCCCGTCTGCGTAATTTTCTCGCGATAAAAGCCTTCGTGTTATTTGAGATAATCTGTGTTCCAAATTTGAACCTGATCCGTTCAGCCGTTCCAATATAATTGAGCTACATATATCCAAATATTCAAACTCTCGTAGTTGTAAAATAAATAGCATCCTGCGGTTTCATCCAAGTAATTACCGAACTCTTTATTTTCCCGGGATAAAAAGAAGGCTATGTCTTATTTCAGACTATTATTCGTGCTTGGAATATTTGCTTAACTTATGTTCTTGGAAGAGTAACAAGCATCCATACCTACATACGTATGTAGGTATTAAACGTTCGGGTTTATAATATTAGTAGGACGACGACGAATTAAAGTGATGAGACGATCAAGGCTTGACTCCAATAGTAAGCTACACGACTGTCAACAACATCACTATGCCACGCAATTATTTGAACATGAAGAGTCCAAATCACAACTAAGCACTGCACGGCACTTGTCATCCAGATATAAGATAATTTATCTCTTTGCTCTTTATAATTTCTCTGGAAACATTACCATTCAAACTGGAACTCAATAATGTGTAAAGATGGACGGACGGATGGAAGAAGACTTGGCGGTAGAATAACTGGCAAATGTTCAGGCGAGATTTGCAAAGATTTCTACCACTACAAACTTAATAATTAATCAATATAAAATTTGTTATTTTATTTTTGACGTTTGTGACGTTGAACGAACTCAAAGAGAAAAGATTGGACCTAAATCAGGTTTTGAAATAAGACGATTATTTACTAAAAGGATCATTAGAAACTTATATTCAAAGTCGGATAGTATCTACATACAATGCCATTTTCATTTCGATTTTTTGACTTCTTGACAAACTTCTTTAGCTGCGTTGACCATTTTTTTGGTACCAGAAAACGTAAATACTAATTACTAACATTATAAGTTTTCACTCTACTATCACTCTACACTATCGGCAGTCTCTATGACTGCCAATTTGTTTTGTTCAGTTCCTTCGATATAGCGGGGAGATTAAAAACATTCATTGTTGTGTTTTAATTAAATGTTCCTAAGAAGTCAATAATAGGTATAGTGTTTTATTCCAAGCCGGTGTACATGTAGATTAATGAAAAGATAAACGCCATAGTTTACATTTACGATACTTCAAATTGATATCGCCGTGACTCTATGCTCTATTATTTATTCTGAACATATATACTGTTGCTTATTTATTTGTGCTCGCATAGACTGCGAGTGCGTGCGTTAAACGTTTGCTCCGACACGTATTACATGTATAATAATGGCACGTGACCAAAATGGGAACCAACGTCGTCAAGCCAACCAGGGTTACCGATGCCCGATTCCCCGATGCTCACGCCCTCCTGACAATGCTATTATTTCGTGGTGCGCCTATAAGGCCTATATACACGGGCCGTTCTGATCGTAAATGTCATCTGAAAATTTATATTCATTACGATTAGATAGCGGCCCACAATGGTCAGCCTATTGTTGGCTCCGAACACCACCTGATCGATGTTTGATATAAGGGACTTTTATTGAACTTGGCACAGCGTGATCGACTGTAAATACTTTTAATTTTATAATAATACGAGTGTTTGGACACGTATAAACCATTTTCAATAAAACGACATAATAGCGTAAGCAGCCCATTAATATGTTATGTTTATTCCCAGTGCTAGGACTCGGGGTCTTTTCTCGCAAAGAGAGAGTCAAGGTCATAAGCCAACATGCTGGCCCGGTGGGGGTTGGTGGAAGTCACATGACCTAGAAAGCTTCTAGGACCATGTTGGTTTCCTGACGTTGTTTTCCTTTTTCAAGTTAGCGGCATTGCGCACATGACTTTCGAAAAGACAGTGGTGCGCGTGGGATTCCAACCCTATTTTGAATTGGCTCCGAATCGGCACTCGTCTTTCTTCCGACTAGACCAGCCATAACTTTAACAAAACCACGTTCACTAAAAAATTGTGTGTTCAATAATATGTTTGCTTTTAATTGCGAATTGTCTGATATAAAAAAATACCGGCCGAATTGATAACCTCGTCCTGTTGAACTCCGTTAAAAATGACGCGGCCTTGAATTACTTTAATTACGAGTATACATGCTTATCTGAAATTCCTTGATCGTAAACTTGTTTAATCTGGATTTAAAAATACCTACTTATGTAATGACTTTAACCAAACATCTACAATGTTACAAAAGTTGTGTAATACTGTTTTTTTTTAAGATACGATAGAAATGACGATAGAAATAATTTTGAAAAGATACCAGGTTTGTTAAACAAGTATTAATTTTAAATTGTAACACAAGATTTAACCGGCTAAATGAACATAAAACATTGTGAATCTCGTGGAACAAAGTGTGCGTCCGCGTACGCGCAACAATTTGCGAGTCGGCTCAATATCACCGATTTACGAGGATCCATTTCCAATTTTACGAGCCGTCTGCCGCAGCCAACTTTGTGAGAGCTCCCATTCTTAACTACAACTCAAGGCTTCGCCTCAGAAGTAACGAGCTCATGTTACAATGGCGCTTCTAACTCTACTCGCTCAGTTCCTATTCGTTCCTACACCACCTCTAAACGCATCTGACGTACTGCTGAAATATATACGAACGAACTCCTGAGCCCTAGGCCCCGTCGTCCGCCAACACAACTCGCGTCTAGCTTTAAAATTAATTCCTGTATCCTTTCTCGAAACTATTACCGTAACTAGCAACAATTACCTCGAGTAAATTATACTTACAACGGAATAGTATTTGCAACCGAGTGTGTACGGCAACAAACTACATTCGTACAAAGGACCGGTATCTAGAGCTTTAGAGAGCACATGGCGATGGCAGTTCGTTCTGAATACGCTCAGCCTAACACTCGTGCAGTGCGCTTTCACGGAAAGCTAGTGCTGCGGTTTCGCGATGAATAATCGCATACAAAACTCACTCACAATGGCCAATGCGAGTGTTTAAATGCCCTATTAAATCTTACGGCCTGCGTAGGTTTCTGTGGGATTCAATTACGCTTTGTGCGTGTTCAAAGGCGCCAAAGTTGCTCGCGTAAACCGAGCCGATCGCCGGGAACACATCCCGACACCTCGCACTCAATGAGCTCTGTCACAAAAGGTGCAAACGAAATAAGAGCAGGCACACAACACGTATCGCCAGCCCCCGGCAGATTGAATAAATGCTAAATTAAATGAGAGCAAATAAAACCGTCCATTAATGAGTAAAAGCGTCTCGGGGTAATGCGAATGGCGTGACATTCGGGACAAAAGGTTAGTTCACCTCTCTGTCCCTATCCCGAGCCACTGCGCTCTCGGCGCTCACACAATGCCCGGCTCTGATTTACCAAGGATTATTGGATTGTGTTACGAATGAGTTTGCTCTCGATCCGTACGTGTTGTGACAACACGTCACCTGTATACCCATCGGCGTCGCACACAAAAATATCTCAACCAAGTATCCACTTAAAAACGCCATTCGAAATAGACAGCGTGTGATTTAACGCGGCAATAAACCAAATAAAGCACATAATCTTATCGCGTAATTACACACAAAGTGTACGATATAGGCGTACTAAAATTATCGGCACTAGCTCCTAGAGCGCTCATCGAACGTAAACAGAACGTTTTCTATCCGGGAACCAATTATCATTTACATATCAGAGACGAAGCACCGACACTCTCAGCACGCTGCCGGGGTCAATATATTTACTTTACAGCCGACGTAAATTGGACTCTCACTCCTCCCTCTCTCTATCAATCGCTGAACTAATAAAGAGTTACTCGATCGAGACGCGTAGCTCTCTATTAGCTGGACATGTGTTAGATTGGTGTATAGATACATACGTGAAGTGTATAAGTACCGAGACTAGACGGCTAACCAAATCGCTTTTGTTAAGATTTTATCTCACCGTTAAATACTTTTAACCATTATAGAATATCGGGCGTCTCGTTCGAACCCGCGGCAACCAATTATGGTTTGTTACCACTTGAGGATTCGTCTTATAAAGAGTAACCTTATCGTAATAAGTGTTAATTTGTCTCATTTTTGCTATTAATGTGTGTACTTAACGATACGTATTATCATTGATTTTTAGGACTTTCGTGACAAACAGTCAGTCGCACGATTGTAAGTTGAAATTGCAATTTGTTTCTCTACTACAACATTCGAAAAATTATCTTCTTCGTGGGTTTTGTCTGTTTTTTTAAATAATATTTTAATAATTTTAAGGTTTATACTTGACCGTCATCTTGCCTGATTTTTTGCAACGATATTATGGTATACTATGAAGCGTGCTTTTCAAGACAAAACCGATTCACTCTCGAGTTAAAGGCACCAAGATTGTAACCGTTCGGAAAACCCCACTCAGACAATAAGACAGAGATAAGAGATTATGCATTAGAGTAAGGTAGTATTAGATCATGCAGATCAGCTGCACACTACCCGAAATGTATCCAGTAAAAACCCGATAAGCTAGTAACTTTGCAGCGATCTTCAAAACTTTGAAGATTGTTTCGAACTAGGGTATCGGCATAATATGAGCTTTTTGGCGCGTTTCGCCATCGATTCCAAGACCGACCTGCAGCTGGCACTTAGCCGACACCCATTATAAAGGTGCAAACATTTGATGATGACATAAACAGTTCAGACGTTCAATTCAAATCTCCAAGTCAATATTTCGAATATTGACTTGGAGATTTCCCTTGACAAAATGCAGTACTGCGCTCGTTATCCGGAAATATTCTCCTAAGATGACATACATATGTATATCTTGTAATTGCGAGTATAGATATTATTAGATAGGTAGTTAAAATGCATAATTCCCTAATCATTTTCTTAATAAGTTACTTAAAAAATCGCAAACTAAGCCGCTATACAATTTTAGTCAACCACATTATCATGTACTAATTTTAATCTCAGACGATTATTATAAAAACGCTATAATCATCAAAGTAATAACCGTCAGTAAAATCGCTAGCCGCGCTGATAGGCTTCATAACACTTCATTGAAGACAATAATGATCTTATCTGTGAAACGTGTTACGGAGAATGTCTCAGGAATCCGTGTATATTTTATAACATGATTCAAATTAAATGTCCAGAGGCATAGAATGCATAACATGCGATGGCACTGGTATTTCGATGTGATAATACTGAATTACTTTTCATAAATTATGGTATATATCAACGTTATAGTAATCCTACGCCGTAACTGTATAGATAGCGACTAACTCTAGTTTTAACTTTTAAATACGGATAATGTTATGAATTATGCATATTTTTGTGTACGCTGCACGGGAAACGTGTAAAGAAATAAAGTGGCCAAGTGCGAGTTGGACTCGCCCATGAAGGGTTCCGTTGCAGCATGTAACATTATATACATAGTACACATAGTTCTTGTAGTTCGTTGTAACTTTGATCGAAGTTTCAATAATAGTGTATTTATGACGTACTAAAAAAAACTACTCATCAGATCGAGTTCAAACTAATTTTCGTTGGTAGTTTACATGGTAATGTACATCATATATTTTTTTTAGATTTTTCATTCTCTTACTTTAGAAGTTAGAGGGGGGGGGGGGGGGACACACATTTTACCACTTTGGAAGCGTCTCTCGCGCAAATTATTCAGTGTAGACGAAAATGATTCTAGAAACCTCAACATCATTTTTGAAGACCTATCGATAGACACCCGACACGTGTAGGTTTGATGAAAAAAATAATTTTAAGTTTCAGTTCTCAGTATGGGGGGCAACCCTATTTTTTCATTTTTTTTTAATTTTTCTGTTGAAATCTTAATGCGGTTCACAGAATACATCTACTTACCAAGTTTCAATAGTGTAGTTCTCATAGTTTCGGCAAAAAGTGGCTGTGACATACGGACGGACAGACAGACAGACAGACAGACAGACATGACGAATCTATAAGGGTTCCGTTTTTACGTTTTACGGAACCCTAAAAACATAATTAATTATTTTTGATTTAAAACTCTAGTGCTGGTTTTGTCAAATCCGTACGTACATATTTCCGGTGCAAGTTTCCTATAGTGTAAAGTGAATTTTTTTGTCGTGTTTTAGGTCTGTTCCTGCAATCAGATTTGTTCATTATGGTTACATACGTCTTAGTTTAATTTTCCTGCGGTACCGAATTGAATTTTGTAAAAATAAATTGTTGTAAAAAACTCATAACATGTATTCGTCTGAAGCATCTCACGGATGAACGTCTGTAAAATGTTAGGTGGAGTATCGTATTGATTTTATGTATCTAATAAAACGAGCTTGTTTAAACTCAACAGTTTTAGTCTGAAATTTAAAACCGCTTCAAAATAATCCGCATTATCGAGTCAGCGACCTGCATGTATTTCGAGTTCCCAAATTTAAAATGCAATTTCTATAAAAAATCACTGAATTTAATGTTTATCTTCCTCCTTTATCGAAGTCGTTTGAAAAACAACACTTCCGATATATCAGTCATAGTTTTTAGTTTTCCTGTTGAAAGCTCTCTAGGTACTCGTCAATTTACAAAGCGTTTGAACCTACAATTATCTCCTTATCTCGGAACAGTTCTCAACATCTATACGGCAAGAACAAATAGCTGCCACGACCGTAATAAATGCTCGGTAACATAATTGAAATAAGAATTTGATAATCAAATTAATCCGGTGCAGGCAACTTAATTAACGTGGTCGGTCATAACAGCGTATAATTTGCGTCAAGATTGTTTCGCGTCCGATGAAGAGCTCCGGTGTTGCCTGGCTGTGTCCCTAATTATCCCTCTGATAAGATGTAATTTACCCGAAAATGTTGTAGAAAATTCACTGGTTTGTTACCGAATTGTTCGAAATTTTAGATATTATATTAAATACATTGCGTCAGCATTTTCTTACAGCTCTAAGAAAGGGTTGGCAAATAAATATTAAAATTTTCTATGCCATATTGTAATACCTACAACTATTTAAATAACCAAATATAGTGCTCAGAGTATATTAATTAATATTTTGCTGGGGTCATTTTCTTGATTTGAAATTAGCGATAATTCATAAAAGTAGGCAAAAACTATGATTCCTGGCAACACAGAAGTACGTTCCCGAGGTGAGTCACAGCGGAATACATTACTGTAAGCACGTGATATTGTTTGGTTTCGTAATAGCTGTACAAAATAACAGGTTGCGCCTCATAACGTTAACGAGAGAGATTAACCGTTCCGTATTTATAGTTTGGTAACATCGGCGGTTTAACTCTGAGTGCAGTAACAAGGCACGTAATTTGTTTTATAATGTTACCTCAAATGTATGTGGTGAGAGCTCACGTAGATGTGCTCGGGATGTGCTAACGCAATCATTCCGTTATTCGACGGATACACGATGCTGTGAATTTAAAATTGTATCACAAAATACAAAAACAAAAATGTTTATTTCAATCAAACAGTCAACTTACGAAACAAATATATCGGGGTCTCCTTTTAAGCACAACATATATATCTGTAATTGGAGACTCCGCCTCTATATAACCGTGACAATTATTTTTTTATATTCACTAAAATCACAGAAATCTAAATAATAAGGTACTAGAAGTCGCATGACCGCGTGACATTGTCGCCGCACAGGTGACTTGTAGGCCACCAGTGCTCGAATTGTAGTTTAGTCTTGTTCGAACCGGCAGGCATGAATCATCTTTAAAAACTTGTGTTATGCAGCATAAACAACTGTGGAAGTTCTTCCACAACTTGCAATTATACCAATAATGAGATTACATTTCACTGATAGGTATTTTATTTTATTTTAATTGTATTTTTTACTAAAATAAACGGAGCTCAATGATTCACTATGATAGTTATAAATTTTTGGTGTGATCGTCATTTTGCATACCATTGCTGCATACATTAATTAACATCTAAAGTGGTACAAGCATAAACAGCAATGTAATGTAAAATTAAAGATATCGTCATAACCTCTAATCTTCCATGGTACAACCGCAGGTAGCGATTGTGAGTTAGTGCTGTGACGGTCCAATTTTACTTTCCCAAAAATAAACGATGAATTTTTTATTTTAAATTTTACATAGTTTTATCGATAAAGTAACATAATAAATCGATAAAAAAAATTGTACGCAATTAACATTACACCCGTACGTACAATCTTTTAATTCGCGGTAAACATTACTTCAAAATTCATTACTTATTAACAAAAGTATATACATACTGGCTATAACGCGCGATTGTTCGTCCGTGCAAAATAAATATTAAGATAACTGAGGCAGTATTTATCTATTGTAAGCTTTTATTTTTAAGACTTTATTAGTTTTCATACAAAATCAGCGAGCAACACGAAAGGGAGTAGACATACACAGCGTTTCCCCTCTGTCAAAGTACAAGTCCGCGTGGACCATGGAGTTTGATAATATACTGTGGCGTGGAATACACTGAGGGCGGGGCTAGATTTGTGAATGGTGCTTTATTTTTTATGTGTTAGTGATTTGGCTGTGTGAGTATGGTCGGCAATGGATCGGTACAGGTATGTTTTGTATGTAATAGTGCGGCTTTACGCTAGTGTGCAACTTTCCCCTCCCGCAAGAAATGACAGAAAGATTTGAACAATAATTTTTAGCAAAGGCTACTTCCCTTCCGTGCTTGCGCGGAAGATCGAGTTGCTCGATGTACAAAATATACAACAACCTTTGTTCTTCAACTATACCTAAGCCCATGTGGTGTCAGAATTACATAGTTCAGTTTTCGAAACAATAGTATACCCCATGTGACTCACTTATTTTATAGGTAGGCATATTGACTTTGTTGTAGTGTAATACACCTAATTAATGTTTTTTTTTTTTTTTAACATTTATAGGTTTACACTTGACCACCATCTCGCCTGATGTTAAGCGACGATGCGGTCTAAGATGGAGCGTGCTTACCTAGAAGAAACCGATTCACTCTCGATTTGAAGACACCAAGATTATAACCATCGGGAAAAACCCACTCAGGCAACTCATTCCACAGTCGAGACGTTCTTATCACAAAAGTAGAGTCAAACCTCTTTGTTCGTGTCTTTGGAACATCAACCATGAAATCAATAATAACCTTTATCGAATGTTAAAATTGGACCGTACTTTGAAATATCGATATGTTTTAATTTTTGTCAAGCACTAGCGTATATGTGAAAAATTGTTAATTTTTCAATGTATGAGTAGGTTCACTGATAAGCGTTTATGGATGTGTGTGGTGCAATCAGAGACCCAGGTTGATAATGTGCAGCTATTGGTGTGTGAGTGAAGCTCTATTTGAATACTACGCGCATGTAGTAGTGATCGCGGGGGTAGGGGAAATGTGGCGACAAGCGTTTTGCAAGTAATTTGAGAGTTATGCCATTTCTATTACCTTATTATTTAGATTTCTGTGACTAAAATCAATAAAAAAATAAAAATGTATATTGTGGGCTACTAAGTACAGCACCTGTATATTGTGGGCTACTAATAAGAACAGCACCCGTATCCTGCCGATTGGAATTTGTTTTACTCCTCAAATTCAACATCTATCACTACGCAGTCTACACTTAAACTCTAGACGTAAAAAAATCTGGTGTTTTGCACATTTGTTTTAAATTCAATTTTGTTTTTTTTTTCTTTAAAGTTTGTTCTAAATTATGTGTTTAGTACACCCCTTTTAAGTTAGTATAGGTAAGTTTGATTCGATTCGCAAAAAGTAATGTAATAACTTTACAATGTTCACTGTTTATCAACAATAAATATATTTATGGTGTTCGAATCTGATGTAAGTTCAATTCCAAATAGTAAAAGAGAATTGCACTAATTCTCTTTCTATTTTATTCAAAACACATGTATTTCGAGTGTAAACCTCAAGTTTATTACATTTTAATTTAAGCTTCTATTTTCAGCCTATGGTACTTTTGGCTAATTTTTTAAAAGCGGAAAATCTATTAAAATCAGTTGAGAAGTTTCAGGGTTCGTTGATAACAAACAAATAAACCTTTCTCTTCAAAATATAAGTATGTGAACATACTCGACCCGTTGAACTCTTTTGTATGAAGCGCGGGCGATGCAAAGCGCTCGATACAACAGGTTTTCAATTCTGTTACAAGTGAATAGGTCACATTTTAGGCCAACAAATTTGATATTATTGAGCAGGACGGGTTCACAAGCTAACGACTTAACTGAAAAAAAGTATCTAATTTTCAGAGTATAACACATTCTGGCGTATTATAACGAGACAAATTTATTGCCGCACTCCGATTATGCCTTCGATAAACACGCAGACCGGTGATTATGATATCTCGTGACTTAATCGTACGATCGATACGGAGTCGCGTTCCGTTCTACACTAAACCAGTACCAATAAAAAAAAAAGAAACTAGTTACGGGCGGGTCGAATCCAACAGTTTATGTTGGAAAATCAACAAGGTGCTATAGTGGGGCTATAAGTCGGAACCGCGGTGCGTTATCGACTCAATCGAGCTCGAACAATGCATCGAATGTTTCAATATAGCTCCGACAGCATTTTTAACGTTTCATCGAAGCTGTAACAATCGTAAAATAAATTCTCTACGCCTTCTCAGAGCTCTGATTAATGTTGTACAACGCGCGGCGTCGCGTTCTTATTTTTTTTTCACCTCCACGTTATTTCTCTAGCTTAATTTATGAGGTCCGGTGACTGAGCGACTCGCGCTTTAAAACCTGTGATTTCTCATTGTTAAAAGCCACGTTGTATTGAAAGGCCAACTTGTTATCACTTTCATAATTCTCTAAAATATGGCATTTTAACTTGACAGTCATTGCTGTTTTTACGAGGCTGTGAGACGTTATTCATGATGAGATACGGTGAAATGCATATATAAAGTTTACGTTCCCCAATGGTGAGGCTCAAGATCTTCTGTAGTAAAGTCTGCGAGTCAAGCTAATTACCCACTACGATGGCCATGGCAGGTTAGTAGGTATCACAAGATATCAAAACTTAACTCTAAGTTTTCTTAGCATATCGTATCGTTGAGTATTTTTAACAATATTTTCTTACAGCGATTCTTAAATAAGGAAGCTGCTATACACAACCTGGTTACTTTTATGATTTTTTAATCAGCTAGCAGAAAGGCTTGTCTGACCGCAGTATGCTATGATGTTTGCGGCCGCAAGGTACGTTACCCTCCTATACAAAGAGTGTTGTGTTCGCATTTGTTGTACACAACTTTGTTGCTTGCTTTTATAGGGTAAACAGGGTATTGACAGGATAAGCGAGACGTGCACTTGGTGTAAGAATCACGCTTATCCAAAATTATTAATTACTCGCATTAGCAAAAGCACAGTACTACACACTACACAACTATGTATTTGAATACGAAGTGTTCCTATCACTGCGTGCCATTAATATTAACTTCTGAATGATCACGTTCAGAGAAATAAGTCCACCTGGGGAAGTAACTTTATTGTCTTTTCTTTCGCCGAGCAGTAATGTATATAAAATAAATAAAAATATTATTGTGTTCAAGTTTAACGAGCATTGTTTCCAGAATTATTACAGGGTAAAGAGATATGACATCTCTTCTAACTCTGGTAAGAAGCACAAGTATTCCGCTTTGAAGGGCATTGTTTCCACAGAAATTACAGGTCATAGAGATAAATGATATTTAATATCGGGGTGACAAGCTGAGTGCTCCTGCACATTACCTAATCATTACCTAGTCCTCTAGGTAATGATTTGGACTCTTCATGTTCTAATAGCTGCGTGCACTGCTATGGGCGGGCGTGTTGCTTACCATCAGGACCTTGTACTGCTTTTTCCGTCACTCTATACTAGAAAAAAAAACATAACTTTAACATTTACATATGACATACGTACAGTGACACGCAGCTATTGGAACATGAAGAGTCCAAATCATTACCTAATACTGCACTGCGCTCGTCACCCAGAAATCTAAGATATTATATCTTTAAGCCCTGTAATTTCTCTGGAAACATTTCCCTTCAAACTGGAACACCAGTTATTCTACCACCATGTTTACACATTACTACTTGGCGGTAGAATAACTGGGAAAGGTGTGGCACTTCCCCAGGCGGACTCTGCCAAGAGTCCTACCACTACATTATACTGCTAATAGATTTTCCCATGTACTTCATACTAATGTGTTTGACACGTTTTGTTAGTAACACCATGTAATTCGTGAAGTGCATTCGCATCTTCATAAACCATGAGGATGGGAGGCTGAGCCAATCATACGCGTATAATAACAAAACCTAGTATCCTTTTGTTCTGGACTGTTGTTTCACACCTACTTACGAATAGGGATGCTGAAATATCGATAAATAATTTGTTAGCTTTATCAGTTTCACAGTGCCGGCAAACTATTTCAACTAGTTCAGTAATCTGTAAAAGTCTAAGCAACCCATTTTATGTTCGCATCTCTTAAAAATATACACCTTCTGACAGAGAATCGACAACGTCTAGCTGGCTTGGCACTTATTGGACGTTTTCTTGATACGTGTCGGTTGTTTCATTCTATTTTCTTTCACCGTCCAAGTAAATGATAAATAAGTACAAGTTCGATTTGGCTTTAGCTAATTGCGTTTTTTAAGTATCTTTTACAACAGATGGCCATCAGAGACAGAAATACGGCCGTAGTGGAGGCGGTTTAGGCAAATGACGATGTCGAATCGATTACTAGCGGAATCTCAACCGATAGTAATCGGCTCTACAGACGAGCACTAGAATTAGGGGTATAAAATGTTCCCAACTCCCCCCTATTTTCCTCTTCTTCTCCTAAATCAAGAAATATGTGAAAAAAGAGAATTGAAATGACAAAAGTCACGGACCCCGGAGTCTGTGGAGTGGTCAATTTAAATGAAAAAAAAAAAAAAAAATTACTGTTGCACTTCTTAAGTATTTGCTTGGAAGCTCACCTGATTTTTACATATTTTTTTTTATTAATTCTGGGCTGCATCCAGCCAAGTTCAAGGGAAGTGTAGAGAGATGTAAATTTAAAATGTAATCTAATTTCATTGTAGGGTAAAATTTGGTACATATTAGATAGTAGGTATTAATGGTAGGTAGTAATGGTAAACAATTAGGTAGATATGATAACGTCGTGATTTTCGACGCATGATGAAAATGCTGGCGTTTATTTAGCTTGACGCTTATTATTAGCATTGATATTCAGCGTTGTAATATTGCCTTCATGTTGGGTACGCTTCTGACTAGTGGTGGGCTTGAGCGCCTGGATTATATCTAGATCTTAATCACTATGTGGGTAAACCAGGCGTACTTAGCTTGTTAATTTACTTAAGTGTGTGTTGTTTTTTGTAGTTACCTATTAAAGGCCCAGCACATTAAAAAAAATTAAAACTAGAATATTTATTTAATATGGTATTGTCGATATAAGTTGTAGATGCCTACATCGCCTCATCTCTAGTTAGGGCTCGTTACCTTAGATTGAAGGCTCGCGGTCGCTGGCCGTGTCTATCCTGAGGGAACGGGTGTAAAAAGGAGCTCGTATGGATCTCTGGATTGCACGAAGTGGTTCCGTGGGCAGATTTAAGTTATCATCAAACTCGTCTTAATATTTTAGCGAAAATATCCCAACAATTTACTTGAATTAGATAGGCTGAATTGTGTCGGCTAAAATTGTTGTTACATAAAAAAATAAGTTAAAAGCTATATTAAGTTTTAGTAAAAAGGACAGAGAAATTATGAGATGACATCTTAAAATGCCAACTCTCATGAAAACTTTGACCACGTATCGGTGCCGTTTGCTGTCCAAAACATGTAGAAAGAAAGTAAAAAGACAAATGAACGATGCGAAAAAAAAATACCTTGAACATGAATCCAAAATAAAAATCAAAATTTAGACTACTTTCAGTCAAAATATTTACCGAAAAACTTTACTTAAAATCAAAATTTATGAAAAATTTAAAATGGTTAGCATTTTAAGTTTAAAAAAAGAAATAGTAGAAGAGTGTTACGTGCATAAATTAAAAAAAGCTTATAAAATAAAGTAAATAATAAAAGTAGATAAAAAGTCAAACGGAACCCTAACGCCAGCAGTTAGTGTAATGCATCTATAGAAGTTGTTGAGCTTCTTTCCCATTTGATTGGAATGTTGTAAAGTGATGTAAGGTGTTATATCTGTTGATTTTAGCTCCAGCGTTCATGTGAAATAATACACATTGCTTTTTAGATAGATTATACTTCATGCATTGCAAAGAATAATCCTAGGCATCACGAAATTCACAAGATGGCTTGTGTAACTTTTGTAAAAGGGTTGGTCGAAATTTCGGTAAAAATGTAGTTTCAATGACATAGAAATCCAAGAATGATAAGTGGTAAACCTGTTAGAAATATGGATTTCGGTATCGAATTTATACCTCCATATATTTTTGAACGTGTGTGATAATTTAAGAAATAAAAGAATAATGAGTTATTCAGAACAAATATAAGTATGTAGTATAATTATTATTTTTCGTTGTAATTTTGATAGATTGTGAGGAAAACATTTGGTTTAGTAATTAAAGAGTATGTAGTTCCTAATCCTAACTACATAGACAGGTGCTACTAGATACCTATAGTGAGTTTTAATAAGTACATCGACAAAGTTCCTATTATTATAAGCAGCTCTCAGTGTATTTAATTTTATTTTAAAAATACATTATTTGCGCGTGAACAATAGATTGTTCGCTGGCTTTGGCGTGTGAAATTTGATATTTCGGAAAGTAAATAGAAAATCAAAAACATTGCTACCCACATCAAAGTAGAAAAAATTGTTACAATCGCACGTCTATCTATCTGTTCGCGATAACCTCAAAAACTACTGCGCCCATTTTTAGGTGTTTTGACCAGTGGATTGAGTGATTCTTTAGGTAGATTTAAGGTATAGTATGTCAAGTTTTTATACATATTGGCGAAAATATAATGATGTTCGTTGGAGGTGTCGAAAAAAAATAAGCAGGTTTATAGCTTTCAAAGAAAACGCCGCTGAAAGCCTTTCAGATGTAACAAAATGAAATATGGTTGAATTGTTTTTCAAATATAAGTCTACAGAAAAGCACGCGATGGTAAATGTCTATCTCTTAAGGATGACATTACTATATCAATTTGTTACAATCAGTCAAATTTAAAACACAGATGATTGTCTGGAATATACCATTATCGGGAATCTAAAATAACGGGAACTAAGAATACGCGGGTATTTATAAACCAATTTTTGTCGAGTCTGAAATCATCTCATAGGGGTGAAAAAAAAAATTAATTGAATGAGCATGGAGCCAAACAATACATATGTGCATCTTGCGTAGGTCCAGCAAATATCTTATACCTTTAAACGAGCAATTCTTGTACCTATATAAATATGTATATATATATAGAATCTGAATCTCGGAAACGGCTCGACGGATTTTCATGAAATTATGGATGCAGGGGATTTCGGGGACGATAAATCGATCTAACTAGGTCTTATTAAAAAAAAAACGTATATTATGCGCGTTTTTAGACAATGAAAAACTGGCACATTAGACATTAGAATGTGAAGGTAAATTTCGCCGCGTGACGCGACAGCATAATTAGCTCAGACGGGAAGTCGGGCGCTCATAGCGATCACGAATTAGTAGCTCCGGGTTCGAATCCAGACGGGTTCTCTTTTTTTATCAATTCGTTTTTTTTTAAGAAAATCTATTTCTTGGAGTCTTTTATTTGTAGGTATCTAAGTATATTTAGTATTTAAACCGAGCAAAGCTCGGTCACCCAGGTACTTTTGAAATTAATACGTACTTATGTATGTAATTTCAAAGACATGAATTTTTAATCTTGTTATTCAATTAACACATAATTTTGGAACGTACTATGTTTCTATATTCAAGTAGTATCGAATAAAAACAAAATCGATGTTACGAACATTAACCTAAGAACCTCCTCGTTTATAAAATTGATTAAGTACATATTCAGTTAACGAATACCTATCCTAGTTTTTTTATAAATCTAAGACAAAAACTGTTAATATAAGGCAAAATATTGTACGAATTTGCAATAAAAAGTTGCAATAATTGTTATCGTGAAGCGTATATCTGTACGCGTGGGATTTTCTTCAAACTGCACAGTCAAAATGACTTTGTGGCGGTTTCTTTTTGTTAAGTCTTGTTAAGTTATATGGTACTAGTTACCTTTATGACTTTTAATTACACTGTTTACTGTACCAATTAAGAAATAAATATACGTCCTCGTATAGGCTGAGATTAGCAAACTAATTAACGTAAACAGGTAATCTATGTGGCATTTAATGGCGCTGAAAAGATTTTTCGTTTGTTTGGAATTTGGAAACGCTTGTCTCAAAGATATACGGTTGGAATATAAAAATTCTAACAGGAGTTTATCGGCCAATTACTTATATGTATATTCTGAGTTCATAGACTAACCCTAGTAGCTGTTTTTAAAATTAAACGATGAGAAATCGTGGGGATTACCATTAATAGTAATAGGTGGAAACAAAATCTTTAAGCTGGATAGTAAATTTAAATTCACGAGAGGAATAATATAATTTTATCTGAATAGTTGATTAGTATGATCAACTATTCAGATAAAATTATATTATTAAGTGATATTCTTAAGTCAGATAGATACATTTATTAACAACATAAACTGATCGGTGTAGGGATTAAGTTTTCTTCTAGATTTCAATTAATAGTCCTTAATCATAGAGATAGATATAAGTATGAATTATATTTATGTTACCGTAAAATTGTCAACACCGTTCGATTATAATTTATAATATCACGGTAGGTTAGTTTGTAATCTGACGTCGTTAGATTATAATAGCAGCTAGCAGGTAGCAGCTGTAACACAGGTCTCCAACCTAGCACGGCTGCTAATGGACTACTAACATAATATATTAAGTATTTCTTTGAATTTAGTAAGTAAGAATTTTGATGTTTTGTAAGAAGTTTTTAATCAATAAATAAATTTGTAATTTGTAAATTTGTATAATCTGACAGATTTTACAATTTTACGGTAACATCATATACTTTTATTTGCCGTACTTCAATTGCCTAGTTCTTACTCAGCCATTTAATAAATTAAAAATTGCATATGAGTTTATAATTCGTCTTAATAATCTAAATGAATTGAAATAAAAAAATATATATATGTGTTGAAATGTTGTTTAATTTTCTTCTTTAACTTTAGTGACAGAATCACAAGTTATTTTTGTTCAATAAATATTTCATTCCAAATACTCTATCTAACTTAAAACTATGGAAACTAAGTACATATTTATAAATTGAAATAATACAAAAGCTTATGATCTCTAACTTTATCACAGATAGTGGCAAACTTTGCCGTTCCTAGTAACACAATGACAATTCCTGCCCGACGAACACAGCCGAATAGGCCTATATCACACTTGCATGGATTTTACTCATTTTACATACATCACGAGAGTTCCTCACTCTTCCATCAATAAGTATTTAAGGCATATTATACACAAAACTGTTTTTAATATTTTACAATGCGTTCTACAACCTAATGACTGCTGAAATTTCGCAGAAGCTTAGATTAAATGCTAATTCAGCGTATGAGATATAGATTCACTTTCAGGATTCAAATACAGTTCCATTTTATTTTGTTTTAGCAAACGCACATTGATTGATTTGTGAAAGTGTTAATACATAAATAATTAATTAATCAATGGAAATGTATTTTTTTGGAACATACATAGTTACTCAACATACGAAATTCTACCGTGGACAATATCTCTAAGTATTTACAGTCTTTACAAAATGCGACTAGTCTTCACATAATTTACACTTTTTCTTAGTATCACTTATTGTCACAATCACTGGACACTTGACAAGGCACTACACATGGACGGACATAGTACGTGGGGAGGCACGGGGCGGCATTTGATGCGGAGCGTGCGAGGGGTGGGGCGGCAGGACTGGGTGAGCACCGTGGACTGGCGGCGGGGGCAACATGCCCAGGTGCCCACCGCGGTGGTGGTGCCTGTGCATCGGCAAGCCCCCTGCCACCGGGCTCGGCACCCCTCGACACCGCTGCCGATTCCGCGGAATATCCGGTAACGCAAACTTTAACTTCTCCCAAAACAGTCTATCGTCCGAATGCAAATACTCATTCGTCTTTAAATAAAGTCTTATGTCAGGATCGAGATCCTTCGGTGGCACTTGACCTAACAACACAATGATCAGTCTTTTACGTCTGTCCGTCAACACTTGATGCAGAGCCGATTTTAGTTCGTAGCGAACCCACTCGGTTCTCAGAAAGTTTTCGCTGAGAATCATGATGGTTCGCCGCGAAGATTCGACAGCCTGGCGGATCTTGTCGGTCACGTAGCCGCCCACGTCACGGTAATGCAGGCACAGCTTGTAGGAGGGATCGCCGTGCTCTAATACGTGCGCTAACTCTTCAGTGACCCACGCTTCGTCTTTCGAACTATAACACAGGAACGCGTCGTACATTTTCTCAGAGTCATTTCTGTCCACATCACTCGCGCCACAAAACAGTCTTACGCCGAACTTTGAATGACACCAAACTTTCATGCTTTGTCTGAATAAAAACACTGACACGACGACTAGCAACACTAATCCAAAACACACAGACGTTGCGATGACAGTTGTATAGTCTGGATCGTCGTTGTTGGTGATGATAGTTCTATTCGCTGCCAGGTTTCCATTGATGCTGTTGTCGATACTCGGTAAACCGGTGCAAATAGTTCCATTTTCAAAAGCTATTTTAAATCCGGCCTCTGGATCGTCGTAAATATTTTCATTATATTCAGTGACTGCCGTATTGTTCTCCTTTGAATAAATGCACTTTATGTTCGACAAGTCAGTAATTGAGTTGGCCACTCTCTTTGTCCATTCGCGGAACATCTCTGTATATTCACAATCACAAGACCACGGGTTGAATGAGAGGGTTATTTCCGTCACGGCAGCGTTTATTTGCCATACTGCTAACGTAAACAATCTATTATTATGCAGGTGTAAGATTTTCACTCGTGACATGTGACTAAACATATCTTTCCCAATAGTTTTAATCTTGTTGTTGTTCAAATATAGTTCACGTAACATATCCAAGCCGTCGAATTCCTGTCCTTCGATTGATGTCAACAAATTGTTATCCAAATGCAAAACTTCAAGTTCCTTCAAGCCGTTAAATGTTCTATTATGAATTATTTCAATGTTTGAGGCGTTTAAATACAGTATCTTTAGCTTCTTTCTGCCTATGAAGGCGTGACTCGGAAGCATTTTAATGTCATTACCGTCGAGGTACAGTTGTGTGGCCTCCATCGGTATCTTCTCGGGTAAAACGTTCACATAACCGGCGCTAGAACATTCAACCACATTAGCTGACCATGTCGGGTCATGATAACAAGTGCAGTTGTTCGGACAAGTCATTTCACAATCGCAGGCATCGAAATCACAACAGTGGCAAAGTGCATGACAGTGAGACTCATATTTGCACAAAAACTGATGAGGCGCGGCCTGAACTAATGGCACAAAAGCATTTCCTCTGCTGTATAATAATTTACAGTGTATGCTGTCCAAATCCATTAACCTCGGCTGCGTCCTGGCTCTGTTACCTGAGTTAATTTTTTGCAACCAATCCATTGTACAATCGCACTCTAATGGGTTCCCGCCTATGAAAAACTCGGGAACTGATTTATCTTGTGGGACAGCTGATATTCTGAGCGAGTTAGGATCTAAACTCGTTATCTTATTTCCAAATAAATCAACTCGTGTCAGATTCGGCTTCTTGAAGAATGTGTAAGATTGCACTTTGGAAATCAAGTTATCGTTCAAGTACAACATTTCCACAGAGTTGGGTATCGCGCTTCCGGTTATTTCGGTTAGTTTATTAGAACTGGCGTCGAAAGTGCTGAGGGATAGTTGTGATTCTATCTCAAAGTAATTCCCAAGTTCGGCGATCCTATTAGCGTGAATATCCAGCCACTGCAATCCAGTTGGGATCATGGCGTAGTCGAACCATTCCAATCGGTTATCAGAAATGTTCAACCACACTAAATTAGGCAATTTGGCGAAGAGTCCCCCGATGTCTGTTAAGTAATTTCCGTCCAGTCTTATTGCCTGCAAGTTAACACTGGCGTCGAATGCACCGGCTTCGATTTTGTGAATTTTATTTCTTGACAAGTTTAAAATTTTCAATGAAGTCATTCTGTCAAATACACCTTTGCTAATATTTCCAATATTATTTTCGGTAAGTCTCAGCCCATACATTTGCTCCATAGTCATAAAAGAAGCGTTCTCTATGCTTACTATCAAATTTTCTCCTAAGTCTAGAGTTTTCAATTGTGGTATCTCTTTCAGTGCGATAGGAACTTCATCAAGTCTATTCCCATTAATATGCAAGTCTTGTAACGTAGAACAGTTTCGTAAAGAGTGAGGATGAATTTTAGAAATGCGGTTGCTATCAATAGAGAGCACCGAGAGAACTTGCAAGCCTGTAAATGCGTAACTTTCTATATTCGTCAGTCTGTTATTTGAAAGTGTTAATGTGTGTAGATTCGTCAATGACGTAAAAACATTCTCAGGAATATGTTCAATGAAATTATCTTGCATTTTCAATATTTGCAAATTATTCAAGTCTCTGAATAAGGCAATTTCCATTTTTGAGACGCGGTTGTGAGAAAAATCCAGATAAATCAGACGTTTTAGTCCAGAAAACGTTGAAGTATTGATCCAGTCTGAGGTTAGTTCATTGTACGATAAATCCAAAACGAGAAGCTGTACTAAGTCGCTGAATAAACCCGGGGCAAGTACTGTGATCGTGTTATTATTCAAATAAATCTCTTTCAAGTCCTTGGTGTCGCTGAATAGTTCAGGTGGTAAGCTCGTCAGCTGATTGTCAGAGAATCTCACTGTCGTCAAAGAAATGAGGCCTTCTAAAGCTCTATCCGCAACCGAGTTCAATCCGTTTCCTTGTAAATATAACTTTTGTAGTCTCCTCAATCCAGAAAGTAGATTCGGCGGGATTGTGTCAATGAAATTCCGTGAAAGATCTAAGACGACAAGATTATCCCCGCATTTCTCCGTCGGGTGTCTGTGTGCGGTTGAAAACTGGAAATGGCTGATGTCTCTCATTCTATTACCGGTCATATTTAAATATTCTAAGTTTCTTAGGGAACAGAGAGCACCGTCAGGGAAAACGTGCATGTTGTTCTCACTAAGATCTAATCTTTCGAGGTTTTGCACATCTCTCGAAAAAGCACTCGGAGTAATCTCCAGAGAAATGGCCGACCAATCAGCATTGTGTGTTCTTATAGTCAGGTTCCGCAGCTCTCGCAGACCCGTAAAGGCGCTATCTGATAGATTTCCGATTTTGCAATACTCGATGGTCAATTCGCGTAGTTCGACCAGCTGTCGGAAGCTGCCCGGAGCGAGCGAACTTTGGTAAAACATCGCGTCGCTACATTCGAGGCGCAACTTGACGGTTAGATGCGGTTGAATCGTGCTGAAATTGGTGTTGTCTAATTCGCTGTTGATTGTTCTCAGTCGGCATTGCAACGCCACTCCTGAGCCGTCGTAGTCGTTAGTCCAGACGCATTCGTCAGGTGCTTGGTAGCGAGTCCCAGTCGTCGCCGACAAAGATGCACTCTTTGCCGACGAAACATATAGAAGCACCAGCAAGGCGCTCGCGAACCAAGCTAGATTCATTGTTTTGATTTTCACTTTAACTTTTTACATAGTTTTACTCATAATCCTTTAGCACTGTAACTCCACAGAAACATCGCGACGGCGGACACTAGTTCATTTTATTTCGCCTGCAGCAAATAAATGCTTCACTAGTCTGACCGGCCACTTAACTCGTTTCTCGCGAGAACACTAATTGGACAGGATCGTGCGTCCGTAAGTACTTGTCCAAAAAATACGCGACGCGACCAACCGCGTTGGGGTCTGGGGTGGGACTGAATCGTAGTCGAACCTGCGGCTTGCGGTGCGCTCGCGCACAAGGCCGCATCGTGCCGGTTCACGCGTTCCAACAGGTAAATTCGCGCTCAATACAAAAACGACGTAAGCGCCAAGAGCTTTCTTTGCGTTTAGCTCTATTCGTTCTGAAGTTGCGCCTGTCAGAAAAATACACTCTACGCACACTAGCTTACTTTCAACACAACACTACAGCACGAAACCGCTTTTTGTGGTACACAAGCGAGCTTTCGAGCAGTGAGTGTGAACGAGACAGACGGATAGTTGCGGGGTGAGTTGTGCATGGATTGGTGGGGTTTGGAGGCAGCTGGCCAGGTAGTGCGCAGGCGCATTGCCACAGTCACTGCTTGTTAACACCCGCTGGTAGATTTGTATTTGCAAATGTTTGATGAGTATTGACGTTTTGCTTATTGTTTGGGCATGATAAAAAGTTTGTAATTTTATTTTATTGGAACATTGTAAGCTCTAACAAAGTGCAAGTAAATTTACCTTTAACAGTAAATATATTTTCGCGCGTTTTAAATAATAAGTTAACTATTTTTTTAGTTCCTTCTGTTTGCTGATCCGGTCTACATATCCAAATTATAATGATGATGCAAAGGCTACCTATTCCGTATAAAATACTAAAATTCATTTATATCCTGCACGCGATGAGTCCCTATCGCACGCATCAAACTGCACTTTCGGGGAATCGAGTGTCTAATCGCCTGTTATTTCGTTAAACGATTTTGATATAATTCCCGAACTTCCACTGGTGAACCCCTCATCAAATTAAACATCTAGTCATTATGCATTTTGCGCGAGCACCAATTTATACGAAAACGTTTGATTTTATAAATCGAGTCTGATTACAACGCTGGATTAGGTACGTTTCGCATGATTTATACCAACATTCTAAACGTGCTGTTTTACTGGTATGCTATTATAGAATTAAACTGTTCGCAAATTCTTAAGTATCTTACGCTACTAAATTTGTGAATCTGAAAATGTGTGTGCTTTGGAGAGTATTTTTTGTTTAAAAGTCAGAATTTGTGAAACTTAAATATTAATAATGTTCTTATCATTTAAAAAAATATTTTTGAAGCAAAAACTTTGTATCCTTTTTTATCATCATTACGCGAATGGAAGTGAAAGAAAAAGATAATGACAGAGAAAGAATGCGGAATGCTAATATTTCTTAGATTTAAAAATATAAAATCGATAAAAAATACATCACACACACTACCAAAGTATTTGACATACACACACACACGCATTTATAGTTTATATTTTTTTGATTTTTTTTAAACATGGTTGACTACAGGACGATCCCTATTTACCTCTATAGCTAAAAGGTAAATTAATATGTTGTCTAATGAAGTAATATGTTAATGACGATAATTAAAGTCGAATAGATAAGCTTATGCTATAATTTGCTTCATATTAATTAGATAAACGACGTTATATTTTTGGGTGTCGAGGGTACTGCAATACTGTACAGTGATTTAGATTAATTGTAAAAAAAAAACATAATTATTTATGACCAAATAATTATCTTCGTGACTTGGTACTAGCGTCTTGCTCGTCCGGTCCCTATGCTATGAAAAAAAGGATATATGTATGAATAATACTCGATACGCTTAAAAATAAATTTAAAAAATAACTAATCAAGTTTTCTAAAAATACGTCTTCTGCATTATTTTTATGACCTGATTTAATCACATAATCATAGATGTTCGCATTATTTTCAAACCATTTTTTTGTAAAAAAGGAAGGTAAATAAATCGTATTTTACCCACACTGAATCTGAAGATTTTTTTCTTCTGAGTGTTCAGTTCGGCAAAGAGACAGTCTGATTAGATCCCAAATAGAAATACAAGTATCATTAATATAGCCTTTGTGAAAAGTGGACACGCCACATCTGTTATCATTGTGTGCGCTCTAATGCTAATTGTAGGGCTGTTTCACACCTGCTTATGTGCAAAAAATTCTAACGACGATCGTGCCCTGATTCTGGAGAGCGACTGACACCTTTGGCGAATAAATCATTCGCAAACAATACAGTCATCTTAGGCGTAACAATAAACTTTTAAGTGTCTGGAATAAATATGTATCACGCCACTAAGAAATGGTCTTTTGATTTAAAAGTTGTGCAGATGCCGAGACAGATTTAATTTACTCTAAATAGTTTACGATAAATAGTATTTTACCATTTTTTTAAATATTCGTTATGATAAAAAACCACTTAGGTCAACTAGCAAGTTATATAAAACTTTTCAAAATCCATCTAATCGTTTAAGTTTGGAACCTAACATGCCATGGACAGACAGTTTTATAAATTTTAACACTCCCTTTTTGTATAGGAAGCTGAAAATAAGGACAGCTTTTTTAATACAATACTGTAGTGATGCTAATGTGCTATCACAGTATATTATTTCTAAAACAAACGAAACAAAATAATCCTACTAATATTACAAATGTCAATGTTTGGATGTTTGTTGCTCAATTACGTCGTAACGTACGAATGGATTGGGTTGTAATTTGGAACGCAGTTAGATTATAGTCTGGAAGAACACATAGGTATTTTTATCCCGATAAAACAACGGGAACTACGCGGGTAACACCGCGGGGCGCTGCTAGTTATAAATATAATCTTAAATACTTGAAACCAAATAAATAACCAAACTACAAATACTTGAGTTGTAGGTTTCCAGTGTTTTACGTAGAAGTTTACTCAAAGGCAAATAACTTTCTGCATTTAACATTAATACGCGTAAGAGTTATTGTAAGCATAGAACATGTTCTAAAGACTTGACAATTGCATGATATGTAGACGTTATTTATCTAAGTAATCATCATGTAAATCTTCCTTGAAGCAGGAGCCTGCAATTTCAATACGAAGAGTAAATAAAGACTCTATAGGGTAGTTTACGGTAGGCAGTGTACTTAATCCTGCGTAAGAAATAGTTACGATCATAATTTAATTTATTGTTAGAATGACAGGAAGACGGGGCGTCCGAGTCAATCCCACCTCCCTATTCTATGTAGAAGTGTTGCTCGTTCCATCGCGAGTCGCTTGCACTATCTCAATTGCAATAAATAATCGCCTTTGACACGCGAGAAGCGGAAAATTTGCAATCGCAATAGACGGGACTATACCATCCGCATCCCTCCTTAATGTAAACACCGCAAATGGTTTTGTAATGGGAATCGCGTCCGTCCCACTCTGACTCTGGCTCTATAATTCACGCCGGTCCCACGGGCCGTTTGTCCATATCGCGCCACACAATACAACAGCGGGAGATCTAGCCGAAGACTTTTTGTCGTAAGTGGCGAGGCGTTTCTTGTCCTTCTTTTATAAAAGCATAGATTGCCGGTAAATCGTAGGTTATTGTGGCGCTATTTAATGTTTATTCCGAGGCCTGGTAACCGAGGGCCGTTATAATGTCCGTATTCAATTTGCTGCGTTACATGTTGACACGCAACTGTCCGGGGTGTTGGATTGTTGCGTGGGTACATGTGTCTGATGTGGGTCACTTGCCTTTATGATTCACGGAAGAACCACTCCGCCTAAATTGTACAACCGACGCTATTGTTTGGCGCAATCACGTGAATTATACTCAAAAGCTGCTCGTTAAAGAGCACTTGTTCCCGTGCCCTTAAAGCTGTAAATAATTTGGATTTAAACTGTACAAGCAAAGTTGTAAGTAACTTCCGAGAATGATGTCGTACATCCTCCGACGTAACGGGCACCATGTCGACTTTGTTCGTATTCTTTATCGGTCGGGTTTATCGGCGTGTAAAATGATTCCTTACTCGATTTCCATTATGTTATTAATTTTTGTAATTTAGTTGCCTAATCTCGAGCGACAGGGCTCGACTGGCGCGACACTTATCTCGGTGTCGGCGGACACATATAATCCATTAAGTCGTCATTTCCACGCGGTTGATCATTCCTCAACCACGCGTCAAGCCCGCCCCCAGTCCGGTCGACGCGGCGACGCTCCTACTATTGTTTGCTACTGCTCTATCTCACCTCCGTCGTGGCAAGGTCCTTTTCAATTAACGTCATCGAACTCGATGTGAACCTTAAAACAATAGACGCAGCGGTCATAACCCTTCACCGGCCGCCGCCAGAACCTTTATCCTTGTCGACTAATGGACTAGTTTGTTATCTAATCGGCTACACTGCCGACCTATTAATAATTTCCCACATCATTTTCTAATTAACGTCCTGTTCGTCGAATGGCCGCGGCCTCTGTTACATGGAAACGGAAATGGCCCACGATTGGGGTTGGAATGTTGAAAACACACAGTATGAACATAATGCGACATCATGTACCTACTAATGGGCTATTTGCATATGGATTTTAGAATTACATTTGTAAGTACCTAATGTTTTGGTATCCTATTAAAGCGAATGCTCGTTTTTGTTTCAGGTAATCAACGGTTAACATTAAGGAATCTGATATTATAAGGTAACAAAAACAGTAGTTGGATGATTTTGAAATGTTTGCAATTTGCTCGAGCGCGCTCCGCGTAATCGCATCGAGGGTTAAGATGTGTAAAGTTTAATGTGCACTTTAAACAAACGGGTGTTTTAACCCTCGAGTGGCGCACCAAGGAAGGGTTGAAATAGTACAGTGTATATAAATTGGTGTGATTTAACACGTGAGCGAGCCCCTAGTAGTGCGTCAGATCGCGACACGGGCAATTTGGTGCGAGCGAACCAACTCGGTTTATTTGTTCGCCTCGATGGCACCTGGCTACTCGGGACCCACGGGGTGCTAAATATAAATGGAATAGAGTAGGCTTTCACTTATCGACAATAAAAGGTAATTAACAATTTGCAGTTTATAGATCTATGCTAAGATACCTACGTAAACTGTTTTGTTTTTTAAGATGGTGTGAAGGGATGAGCAACTTAGACAATTGAAAAAACTTGAATGATTTGAATCATTAATAGATGCTGTGCTGTGTTTACCCATGGTACACAAATAGTTGTGTAGCATGGGTACAAAAAAAAGATGCAATGCTTCTAAATCTAAAGCATACTAAGCCATTTTAGAATGCAAAATCACAACTCGAAATGCATATTTTATAAAAAAAAAGGCATGAGCAATCGGAACAAAGTTCATACACGGCGTAATAGCAAGAAGTGTCCGAAAAAAAGTATTAATTTTTTTTCGGTCCAGATCGCATCCGCTTAGAGAAAGTAACGCGCTATAAAAATCCGAATTAAGAGCCTCCTCTTTTTTTGAAGTGGGGAAAAAACTGGAAGATAGATTGAGCACTTATATTTCACTCTAATTAATAATTGAGAGTTATAACCGTGACAAACGTGTCGGCTCCACATATTTCTGTTCTATTGTGAGAGGTGCGCGACGCGACGCGACGTGCCAACGCATGGGACCGGTTAGATTACGCATTGTCGCGGCACAATTAGAAACTGTTGCGGAACCCGGGCCCACTTTGTTATTTGCAAACAATTGAAGCAGACATCTGCGCTCCCGCTCTATCCTCCGCCGTGACTCTACTAAAAGACAGGGTAACCAAATTGAATAAAAAAAACATTAATAAATAAATATGGCTCGGTCAAAATAAATACCGTTTATAAATAAAGTTACGGTTGGTCTTGTAAGTTATAGCCCGGAAGAACACAAAGACTACTTTTATCCCGAAAAAATACAGGGAACTGGAATTAAGCTGGTAAAACCGCGGGGTGCTGCTAGTTTATATTATAAATGTCAATGTTTGAATGTTTGTTGTAACGTATGAACAGATCGGGCTGAAATTTGGAACATATTTAAGTTATAGTCCGAAAATACACATAGGCTACTTTTATCGTGGAAAAAACGGAACGGGAACTACGCAGGTAAAAGCGCGGGGGCTACTAGTAAAATAGGTATAATAATAAAAAAATATTGGTCCGTTGAAATAAATACCAATCTAGTCGTAAAAACGACAATATTTAAGAAATAATTAATGTTAATTAATTTTAATTAATTATTCTTAATCGATAAATTTGTTTTATTGATTAGTTTGATTACTGTAACTGATTAATTTGGGTGATTTATTTTTAATTACTTGATTGCAGTTTTCTAGGATTAGATAATAATGTTATCCCATCAAAAACATAAACGTAAAATGAGACCCAAGTTCAATACTATGATATATGACTTGATTGTTGACTTCAACGACAAAAGAAGTGAGATGTAAATGGGTGCCAAGTTCAATGATCAGCCCTGCAATAGGGTATCGGACAACTTTTCAAAAAGTGCTTAAAATTAATCTTAATGGCTAAATATAGCCCTACATTTTTTTATTTTAAACAAATATAACTTTTTAAGTACTTAAAATAGTGTGTAAAAAATAATTGTTTTAAATTGCCGCGTAAACGGTATGTCACGTGATCTCAGAACGTGTGACGTCATACGTGTTTCAATCTGTGTAAATAAACACAGTTATTCAGTGGAAAGTGTTGTTTTTGTTTTCTTTCTTTAATGTTATAATGGATCACATAAGATATCGTTGTTGTGTAGTTCCTCAGTGTAGTAATAACAGTAAAACCACACCAGCTAAATTATTCATTGATGTGCCACGAAAAGCAGATATACGAAAAAAATGGTTGAAACTAGCAAGACGAAATTTCGATGGAATGTCTGTAACTTCACCGATTTACTTCTGCGAGGATCACTTTGATGTAAGTACACAAATTTACATTACGGTAAATAGGTACCTAATACTGCGAACACTTCATTTTAAAGGCGGTGGAATATTAGATGCTATTAATTATGTAAGTAAGTACTTACTTAATTTGGATTTTTTGTTTTAGCTACCGAATGACATGGAAAATTACATGAGACACCGAATTATGGGTTATGTAAATAAAATTATGATGAAACCAGGATGTCTTCCATCAATATTTCAATGTCAAACTAATAGAAAAAGAAGTTTCCCATCAACTAGTATGCCTCCTTGGACATTTTGCTTGAATACTTACATAGATGTTTTAACATTTCTAAATTCAGCAGCACAGAAGTCAGAATTTGTGGCAAAGAAATTTCCAACCATGAACATATCCACTCTTGGGAGATTTCGGCAGTCAGCTTTCAAATAACCTGCTTCCATAGTTAAAACGTGTTGTTTTAATTACTATTCCTCAATTCTAATAGTTTTAAATACTTTAAAAACGGCAAAGAATCGTAAAATTCGCAAATACACTATACAAAATACTGTTATTTAGACACAGTTGACGTCACGCGCTGTGATTGGTGTTTCGTTTACGGCGGCCAACAGATGAAAAATATTAGAAATATTAAACTTTATTAATTGAATTAAAATTATAAATCAGTATTCCTTCGTGTAAATTTTCATTAAATGGTTATTTCACTTCATAAATGTACTCTCTAACTTAATTTCAGATTTTTTTGTGACTACTGTCCGGTACCCTATTGATTAAAGCCACATATAATATTTTGTAAGAACTTAACATTTGTTGTTTTCTTATAACTTAACATAACATATTAAAGCTTATGTTAAGTGATAAGAAAACAATAAATGTTAAGTTCTTACAAAATGTTAATTTAATATTTTTATATTTAATATTAATATTGCAGTAGTGGTCGACATGTCACATAATCGTGTAAAATAAAAGCTTTTCTGCTTCATATTGTCTCACGGAATCCTGCATTATGGTCACCCGAACAATCGCAGCACGGGGTAATAAATAGCTGGACGCGGAGCATCTGCTAATTGCGTTTCATTCACTTCCCTTTGACACAGACCCAACAAATCTTTCTCTGGGCTATTGATACTGTCCTGTGTGGACAGACTCGCTGGAGCGATTCGGAACTTTGTTGAAACTTCATAGCGCAGTACGCAGTTTAGGTCGCGATAGTTTATTGCAGTGAAAACTTCTTTTGGCGTGCCACAGACAGATTTTTCGTGGACTGTGAATTGAATTCTAGTGTCACGCACGGAAATGACAGGACATCTTCTGGTAAACTCGGGACCATGGCCTTCGGTCTTGGCCACGCCCTCCGGTTTCACCCGCATAGTTTCCAAAGTATGCTATCAAATTCTGAGTTAAAACTTATTACTTCAATCGGCAGTTCCTATGACTGCCAATTTTTTTTTCTCGTCTGTTTCACACGCACGTACGAGGTTTTGTATTTTGTTCATTAGCTAATGTTAGATAAATTAGTTTCTTAAAAGCTTTATTGTGAAAGGTTTTCCCGATTTAGTTTTTTCTAATAAATACTCTTTGTGCGTCTTCAAATCGTTTTCGTTTAATTAATCACGTGTCATTATAGATAATGTCATCGCTTGATGAAGTCATTAAGTGAAATACCAGGTAAGCAGTGTCATTAGTAACGACAACCTTGATTATCCGACTGCTATATAAGTGATTTTCTGGGAACCAAACCTTAACGATGTGGAAATTAGGTCTACATAAAGACGATATACTAGATCCTCCCCGTGTGGGCTGTAGGCCGTCTTCTACCATAGAATAGATAACTTCTACTGTCCTTCCGTCCATCCGTCTCTCCTTTCTTTAGGAATGCCAAATTGTTCCTTGATTTTATCTACCGGCAGCAGTCCAATCAGAAATCGTACTGTCTGAAGTGCCCGTGTGTTGGTCGTCTTCCGATGTACAGTATTCTTTGAGTACAGTTAATGAGTTTAGTAGGTTTATGAAATACTTTGAGGGTACGCCTATTCTAGGAGTGTGTGTATTTTTTTTAACTTGTATAAGTTTACGCTTGACCACCATCTCGCCTGATGTTAAGCAATGATGCGGTCTATGTGCGTATGGATCGTGTTTACCTAGATAAAACCGATCCACTCTCGATATGAAGACACCGAAATTGATAGTGGCCTTGTGGCTCAGTTGGCAGTATGTTTACCTGCAGAACCGTAGGTTTTGGATTCGATTCCCACTTAGGACAAACATTTCTGGGAAGAGTTCAGATATCGTTCCATATCTGGATATTTTATGTATTGTAAGTATGTATTTACGATTATATCAGGTATCTGGTTCTCATACTACAAGCTTTGATGGGTTTTGAGCTAGATGGTGTTGTGGGAAAAACACAACCAATAAAAAATACATTTTCGTGGATAATTTACACACAACACCTTGTGACCCCAAACTTGAACTATGGCGGCCAGAGAGCTGATATAATACTTATACATTTCTAAATACATATTTAACTAAAGTTTATTTATTCTTTGATACTCGAAGTTAGCCTGAAATTGTAATATATATTTGTAAAAGCTACTTAAAGCTACAGGAGTCGCCTGTAGGTCCCTACATAAAAGAAGCAAAACTTTATGTTGTGAAATTTTATCGTAAAATTTGTATGTAAACACATGTGGCGAAATCCAACTTTTGTTCTTTTAATAGTATCCCTCATTGTTAAAATAAGAACCTTGATATCCCCTATACGTACAAACATTATAAAACATCGACAAGTACATAATACAGTAGTAAAGATCAAGGTTCGAGTTTACTGTTAACTCCTCGTATCAATTAATTTATTGTAAGAAGTCTTCAGATATAATGAACGAGTATCGACTCATTTACACCGGTAATTATATTTTGAATAGCTAGCGAAATCCATCAACCAATACATTAAATACTCGAACCATTGATACCTCTATTCTGCCAGCTGTACTATTGTCTATTAATCGTAGAGTTCGATCGTAGAGTTTTCCGTCAAATTCACAACTGGTCACGCGTGGCGCCACATTTGTATTACATATTATGTTATTTTAAAAGTTGTTACATACAAGTAGTGTAGTTCAGCTTTTATATCACAGGAATTGAAAGGTGGCGCGTTCTCTAGACGCTGAGTAACGATGATTGACTCTCTCATTGATAAAATGACATTCAATACTTATGCGTACAATATAAACTAGTATTTAATCTCTATTTATCGAATGTATTATCGTGCCCAGAGCTTACTCTATCGAAATACCACACAAAGCAAGTCGTTATTTGAGAAGATAATTATGTTTTCTTTATTAACGTAGCTTCCTGACATCATAGCATCTTTTACAATGATAGTATCTGTTACAAAGATAATATCTTTTACTAAGGTGTATCTTTTTCAAATTGCCAATATTAATCAAATTTAAGTTCATAAAAAAAATTATAAGACTGTTGTCTGCGTTACAAAATCTAGTTATTGAAACTTGTGGCTACTGGGAACCATTATGTAACTTACATATAGTAAAGAAAAATCCTAAAAAAGATCCTAGAAAAATGGTTTTTTATCCCTTGATTTACTGTATTCGATACGTTTAAATATAAAAAATATAAATAAAATTGAAGTGTCTATTTGCAATTCTAAATTAATAACTTCACCAATTAGTATGTAAGGTATTTTAATAATAAAATACAAAATAAACTATTTTTAAATGCTTTCTGAACTTCTTCAATACATATATGAACAACACATTTATTACCACGTATGCCACAAAACAGCTTCTGAATATTTAAAACTGTAATAAAAATAAACACAGTGACTCACTATTTTCAATATCGCGCCTTTTAAGAAGGGCATAATGCTTTTTCGTCCAAACATTCAGTACAAAAGTGCGTGGCATCCCTGCTGAGAAATACGTGATTCCTACCAAGAAAAATGTTTGCTGGCATCTTAGAAATTTCAATTGTACCGTCGGTTACGTCAGCTGCCGCACACCTACAAATTGTAGTCGTGCGCGCGATCGAACCTCTCCCGGGGTATTTAGTGATGCCGCTGAAAATAAGGGATTCTTGAAATGGTAGCTTTAATTCTGATCGTGATTTGTTTGCTTTAAGATTTAGCGCTTTGATTTAAACTAAGTGTGAGAGCCATAGTAATGGTCTGCGTGGTAAGAGTATTGGAAGTACGCGCTCAGATGTTTTAATGGTACGTAGTCAACGTTTCGGCTTCTGTGACCATAAACATTAGCTGCCTACTTTATGTGTCCACTGTTGGGATTCAGGGGCTTCCCTTATAATCCAATACGCTGTTCTAGTGTAGGTTGACAGATGACAGATGTCCGATAACGACGTTTTTCTTTAAATACGTTAAAGTTGTGATAATAAACTTCTATGTCAATATTCTAATATTCTACCAAATATTTTAAAACACTCCTTAAAATTTACAATCTTTTTTTTTACTTTTATAGGTTTACACTTGACCGCCATCTCACTTAATGTTAAGCGCCGATGCGGTCTACGATGGAGCGTGTTTGCCTAGAAGAAACCGATTCACTCTCGATTTGAAGACACCAAGATTATAACTATCAGGGAAAACCCACTCAGGCAACTCATTCCACAGCCTAGACGTTCTTATCACAAAAGTAGAGTCAAACCTCTTCGTCCGTGTCTTTGGAACATCAAACATGAAACGGTGCCGCTTCTTCAAATGTCAAGAATATAAAATGTTAAATTTCAATAACCTATATTCCACAAAGCAGAGATAAATTGGAAAATATGTCACTACATATCATTCTCGAGAATCAAGACACATAATGTTGCCAAGTCTCACGTCAACAAAAAGTTACAGCATCTCAAGAATACCTATATCGTGTAGAACACTAGCTAGATATCATCGGCGTACCGTCTGTTGACTCGCGTGATTAAATTCTTGCCTGTGATGTATGAGCAGGCTCCAGAGTTATTTGTCGGATTTACTTAGCTTAGCCCCACTTATATTTATTGCTACACGAGAGAATATATGTGCTCGGATGGATATTGGGTGACTGGACCCGGCTACTGGTTTGGAAATAAGCTTATCATTTAAATTGATGTCATTTTTAAATGTCGCTTAGTCTTATCTAGTTTATTTTTACTTAGAAATAATGGTTATATTTCAGATTTTGTTACTATTTGTGGCTATTTTGAGTGATATTTCTCCGTCTGGTGGGTTAATACGTAGGTTATTTTGCTCCAAAAATTAAACAAAATAATTTAATTTCATAAAATTTGTGAAACAAAAATTTACTTTCTTAATCTGGTCTAAAAATAAGGCAGGAGATAACCAATATTCAAGGCAATTGAAGATCTCCGTATTGACAGACAGAAACACTTTATTATGTACATCAGAAAAGAACAACGAAAACAATATTCAAGGTAGTTCGAATAAAGCTACTTTTAGTTTATTATTTAGTAATTAAAACAATTCAATTACTTAAAAACACCCTCAGGTTTTCATGTTTCTCTGTAAATCAATTTAGGCTTTGAAGTCTCTGTCAGCTACTCAGTCACTCGGGGCAATTTATAGAGATAGATAAATAAATTTGAGCAAAGCCAAATTTACATATTAAAATGTACGCTGCAAATTTCAGTATTTCGCTGATATTGTGTGCGACACAAACAGAAGGTGACAAATTTCGCAAACACATGAGTCAGGAAGGGACTGCCGTCGCCTACTCCTTCCCGAGCGCCATAAATATCAAATATACAAGGGACAATGATGCGAGCTTCGTAACTCCACAGATTAATACAATATTTTTACGCGCCAACACAAGCGGTCCTTGCCTGGCGCGTTGGCCTAATGAAATATGGCAACATGTTCGCTTATTCCTGATAAAACCTCTGTGCCGGTGTCGGGAGTTTTATTGCTGTTCAAATACGATAATTCAAGTTGGCCAGCAAGCGAATATAATTTACACGGTGGTCCCTTTACGTTTTTTAGGGTCGGCTACCGCATTTTTACCATTCGGCCGCGAAATGGGCTCGGTACGGCATACCTAACGAAGCCTTATCTTCACGCACTGCTCTCGAATATATCGCCGAACTGTTTTTTATTCCCGAGATAACGTATAGAATTTATGTTATTCTGTTGGTTACGGTTTGCATATTCAAAAAAACTCGCTTTTTCCATTTATTCCATTGACAAGATACGTCGGGCTGCGATCAATTCACGTCGAATTATTCGAACTAAATTCCATTTAAGCTGTTATTTCTATAACGTCAACAGGAAGACCGGGAGGCACAACTAGTTTTATAATCAAGTTAGAAAATTAATTATATCGTTTCAGGTGATGTGATGTTACAATTAATCACAGTTAAAAATTTTGTGGGTTCTTTGAAAAATCACATTTTGCGTTTAATTCATTGACAAAATAAGTAATGGCTGTGGTTTGTTCATAATAAAATTGAACAGAACTCAACCCGAGTCACATTATTATTAAAAAATTACAATCACACAATTACAATGATTAACTTCGCACCCCCCAAGTTAAAAAAGCTAACGATTTCAAAACGAAACTGGCAGCATTGTGATATCAACTCTCTATTAAATATTTTCTGCATTGCTGCGGACCAATCTCTATCCCACAATGGGGTAATAAAAATACCTTCATAAAAAATGTTTGAATTGAAAAGGAGCTATTGAGAATTCACTTCGCTTACAGGATCACGTGTCAATCATGCCTTACTTCGCCGCAATGGATCGTGTTATTCTATTTTAACGCTGTTATTCATTGGCCATATCACGGCACCCCACTTTCGGTGATTCATAATGCGCCCCCAGAATTGTATTGGATTTAATCCGTACTAATAAGTGTATTCGACAGTGTGATTGTATGTAAAGCAGTAGTTCGATTAAATTCAGTTATTATCGTTTTATGACGGTAATTCGGTATGGTATTTATGCATAGAAATTACAAATACAAGTAATGTAAGAATTTGTACGTTAAGCGAAATATTTTTCGATTTGGTATACTGTTATTTATAGAAAAAAAAAAAACTTTTTTACTCTTAGAAATTAACTTTATTAGAGTTAGAAGTGTAAAAAAAGAATAAATGGTATGTTTTATGTTATATAGTGTAGTTTTAAAGAAAATCGTATGTCAAATATCAAGTTTTTATATGTTCTATGTACATGTTCGATGTCTATTTGAATTTAACCGCACGTGGGTCCGAATTTAACCACCAACTCGCATATTAAAAGCGTTCGCGTGGTCGAAGATGACGTATGATCTAGAAAACACGTATTAACTCCATAGTTTGTTCCAGTTTCAATGTGTACTATATTGGGAAACTAGCAACACCCCGTGGTTTTACTCGCGTAGTTCCCGTCACCTTTTTTTCGAGAAAAGAGTATTGTTGCATAAATATGTGTAATTCAGACTATAACTGTATTCAAAATTTCAACTCTATCCGTTCAGAAGTTCCGACGTGATTGCGTAACAAACAGAAACTTCCGCATCCTACTAATATTATAAATGTCAATGTATGGATGTTTGGATATTTGGAGGTCTGGATGTTTGTTGTTCAATCACGTCCTAACGTATGAACGGATGACTGAAAGACTGACTTGACTGACCGAAGGACTGAAATTTGGAACACATAGAGTATAGTCTGGAAGAACACAGAGGCCACTTTTGATCCCGGAAACACAACGGGAACAAAAGGAACAGGAACTACACGGGTAACACCGCGGGGCGCTGCTAGTTTATAATATTAGTAAGATTTACGCAAAAAATAATTAGATCCTAGTTCTTGTCCTCACCAATTTTACGATAACATTTATGATATTTAAAAAGATAGCGATAAATGTCCTATTTTAGATACGAAGTTTCACTCCAGAACGTTGAAATACACTAATTAGATTACGTCTAGTAATTCTATCCGCACAAGGAAGTAATTTGCTAAAATTATCTCTGCCTAACATTTCAAGAAACTTGACACTCTCACGTGTACTACTTACGTTAAATATTTCACTTTAATAAAGGTAGTGCCGTACGAAAGGCCAGGTTCAGTCATTGTAAATATGTTCTTACGATGGGGAGTACAAATGGGATATTACAGAGTCTACCCTTGGCCCTGTACCATGAACTCTTAAAGCGATATTTTTGCGATGCAATTCATATCACTTTTTAAAGTGAAACCTTCTTTTGGCGTAACACATACAATTTTCCGTGTACTTTGAATTGAACACAAGCGTCACGTTCGTAAATGAAAGATATCTTCGGGTAAATTCAGATTATCTATATGGCGTTGGTCATGGCCACGCCCTCCGGTTTCGCCCGCGTAGTTTCCAAAGTGAGCTATCAAATTCTGAGTTATTAGTTTTCACTTCTATCGACAGTCTCTATGTCTGCCATTTTTTTTTTTAATTATTTCAATTGGACCATGAAAGTTCAGTTCTGTACGACTCAAGCTCAACCGGATTAAGAGGAGGGCGTTGGAGGAAACCTTTGCCCAGCAGAGGTACAACATAATTTAAAAAATATCAAAAACAATATTTACTACGGATACATTTGCCATTTAAACCTCAACAAGGTTGATAAATATAGGATAAATAGTTTGCAAGAATTTTTTTTTTTAATTGAAAATGGCTACAACAAAAAACCTAAAAACTATCATAATAAGTAAAACAGACCTGCGCTCGCGCACCCAAGACTGGCTGTCTTGAGAAGAAGGCAAGAAGAATCGACGATCAATATTTCATGGACCTATTGTAACCGATAATAATATTATCTTCATGAGATATATATAGTTCAGAGTCGCGGTGAAAATATCTACGTCAATCGGAGCAAACAATTATCGCAATGAAAGCTCATGGTACAACCCCTGTTCCTATCCAATACGCGTCAGGCGCGTATATTGTGTTACCCGTGCAACACGCATTCTTTGAAACTCGACCTACGAGATGGGATTCTTTTGTTGTGGCTCAATTTAAATATTACATTAATATGATGGGTGCTTTTATAATAATAAATGTAAGAGCTACATCGGGGGTTATAATCTTGTTAATAATTTATTCGGTAAAATGCTTGCTTGATTTACGATTCGAATGAACTATTACATTAGTATATCGTTGCAAAATACAATATCTTAAATTTTAAATAGAAGTTAAAAAAAAATAGTTTCTTATTCCTGCCACTGTGTTGCGAATGTGTGTGTGTGTCTGTGTGTGTGTGTGTAGATTCGTCCGTGTCCGTCGTGTGTCCGATTACACTTTAATGAACGTGTTCACTAAAATTCATTAAGTCTAATCGGTATCGATAATACCGGTAATATAGAAAATTACGATGCTATGACGTCAAGTAAACGTTTTTTAAAAAGTCACGAAAATACTAAACAAGCCCCAAATAATATGTATATTATTCGAGAGTTGGCACCAATTTTGGTAGGTATTTGAGGCAAGCTGAAAACTTGTCGCATATCTTTATCTCCTATTATGCCCTAATACGGCGCTGCAGACCTGGCTGGTGAGTAGCGATGCTAAATGAATTAGCTTTCATTATTAGCTTATCTTATTACCACAGTAAGATGAGAGCCAGATTTTCCTCTGGAGGGGCGTGTAAATAGCTCCTGCCGTGTGTGATTGCTCACCCTAAAACTAAATTCCTAAAACTAAAATTGTAAGCGAAAGAAAAATAATGTATGGCAAGATGTCTGAAAAAAACTCCGATAAAAACAAAATCTGCACTGACCTGATGACATCCACTTCCGTCCCGTTCAGCTCCAGCCAAAGGTAATCCAAAAGGGGGACAGGTCCCACGATTTGTCCAAGGTTGGTTAATCCATTCCACGAGCGGGGTGGAAATCCTTCTTCCGTCCTATGTTTCAGACAATCTTGTCTCCACAAAAGTTAATATGAGCGTTATAATAAACACTACGCGAATCACTGATGAAAATTTGTTGAGCGAGGCGATTAATTAAAATAAACAAATGCGAAATTATATATCGATGACAAGACATCAACTTGCTGCGGTGAAGGTTGAAGAGATTCTTGGAAGCTTCTCGAAGAATCCGTACTGTATCCGTGTTCTTGAAAACCAAGTGGCGCCATCCTGTGAGCTTACTTAGAACTTCCACGGAATATCAACAGGCTCACACAGATGTCGTTACCAGAGTATTTTCAGACATTGCGAAAAATATAAAAATTCAAAATTGAGAGAATGGCGCTCAACCATGCACCCCGCCTTGGAAGGTCGTGAGATCTTTCAAAACGAACATACCTCAGAACTGGTCGGAATACATAGAGGATCTAAGAGAAACGATAAAATTGCGGCGTTAATAATTTAGCGTTATAATAATATTGCGGTTGACATAGCGATAGAAAAAACTTAATCGTAAACCTAAAACTAAATTTAAAGTTAGATTTTATTGCGTGGGAATAGGGTACAGTTTAGTAACAGCGCGTTTATAATTACCAGATTGCGTCTTAACCATTGCTACACGAGCAATGCCATCAGAGCCATTAAATACTTCAGTTATGATTCCCAGAGGCCAGCTCAAAGGAGCCATATTTTCTTGTTCAATAAGAACCACAGTTCCTTTCTCCACTGGTTTATCAGGAGTTGCCCATTTCTGTCTAACTTGCAGCGTATGCAGATACTCTAGACGCCATTTTGACCAGAAAGATTGAACCATACTGTCAAGCAAACTCTTGCGCTCTAGTAGGTTCACGCGTTGATGAGATAGATCGGGAGCAGGTAAATACTTAAGCGGTGTAGTCATCAGAAAGTGTGCTGGAGTCAGCACCTCTGGATGAGGATCCGATGATAAAACACACAGTGGGCGTGAGTTCAAAATACACTCTATTTGCGTTAAGACTGTTTGTAGCTCTTCGTAAGTTAGAAGTTGGGCTCCTATAACTGTACAAGTGCGTCTTTACACTCTTAATATTACTCTCCCATGCAACAAAATTTGGAGCGCGAGGTGGAATAAATTTGAAATCAATTCGTCGGGACAAAAGCTCATTTTCAAGCGCAGATTTGAAGTTTGAGCTTTGGAGAAAGTTGTGAAGCTCGTCTAGGTAAGACTTCGCTCCGACGAATGTTGTGGCGTTATCTGAGTAAAGACAAGAAACTGGTCCACGTCGGGAAATAAAGCGTTTGAAAGCGTCCAAAAAGGTAGAAGATTTTAAGTCCGAGACGAGCTCGATATGTACCGCACGCGTATTCATACACACGAACAAAGCCACCCACGCTTTTAGAGCGTGCTGGCCTCTGCGTCGAGCGAGCGTTATACGAATCGGTCCTGCATAATCTAGTCCGGTGTGCGTGAAAGCTTTGCATTCTGAGACTCGATATGCAGGAAGATTTGCCATCATAGGCTGCGGATGCGTCGGTTTTGTTCTGAAACAAATGTTACAAATGCGTAACTTTGCTCTGATAACGGTTCTGGCGTCTAATATCCAGTAGCGTTGTCGTATTATCGACATAAGAAGTCCAGGTCCAGTATGCAAATTCATGACGTGTTGATGTTGTATGATTAAGTCTACTATGTGATCTTGTTTTGGAAGGAGCACTGGGTGCTTTACTTCAAAAGGAAGGTCTGAAGCTGAAAGTCTTCCTCCGATACGCAAAATGCCTTCTACATCTAAAAATATTGCAAGGCTCTGCAATTTCTTCGGAAGAACTTTCCTAGCCTTAATCAGTTTTATATCCTCGGCTAAATGAGCGGATTGTACTGAACGTATCAAGACTTTTTCAGCTTCAGCCAAGCCTGTTACAGAGCGGGGGTTTATTTGTGACTTCGGTCGAGCAAATTTCAACACGTAAGCGATGATGCGAAGCAATTTATCCCAGGAGGAGATACGCTGCGCTAGCTCACATAACAATGGTGGCTCCATATGCGAAATTACAGCCATCACATTAACTTTGTGTTCAGGCAGCTCATTGCACTCAGCGAGAGAGAAAGGTTTGATAGGCCATTCATTAGGAGTAGAGCGAATCCAGGATGGACCGTTCCACCATAAGTCGTGTGATAATAATTGCGATGGGAGCATTCCGCGTGATACGCAATCACCAGGGTTAATAGCGCCAGCGATATGATAGAAATGTTTGGCAGCTAGAGTTTCCTGACACTGCGCAACGCGGTTGCTCACAAAAATAGACCAGCGGTGTGGTGAGGAATGAATCCATGAGAGAGCTATTGTGGAATCAGAAAATGCATAAATGCCAGCTATTGGGGTGCGAGGTGAATAAATATCTACAACAGTTTTTATCAACTTTGCCATTAACAGAGCTGCGCATAATTTCAAGCGAGCGAGGGTTGTGATTTTCGTTGGCGACACTTTTGATTTAGCGCATAGAAGGCGAGTTTGAATGCCAAATGAGTTAGTGCAATGAGCGTATATAACACATCCCATGCCCTCCATACTAGCGTCACAGAAAGCCACAATTCGAAATTCACAATCCTTTTCGACGCCAATATGACGCGGAATTTTTAATTTTTCGAGCAGATTGAATTCCTGCGTAAGTGCAGCAAACCGTTTGCGTATGTGTTCCGGAGCGGGAGCATCCCACTCATAGTTGCCCAACCACAGCTCTTTTATCAAGCGTTTAGCATATAATATTACTGGAGCAACCAAACCGAGAACATCAAATAACCGTGCAACCACAGAGAGAATATTTCTCTTGGTGCATTTTCCGGTTAAAAGGGCGGATTTGAAACAAAAGTGATCTTCAGATGGTTCCCAGTGCATACCTAAAACTTTGGAAACTTCCTTATCGACTTCGAATTCCATTAACTTGAGATGCGAGTTAGGAAGACAGTCAAGCAGTGCACAACAGTTAGTCGACCACTTTATTAACTCAAAATCACCAGCCTTGAAAAGTTTTATGAGGTCTTGCGCAAGACGCATTGCAGTTTCCTCGTCCTGAACAGAGTGGACTAAGTCGTCCATATACAGGCTGCTTTCAGCCACTCTAGCGGCATCAGGATAATTTTGACTCATGTCAGAAGCCAGCTGTCGCACAGTGCGCATAGCTATATATGGGCTTGACTTGAGACCGAAAGGTTGCCTATTAAAGGCAAAAGTTCGTATTTGTTCGGATTCATTGAACCGAAACAAAATGCGTAGATATTTACGTTGGTCAGCGGGTACACCAATACGTAAATAATGTTGTTTTATGTCAGCGTTTATAGCGATAGGAAACAATCTGAAGTCTAAAAGCAGTAGAAACAAATCAGCTTGCAGATTGGGTCCAATATGTAGTACGTCATTAAGCGAAAGTCCAGTGTGCGTTTTCGCACTAGCGTCAAGCACTATGCGCGGCATCGGTTTGTCAGGCCGAATCACAGCATGGTGTGGTATATAATAACCATCAGGCGTAAGCTCTGTATCACTGACCAGGCTAAGGTAACCGTTGTCGATATAGTCCTGAATCACTTTATTGTAATTTTTACGCAAGTCAGGTGACTGACGGAATTTGCGCTCGAGTGACATATAGCGGCGATAGGCGGCGGCGTGCGAGTTACCTAACTCTGACGGATCTTTGCAAAATGGCAAAGATACAGTATAGCGACCCGCATCGTCACGCATTACCGTGGATGTAAAAATATTTTCACATTCTGTTTCTTCCGGGGAAAGAAATCGCTTCGGTGGTATCTCTTCTAGTTCCCAAAATTTTTGAACTAAGTCGTTCAATACCAACGCGGAGAAAGAAGAAACAGGAGTGATGTTTTTACGCGGATAATCACCCATTAAAACCCAGCCGAATGTCGTAGATAAAGCTGGTGGCGCTCGAGTACCGCAGTCAACCCGATTTCCCAAAAATATATATGGGAAAAGTTGAGCACCTATTATGACGTCAATATCGCCAGGTATATTCCAACTCAAGTCAGCAAGCGGAAGATCGGCATAAATATTTGCATCGCACTCAATAAATTGAGCCGGAAGATTATCTGTGATACATTCTACCACTAGCGCATATATATTATATTGTTGTTGTGGATATACACGCGATTGTATATCGAAATAAACATAACCGATTATCGGACGCGAAGCTGCACCGACACCCTTAACAAATGAATTATGTGTCGGCGTTATCTGCAAATTTAATTTCCGACAACAATCAATAGTGACGAGATTATTTTGACTTCCGTTATCAATTAAGCATCTTACTATCGACGAAGTCGTTGAACCCTTAGGGCGAGCGTACACTTGTGCTGTCGATAGTAAAATCGCAGATTTTGGTTTCACATCAGCAGCGTGAAGCACGGTGGCGTCACAATCGGTTTTCCTAAGTGGCGGCGAAGTAGGGGCAATATTCTGATGTAATAAGTTTGAGAGACTAAAATGATCCTTATCCCTAATTACATAAGGTTGAGAATGCGTAGCGTCATTCGAAGCGGGCGGAGACGCAGTATTATAAGAGTGAGAGCGAGCGGCCAAAGTCGCGGTACAAGCGGAAGCGGAGACAGCGGCATGAGCATGACGAGAAGCGTCATCATGTGGCATGGCCGCATGCGAAAACATATTATTCTTTTCAATATTATTTTGCGAAAAACATAGTAAGCTATGGTGACGTTTTTGACAATATTTACAAACAGAAGTAGAATTACACTCTGAAAGGTTATGTACTGTACTAAGGCAGTTGACACAACCGTGTTTCGATTTTATAAATTGATACCTATTTTGTGGATCACGTTTTTTAAATTGAGTGCAATTGTAAAGTTTTGTATGATCACTATCACCACACAAAATACAAACACTTCGTTGCCTAGATGGCGCCGCGAAAGGTGGCGGGTGCGTTACAACTTGCGACCGCGAAGACTCGGTAGTTACAAAAGTCTTGTAGGTATTTTGTTTGGCGGGCGGTTTATTCAAATTATTACTATTTCGTAAGCGTTCTAAAATCTTGACTTGATTTTGCACAAAGTCGATCAGCTGTGAACTAGTAGGTATTTCGGTGTCCCTTAAAGTTAGTTCAAATGTACGAACTGTATCAGAGTCCAACTTCCGAAGAGCGCAATGTAGAAACATAAAATCATTTAAATCTTGTATTTCCAATTGTTTGAGCGCGGCGATTGACGATGAGTATTTACTTATAAATGCCTCGAGACTATTTGCATTGGGCGAGTTTCCTTTCAAATCGAAAATATTATTTAGGTAAAAGCTACCTAAGGCCCGCTTATCTTGAAATTTCTTTACTAAACTGTTCCACAAAATATTATACGTTTCACCAGTGGGAACAATGCCTGCTGTAAATTTTATGGCATCATTCGTAAGTTTGGAAATTAAATACTGTACACGCTGCGAGTCAGTCAGTTGTGGGTTTAAGTGGATATTCGCCTTAAAAGATTGATAAAATAAATTCCAATTTTCAGGGCGACCATCAAAACAAGGAATTACTAAAGGTTGCAATTTCACTATGGGCGCGGATAAGTTACTCGACTCACCTAAACGAGGCACAGAATTCTGCAAATTTAATAGTTTATTTCTTGCCCGTTTTACGTATGCGTACAAGTCTTCAAATGAATCGAGACAAGCATAGTCGGGTGTTGCGTCTGATTGTAATTTTAATTTGAAGTTATTATATTTATCTAGTACCGACTCGAATTTACTATGTAAATCGTCTACGGTTTCCGACTCAGATAAGAAATTCTCGTTTGAACGGGAAGATGAATCATATGAAATAATGTTTTTCGATAAATTAAATAATCGATTCATTCGTTCAAACAATAACTCTTTCTTTTGATTCATTAAAATTAGTTGAACAGAAAGTTCACTTTGCTTTTCGGCCATTATAAATAGTATTATTAGCGATTAACACGAAAAACAAAGTGTCGAATTTTTTATAATAAATGCGTAGGTACTTGAATAAAGAATTACGAAAGTAATGTTCGTTTAAAAAAATGACACGTAATTAAGAAAGACGTACGTAGGTATGCAAGAATACTATACCTTATAGGGAGCGCCGAAGATTACAAATAAATGCAACTTCTATAAATTAGTGATAACATTCCATTGAATACTGGGAATGAATGGAAAAAAGGTCGAGTATTAGGTATCTACCGTTTTATGAATGTAAGCGGAATGTATCTACCAATTGATTACGTAGATAACAATAAGATTAAAATAGCGAGATTTCACCAAGAATTACGTGAAATCGGGGCGTAAATTGTCAGAATTTACCAATATATACGTAAATCTGAACAAAATAAGCTAAATGTTGAATTAATAGCGATATTCACCAATAGTACGTGAATATGAATGGAAGTATGAAGCGGTATTAAGTACTAAAATTGAAATGAATTTACTGATTTTGCTGGAAATATCCTGCTATGAAGGACCATCTCTATGGAGGGGCGTGTAAATAGCTCCTGCCGTGTGTGATTGCTCACCCTAAAACTAAATTCCTAAAACTAAAATTGTAAGCGAAAGAAAAATAATGTATGGCAAGATGTCTGAAAAAAACTCCGATAAAAACAAAATCTGCACTGACCTGATGACATCCACTTCCGTCCCGTTCAGCTCCAGCCAAAGGTAATCCAAAAGGGGGACAGGTCCCACGATTTGTCCAAGGTTGGTTAATCCATTCCACGAGCGGGGTGGAAATCCTTCTTCCGTCCTATGTTTCAGACAATCTTGTCTCCACAAAAGTTAATATGAGCGTTATAATAAACACTACGCGAATCACTGATGAAAATTTGTTGAGCGAGGCGATTAATTAAAATAAACAAATGCGAAATTATATATCGATGACAAGACATCAACTTGCTGCGGTGAAGGTTGAAGAGATTCTTGGAAGCTTCTCGAAGAATCCGTACTGTATCCGTGTTCTTGAAAACCAAGTGGCGCCATCCTGTGAGCTTACTTAGAACTTCCACGGAATATCAACAGGCTCACACAGATGTCGTTACCAGAGTATTTTCAGACATTGCGAAAAATATAAAAATTCAAAATTGAGAGAATGGCGCTCAACCATCCTCACTAAGGCCATTGGATACCCCCATGGGTATGCTAAGTCGTTCCTTAATCTTATCCAATGGGCGGCTGATCAAACCGAAGTCGTACCATCTGCGAACTAGCAATGAGAAGAAAATATACCATCTTGTTTGACTTCCTATAACTCCTTTTCCATTTCACAAGAAGGGATCGCTTTTTCTAGATCAAGTTTGCTTTTGTTTTGTAGGTGTAATAAAGAATTTATCCGTCTATCTATCTTGTTAAGAACTTGTATTGTATGCTTGGTTAGACGTCTGTAAAATATAGTCTACGATCTACTTACAGAAACAAACCTTGTGTTATGTGTTGGCTTAGAAATCAATTTCGTTACATTGTAGTGGCATCAGATGCACGGACGCGCTCGCCAATATTTCTCCACAAAATTATATCGCCACAAAATTGATTGTAAGACGGTTGTAAAACAATGTTTATAAAGTATCCCTCCCGCAAGGCGACACTGCAGTCTCTGGCTGTACAAAATACTACAGAATTCATAAATATTCGGCTACAAAGGATACGGAAAAACCGTTTAAGGTGCATTCGCGGTTTTGGGCACTTTACATTAGTGATATGGTAATGTGATTGTTCACGATAAATTAAACTGCACGTTGTGGGCCCGTTCAGCTCAGCGGGGCTCGCCACAGACGCCTGCGCACCGTCGTATATCCGCCACCTTCAAAGGTGAAACACCCCACGATTTTTCGACAATAATGCGGAGACTTTCGTATAGAGAGGACAATACGAAATGTGACATACCCAAGCACCCACTCGTGGGCAGAATTATTGTGCGAATTATTCCTACACTCCCATTATATTCCTTAACTGTCGTACCTTGAGAATGTCAACTTTGCCATTTGTTCCTTTTGGAATTTATTCGTTTCGAGCCCTAAATATTCTCCGTTTTCCGAGTAATAAATATAAAGTGAACATGTTCTCGGAAAATCCGAAATAAGCGCAAAATTATGTAATAAAATAAGCATGTATTTTCTCTGGTGATTGTGGCGTGGGTTGTGCTTAGACGGTTTCTGCTTATGGGCTAAGAATAACAGAACTATCAGTATTCTGTTCGAAATATAATTGAAAATTATTGCATTCGTGAAATCAGCTGTCAACCACCGCGAGCGGTAGACATGAAATTCGTGCTGTGTATGCATTTCCCTTTAATTGGCTCCGCGTTTTCTCACCAATTTCATTGATAAAACGGGAGAGCTTTTCGATAACGTGAAAATCATTTATCGTTGCGATCGACCCGGCGACAGTTTGTAAAACTGTCACTATGCGTCGAACGAAATTACTAGACATTAGCCGACATTCGCCGAGTGAACCGTGTGGTGTCGACAAACTTTTTATTAGATCGTTCCCGGTCGCATGGACCACGACAGCTCCCTAGTTCCTCTAAATTGGGTGAGAAATGCTCCGTTTGACGGTCGCTTTGCATATCTCAGCAATAAATCTACAGGAATGGCTACGATTCGGACGCGAGACGCCTCAAACACCCTTATCTACAACTAGGTAAATAATATCGGCTGCTGTCGCCTCCGCTTCACCAAACTCTTATTTCCCTTAAGCTCTGTCCCATTTCCTTCGGCGGTATTTTTCATTCCGCTATCCCTTGGAAAGATCGCCTATCGCAGATAATTTGTTGTCCGAATTGCGACCGAACCCATTTATATAAATTACGGGTTAATTAACTGCTTTGTTTTTGGTCGAGCGCGTGAATTCAGTGAAACAGCGCAGTTTGAGGGAATAATGTCAGATGTTAACAATAAAATATCGCCCGCTTATTTATTTAAACTTATGTTCCTGAATTAATTCCCAATTCCTTACGGTACAATTGAGGCGAAGTACCGTAAAACAGGTCATTAAACGTTTTTAATAATGCAAATGTAATTGCTGAGTCAGTTTAAATCTCTGAAGCATTCTGACGTGGATAATGATATTTTTAATTAAAATATACCTACGGTGCTTTTGCTTCGCTTCTTTGCTGAAAAGTTGGTTAGTATTCTTACTAACCATAGTACCTATCCTTTGTCGTATTTAGTCAATGGGTAACTCACGCTTAATATTGTATGGTGGGTTCAATCCAACTCAAGTTTCGGCCGTGTCCAGCGGCCTTTTTCTAGGAAAACGCGCATGCGAAGTCGCTGCATGTATAGCACTACCAAGCTCCAAAAAGCGGATAATTTTTGTGCCAAACAGGCAGCGATAACGCGCGCGCACTCTTCTTTAAAAAGGCTGCCGGACGCGGCTGAAACTTGAGTCGGATATGACCGACCATTATTACCCGTTTTTTTTTTAAATATGTTCAAATCCGTTACATTTTGCTATTACATCTTACACTACTTCGCTAAATCAGAGCGCAGTTAACTTTATTGATTCATGGGAAGTCTTGTTATATTTTACGGATTCACCCAGCACTTCGCGGCTTTTTTTTTTATAGGTCTAACGGCATTAGGTTATAAACTTACCTAACCTACCGTGAGTCTAAAATCTCACGTTTTGTTATTAAAAACTGAAGGTATTTATAATTTTACGGTGACATGTAGGTACAGCAACGTATTTATAGTTCTATCTAGATCAAAGAAATAGTTAGTAAAATATGTATTTAAATGGACAAATGGGATAAATCTAAATGATTAAATTGTTCTTTATAATAGAGTTAAACTTGTAGGTGAAACATACATATATAGATATAGAGACGAGAGTCGGGCTTAGAGGTATGTCTAGCAGTGGTACCCAGCATGGTAGATTCCAGGCCTCGACTCTCTTTTGTTAGAGAAGGTCGGAGCCCCAACTGTGGGAATATAAAGTTGGATGCTTATTCTATATCTCGCATAAATTCACTCAAACTGATGAAATATAATTAAAGGTTATTCATTTATAGGTTTTAGGGAATTACTTGTATTATGTTTAACAATTCAAAAAGGAGCCAAAACGACACTTGTGTAAAGCAATCTTATTTCGAGAGATGTAAATAATAAACGCAAAGGAAAACAAAAAATTTATGACCTTCTCGCTTTGGTTATCGCCAATTTGTGTCAACTGAAGCGTTCTTTTAATATTAATAAAACTGCTAGCCCCTCAACCCTCTGCGTGCTTTTACGGTCGGGTTGATGGCGACTTATTTGAATAAATATTTTCGAGCGTGGCCTACTCGGAGGCTTTTTTTATTTTCTGTCGGCCATATTACACGATATAAAATCGCGCGCGGGTGCGACTGTGTCGACTGCGAAGACGCCCCGCCACGACTCGCATTATAAAACCTGGCCACCAAAGAAAACATTTGAAATATAATCGTCTCTCGCTTTCACAATTAAATGCGTCGGAGTGAGAGGACAACATAATTCAAAACTCTTCTTTAATGACGCGAGTTATACTCATGCAGATGACGCGACACTATTACGGCCCATCCTTTATCTAACACAATATGTCCTTTATTATAAAACTGAAATTAAATGTCCGACCCGTTTCGAAGTTATTCGAAAGCCGCGGGAGTCCATCACATTTGTTATGTGCAACGGCAAGCAAGTGTTTATTGGTTTATGGGTTCTTTTACCTTTTTTGGACTGATTTGAGAGAAGATTGACGAGCGATTTATGGAAATTCTGTGATGGGTATTCAGGACTGTGATTTTATTTATAGATGTTTGGTCACTGACATTGTTAGAATGTTCGATCCTGTGATATGGTATCGAGATTAGTTAAATAAACTAAAATGGAAAGCTATTTTATTCGGCATCTATTGGTTAATTCATTCAAACTGACAGCTAATCAATCTCAATATGTGTTTCTTTGGTCATATTAAGGCATTTTTCTAAACATTTAGTAACGGGACGAGCAAGACAGGCGCCTGATGGTTAGCAACAGCATAGTTCTACGCAGCTATTTGAATAGGAAGAGTCCAAATCAAACATTACCTTTAAAACTGGATGATAGTTTATCTGGGAAAAGTATGGTTCTTTCGCAGGCAAATAGTCTTACTAGGATAAGTAGTAACCCTACTAGGTACTTTTCCTATCCACTAACAGTGAGTGTATTCATTCACACATCACTATAATCATTATCTTTATTTATCATGGCTATATTGTCGACCGAGTTCCCGATATTTCGAAGTCGTTTAGGTCGACATATTCACAGGTTGTCCAATTTACCTTGTTAAATATCCCGTAATTACATATAGTGTAATGAACTATCGTACTCGCCATACTCTTTACTCACTTACCGTCAAAGGTAATTACTAAAAACCTGATTAAACAAATTATACAAAAACATTTTCCTATTTCGTGTCTACAGTTGTCGCCCTTAACGTTTTCTGGTTTTATTTAGAGGTACCAGGGCGTCAGAAATACGAGGAGGTCGCAATGTCCCGATTTGTAATTAGACGGAGCCGGGCAGCACCCGCGTCAAGCCGCCGAAGTTAATCGCGCCGGACGGCCCGTAAATGATGCGTGCCTCTGCCGCGTGCCTTCTTATGTCGCTCGCGATTAACTCGCCCTACACGGCTATAGGTTTTGTCTCGCTTATTCTTTTAATTTACGTTGCAATATTCATTTCGATATCGAATTGTCGTTCTACACACGTCCTTGCTCGTGATTTTCAGTCGCTTGCGTGCTAGGGATAGCTCACTGCTGACATTACCTTATAATTTGTATAACTGCAAGAATAATCATCAAACAAGAAATTTTCATAAATGACACCCTAGTAACGATCACTGTATCCGAACTGGTGACGAATCAATTCGACATCTGCATTTAATACCACAAGACAAGGAATGAAAACGATATTATGGACCGTTTTCAATACATATTTAGTTATTTTTTCGCTTCGATTTTAAAACCTCTCTTGTAACTTTTATCACACGCCACTGACCTCTCAGTTTCGAAAGCTTAGGAGAAATATATGTAATATGTATGTATTTCGTTTATATTCATCCACAGTAATTCCTGAGTAATGAAAGATGGAAAAGCCTAGTAGGTAGCTTGTTGATTTTCCACTTACCTAAAATCATCACATGTATGCATTATACAACAACATATTTATGTGATTAACATACATAACGTATGTGATTAATATTATGTACATTTGTACATTTCATCAGAATTGTGAATAGTTTGAACGATACTTTGTTATCTACGTATTTATTTCATAATTCGTCATTTTATTATGTGGAATATCTTTAGAATATGTATTCAAAAGAAATGACTCAAATAATACGATCAAACTTCACTTAGAATTTCTTTTCATCATCTAAAAGTTTGGTGATGAATAGGTAAAATGGTACACGACATGATAATACTTCCCATAAATACTTCGAAAAATAAAATACCATAGATCCATAGAATCATCACTATACCTCTACAATTCCACTACAAATGGGTCACAATGACTCAAATGGAAATACTATGTTTCAGATTGTTTTGGTTTATATTCAGATGCGTAATGATAGTAAACTATTTTAATTTGGTATAGCAGCTTGATTTTTAAGACCGTCTTTAGGAACAAAATTTTAATTCCCCCTTGAATTTCACCCAAGAAATAACAATGACATTCGGCGATTGCGGGATCCGAGACAACGAGAATGGTGTCGTTACTACGTGACGTCACATACAAGGATCGATAGAACTGAGCATGGGACGATCCGTAAGAAGAGGGAAACTTGAACGTTTGGCAATTACGGCTACCATAAAACTGGCTGAGAAGTGTTATTGTTGGGACCTAATTACTTTGTTGTTTCCGAGTCACACTAGAAAATCAAGTGTTTCGGAAAATTTTACCATGTCGTCAAGTTCAATGTACGTTTTGTTTTGTTATCCTGCATAGGTAGTTGTTAATGTATGCCTATACATTTGTGTTGCTGTTTTTTAAACATATACTTGTCTGGAATTGGCGTATGATTGCGTTTCTTTTGCCGTCCAAATAGCGAGCTTTTGGGATTCTGATTACGGGATTAAAGCTGTCACAGTCGATTCGGTTAGTTAGTTACCCATCGAGTAGATCCTTAAGAGTATTTTTATACAATTTCTCACACTGTTCTATTAAGTATTCACTACCAGCGGTCCTCGGTTTTACTCGCGTAGTTCAGGTTCCCGTTATTTTTTCACGATAAAAAGTAGCCCATGTATTATTCCAGACAATATTTTTTCTGTGTTCATTCTAAATTTCGACCCTATACGTTTAAATGTTCTAACATTGAACAAATGAGCCACACACATTCAAACTTTCACATTTTTAATATTAGTTGTATTAGTGTTTTATTATTTTTACAAGTCAGATCGCCTTAGTTTAGATCCTGATGTGGGAGCTTGTTGGTTAGCATATTTATCCCGTTTTTAACTGACCTTCCAAGTCGATTAAAGTTAAAAATTGCTGAGTACACCATTGCCAAGATTTTTTTAACAATACTGAGCTCACGTTTAGATTACTTTTTTCATCGAATATGTTAAAGTCTAAAATGTAACACTTCTGTCTACAAAATGTCTTGGTGATGGAAGCCATATTTATTCTTGCCATGTGTAAAGGACAACCCTTTACATTAAATATCAGTAAACCATGAAAGGTTATACTCCGAAATGTGCGCTGAGAACAATACGTCGTTATTATTACGAAAGCACATGTTTCCTCGTTGTTTTTTACGGGACAATGTAAATTCGGATTATTCAGTTATCGTGTAATATCACAGATTCATATTCCACGCGGTACGAAAGAGTCGTCATACCGTAAATACTTTATGGTAATAGGTGGCTGGACACGGATCTCGATCTTGGTGTTCGATCGTGAGCGACGGTCGTGCGCGCAATGAACCCGTGAAACTTGGGGCAGGGTGTACTGTTATGGCGGGACTCCATAGTAGGTAACGAACTTAATCCTAAGAACCCTAAGAACAAATGTTAAATATCGTAGATAGTTACTCTTTAATGTCGACACGAAAAGAAATAAACAAACGACACATTCTTAGAGCTAGCTAGTTAAAAGCGATCTCTGATAGAGAAACACATTAAATGAAAAACGAAGTACGATATCATTAAAAAAAAAAATTGGCAGTCATAGGAACTGCCGATAGAAGTGAAAACTTATAACTCAGAATTTGATAGCTTACCTTGGAAACTACACGGGTGTAACTGGAGGGCGTGGCCTCGCCATCATGGCATGGCCATCTAGAAATGCGTGAGCATTTCCCATAGGCTCACGCATTTCTAGATGGCCATGCCATGATGGCGAGGCCACGCCCTTTCAGCATTTCCTATTGGCTGACGCATTTCTAGATGCCCAATCGCCAAGGTCCCGAGTTTACCCGAAGATTTCTTATCATACCCGAGCGTGACGGTAGAAATCGATTTACATACACCCCACGAAAAATTTGTCTAGGCGCGCCTAAAGAAGTTTTCACTTCAAAAATAACTTATGAAGTCACTCACCTGTGTTCGGTTACAATGATATTATTAAAATCTTTGTTATTGTAATGTTTTTGCATGTTTACTTACAATAATAAACTATAATTTAACTTCGACAAACTGCCCTTACATTTAGCCTCCTTCAATAGAATATGATCGCACCCTTCAAACATTTCCATCTTTAAATCAAAGCAAAGATAGACATCCCGGAATAGATTGAAAAGGGGTAATAATAGACTCTGGTGCATTTATCTAGCGAGGCCCATCTCTTGTTTGATAAATAGATTTTTTTCTCAATGCTTACGAATCAGGCCCTACGGTGTGTTCCCATTGTGATATAAAACGGCTCCTATTTATTTGTGAAACATGACAGATAATTCGGTACGGCTACCGATAGAGATGTCTTTGTTGAGCGAAGAATGCTCTGTATGGTTTTGTAATACACAAATACTCTGCGCATTGTTGCTGCGTGTTTTGGTTATGGAATTTATTATTGTGACAAATTGTGAGGTCGGAGTTAAGCCTTTCGTTTGTATACCATCTGCCGGGCTTAAGATATTGTCGACGTCATATTTCTTTGAAATATTGCTCCAGTTGTTTTGACGAGCAAGCAACTGAGTTTATTAGTAACAGGTGTTGATTATAATTATTTCGAAAGATGTTTATGTACCTAAACATTATGTTAAGCCAACACGACTGCTTATTACACTAGTATTAAAGTTAGCCTGGGGAAGTACCACACCTTTGCCAAATATTCTACCGCCAAGCAGTAATGTGCAAACATTACTGTGTTCCGGTTTGAAGGGCAATGATTCCAGAGAAATTACAGGGCTTAGAGACATAATATCTTAGATCTCTGGGTGACGAGCGCAGTGCAGTGCTAGCTAATGATTTGGACTATCATGTTCCAATAGCTGCGTGTTACAGTGCTGTTATGTGGCAGGCATGTTGCTTACCATCAGGCACATAACCTGCTCGTCTCGTCACTCTATGCTATAAAAAAAAAAATATATTAATTACGGCTTGCCTAGTGACTTACTTTGCCTATAAAATTGTAGTTGTGGTTTCGATTTCCACCCAGTCAAAATATTTGTGTGATGAATACAAATATGTATTATTTGTTCTATGTATGGGAGTTTCCATATATGATACGTGTGGATTTAAAATTATTTAAGTATTATATTACCTATCTGGGTCTAATAGTACAAGGAAAGCTTAGTTTGGGGCTAGATGGTGGGGTATGAGCAATGTTTACCAATATTTATTTATTTAACTACTGTGTCTAAAGAATGGAGCGAATCTCAGATTTTTCAATGCAATTTCATGCAGTAGGTATGTGTTAACATTCGTCATCGTGAATTTGGTACATAAAATTGCATAGAAATACTTTTTTTATCATTACATAGAGTGACGAGACGAGCAGGACATTTGCCTGATGATAAGCAACATGCCTGCCACATAACAGTACAGTGACACGCAGCTATTGGAACATGACAGTCCAAATCATTACCTAGCACTGCACTGCGCTCGTCACCCAGATATCTAAGATAGTATGTCTCTAAGCCCTGTAATTTCTCTGGAATCATTGCCCTTCAAACCGGAACACAGTAATGTTTGCACATTACTTGTTGCATCACGACGTCATCAGCCTGTATTCGCCCACTGATGGTATAGACCTCTCCCTAAGACGCCACTCAACCCAATCCTAGGTCTTACGTTTCCAACAGCCACCAGCCGGCTTTCGTATATCATCACTCCATCTAGTGTCAGTGAGACGTACTTCTTAGCATTCCATGGATTCACCGTGCGGGTGCCGGGTCCATCGTGTGGCAGAGAGAGAAATCTCGAATAGACCCCAAGACTTGTGACTCGGGCTGTAGGTTTAAAAGGGGCCCCTTACATTGACGTACGTCAACACTCACCTTCACTACTCGTATTTCTCTCCCTGCCCAGCCAAATCCGATATGATCCTACTAGTGCAGCTTTAGATACTCGTTCTAGTATAGAACTTACTGCACTTCTGGACAATCCAAGGTCTTTAAGCAGGTTATAGAGAGATTTTGCTGGTATACCTCTCGCTCCTACTTCTACAGCGTATAAATTAACTACATAGCCATTTTTAGGGTTCCGCAAAACGTAAAAACGGAACCCTTATAGATTCGTCATGTCTGTCTGTCTGTCTGTCTGTCTGTCTGTCTGTCTGTCTGTCTGTCCGTCCGTATGTCACAGCCACTTTTTGCCGAAACTATGAGAACTACACTGTTGAAACTTGGTAAATAGATGTATTCTGTGAACCGCATTAAGATTTCAACAGAAAAATTTAAAAAAAAGAAAAATTAGGGTTGCCCCCCATACTGAGAACTGAAACTCAAAAATTTTTTTTTCATCAAACCTACACGTGTGGGGTGTCTATCGATAGGTCTTTAAAAATGATGTTGAGGTTTCTAAAATCATTTTCGTCTACACTGAATAATTTGCGCGAGAGACACTTCCAAAGTGGTAAAATGTGTGTCCCCCCCCCCTCTAACTTCTAAAGTAAGAGAATGAAAAATCTAAAAAAAATATATGATGTACATTACCATGTAAACTACCAACGAAAATTAGTTTGAACTCGATCTAATGAGTAGTTTTTTTTTAGTACGTCATAAATACACTATTATTGAAACTTCGATCAAAGTTACAACGAACTACAAGAACTATGTGTACTATGTAAATGTTACTTGCTGCACCGGAACCCTTCATGGGCGAGTCCAACTCGCACTTGGCCACTTTATTTGTTAATTCATTTTGTAGGTCGTAATACTTATTTTGTTTCATCACGTGGTCTTTAGGTATATTAGTTTCCCACGGTACGGTAAGTTCTACCAGGACTATGCGTTTCGTAGCCCTAGAAAAAAGGAAAATGTCCGGTCTGGATGACGAAACACCCACATCCTCTGGGATTTTGTAGTGCTTTTCATACGTTTCCATTAAAATTGTCCAATCAGGTGCTGAACCCAGGATTGAGTAAGGCTTGTTCTTGGAGTTTGAAGTTGAGCCCTCTTTTACAAAGTTAATTTGTCTTTTGTTCATCGTCAATCCCTTTTGGGCTCTAGCTACCGAAAGGCTTACGGCTTCAAACGAAACGAAATAAATATCCCGTAATTAATAATTACTATAGTGTGTATTCGTGTACTCTGTCCGCCATCAGCATCTAATAAGTAATTTCACGAATTGTTTGCACTGTTTGTTTCGCTTTTGCGTTAGTACTGAGCAAAACAATTACGCGACTTTTTACGTGACCTACATATGTCAGAAAATAACAAGGGCCTAGTACCTTTTATCCCGAAAAGAATAATAGTTCTTTTGGGGATAACACAAAACACTTCATGTCCGAAGAGCAGTAGAAAAAAATAAAAAATCGAGCATGTGGTTATGTGCATTATGTGCACACATATGTATAGGATGCCAAAAAGTAGCAAAAACACAACACATCACGCAGGCGGAGCCACAGGTGAAACCTTACTCAAAATAAGTTACTGTTGGTCAAAATATAGGTAACTAGATAGAAAAAAAAACAATTTTAAAATGACAAATGAAGAAAAAAAACAGTAAATACACTTCAAAATAGTGCTATGTATAGCAGCTCTGCCTGGCTCGAAATCTATTAAATCGAGAAGGCATCTAATAAAAAATATTTAATACATTGAAAGTATGATTGTTCATGTCACCGTGTATAGTGTTTCATTTTAAAGCTAGCTTTATATGATGTAGTATAATTTCAAAACCTATTCCACTATTCAAAGTTTGACAGAAATGTTCGACAGCAACGGTAACGTGATCTACAAATTGGTAAACAGAGAGTTAACTTCTTTTACCAATATGCCGTATTTCATTTCTAAATAGTACCGATATTAAGTTATAACGTAATTTAAGTTGTAAGTTTCAAGCGGTTTCCCCATTTCCAAGACGTGTTGTGAATAAATCGCGACTTTTACTCAGACGCTATAAAACTTTTATTGATCTCGGGCGATTTTCCTTATTCGAAAATATACTTTGAAATTCGCAATAGAATGTCAGTCGCAGGGGATCGACTGAAGTCGCGGCCGAGTAAAGAGCATTTTATAAATGTGTTTTGAGAATAGCGAGCTCTCACAGTCGAAGTGGGGTCGCGAAACGCACGGCGATGCACCAACTTTAATGGAAAAGAATTGAAAAGTAGCGCGTCTATATGGTAATAGAAATTGCCCGGAAGAAAAGAACACAGACGACACAGAGCACTGCTCTGAGTTATAGTTGTTTTCTCGAAAATTGAGCGTTATTGCGTACAGTTTCCCCGAGGGAGTATCGTATCCTTGATGCGACATGTGTACATTGGGCTACGCAAGTAGGATACAATGTCGAATTCTACCAAGAGACAGACTCTGAATCTGTGACCACAGATTGTTTTATTACACACGTATTTGTTATTTCGAATCTGCTGAGCGGCACATACAATATGGCATACGGTAGATACTCGAAACAATCAATCGCGTTTTCTAAGAAGAGGCAGATAGTCAGACTCTTTGCAGAGTTTGCCTTGAGATTTACTACTGCCTTGCCAGCTTTTCTACCGCCGAGCAGTAATGTGCCAAAATACTGTGTTCTGATTTGAAACGCACACAGCGTTTCTTGAAAAATTACAGGGTTAAAACATGAATCCTCTTGTACCAAGTGACAAGCGCAGTGCGTTGCGAGTTGAACTGTTGATGCTCATATTGCTGCAGACTGTTGTACCGTGGTGGGCCTGTGCGTTGCATACAAATTTCATGACGTAATTTGGAATAATAATAAATTTATATTTTTCATAAGTGAGATTTAGTCAATTTTAAACTTAGTCGACTATCTAAGTACTGGGCAACACCCTTTAATATGCGTCGTACTGTTATATCACTTAAATAGAATACCTACTCATGATAAAGCGTGTGTAATGTCGAATAAATAAATAGCGCAAAATCCATAACATTAATACAATTGCATCCCTTCGGCTCAAATCATTGTTCTGTATAGCCCTGTACGTGTTTTGCTACGTCACGGATATGAGTCCGGAACATCTCCTACGTAAACTGAGATCATTCACGTCACAAGTCTACAAAGTTTGGATTTTTATTTGTCTACTACAAATGCGATGTGAAGTTTGTTCAGTATTTTTATTAGTCTGCGATGCTAATGTGATATTAAGTGTATCATCAATTGAAAAGTTTATTTATCTACATAGACGGGGTGGAATAAAAAGATTCTTGTTATTATAGATTTGATAGTTTCTTTAAGAATGTTAGTGACATTATGGTTTTGGGAAAAAGTAGATCGCAATTGCATTGTCAATCTTCTCTGCGCTTTCGCATTTTCTGTTATTAATCTCAGAGTCACTCTGAGTTAATGATTTTAATTAGGCTGTGCTAAATAGAAAAATATTACTTATTGGCTCACAAAACAAAATTATCGGATGTACTTAACACGTCTCAAACACATTTGAAAAATCCAAGACAACATTTTTTTAAAATAAAGAGTCATGTGGCCAGGAATACATACGCGCAATGTTAAGTAACACGCATGCGTGCATGGGCATGCCCATAACAGCGCAGTACCACGGAACTACATATTTTAAGAGTCCAAATCAATACATAGCACTGCACTGCGCCCGTCACCCAGAGATATAAGATGATTTCATATGTCTTAGCCTAGTAAGTAAGTAGAAAAATAATGTTGTTCGTTTAAAGTAATTTGAACTGTAGTTATTAAAATAAACATTGCTCTAAAACATTTAATGCGTAAAAGTATTTAAACATAAAGTTTTTCTCTCAGGAGTTTCTAGTAATAAGTTTGAACAAAAATGGCATCATTGATACAAGTTATTGCTAAACGGTTATGTTTCATGGTAAATTATCTGCATTTTGCATAATAAACAAGGCGTATCCTTGCCATTTACATACTTAAAGAACTGAGTAGCTTTCCCTTAGGCTAGTACGGTTTATATTTATATCTAGTATCCCGTTTAACTTCTAACACTAATGAGATCGATTCTGCTTAGGGACGAGAGACGCATGTTTTATAAGCCCTCACCGTTACCTGATAGTGATTCTAACGACATAAATAACGGGGAGTTGCAATAAACTGCAGGAATTTATGAAAATTATCGCCTATTAACTTCTTCTTCCTAGTGGGGCTTGAATTGTTAATGGCTAATATCCGAAACATGTGGTATATCATTGCATCTCGGCCCCAAGACGCTCTCATCTCTTGCGTCGCTTGGCTAAAGGTGGGAACAGGATCTAGCGTTTGTTGACTTCGTTACTCTTCTTTTAATCTAGTTTTCGTTCTTAACTACTTTGCTTCATTTTTTTAATGATTGTTGTTACTATATTTGTAATTGCTTATGTATTGGTCTTATTATGTACAAGTGGTCCGTCCCGGCTTTGCCCGTAGTACATAATGTGTACACACATCCATAGGCGAAAGAATTTTTGAAATCGGTCCAGTTGTCCTGAGATTAGCGCGTTCAAACAAAACATCTCTTCAGCTTTATAATATTAGTATAGAATATAGATAATGTGTTGTTGTTTAATGTATGTTTATATTAATGATTTGTTTAGATTTAAGAATAGTTTATCATTATGCCAGTACATAATAATTAGTGTTTATTAAATTGTTTTAGTAGGTATCTATTTACTCTCTGTCTTGACATTCCCGTCTTCCTCTGTGTTGTAATCATTTTCCATTTCCCGGTTGCCTGGAGGAGAACGATTCTAGCGATAATGCCGTCAATTTTACTATATATTTATAGGTTTTTAAGTTTTTCCTTTTATTTAAGTGCAATATAGAGTTAACCTATTTATCTTATACTCGGACAAGTTTTGCTACATAGTTATCGGTCGATGATCTCGATCTATCTGACCTTGATAACATTGATGTATGAACGTAAGTGGCCAACGCGCCTTCTTATCAATATTCATGGCTAAATGCTTTTCTAATTGCCCCTTATAAATATAAAAGCTTTCGTGACATCTTAATTGAGTTACCACAAATCTTTTAAATGTATGAAAATACATATTATTATAAAACTACTTGAAACCTCTTTTTTGCTGGATTAATTTGTCAAGTTAATTGAGTGTATAACTCAAAACTCGGTTAGGTAAGGTAGTAATTGTACGCGTGTAATATTTTCGGTTGTTATCTGAATACGGCTGCGATGTAAACTTAGGGTTGACTGTTTCATATAGCATTCAACTTAATACCTAATACTAACCGTCGTATCATAAAATGTGACTAAAGTAAAATTAACGTTCGAAAAGGAGTTCGTTTGACGTCATAAACATCGAAAAATCATCTTATTATCTCTGGGCGACGAGGGCAGTGATAATGGTAATATGTAATGATTTGACAAATCAATTATAAATAGATAGATAATATTATTGCACTAAAATTAAAAAGGGTAATAAACATACAGAAAATCTTAGAATGAAGTAGCAATTGGCATCGTATCGTTTCTGATAGAGCGATTTCTTCCAAGCAACCGTAGGATGGTAAAGAAGAAATTAATAATAGCAGTAACTGCGTGATACTCTGCTGTTATGGGCAGTTATGTTGCTTACGACCAGACACATATCCTGCTCGTCTCGTCACTATACCTACTATAGGTATAGTGACGGGACGAGGTATAGGACGGGTATAGTGTAAATATTCTAATGAACATAACTAGTCTACAGTTAAGTAAATACTTGGAATGCAGTAGCTAAAGTAGATAATAGCGCTTAGTGGCACAATGTTCTGCAAAATTGCAAATAACGACATCAATTTAGGAGTATAGAAGATAAGCAAGCATTCACCGAATTTTACTTTTTATAGAAATGGAAAATAACCCGAACTACGGTGTGCGAGATCCATTATTCCAAGTTCCATGCTTGAGATTATAATAAATACATTAACAGTGGATAGCTGAGAAGACTAAAAATGTACAAGTATTCCGTGCGTACCGTTTTACCCGCCTCCACTCATATATCGGTTTTAATTACTAGTTTTTTATTAGAAACCATAAACCCGAAACCGTATGTCACCAGGGTGGCTCAAATCATTAATAAATTAAATTACTGTCACCACATGGTCGCAACCAAGCACGCCGTATTTCATCGTTACAACGATGGCAGAGGTATCAATTAGTAGAGGCGAAATAAATGATAAAATCTGGCCGAAAGACGATCCCACCTATATCTCTGACGTAATCGCGCGCTTTCGTACTTTGCACGCACTGAAATACGGATGCTTATTTCTTGGCAATAAAAACATACACTAACATAACTTAAAATTTCCGCAAACAATGCATTTAATTGAAGTAAGTACTTCTAATAATCTATGTAGCAAGTAAGTCTGCATCATAAGCAGCCCACTATTTGTTTCCACTCCTGAGACACGGGATCTTCTGTCACAAAGAGAGTAAATAAATAAATAATTGTATTTTCGAAAATGGGTAGGTACAATAAGATCTTAAATGTTTACATTGCGAACTCCATAATCGACCTTATCATCATCAGCCGCAAGACGTCCACTGCTGAACATAGGCCTCCCCCTAGATTTCCACACCGAACGATCCTGCGCAACCTGCAACCAGCGGTTTCCAGCGACCTTTGTGAGTTCATCTGTCCATCCAGTGGGAGGCCGTCCAACACTGCGTCTTCCGGTTCGTGGTCGCCACTCGAGAACCTTTCTTCCCTATAGGTTGTCAGTTCTTCGAGCGATGCCACCAATCGACCTTATAGCATACAAATATTAATTTACGTAATAATCCTAAGTTCTTAATTATTCTTAATTATATATTTCCCGTCGTGAAAGTACTGCGAAGTGCACGCGGGATCCGAATCTTAGACCTTACGATAGTGAATCGGCCGATCTCACCACGGTTCATAAATATGTAAACCGAGTGATAAAATAAAAGCACAAATTGTTTTCAATTATTTTGTCTACTTTATTCGATATGTTCGATGCTAAAATCTAAAATACATAATAGGCAGAAAATAGAAACAAAACTTCTAATGAAATTCCAACACTGTCTCGATTTAAAATAAATTCGAAGGATAAGAATATAAAATAAGCCTTCAGTATTTTTTTATTATCTCTTTCAATACATAAATATTATTATGTGTATTAAGATCTAATTGTGGATAATCTGAAATGAACTACTGAGGTGTCATCATCAAAAAACCATCAAAACTGTTCGTGAATACCAAATAAATAATTAAAACACATACAGGTTTCTGACTCCAGTTTTACAGTTTTTAACTAGTTTTGGTTGCGTTTTTTAACTAGATAGAAACAGCAGTTTTAGCAACAGTTAATTTTCTCTTATTTTACCCGAAAATGTTTAGCTGCCAAAACTGTATGAAATGTTTGTATAGTCAATATGAGTGTTTTATTTAATTTTATAAGTTTCTTATCCTCCTTATTGCCTTAAATTTTTGTGTGGCGATGTAGCGCGGAAAGCAATTGTGAATAATTGCAATTGACAACAACGTAATTTGATTATCCTCAAGAAATGCTTAAGTAAAAGATAGTTAACATTTTCGGAATTAAATTGAAACTGGTCTAGGCGCGCTCGCCGTTAAAGATTGTGACTACTCGGTATTTGTATTATGACTTTCTGCGGAGCCTGCGGATAGCCGACAGGACGTCGGTTATGACGTTAAATTAACACCTGATCTGAATAATTACCATCTCTGCGTTATTACCATATCGTAAAAACAGAGGCAGTTTCCTTACACGATAATTTTTATGACGTAAATCTATATTTATGTTCATAAAATGGCATTCATCCATTCGAATATATCTTAAATAGACTACTCTTGTTATATGCTAATTTCTTACTTTTATTAGCTGTTTATATTCTAAGACGGTCTAAATCTGTAATATTAATAGTGTAAGTCATATTTAAGATGCAAAATTTATGCTCGAGTGTCGCTGTTAATGCGCCGAGTCTTTTATAACCATTCCAATAAATATTAGTAATCTGTTATAATTTTATTAATACGTGTACTCATTTGAATTGATTTGAATTTTTATGCAATTTCGTTGTAAAAAACAGGCATTTTCAAAGTGCTGGTAAAGTTACAAATCATTTGTTAATGGGGTCATTGTGTCGAATCGTGATGACTTCATCTCATCGGCTTCCACTTCCATGAAATTGTTTACTTTCAATTGATTAACACTTTTGTAAGGTCAACTCCTAGACTTATCTCTTGTTCATCTGAAATAGCTACCATGTAAAACAGTTAAAAATTACGCTGACATAATATGATTACATCTTCACGTTCACTAATGTCAAGGCAGCATTATGTTAATCGATACATCGGAGGTCACTGCCCTGCCTCTACAAACATTATTAGACTTTTCCCAAGTGTTGAAGTTGACCGTTAACGAAATGATTCATTACCGACACTAGTAAACCGAGGAGAGGTATTTGTTCAAATATTCTCACGCGTGGCTTCGTGTCAATTGCTCAGCCCAAGTTTTGACACCTTCTAGAGGTCAACATAGTCCAGCTTTCGAGTGGACAAGTTTGTGGATAGTTTTGCGCGCTTCACCAATATTTGTTCAATGCCAAGTTCTTCCACACAATGATTGATCTCAACTTTGACAGCATTGTTCGCTGTGTGACAGTGTTAGTACTTCGCTGTTTGCGTTGCTCGTTTTGGTGACATGACTTTGCACTTGAATTTGCTTTCCACGTGAGAAATATTTATTGTTAGTGAAGAATTATGCCCAATGTTAGTTATTAGGTATGATCAAATACACAAGTGTGGGAAATGAAAGACGTGTAATAATAATTAGCTAAATAAACTACTCATTCATAGACTCGGTTGATTGAATACTGAGAAATTGTCAAACACCCTTTTATGCATTCAATTTTATTTTATATTTGATGGCTTTTCGTAGAAAACATAAAATAACCCTCACAATTTTAAAACAGATATAAAAACGTACTCGATTCTCACATTCTAGGCGGGAGCCTTCTCATTAAAATGTGCCCTTATATAACAGTAGAGCTCAGCTGGCGTCTTATCGCCGTATAAAGCGTTCCGATCTACGCTGTGATATGATAATTGTAATCCAATATATGAAGCACTATCTGTTCCATCTGTCTCTACCTGCCAGTACGCACTTGAAGAGAATAAAACAGCTGTCGGGGAGGAGATGAATTAATTTCGTTATGTTTCAGGACGGCTTATATCTAAACCTACACGAATCGAGAAGAATTACTTGGCACCCACACGTCCCAATAGCATTGTTGTCACGAATGAGAATTTCCCTCGACAAGGAAGTGGCAAGTCGTTAGCGGTGATGGATTCGCGGAGGCCTCCTCAGACCTCGGGGCGCTGGGTTTGACGCGAGAATCGATTAAGTTTGACAGTCTGCACTCTTCGATTGTAGAGCTTCGTAATTATCTCAACTAAGAATGCTGAGCCGCTCTGATCCCACGTGACACAACACTAATGAATACTGTCCAAACTGACGCCTCGTAAACACCCGAGGATTAGTATTTTAAGTATGCGAATCGATTTGCTTCAGGCGTTAATATCCTTCGATTTTTTTAAATTAATCCTTTTCACATTAGGTTTTTTAATACGACGGCAATATTCTTTTTGGACGCAGCTAATGAGAAAGCAAAACTAAAGTTATTTTTTAAAATAAAGAGTGACGAGACGAACAGGACATGTGCCTGATGATAAGCGACATGCCTGCCACATAACAGCACAGTGACACGCAGCTATTGGAACATGAAAAAGAACGGTAGAATAACTGGCGAAGGTGTGGTACTTCCCCAGGTAAACTCTACTAAGAGTCCTACCACTACTAAAGTTGCGGGATAATTAGGTAATCTCAGAGTCACGGAATCGTTTTCAGTTTATCCTATTCGTAATAAGTTCATCAATGCCTTGACATTGGCAATCTTCAACCAACGTGTCGTGATTCTACTCCTGTTTATTTTAAAAGAAATTTATAAATAATTTTAATTTAAGTTTACTTATTAATATAGAATGAGATGATGTTAAGGTGACACATTTTAAGTGTTTTTACGTGTCGACAAGAAACGTGTTGAAGGAACGACTCGTTTGTTTCAAATTTTATTGCTTACGAGGTAAATTGTGTTAAACGTTGAATATTGTATTAAAGTATATTGGATTTAAGTTACAACGTCGTTTACAGGATAAGTTAATAACCTTTTTATGTTAAAATCTGTTTAAAGCGGCTCAATACGTATAAAGTTAAAGTTGGAGTTGAAAGAGAAGTATAGCAATAGTGAACAAGTTTTGTGCGTTTGAATACTTGTGAAAACAATGAATTCTAGCTGAGCGGTTAACTGAAGTGATTTTGACGAGAATGTGTGAGAATGTATTGATGCGGACACTTGAATCAGCTTTACTATGGTACGCCACTTTCAAGAGAAATCACACTGCAAAAAATAAACTTTTAGATAGTACTATTATTACCGTATTTACGGTTTATTTGATGTTTTATTAGAACATTTAATTAATTATCTCTCATTAACAAAAATAATTAATGTAACGATTTGAATCACAAGGTGTTTTGTGTCTTAATCGTCTCGCAGCCGTTCCAATCTAGGTTCTTTTTCGAATTATCGATTGTAGCGCAGCGGGGCGTGCGACAAAAGAATTTTATTTTAAATAAATCGCGCGAGACCGCGTCGCGGCAAGAAATTAGGCGTTGTATCCCCCGCCGCGAAACCTCGTCGTAAATAAGTGTCGCGACTGCCTTCAGACAGGCCTCCGCTGCGCGTGAACTTAAAAACACATTCTTGTTATACACTCGTTTAAGGATTTAATTACTAGCACCGTGTGATGGGTCGCCCTCTCGCCGCGTCTCCTGTCCCCTCTATCCTCTCGCGTGATCGTAAATCCTCACTTCGTTAATGATCCGAATGTATCGAGATGAATTACCGTTTTACCCTTATTTACTTTTTGCGCAAAATATTTTTTTTTCCCCAATTTCACTCCGATGCCCACGCATCGGATAATGGACTGTAACTCTTTAAGTGGTTTTTCGAGTTCATCACGATTTATGTTTCAATGAGTATGCAAGATTGTATTTTATATCGATTTTTATCTTCGAACGCATCATATAAAATTCGGCGTTTGATGCTGCTATCAAAGTTTAAGATAGCGTAGTCGGTGAGACGGTTAGCTGGACATTTAAAACTTTTATTTAATATTCAAGAAATCCGCATTTTACCATCTACTGATATTTTTATTAATATTCATAGAACACTTTACTTACTCAAACCCGCTTTTTTCAACAAAAATATTTTTTTACTTGTAAAGAGGGAAACATGTACGGAACGCTTTACTGTAGATTTACCGCAGTAGTGGTATTAGCTTGATCGATTTATAATACATCAACTTTCATAGTACACCCTCCGACGTTGATCCGATAAAATATAGTACCTGTGCTTCTTTGCTATGTAAAATTTTTTATGGCCCAAACTTTGTCCTAACAATACCAAGATATTTTTATACAAGAGGACACGATTTTCCGGTAGAGATATGTAGGTAAAGCACCAAAAATAAAAATCAGTGCTTAATACCAAAATTTGTAAAAATATATGTACGTACGCAACTTGTAAAGATGTTTCGCGTGTATCAAATGTTCTTTTACGGATCATATAGGCGGGTCGGACCACACCTCGGAACTTGTAACACCAGACAGCTGTCAGCAATGTCAGCATCCTTATCCGCACACTTAACGATTATGCCTAAAAATCGATAATGTTTCGTGGCACGCCTTTTTCCCGCCTTCAGGTATCAGTAGTCGTTTTCAATTTACGAGGCACGGCGCGTGGTGTAGAGTGTCCTCAACAAGTGAACATAGCCTGGTATCCGGTTCGAACAGACTAGGCGTCTTCCTCGGTCACAATGCAGTCGGCGCTCCGTTTTGTAAACGCGATACTTCCTACGCCGCAAAACCTTTTCGCGTGTGACTGCGGCCCCTTTACTTTAATCAAATGCTTTCGACAAAGGATTGTATGGAACGCTGCTCGATTTCGTACATGAGATCGGTATTGGCTGTGAGATTCCCTTTGAGAGTCGCCGGCATTTTTTCATCGATGACTTCACAAAAATGCTGAGATTATATTTCCTTTGGATAGGTATTGTCACGTAATCTATTGACATAATCCAATGCAATGTCGGACAAATACTGCATACCATTTTTATATGCCTGAATTTTGTTTCATTGATATTATTCCCATACAAAAAATTAATAATATATCAAAAAAATACTAAAAGATATGTATCATATATATATTGTAAATTACATTAATATATTGGTTTCTTCTAGGCAAGCACGTTACATTGCAGACTGCTTTGCTTAACATTCTGCATTGTCGCTTAACATTTAAGGTTTGATGGCGGTCAAGTGTAAATCAATAGAAATAGTAGTTAAAAATGCAGTTATACAGTATTACCTACAAAAATAAACGTTGTTTAAAGTTGAAATATTTTTTTTCAGTTATTTATGTAGAGCCAAAGATCAACCCCTACGAAAATTGGTAGAAATAACTCAAAAGATTTATTTTGACGGTCAAACGTAAGCCTAGCATCGATTAAGTTGCTCAAGAGGCATGAAACCTTCTCATTACCGTCAAAATGTTATCAAATAAAAGAATGAGATGACATTGGGTGATAACATTAATAAATGTAAAAATAATAATTCGGATAGGTACTTATCTCATAATTGTTTGATAATATTAACGTTTTTCGGGTTCCGTAGCCAAACGGCAAAAACGGGACCCTTATAGATTCGTCATGTCTGTCTGTGTGGCCGTCCGTATGTCACAGACACTTATTTCCGAGATTATAAGAACTATACTTTATAAGTTGGTGTATTCTGTGAACGGCATTAAGATTTTCATGCATAAAGATTAGTAGAAAAAAAAAACAATAACTTTGGGGGTGCCCCATATTGTTTAATATTATGTTACTTGCTGCTATGGAACCCTTCATGGGCGAGTCCAACTCGCACTTGGCCACTTTCATTTTTATGTATTTATGCAATAAACATATGGACAAAAGGCTCATGTTTAATATCTCGAGAAAATAAAATCTAAAACCCAAAAGGGCTGCACCAATGTTTTTTATTAGTGTAGAGTATTATTATATGTATATTTTATATGTAACTGTAAAATTGTAAGTAATACCTTCAGTATATGTATAATCAAACCGCGTTAGATAATTAATAAACTAACCAAACCTACCATGAGTTTTATTACTAACTGTCGGTATGTACAGTTTTACTGTGATACATAGTTATACTTTTGTATGAAAAACTAGAAGCGCCCCGCGGTTTCACCGGCGTTTTTTCCGATCCCGTTACTTTCCTGGGATTAAAAATTACCTACCTATGTGTTATTCCATGGCCATTATCTATGTACCAAATAATATCAGTAGGATCATGGACGTATACAAATAGTCGGACGTAGTCTCGCTAAAACCAAAATTGTGTCTACAGAGTCGGTCATATAAAATGCAAGTGTGCGTTGTCACATACAAGATGACACGCAGACATAAACACATCAGTGGGTGGGTCATTGTGTGTGTGTATGAGTGCGTGTCACATACAGACTGGCACGCACACATACACATCTCACTGACCGACTCTATAGACACAGTTTTTGTTTTAGTGAGACTACGTCCCACTTTTTTTATCCGTCCATGAGTAGCATATACACATCGTTTTATAGTCGTTCATTCCCGTAAAAAACAAGAAGTTACGTGTAGTGCTGCGTCACTTTGATAATAAGACATATTCCGATTGTGGATTAATGTAAAAATCTTTTATAACATATTTGCTCGTAAAGGGTCTCTTATTGGACCAATTTCTGTATCGTAATGTATCTTATTACGCACTAGTGCTGTAATGTGTAATGTAAAACGCACGGTTTCAAAATGCTCCGTCCACAGACTAGGTAGAGAGATATGCTCCGTCTAAAACGAACGGTACCTTTTTAAATCTTAGTAAAGAGTTTTTATGTCAGAAAAGTGTGGTCAACATTTTATGAATAAAATTAACTTTGAGAGGTAAAATAAAATAAAGAATTATTAAATTCGTTAATTTAATTAATTTGACCATAAATGACTTTAATTTTTCTGTAACAAAACACAAAAATATTAATTTACTTTATTATTAATGGCATACCGGCTGGTTCTGTGCCGTTGCTTAAAAAAAAAAAGGCGTCGATGTGCGCGCATTGCTAATCTGTGATCCATAGTGATTACTTACTCTGTGCTGTGCTGCTGTGATCTGTGATCAAGTAAATATTATTCCGTGCGTTTTTTTCGGTGTATTGTTTTTATTTCAAAATGTCGTCAGAGTTTTGTTCATTTCCTCGCAAATATGTTATAAAACGTCGTATGACATACGTGCGCTTTGATAATTACAGCCTCTGCTAATTATAGCTCTCGCCTTCGGCTCGAGCTAGCAATAAAGCCTCGGCTGTAATTATCAACTTACCGCACTTATATCATAATGTACTATTAATTGGCTTCGAGACTTAATTTTATTAGTAAGCTTGCCTGAGAAGGCGAACGAAGGTCATGGGTTTGCTCCAAGGACAATTTATTGTGATGAACTAATGTTTGTTCGATATTTGGGTCTTTCTTTATATCATACGTATTTTATGGGTCCATACGTAGATAAAATATAGTGTTGTTACAATCGCATAAATGTTAAATGAATTATTATCTGTCTTCCATAATGTGTAAGGAATATTTATATATAAGAAATATTATCTTAATGTGATTGTTAAATTTTGATATCAATTTCAAGAATAGTTCTGAATTAACCGAAGGCGTAAATATTTGATGAGCATTAGTCAGTGTTTAATAATTTGACATATTATATTTTCACCCATCTGTCATTTTGAAATACCTAGACCTATGAGAGAATCATGCGTACCGCGTAAGAGAGTAAATAATAATGACTACGATTTGGCTCTCTCGTAGCTTTTAGCCGCACAATTTATTGAATTTTGTGTAATGTTAAAAAAAATAACTACTTATAACACATTTTTTTACAAGTATATTAATATTTGTGAAATAAATTACATTTATGAAGTCCACTTATGGATAAATTTGGTTTAAAAGTTTTCATTTTTCTTTTTGTTATCATTCTTACTTAATGTTTACGCTTCGGGCATTCATCAGTTTGAAATCTGTCTGTTTGTTTACCATGACGTTACTAATTTAACTATTTGATTACTTGATGATGCCCATCATAATATTAAAATACCATCATAACATTTATGATAAATGTTTTCAAAATTTAATTTGGGTCTATTTCGATAGAATTATTTGTTTTTACAAAGCATTCCTATAGTATAACTCTTTTTTTTACGTTGTACGATTTATAAAGCTATAATTTGTAGCAAATACAATTTTCTACGAGTTAATATTACTTTTTCCTGAAAATTCAGAATAAAAAAGTTTAAGCAAACATAAAGCAAAAATGTCTAAGTACATGAGTCAATAATAAATAAAGTCACAACATAGAAATGTTAAGAAAAAGGTGAAAAGATAGGTACCTACACAACATTAATATAAATGAAATTATGATAAATATAACGTTTACATTTCATTTTTATGAGTATTGAAGCGCCTGATCAACTTTGAAGCGCTCTCAAAACTTTATAAATTAGAGAGAGACGAACTTCTTAGCATTCCATGGATTCACCGTGCGGGTGCCGGGTCCATCGTGTGGCAGAGAGAGAAATCTCGAATAGACCCCAAGACTTGTGACTCGGGCGTAGGTTTAAAAGGGGCCCCTTATATTGACGTACGTCAACACTCACCTTCACTACTCGTATTTCTCTCCTTGCCCAGCCAAATCCGATATGATCCTACTAGTGCAGCTTTAGATACTCGTTCTAGTATAGAACTTACTGCACTTCTGGACAATCCAAGGTCTTTAAGCAGGTCATAGAGAGATTTTGCTGGTATACCTCTCGCTCCTACTTCTACAGCGTATGAAGGTCGTAATACTTATTTTGTTTCATCGCGTGGTCTTTAGGCATATTAGTTTCCCACGGTACGGTAAGTTCTACAAGGACTATGCGTTCCGTAGCCCTAGAAAAAAGGAAAATCTCCGGTCTGGATGACGAAACACCCACATCCTCTGGGATTTTGTAGTGCTTTTCATACGTGTCCATTAAAGTAGTCCAATCTGATGCTGAACCCAGGATTTAGTAAAGCTTGTTCTTGGAGTTTGAAGTTGAGCCCTCTTGAACAAAGTTAGTTTGTCTTTTGTTTATCGTCAATCCTTTTTGGGCTCTAGCTACCGAAAGGCTTACGGCTTCACGTATGATTTCAAGTACTCTGTCATGGCGCTGTGAGTAATGACCCCTATTAAGGAGCACCTTGCATCCCACCAATATGTGCCTTTCTGTACATATCGCCTCACCACAAATATAGCAACATTTTTCAGAGGCTTTTCCCCACCTTACCAAGTTACTCTGGTCAGGTAGGGTCATTTGGAAAGCGTTTAGATAAAATTTCAACAAGGCAGGAGACCAGTCATATAGCAAGGTGCGCCACTTCAGAGCTAATGGGATACAAAACTCACCTATGGTTAACCACTCACTTTGCATTTCTAAATTCATTGCGTGCACTATGTAACTATCATTTTCGTCTTGTTGTAGAAAGGTTTTTACCATGTCTCGGTCTTCCCTTTTCTTTCTCGCACCCAGCCCAGCTGTATTTACTTGCGCACCTGCCATAAATTGTTTGTGGAATTGAAGTCTAGATTCAAGGTCCGAAGCGCTTTTGTCTTTTGGGAGAGATGCAATTAATTCGTCTTTCGACTTTCTCAAAACGTGTGTTTTTGTAACTCTTAGGTGTTTGTAGAGTTCGGATGTTTTTTTTAGTTTCAGGCCAAAACTATTGTGATCCCTAAAAAGAGTAGAGGGATCAGCCGGATGTGCCAATCCAAACCATGACTTCAATATCTTTATGACATTAGCATCTAGTTTTGCCAGGAGGGTTTTACCGATGTCATATACTAGGAAAGGCCAAGTGAGACGTGATGTGAGATAGTTGTCATATATCCATGCTTTTTTGATATTGCTGATAGGCTGTTGGTCTACCTTATTGAGGTCGTTCATGAAATTTCCAACAACTACCTCTAATGATGGTGTACGTCCTTTGTAGTCTATCTTTCTACCAAGAAATTTGAAAGGCACTGCCTCTGCAATTGTGGCAACTCTTTGGCCACTTATGGAGAGTTTGGCAGCTTATTAAATGACAAAAAAAAATTGCGAAAACTCTTCCTTAAAAGACCCTCAATAAGATTGGTCTAAAATCATTCCAAATTGATAAAAAAAGTTATAAGCTAAAAATATTTTTTTTGGAGAAATATTAATATTTATGTATTCTTATTTTTGACGTTTCAGGAAAAAGTAATATAAGTAAACTCGTAGAAAATTTAATTTGATACAAATTATCTATACTAATATTATAAAGCTGAAGAGTTTGTTTGTATGTTTGTTTGTTTGAACGCCAGGATCTCTGGAACTGCTGGTCCGAATTGAAAGATTATTTCTTTTTAGGATGATTCATTTATCGAGGAAGGCTATAGGCTATTTAATATTAGGTTACTATCAACAGGAGCGGAGCATGAATGAAAAATGTAAGAAAAACGGGAAAAAATATTGCTTTTTGAGAGCTTTCGTTGCGTGACAGCATGTGTCATATGTTAAAGGTTGCGTCATTAGAACCTAAAGTAACCGAATTTGTTCAAAATTTGAATTGGTACGACCAATTTTCGATAGATGGCGTAGCAACGCGCGCACGTTCAGCTAGTATCTTAATAAATTTGGAATTGGGAGTTTGAAATATATTTCGAAAAACGCGTTTTCCAAGACCGCTGCCGGGGGACAAGGTTGACAACCTCACAAACTTGGGGTTAAACTTCTAATAACCCCCCACACATGTCCTAAAGATAAAATTGCGTCCTATAAAATATGCAATGTTAGTTCTTTAAATTGTAACATTTCAATGGTAAAATTTCAATGAAAAATAATATATAAAACATAATACGACCTACTCAAAATTTACCAAACCTTGCTGCTTTATCTCGTATCTCATAGCCATTAAATTAAAGGTGACTTCTTTGGCATGGAGGTATAAATAAATTTATCTGTGTACAATATTAGTGTTAGTAAATATTTAGCATGAACCTAATTACGTTTGAGAGACATTTTTTTTACTTGATTGCCGATACATAAGTTGTTATGTTGTCTTATATTGAACACAAGGATGTATTTTAACGAGTTTTTTTTTAAATAAAGAGTGACGAGACGAGCAGGACATGTGCATGATGGTAAGCAACATGCCTGCCACATAACAGCACAGTGACACGCAGCTATTGGCACATGAAGAGTCCAAATCATTGCCTAGCACTGCACTGCGCTCGTCACCCAGAGATCTAGGATGTTGTATCTCTAAGCCCTATAATTTATCTGAAAACATTGCCCTTCAAACCGGAACACAGTAATGTTTGCACATTACTGCTTGGTGGTAGAATAACTGGCAAAGGTGTGGTACTTCTCCAGGCGGACTCTGCCAAGAGTCCTACTACTACTAAGTTTAAAATCGTTTATTCTCCTCTGGCTTAAACTTTTAAAAATGGCCAGAAAAGGAAAGTCATACTTGAAAAGTGATTGACTAAATATCTTGAAAAAATCTGAGGAAAAATATAGATGTTAAATAATATTATGTAAATGTTAGTCGTAAGCAGACTTTGAAGAGTTTTTTTTTTCAGAGTTCGATTAGTTATATATAAATATAATAACACGGTAAATAAAAAATGTATATGTATATTGCAAACAACAATTAATATAACACATATTGCTGGGCATTTTTAAGTTAAAAGCCAAAGATGTTTTGTCATTGACAAACGTAATTATCCATTTGCAATTCAAATATGCTGTCAAATAAACATAATTTATTCTAATTAAGTTCACATATTTAAATTACTTGTTTATCTTATTTTTTACTTGTTTGCGTACTTAGTCGCATGTATATAAGCAATGATTGCCAATATTCTTAACACATTTTTATCATTCGTTCATTTAGTTGTACGCCTCAACAAGTATTCAACATAATGAGTTTTTTAAATAAAGTTGTATTGGTAACAGGCGCAGCTTGTGGCATGGGAGAAGAAATTGCAATTAATTTTGCGAAATTATCAGCTGCCGTTTCAATAATTGATGTAAATGAAGACCGAAGATATATGTGCCGCACAGTGCAGAAAATTAAACGGAGGGAAAGTGTTGAAACATGTGATTGACTTGCGTGATGACGACCTCATTCAGAAAGTTGTAGATGAGACAGTCAAAGAATTCAAAACTATCGATATTGTTGTCAACTGTGCTGGTATTTTTGGAGGCTTTAGTTATGGTGTCTTAGATCCAAAGGCTATGGAAAAATACGACTCCGTTTTTGCTGTAAATCTGAGAGCAATGATTCGTGTGACTAATTGCGTGGCTCCCGTTTTGATTACAAACAAAGGATGTATAGTGAATATAGCAAGCGTAGCAGCAAAATTTAATTCAAGTGAAACCTTTGCCTACAACATATCTAAATCGGCTGTAAAGCATTTCAATAAATGTGTTGCTTTAGAATTGGCACCACATGGAGTCAGAGCTAATGCTATATTACCGGGTTTGGTCAAAACAAATATTTTTTACAACTCTGGCGCAACTGTAGATGAGAACAATTTGATTTATGAGTCTACCTTACGTATGACACCATTAAAACGTTTTGTCGAAACCAAAGAAGTAGCAGACATGGTGATTTATTTGGCAAGTGAAAGTGCAAAAAATATAACTGGAGCAGATTTTATTATTGACGGTGGAATTGCTCTATCAAATTGTCAAAAAACCATGAGTAACAAAGATTGATATTTGATGTATAATTGTATATACCATGGGGAATATACGAGTACAAAGAAACTTCATGTATATAGATGTCTATTAAATGTGGGTGCAATAAATATATTACAGAAACAAATACGTAGTCATGTTTTAATATTATCTAATATTAGTTAAAGCAATTGACTAAATGTCATACTTTAATAGTTTAGTGTTTTTATGATATCGTTAACTGACTGTGAGTATCTCGCGCTATTGTCATGTCGCTTACGTCGTATGTATATTGTAAATACAGCACGACTAACTTATGACCTCATTGTGTCACATATCCCTATTGAAAGCCATTGCATGTAGGTCAACCATCCTATTGTTTCGATGTCGTCGACCCACAATAGCACGAGGCCGATTAATCAATATCCATAGCCATACCATATTTCAGTACTAAACTACCGATACATTCTCACAATATTTATTATGTGATATCTTAAATTTTTACCGTTAAACATGGGAGGCAGTCGTAAATCCTAGCTGTATTGCGCTATTAAACGTCCGCCAGATCGACTGCTTGTTTGCTCCGCACACGAGTTTTATGGTAGCTATAATAAACACAAGAAGCTCCTACTCGGTATCATAAACTAATGTATGCAGGAATGGACGCTAGTCGCTGGCGGACGCTGGCTCACAGACAATTTCACGCGCGCTTAGCTAATGTTTGCCGAGCGATTTGCCGCCGGCATCAGATGTATGCTCGTTTTTTCCACTGCAGACGGACAAGCCATGCATGCTGGGGACACGTTTTGACCGTTCGTACCTACCTACCTGGCGTCCGTCTCGAACTATTCATGTACAATTCTACGAGACTATACATTAAACTAAAAACATGAAACTACGCGTGGGACAGTCGTTTGAAACCACACATTCTGTATCAAGAAAACAATCACTACCACATCTCATTTAGAATAATGGTTACGAATTTTATTATGAGACTGCTGCTTTTAAAGACGCAGTACAAGATTTAACGAATATCGTTGAAATTTTGTCAAATGGATAAGTTTAAGTATGCTTTTAGAAACATAATTTAGTCTTTCATAATATTAATTAAAGTAGTTATGAAACAAGAAAAAAATTAAAAAACATTTAGCTTGCACTACCTTGAATTTGAAATGTGTTATGGTATTCTACTAGTAGTTATACCTTTCATTTGATATCTATGTATATTGAGGGAGTTGTGAAAAAATAATCTAAAAAACCATTTTGTGGTGGCGGTCATCTTGGATTTGAAATTTATTATAGTCTATAGGTAGTATTCTACTAGTCAAACTCTTTCATGTGATACCTATATTAAGAGATACTTAATATAAATAAATATTGGTGGACAATTCAATTCACCATAAACAATATTTGATCACATTTTGTGGATGCAGCCATCTTATATCGATATTAACCCAACATTAGCTTAGAACCTCCGCAAGAACACTGGCTGTCAAACAAAATAAAAGTCCCATCGAAATCGGTCCATCAATTTGAGTGCTACGATGCTACTCATGCTACAGACAGACACATACACAGATACATAGAGACAGTGATCGACATCAAACACATTGGTAATAGTCCTATTTTGTGTCGGGACTTATTATGCTTCAAAATAAACACATTAAATATTGCTCTTTAAATAAAATTGTTACAGAGATGTAGTATCTATTCATTTCTATATTCATTTTGTATACATAGTTTCTTCGTAGGCGAGCTTGTAACAATTACAGCAGTAACCTATCTGATGTGTTATTTGAATGAAAAAGAGATTAATCAAACGATACCAACTTTCACTTCCACCTAACAATAAAATATTTAACAATAGTCTCATCCTGTGTTCTACAACGTTGTCCTCTTTTTGGGTTGGGCCTCGGAATTAAACTAGTTTGTATTTCTCTGACGATGGGATCTTATCGGACGATCGCTTTCTCAACCCTTTAATATATGCGTCACCGTTTCTAGTTTAACGAATATTCGAAGCCGGTGCGTTCGTAGTAAAGTTGGGTATAACATTGCGCAGCCAACTACAACCAACTTCGTATTTCCAGAGCACTGGAGCAATAAAGTAAGCAGTTTTACAAGTGAGTGCCCCCAGAACGAATGCTCGGGTTAGCATACGCCCGATATTCTTATTATTATGTCTGAAAAATTTCACAAGGAACATTTCCAGACAAAGGCGTTTGAGACGTAAAGCTTTGCCTCATAGCTATCGTACCTTGTATTATTCGTGTACTTGTAGGCATCTTATTGAAGCGATCCATACATTGTGACCGAGAAAGGCATTGATTTTGTTCAGAGTGGTTGTCAAAAGTTCCCATCGTCATTAGTCCAGTTGATCCGTTGTCATTCAGTCGAAGCGAGAATGCAGGCTGGCAACAAAGCGTCCACATTATGTTGTCGCACGGCGCGGCGCGTTCCAATTAAGTGAGATTTATTTATCCCCCTTGACGTTATAAGACTCCTAAAAAATACATTATCAGAGACTTAACTCGGCGTGACGATTGTTCTCCAATTTTCTATACACCTCAACAATGCTCTCGTAATTTGTTTCATCCTCTTAGGTGTTTGTTTGCATTGGGAAAACACGTATTCCACCCCGCACTAGAAGCTGTTCGCATTTGATATTCATTTGCTCTACGCTTTGTAATCATCCTCGAATCGAACTGACAAGGGATTAGAATGTAGTCCTCTGTGTTTACTTAGGAATGTTTTAGTGAAGCGTATGCTAGCATAATTATTGTTTGAAGAGTTCTGCTTCGGATGAGGGTTCTGAATCGATTAGATTTACTCTGTGGAATAACTAACTAAAACATAGACAGAATGAGTTTAAAATTTCGTAGACTAAAAATATGTAGGTATAAATAAAATAATGTAGGTATGAATAAATAAAATAGTAGGGCAAATATTAAATAATTGTTCCGCCAGAGCAGTTTTTAAACTCACAAAAAATGTGTTTCATAGATCTTATAAACCAAAGTCACTTATCATAGCAAAGTTTTGTATAAAAATATACGAGTACATCTCACATACCAGTCGCTAAATAAACCACTACACACCCACATATTATGACCCGAGTCATACATGATATGAGACTTAATCTATTCACAGGATAAACTATTCAATACTCGACACTCCTTTCATATTCCTTTGAAGACTACCATTTTCATTAATATCTGGTTAGTTAATTGAGCTACCGAGCACCGCGTCTTTTGTTATACAAGAACCACACCCCGCATTTATATAAGCAGTAGCTTATTTTAAATGATAAATGAGCTCCCGATCGATTTGAATAACAAGCAGGCAGATGCTTTTAATCCTTTTGATTTCATTAAACGCATGCGCCCCTCAGCCCCTGTCGGAAATATCACTCGACCGAGAGCCTCGATCCGACCAACGACTGCTCATAATAAGGTTCGTTCGTTTCAAAAAACTATCATAACTCCTAAGCCCTCAATGCGCTTTTTACGCATTCCAACAAAAAATAGCAATTCATTTTATCTTATTACGTGACTGAATAATATTCTACGGGATTTGTGATTGTCTCCTATCACTCGATGAATTTTTTAAATGAAATTCTTATATCTCTCCTTCAACGGTGACATTCTATTTGTCAGACGAATATCGTGAAATCACCGACGTCATCCTCTTTTCTAAGGACGCCTAATGAATTCCCTGAAGGCATTCCTTCTACTTACCGATTGTAGATTCATTTGTTCGCTCGTGTCGTTGGAGAGAAAAAATCCGTCAGTATTAATCATGTTGATGCTGAAATACAATTTTGTAAGGCCGAGGAATTTACATAAATAATGTATACCCAGGAGACTGCCCTACAGAAGCTTGTACCGCACTTTTTAAGTTGCCAAGTTCTTGTGAGAGTGTAACTCGGTAACTTTGACCACACAGTAAATCTCCAGCAAGCAAATAATGTAAAAGTTTTTGTAACTATTTAAATATACTAAAAACGCCCCGTGATGTTACCTGCGTAGTTTTCGTTCAGGTATTTTTTTTGGGATGAAAAGTAACCTATGTGTCATTCCAGACAATAATCTATCTGAGTTCAAAATTTTAACCCGATCCGTTCAAACGTTTTGACGTGATTGAGCCACAAACAACTAAACTTTCGCATTTATATATAACTAGCAGCGCCCCGCGGTGCTACCCGCGAAGTTGTTGTGCCCTTTGTGTTTTCGGGATAAATAGTAGCCTATGTGTTCTTCCAGACTATAATCTATCTGTGTTCCAAATTTCAGCCCGATCCGTTCACACGTTAGGACGTGATTGAGCAACAAACATCCAAACTTCCAAACATCCAAACATTGACATTTATAATATTAGTAGGAAGTAGGATACTAGCAGCGAGCCTCGGTTTTACCCGCGTAGTTCCCGTTACCGCTATTTCCCCGGGATAAAAATGAGCCTATGTGTTCTTCCAAACCATAATCTATCTATGTTCTAAATTTCAACCCGATTCGTTCATGCGTTACAACGTGATTCAGCAACAAACATCCAAACGTCAAAATATCCAAACATTGAGATCTGTAAATATAAAAGCGAAAGGTCACTCATCAAGGAATCTCAGAAACTACGAATGCTAGGAATCTGAAATGTTGCATGGAGGTCCCTTTTAGCACGTAGACGCTCGCTAAGAAGGGGTTTTGCGAAATCCAACCCCCCTAAGAGAGTGAAACAAGGGATGAACGGTTGTATGAAAATTTGTGATTTTCAAAGTTATCAAATTTTGTATCTAAACACTTGACACGAAGCACCTAAATATTTGTTCCTTTGTTTTATCAATTTTGTAGTTTCGAACTGTACGGGGGTGAAATTGGGGTTGAAATGGGGGAAGAATGTCAATATGAAAGTTCCAAACCGTTGAAGATAAAACCATGAAACTCTGTATATAGACACTTGATACGAAGCAAAGTAATGTTTGTTCTATCAGTTTCGTAATTACAAACTGTACGGGGGTGAAATTTGGGTTGATATGGGGGATGAATGTCAACATGGAAGATCCCAACCGTTGAAGATAAAACCATGAAACTCTGAATATAGGCACTTTGCACGAAGACAATTAATCTTTGTTCTAGCAATTTTGTAATTTCGAACTGTATGGGGAACGGGGAAGAAATTGGGGTTGAAATGGGGAATAAATGTCAATTTGGAAGTTCTCAACCGTTGAAGATAAAACCATGAAACTCTGTATATAGGCACTTGACACGAAGCAAAAAAATGTTTGTGCTAACAATTTTGTAATTTCCAACTGTATGGGGATGAAATTGGAATTGAAATGGGGGACGAATGTTTCTTACGCTTGAACATCTAAACAACTGAACCGATTTTGATGAAATCGTTTTATTATACGCTGTTTTTAGTAACCGTTATTGTGTCTGGGTATACAAACAGGTACTGCCTGAGTTACTTTAGTATTTATTTCGCGCGGACGAAGTCGCGGGTAACAGCTAGTTTATAATATTAGTAGGATAGGATATAATATCAGTAGGAAGTAGTAGGATAGCAGGATGTGTGCCAAACGGGAAGCCATCGAGCGCGTACACTCTCCTTGAAAAAGGCCGCCGGACGCGGCCGAAACTCGAGTCGGATTGACCGACCTCATTACACGTGAGTTACCCGTTTACCTAATCAATATGTGTACACATGTTTCTATTTATTGAGATAGGATTGTGAATTTACGTTTTATCCGTGAAACGTACGTTTTTTAAACTAAGCAATAAAATCGTTGTTTTCTTTGTAATATAGAAGTGACAAGCAAGACATACGCTTGATAGTAAACAACACGGTTTTCCTGTTTAATACGTGATTCTTCATGTTCGATTAGCTGCGTGACGCTGTCCTGTAATGGAAAATGTTTCATACCATCAAGTACATGTCTTGCCACGCTATATGATTAATAAAAAAAACTTGTATTGTTTCGAAAGGTTTACGTTTCAAATCGTAAGATTGACATTGTATTTTGAAGCGTAATAGTTTACATCCAACATGATTGATGGTCGTTGGAATATGCTAAGCCATGATCGTTTATTTATCATAAATAATAAAAATATTTGAATGATTTAAAGATTCCGAGGCATAAAGAACATCATAATAGTTGATATCACGCTCACAGTAAAATTAACATATTTCGATTATTAAATTTTGTTTTTTTTTTTAATATATTGTACACGTTTTAAATTGTCGATCGAAAATTGCATATTTGATTGTATATCGCCACTTATTTCATATCACAGCGGGGTTCCTTGAAGGTGTGTCGGTTGGAGGTCTTATTGACAGATACACAACGTTTCTCATTGTAATTTCCCAGAGTTTTGACACTACCAGGTTCTTGTTTTTCCTATATTGTACTTCCTACTAATGTTAAAAATTACAATGTTTGGATGTTTATTGCTTAATCACGTCTCAACTTTTGAACGGATCGGGTTGAAATTTGGAACACAGAATATTTATTACAGTCTAGGCTATAGAAGAACACATAGGCTTTTTTATCCCGGCAAAATAACGGGGACGGAAAATACACGGGTAAAATCGTGGGGTGTTGCTAGTAATAATTTATTGTAGCAGTTTATTTTAAGATATTATTTACTATCCGTTCATATTTTACAATTCACAGCTATTGGGAAATCGTTGCATAAATGAGGTTTTCCTGTAGGATACAGTCTTATTGTCTTACTCCAATGTATACTGCATAGTCGTTTCATTTCAGGTGAGATAGTGGTCAGGCACAACTCGAAATAAATCTAATTCGAAAAAATATTGATTTTTAATAATATAATTTCCTTAGTACAGCTTGTATTTACCTACTGCCGTTTTACAAATACATGATATAGTTATTATAGACTAGTTAGGATCAATTTGGTCTCGTTTTCTTCGTTTGAAGCGACAATCATTTCATATTTCTACTATTAACATTATGAACATTTCTATAAACATATAATATTACTTTATTCAAACACTTTAAAGGGTTTTTGATTTTATTGAGTTAGATTGTCATTGGCCAGTTAAAGTCGCGATAAAATCGATCTTGCTTGATCTAATCATTTCAGAGATTAGCTGGAACAACCAGACAGACACATAAACATTTGAAAAAAATGTTTATTATATATAGTGCTAAGTGCTGTATATACTTTCATATACATTTGAGAAAAAGCTGTTAAATTGGAATTACAAACCTGATACTTTAATTTTATGTAAGTATACATGTATTTGTATATGAATTTTATTTAGATACCGAACAAAAAAATATGCTTTTGATAATATGAAAATGAATATTCGAAATGTATGTACGCTCATAACTTTTGAATGACTTCACCAAATTGGACGATTCTTTGTTTTATGTATTCGTTATTGTCGGGACAAGGTTAGTATGGCAGAAAATTTGGAAAATGTTAACGTAAAAAAAGTATGGTGGTACGAAGTTCGCCAGGTCAGCTAGTTTGTACGATTTAAAAATACATGTGTGGGTACAAATATGACTAGATTCTTTTTTTGTAGTCGTATTAACAAGTTGTGTACGAACACTACTCAGTTCAGTTCAAGCATGTGACGATGATCGATTCGATCGATCCTCCGTTCGGACAGTGCAAGTTTTTATCAATGTCGGATGTTACGGCTCGGACCTCAAAAAATATGATGAACTCAAGAATGAGCGATACGGTGTTGCCGCTCTAAGTAGCGTGACCCTTTTAGACCGGCTAGTATGATCATTTGTTCAAAGGCCTAAAACACAGCTTTTTTTTCAGAAAATAACGTTAAAATACTAATAACGTTATTATTATTATTAATTTAAAATTGCCATCAAGGCCTGCATTAAAAAATGAGTCGTCTGAATTCCCTTGCTTTCTACGTGTAAGTTTTTATTTATCGTTTTCAATACATTCAAAAAACAGTTAGAAGCCAAAAACTAGCAGTATTAAAATAATAACAATCGTATCGTACGCCCCGAAGTTTCACCCGCGTAGTTCCTGTTCTCGTTACTATAAAAAATCACTGTAAAAATTATCCTACTGGGTCATCCTGACTAGTAGGTACAGTCCGCGAGGTATAAGCTGAGCTTTGCATTAGTGTGAGTGATCACCAAAAGTACAGTCAGACGCAGGACGCTTTGACCATGTTCTCTTAATAAGGTGTCAATTTTATATTCAATAAATCGTTGTTTATTATGCAGTATCAATTGTATATTGGTATAAACGATAGGCCTGCCCTGAATACGGTATTCTATAAATAATAAATAAATAAATATTGGTGGACAATTCACACACAACACCGTCTGACCCCAAACTAAGCAAAGCTTGTGTGATGGCGGCCAGATAGCTGATATAATACTTATATAGTTTTAAATACATACTTATTATACATAGAAACACCCAGACACAGTGCTAACATTTGAATTCATCACACAAATATTTGCACTGGGTGGGGATCGAACCCACGACCCTCGGCTTCGCAGTCAGAGCTACTAACCACTTAGCCACAAGGCCAGTCATTCGGAAATTTTAAGTAAATAAGTTATACGTAGGTGACGGATCTCATGCTTTTCCATTAAAAAAATTCTGTTATTCTCTGTCCTTGACCATTTGAATCCTAAAAGAGATACTTCTTTTCGCAATGACCATATTGATCCTGGATAGTTAATGTCAGCTTGTTGTTTAAGAGTTTGTTGTCTGACTGTACTTTTGGTAATAGATGCGTATGTATGTGATCACTCACACTAATGCAAAGCTCAGCTTATACCTCGCGGACTGTACCTACATATGCTTCAAATTTCTACCCGATCTTGTAGCTGTCTAACGTGATAGAGGAAAAGACATTCATACTTTCAATTTATAATATTAGCAGAAAGACACCTGGGCCTTTGCTTAGCAGTAAGACAATTAATGTTAATTAAAAAAAAAAAGTGATATGTTTTATTAAGTGCAATAAATACTAAACTAAAATTTTACACATTTATCTTTACATTTTCGGCATCGTATAAGTAACATAATACAGAATAGTAAATAATAATTAAGTTGTTATAAATGACGTCTACTCAACTAGGTACGTAGTAACGGCGCACGCTCTCTCAAATATATTCCTCTGAGGCTTGACCGTCGAACGTTCCCAAAGCCATGAAGATGATGTAGTGTTCGCGGTTTACTCCCGTGCTGTTATGATGAATTGTCCAAGTTATGACCCTTGTTTTACCTCTCGCTTTTTACTTCTCTTTTTTATTTATCGATTCGGTAACTCACTGCTGTAGCGTGCCGTTTATTTAGATAACTGTTACCGATCGATGAAATATTGCTTTGATCGGTTATTTAGTTTGCCTTAACTTGCTAGTAAATATTTCAATCGTGGAACATGACTTTGAACCCACAAATAATAGTTTGAAACGAATTGAACGTATTTTGACTTTAAGCGTGTTATAATATCAAGTCTTACTCAACAAGCTGGTTAGTGGAGTCGCTTTTCCTAATAAATAGCGACATTAAGAATATTATAATCCAAGATTTGGAATCAGAAAGTTGTCGTTCGCAGTTTCGATGCGGACAATTACCCTTCGTTAGCTGCCAATAAATAGTACACTTATTAAACAGCTTTACGACTTTGTAAGTAATTAGGGTTGCCATGTTATCGTTTCTGTGAAACCTTTTATAAAAAATGCTTAATTACCTGAAGATATATGACTTCTATGTGAAACACATACGCTTTTAATCGTTATCCTTAGTATACATGCGTGTTTTAGTTTAAGCTCGTATAATTATAGTATAGGTTATTGTTTAAAAATAAAATTAAGAATAACTGTAACGAATTATTTTAACTTGTTGATATTAGTCAAATTAGTATTATTATCGTTATTTAGATGATGTATTCACATATTTAGATATGTCACACGTAAACGCCAAAGACAAATCAATTTCGTAAGATAGAAAAGTTTACACCACTTATGCAAGTTTTCATTTTGACCTATGTCCATGATGTGTGTCCTATGTATGAACAGTCTAGTTTAAATAAGGAACCTGTTCATTATATCCTGCCAACAAAACATGACGAAGTTAAGTTGCGTAGATTACATATAGACCCAAACGAGATGGTAGCCCTGGATGTAATTAACCGTACTGTAACGGTAGCGAGTCCAGTCGAGCTGTAGACCATTTAGCTCGGCTGGCACCTGATAAATCATTAGCCAAGGGTCTATTTACTCTCGCCTTGTACGATGCTGATCGTACTGTTATTCACATTAACGCGAAGCGTCAAGCTTTTATCTCTTGTATATTAATCTTACTAACTTGAATGAACCTCTTAGTTGTTGCACCATTATTATTATTCATTGTGAGATATTTACTATGTCTATATGCTGGAATTAGTTTACGATATTTCGGTGCAGTTTCATGATCATGTAAAGTAACGGAGATGTAGCATCAGCAGAGAAAGAATAAGAAACAAATACTGACGAAACTCGACTTAGCGCGCCAAGTTCCTATGATCAAAAAATTACTATTTCTTAAAGTGTTCTCTCTCTCTCTCTCTCTCTCTCTCTCTCTCTGGGTAAGTAGGTTTGGAGGACAGCCCGGAGACTAGCAAACCGCGGCGGGTTCTCCTGAAAGCTTTCCCACATTCCTGCAGGAAGCGGCAAAAATAGAACCCCGTGAAGGTTTTAGTCCGGTACACCACTCGTAGTGTCGAGTTCGACATATTTTATCGTGACCGTTAATTTGTGGAAGGCTGAAAGTAATTAAAAACAAATGAATATTATAATTTATGTTAATGTAGTTGGTCCTAACCGAAACAGTCATTGTCAAAGTTCTTGTGGACAGGTAATGAGATAGGTATAGTTATTCAGTTATTTTTGACGTCAAATTATTTTTTATCAATTGTATATTTTGCACGTGCAAAACTCGGAAAGTCTTTTATGACATTCCTTATCGAATAATATCGTTTTTTTCTAAATAAAGTTATGATGTACGATCTGTGACTTCGAACCCAAATGACCTTAAGTTTAAAAATATAAATGAAGCATACATGTTTTAATAATAAACAGCAATGGCACGCCATGATCAATCGATAGACTTTTTTAGATCTGTGTTTACATCATTCGGCGCCAATTTTAATAAAACATGAATTAATAATGTATGTAGCCACGCCCCGTAGGCGTCAACTGAGCGATAAATATGGCACGAACATACTACCGCCTATGTTTAAAGTTTCTTCTTTTCCTACTAGACCGTGTCCAGTCCACGCCTAGCTCTTACAAAGCTTTGAGTGTATTCATCACTTTGCCTGTAGATTTTCGACGCTAAGCATGAATTTGCAAATATAGACAAGATCGATACGACCTATAGTTTTTATGTGTGCTAGTCAAATTAGCTAAGTTTATCTTTTAATATTAAACTAGCAGCGTCCCGCAGTTTCAGCGGCGTAGTTCTCAATCTCGTTATTTTTTCGGGATAAAAAATACCGTCCCTATGCATTATTCCAGACCATTATCTATCCATGTATCAAATGTCTCGATTTTTTCCTTTTTACACGAAAGAGTAACAAACGTACATTCAAACTTACAAGCTTTCGCGTTTATAACATTAGTAGGACGTAGAATATAAAAGGAATGCCATTTTGAGACAAACTTTGTCACGTCAGTCACGTCACGTATGCAATTTCTCGCAAAATGATTAAAAAAACACTTCGGAAAACTGACAAGCGTTCTTTTGCTGGGAGATGGCATTCCATTTACAACACACTAATTTCCTATTGTCTCGGTGTCTCAGTTTCGCAGACCGATGGAGCGTGCCAACTTTCGTTGTTTTTTTTTCTTCAAATTATGTAAGATTATGACCGTCATTGCAATAACAATAATTATTAGTCCGCATCCTCTTTACGCCTGCCGCTCATTTTGAAAAAAAAAGTATTTTTCTGTTATTGCTAACAATAACTTTTTATCTCTAAATTATTTCGAAGATTTGACAAAAAAGGCTCGTTGCTCTTATCAATAGACTGAAGTAGCGTTTACAATTGTTTGCAAAGAAAAGGATTAAGCCGATGGTAAACGTTAGTATAGTTGGACAATAGAATTTTTTAATGCCCGTACAAAGAGAAAACCATAAAGGAACCTTTTTAACTACTGAATAAGCTTAGCTTTTTACAGTTGGGTTCCGTTTTTTAGGTTTAGGGCAAAACTTATCTATAATTAATCTCTAAACCAAGTTTTTGACCATGTCCTTACTTCACAATGGTCTGACTATGGTCAAGCTATAGTCAAAACTAAAACAGGTATAATTTAAAATATGTATATCTAAACTATATCATATATTGTATGTAAATACATGCTATGTCCCGTGTTTTGACCCGCGTCTATATGAGGAAACAACCTACTAAAATATACTCCATTAGCTTATACACTGCGCGCATTGCTACGCCATCTGTCGAAAATTGGTCGTGCCAAACCAAATTTTTTTTTTGGTTCATGCACAAGAACATTGCCAATGATCATCACATGATAAAATGCACGGGGTAACGATTCTATAAAAGACATACAAACATTTTTTTTTGTGTATAAATTCAAAATAAATAATAATACTTTGCGCTGCTGAGACAATATACATATTTGTGTATTAAAATGTATGTAGGTACGACAAGTAGGCACTAATACGTGAAATAGGTTCAAAAATAAAACTAAACTCCGGCAAATTCGTAAGGAAAGTGTATCAATTTAACGGCATTGGCAACTGGGTTGCTTTCTGTTAATGTTTTCTCGTTCCATCATAAAAAATGTCCATCATTAAGCCGCGAAGGAACGTGACTGAGGCCACCACCTGCCGGTTCTTCTTTGTAGTAAGGGTTTGGACAACTCGTGATCGCACGTACTAACTACTGAAATTCAAAGAAACAATTGTTAAAAAACAAATTCATATTTTTGTATCTTAGTGGTTGAAAAAATTACAAAGAGCAATAAGAATATTATAACCAATAAGAATTTCTATGTATGTTTATTTATTGGGTAACGGGTAAATTACGTGTATTTTGGGCCGGGCAGACATCGAGCGCGTGCACTCTTCTTGAAAAAGACCGCCGGACGCGGCCGAAACTCGAGTCGGATCGACCGAGCATATTACACTTGAGTTACCGGTTTACCCAATAAATTATGTGTAACAACCACGTTAATGTTAATACTAAAAATGTCTATGTTATTGGATTAATGACAAAATCCGTGAGACAAAATAAAGTGTTGTAAAAAAAAAATATACGGTCGAATTATTGAGTAACCTACTTTTTTTTAAAGTCGGTTAACAACCTCTGCTTCTAACATGTTGCACTGCATACGATGGTGCTTAATGATCTTTCGTTTGTTTAATGTAATTAAACTGCAGTTAGTAAATATTGTTAAGTTATAGGGCGGAACTAAATTTGGTCAGTTTTCTGTTTGTAGTGTGAATAGTTGTGAATAGAGTGTCCACGGCCATTTAAGCCATTAGAGCGGAGACCGGCAAATAGAACCTTGCAAAACTTAATCCATATTAGGTATATACCAATAATCATGGTATGCTTATCCTAATTTGATAAAATAATTATTAACAAGCAAAATTAATTTAATATCTCTCAATAAAATCCGTACCAAAATGTTCGTTTCTAAGTATCTACTATCTTCCATCTGGCTAGACAATCCGCTTGTTCTAACAAAATACATTGAACGGAAATCGGATTGTACAAATATTTGTTCCTTGTCGAAGTAATTGCTCGGTTGTATGTGCTTGTATTTTCCTGGTATTATATATTTAAGAGCCGTAAATACTTACACTCTTAGTTTATTTCGAGATGAGTTGAGATGTTTGTTGTGGTGCCCTAGTGGTGAACGTTCGATTTTGAAAGTCTGAGGTCTCAAGTTTGGATCCCGTTTTTTAGTACCTATGTATTGAGTATTTTTGTTCTTTCCTCTTTTAAGACAAGACACATAGAGCCCCATTTAGAACATAAAATGCGTTGCTTTGCTGTTTACATTTTACTTTAGGGTTTGAATTTCGAAATTGTATTTTACAAATAATAAAAAAAATTAAAAAGAAAAAAAAAAAATAACTTTATTAATTAAATCTGCAAATGATACTCCTGTTTACGAAATAAAAGGGTAAACAAACCATGGCATAAGAGTTGTGTCTTCTCATTTTGAACAGTTTTTGGCGTGGAACCAATCGCAATTGCTAAAACGAACATCGGATCCATACAACAATGATATCTGAATTCGATGAAATTATATGTTTAATTGTATCTATATTAAAACAAACATTAGTTAATAAACTAGTCGTGATTTACTTACAAAATAATTCATTGATATAAGAATATAAGAGGTACGAGTATATAGGTTAGGTAGATAAGATTTTCGATTTTTTAAATATGTTATAGTTACCTCGAATACACGTGTGCGTATTTTTAGAACTCTAAGGTATATAGCAAACATAACAATCAGTATTTCTCTGTATTTATTTATTCTGAATAGATTATTCCTATACTAAGCAAGCCATTCTTAGAAAGGACATGTATACTAAAGTGTCAAGAACAAGAACGGTCGTCACGAACGTTTTGTTCTCCTACTGCATACGAGGGGCCATACCTCTAAGGGAATAGGTCCATTGCCATGTTTGTGAAAATGGAAAATAAAATATTTAAGTGAAACAAAGGATCGGTCTCTATTTTGATCACAATTATCTTTGAGAAGCTCTGCCAAATATGCCAGTAAATTTTATAAACACAACTATTTTCTAGAGTTTAATTATTGTGTAATCGTACCAGCGATCCGCCCTGGGTTTATCCGTGGTACATCCTACTAATATTATAAATGTCAATGTTTGGATGTTTGTTGCTCAATCACGTCCTAACGTATGAACGGATTGGGCTGTAATTTGGAACACAGTCAGATTATAGTCTGGAAGAATACATAGGTTACTTTTTATCCCGATAAAATAAAAATAAATAATATATTACATACATCCATCCCATCCGACATTTATTATATTAGTAGGATACAAACCAACTGCACATTCCTCGAAATGTATCTGATATGATAAATGTGTTGACCATTGTGAGATAATATCGATACCACTCTAGGATCAATAAAAATAGTTATTTAATTATACAATTTCGGTTCTACCACTCACTCATTTTGTTTTAATTAATATGGAATGTCAACACCTTCTATACGAAGATGAGAAACATGAATATGAAAACAACAAGTTCGCTAATAGCTTTGAATAGAAACAGAGCATAAATCTTAATTTTAAATAGTGAATGTCGATAGCTAATGATAATGTACAATCTTATTAAGCGCTTCTTTTGACGGCTTACCAGAGACCAGTTTAACGTGTCTTTGTGATTATAAATTCAGAAATGTAAAGTTTAATATTGTCAATAATGGAGCCTTTTGACTGCGAGAAAGATTCCTCAAGAATTTATGAGCTTACATGTCTCTAACAAGTTCTACTACTAGAATATATTTACTAGTTCTATTCATCAAGTAATACTTTTATTATAAGCATTTTATTAGTTTAAAACACAATTTTTTAGGAGTACTGCTTTTGGTCACGTCATCTTTTCGAAATAATAAAACATTGGCAGGCAAAGGGACTGCTGATAGAAATGAAAACTAATAACTTTGAATTTTAGAACTAAATAGCACTAATTTTGCACAATACGTCACCTGCATAACAACATATATATTGCTATAACGCAATCGGTATTACAAACTCACAATTATTATCTATACGCCCATCCCAAACGCATCTAATGCATCTAATCTAATTATATTCTGCACCACCATATCCGACGGTACATTGTATCTTATATCATTGTTCATTTAATTATGACCTTTATATTATCTATCCATTCATGTACAACTGGGATGACGACATTGTCAAAAATATCCCATTCTAATAAAATTTGTTAGTCAGGTAGATTTTAGAAATATATGGGGCACATATTTTTTGTTTAATCGAATTATTAAAAAATTACAAAGATATATGAGATCAAATAACTTGACGTCACTCGAAACTTTTAAGCTCTGTATCTTCGTCATTTTTTTTTAAATAAAGGGCGACGAGACGAGCAGGACATGTGCCTGATGGTAAGCAACATGCGTGCCACATAACAGCACAGTGACACGCAGCTATTGGAATATGAAGATTCATCATCATCATTATCATTACCTAGCACTGCACTGCGCTCACCACCCAGAGGTCTAAGTTGTTATATCTCTAAGCCCTGTAATTTCTCTGGAAACAATGTCCTTCAAACCGGGACACACGTTTGTTTGTGACACATAAGAAAAAATGCGTGTATATTTTTTTTAATACTCTAAATGACTGATAAGTTTTGTTTTGTCGACTCGCCTATTATACAACAACAGAGCAGATTACATTATCATGTCGATGACGCGTTCTCATAGGATTGTTCCGTACCAAAAACAAAAAAGTGATCAATGCCGCTGAAGCAGTTGTCCAAAAATATACGGGACAATATTCAACCATGGACGTATAAAAAAAGTGGGACGTAGTCTCGCTAAAACAAAAACTGTGCCCATAGAGTCGGCCACAAAATATGCACGTGTGTGCTGTCACATACACACAACAGTGGGTCATTAGTCATTACACGCGCAAACTTGTGTATATGTGTGCGTGTCAGCCTATCAGTGACAACCTGACAACGCAGCGTGCAAACGTGGCCGACTCTAGTGACACAGTTTTTGTTTTGGCGAGACTACGTCCGACTTTTTTTATACGTCCACGTATTCAACTAGTTTGAGGACGGTATGTCGAGAACGCAAATAGGTGGCATAAATTGAGAATGAATCAAAATTTATTGGAAACTACTCCGGTGCCGCGATTACTGCCGCGTCACGTAGCGTCTGGTGTGGGCGGCTACAGGCCGTGGGACGGCCGTCCAGCGCTATGGATATTTTTATTGTTAACAAATTTGACGCGCGCCTCTATTTCTACTCGTCGGAAACTTGTCCCGTCCAGATGTGTATTGTGTCTGAAACAAAAAAAAAATAAACGTTAATTTAACAAACGGCAACCTAACAAAAGCCAAACTTTTCTGGCAAAATGTATGTACAACTTTATTGTTATACTTTATTGACATACAGAAAAGCTATGTTCAACTGTTAATAAATATTTAGATTTTTTAAGTATTTTGATTTGTTTGACTGTTGTTTTGTGTAAACGATAAAAAATTAAAAGATATTTTGACGTGGCAACGTTTAATAAATCGATGAACGCCGGCTGCATGCACGAAAAAGTGTCGCTTTATGTCTCGTTACGCTCATTTTACGCTTGAACCGCATCTATCAATGTTTAGTTATGAGGACACGTTAAACTATCGTCCTTAAACTAACCGAATTTACAGACACAGACAACCATTTTTTTTGTAAGTACGATTTTGTTTAATAATACAAAATGTTGTCTGTATTTTATTTGATTCTGTTATCTGGTATACCTACTAGTAATCCCGATCATGCATGGTTGTGCGTATGGTAACAGTGAAACGTGCAACACACTTTTAAAAGAATTCGTACACATATGCCCACAATTTTAAACGGTTTCGCATGCCGTCCTAAACAAACCAGAGTTGCATAACGCATTATTCGCCAAGAAATATGATCCTCGATGTACATTTATCTCTTCAAATATTGACTTTATGATGATAGCTCGGCAGCTATAACACCTGAACCAACACAAGACCTTTTTTAATTTGAACTGACAGTCAGAGTATTGATCGGCGTAGGCAAGAAAGTATGAAATAACTCTTAAAAAAATCTAACTTGAAATTTAGACATCCTACTGACATTATAGAAATTCGGAACACATATTATAGTCTGGAATAGATCATTGGCTTTTTTTTTGCGAGAAAATAACGGGAACGGGAACTACGCGGGGATAACAGCGGGGCGCTGCTAGCACAATAAATTAAAAGTTTTCGCAAAGTTCGTCAAACTTTGAAAACAAGAATGTTTTTTTTTTTACTTTTATAGGTTTACACTTGACCGCCATCTCGCCTGATGTTAAGCGACGGTGCGGTCTACGTCGATGATTGAAACTTTAATGTAGTTACTTCTTAATGTCAAAGATAAATTAACTTATACTTCTGTGTAACGAACGTAATGATTTGAACTCTCCATCTACGAGTATGCTATACATGCTATATATTATAACGCTGAAGAGTTTATTTTTTTGAACGCGCTTATCTTCGGAACTTCGGAACCGATTTTAAAAAATCTCACCATTTTTTTTTTTAACTTTTATAGGTTTTCACGTGACCGCTATCTCACCTGATGTTAAGCGACGATGCGGTCTACGATGGAGCGTGTTTACCTAGAAGAAACCGATTCACTCTCGATTTGAAGACACCAAGGTTATAACTATCAGGGAAAACCCACTCTGGCAACTCATTCCACAGCCTAGACGTTCTTATCACAAAAGTAGAGTCAAACCTCTTCGTCCGTGTCTTTGGAACATCAACCATGAAACGGTGCCGCTTCTTCGAGTTACGAGACGTCCGATAGAAAAGAGGGCAAGGTGGTATTAGATCATGCAGATCAGTCGCACACTCTCCGAAGTGTATCCGATAAAAAACCGACAAGCTTGCAATCTTGCGGCGATGTTCAAGACTTTGAAGTCTTTTTCGCACTCACTCTAGTGCGTTCTTTGCCTATGAGCCTTTTGGCACGCCTCTCGATCGATTCCAGAGCCTCAAGCTGATACTTAGCCGATCCATCCCAAAGATGCAAACAGTACTCCATACAAGACCGAATCTGTGCTTGGACCATTGGATATGTATGTGATCCCTGAGTGCTATAGTCTATATTTTACATACCACGGGCGAAGCCAGGTGGACCGCTGGTGTTGAAATAACTACGTAACCACTATGATGTAATGGGCAGGCGTGTTGTTTACCATCACACATTTCATTTTTATTTTTACTTGTATTAGATAGGTACGAGTATATAACAATATTTCAAATTATCGTATTACAAGGTCTATTAGACATCCGCAAATCAAACCATTCAGTATTTTGGGTTCCTAGGAAAAGTTGTCATACTATGGTATCTTCTACGAAACTCGCTGTGGTCAATGTTTATCTTTGTAAAACATACTATTGTGCACCCGGCGACGATTATTGTAGGCGGGTATTTTTTTACATTCAATTGGGGATCCGTGCGTCGAAAGTCATGCTGGATTTTCTCATGTGACTAATAATTTGCTTCCTTAGATTTTTTGTTGTCAGTATTAGCACAGTCAGTTGCAATTAAAAAGTTATAGTAATTTTAATGTATGCTTACTATTATTTTAAACTATGATCATTTTATTTACTACACATGGAGTATATTTCCTGCTGATCGCCTGGAAGACATTGCTTTCAGCAGAAAGGCCGCCACTTGTGGCGTTATATCGTAAGTGTTTTACTCTGATATTTTTGTTCATGTGTCATAATAAATAGTTTTCTATGTATGTATTATTTTCGGAGACGCGCTTCATATAACCGCGGTAAATATCACATAATAAATACTATGTTTCGCGCTTACAATTTCAACATGCCAGTAATGTAGGTTGTATATCAAAGTATAAATACCATAGTTTTAATTTACTATTTTACATATATTTTGTATCAGCCAAACAACAAAAATTTTAAACCTCAATAAAGCTCAGTGCAATACCACTTTTATTGGCTGAGTATGCTACTGACTTGATCATCTAGATCTAGATTATCTGGACTCTGGGGTTTCATTACACTACAGGTAATTCAATTGCACTGAGTGTAGGTAGTAAGCTTAGGCAAATTAGGTAGTTTCTTTTATTATCATTGGATTTCTTGTAATTAATTAAAGCACTCGTTCGTTGGAAAAGGAATAGAAGTAGTACCAAAGATTCCTCACATAAATCTATTAATTACATTCCTGGTTGTTAGTTTGTAATGTAGTAGGTACCTAGGTACGGCAGACAGTTTCGTATCGCAATAACTTCATAATACATAGTCATCATAATCATCATCAGCCTGTCTTCGTCCTCTGCTGGACATAGGCATCTCCCATAAAACTGTGTATTATATTTGTAATACATAGTATGTATCTACGAAGTTCGGTACAAAAATATCTTAAGTATGAAATGAATATACAAAAATTTACAATCCATATTTCGATATGCAAATTTCAGAAGAATGTGTCTATACCCCGAACATTCATGCTCGCCAAAGTAAGCTCTTTCTCGCGGCGGTGTTGAGTGGCGATCGCTCTCTTCTCGTAAAAGTAGCGACAGCAGTGGCTGATGCACGCGTTAGCCTCGGGTGCTGCTTGCGGGACGCTAGTCTGCCTATGTCTCTATAAACTCTATATACCTATATTGTCTTTTATTGGTATTTAAAAATATGTTTTGATACGATAATTGTCGTTTTGGTTACATTAATTACCTAGTCACAAACAACTGAATGAATACTGTCGAAAATGTCGCTTAAAAAAATATATCTACTGAACCTCGCCCTGGTTGAGCACTGTCACACTATCGAGTTATTTTCTATACGACACGGTATTATTGCGGCTGATGATGTTTTAAATGTTTGTGTTTCTGCTCAATGTGACGCGCACTGACGTGTAGGATCGGAACGCTATTGTGTATTAAATCGGTCGACGAAGGCTGTTTGCTTGATGCTTTTATGGGGATTTATAAGAATATAGGACGGCGGTAGACCGTGACACGTTTTGATACTTTGCCATAAACTGAAATAAAATGTAATTTGTTCGTAATTTTGCGTTCCGATGTTTCACCAGTCTAAGTTAAATTGAATACTTTGCATTCTCTGTTCTATTTGATGCAAAAAACACTGAAGAGATTCGTCTAGTATCCCCTGATGGTAAGCGACGGTGATGCACGCAGACTTAAAACAATAGATTGGCGCGTTGTATAATTTCTTAATCTTTATTTGGATAGATGTTAGTAATAGATTAAATAATAATATAAATTGTTATTGGATGTTGTTTTTTCTAATTTAATAGGTTTTAAGTGTAACTTAATACGCAATGTTAAGGAGTGCTGAGATGAGCAGGACTTGTAGCTAGCTAGCAAGCAAACATGCCTGCCCATAACAACATCTAATTATTTTATATCGTTCTCTAATTTGGCTATAACTACACAAAGTATATTTATTTCATATGCTGCTGTCACATAATATCTATTTGCTATTTTTGGTTCTGACAGTTCAAGATTTGTTTAGTTTGAAGCTATATTGTTGGTTAAACAAATATTCATTTAGATATAATTTTAGAACTATTGGGTTCCTATATTTTTTAAGTCTAGGTACGAGTATTATGACGAGCAAGATGTGTGAATTGCTTACTGTTAATTGCAGTTCAGTATCGTGCAGTTCTTTGAATATTAAGTGTTTAAATCACTGCGCAGAAGTGCGCTCATTCATTCATAAAAATATCAGATGATTTATCTCTTTCCACTGTAATTTCACATGAAATATTGCTCTTAGAACATGAACACAATAATTTTACACATTACTGCTAGACGGAATAACTGGCAAAAGTTACTAGATAATGGCAACAAGGAAATTTTTCTAAATATTTTATCTTGATAATTATTTAGTACCTTCACTAAACAACGACAATGATGATTATTATTGCCGTACATTTTAGTAAATATGTACAGATCGTTATGTTAACATGGATGAAAAATTAACTTACCAAAATACATATATGTAATATGTTGGTCCTTTCTAATATGTTATTTGAAAGATTATTATATTAATTAATTATTCATTCATACAAAAGACTTCAAAGGATTTGCTATTTTGATAAAACCGGAAAGGATCAAAACCTTTTACGTCTTAGCATTAAATTATCATCGTATCGCTCCTACGCACATTGTTCAAAAGGTAAACATGTTCAAAGGTAAGAAATTCGTTCTTTTTGTTCGATTCTAACTATTGAGTATTTTACGTTGGGGACTCCATGAGTTCACCTAAAACTTAAAGATAATGAAAAAAAAACCGAATTTGTGATTTATTTATAAAAAATAAATAGTTCTCTAGATGCTCATAGTCACATAAAATATAGCATATGAGCATCTAGAAAATTATACATACCTTTCAAGTACTTAATGCAAGATTAATTTTGATGCTGCAAAGATTAGCCCAGATTTATCCATGAACAAAACTGGTAAATTCGGAGCCCACTAATATCCTACCCTTCTAATATTATAAATGTCAATGTTTTGATTTTTGGATGTTTGTTGCCCAATCACGCCGTAACGTTTCAACGGATCTTCTTTAAACTTGAAACTCAGTTAGATTATAGTCTGGAAGAAAACATAGGCTACTTTTTATCCCGGGAAACGGGATTTTTAACGGGAACGGGAAACCCGCAGGGACCTTGTAGTAAATAAAACATCTGCACATGACAACGAGGCTTTCATCAGCTTTACCAAAAAGAGCCTTAAGTCACTGTCCTAAATTCCTTTGCTCTCGTTACTTAGAGTTAAATACAGCAATTTGTCAAGCAGTACTGTGAAAATGTCAATGATAGGTGATTGAGACTAATTACATTCAAGAAAAGATGTGGTGGCACTTTGTCAAGCTGATTCTGATAAAAAAAAGTACATGCAAGAAGAATTTTTCGTGGTATCAATTGTTTGTCTATTGTTTTTCCAAGTCAATATAAATCTTATATATAAAATTCTCGTGTCACAGTGTTAGTTACCTTACTCCTCCGAAACGGCTTTACTGATTTTTACCAAATTTTATTTGCATATTCAGTAGGTCTGAGAATCGGTAACTAGCTATTTTTCATACCCCTAAGTGATAAGGGTTGTTCACCCCAATTGCTTTTTTTAATTTTCGGTCAAAATTTTTTGTTTTTATTTTTTTATAATGCGGCATTAAAAATACATACAACCCAAAATTTTTGCCCTTTTATCACCAACCCCTTTTTTAATAGCCATTTTAGTAATTTTATCACCGTAGTCATCCCGCTCGATAGCTGATCAATTATCTTTTTTTTTTTCTAAATGTTGTTTGTTCACTCTATTTCGATTAAAATTTCCCGGAGCTTATGGCAAATCTAAAATTGTTTTTCAAAAATAAATATTTATTTTTATTATTAAAGTTTAGGGTTACCAATGTTAGATTTTTTAAATTTGTATTAATAATTTACATGGCAAAACAACGTTTGCGGGGTCAGCTAGTATTTGTGTAAAGTAAAGTTACATATATATAGCAATCGTTTATTTTATTTTTATTTGTAGCACTTAAATACATGTCTCAATTTCTTAAAGAAAATGTGGTGACTGCATTACGTCCATTAAATAACCGTATAAATATCGCGTAGATACACCACCAAAATCATATCGCCGTACATTTTGGTACAAATGTCCTTTGTAATGTCGGCTTTCGGACGTGTATTGTTAGTCGTTCAATATCTGTAGGAAGTGTGCGCATTCATTCCGACACAACATTGCGTTGTCGGCCTTCAAAGACGGCGCGTTAACAATTAAACCACCAGCAGATACGGGGAAATACGTTGAACCCTGGAAAGTATTATTGGTGGTGGGCATACCTTGTTGGTGGCAAAGCTTATACTACGGAAGTCATTTTGCTCATATAACAGAAATACCTACTTACAAACTTTCGTGATTTAAATTAAATTGAAAATTAATGAATAATTAAAACCATTGCAAAAAAAAACCGCTAATATGTATATGTTATGTTTCCATTTTTGCTGAATTACTATTTGATTTGTGGTGTTTTATATTAAACCGAATCTAGTTCGTTATGACTTTAATGGTGACATCCTTATGTTTTGTTCCTGTTTGAAATCCTTATTACTTATATCCTTATATCCTGACATAGTTATATAGCATTTAGCTGCTGTGGGAGCATAAAATACAATGTGGTATGAAATAATGTAGCTTTGTCATTTCTTATCAATTCATATTCTATTACTATCGCGATAGTTTTCAAATATTTCTAATTATTGGATCACAGGAATGACATCTCTTAGTCGATCAAAACTAGCTATGCTAAGCCTAAAAGGGTAGCGGCGTTGCACTTCCCCAATATTTCGTTGTTCTCAGGTTTATCTCAATTATTTTTTTAACGATGACTTTTCAATCCGTAGCGCCTTTTAAAAATAACAACCTTATTTACATCAATGTCAAAGTTATCGCATCTCATTAGCGTTTTAACGCCGATTCGGTGCTCGTCAAGGCGTTTAAACACTGATTACGGGAGGTATAAAATTCACTATAAACTCGTTATTTATACGACAAAAAAGGAAACAGCCGGGACGCTCTTAGTATTAAATATATGCTCGAGATCATAAAATAAAGAATTTATAGGCGTCCTTTGGTATAACCGTGGTTGGTTTTTATGACTTCACGGGGCGTTTATCCAGCGGCGCGCGTGGTCGTACCTCGAATTCCTGATAGCTCCAGCTTCTGTTGTCAATGTACACTGACTTAGTCGTTACGGAGGAATGGAATTGGCTCTCTATTTAAATAATTATAATCATTTATTTATCAGCAACAAACATTCCGTAATTAAAGAGCAGGTACATTTAAATCGTTTTATATTTTGGCTCTTTTAAAAAAACCTGTGGCTGTTTTTTCTGCCTTAGGTAGGTACGTTTGACCGCCATCTCGCCTGAGAAAACACTAAGATTGTATCCATCGGAAAAAAATCACTCCAAAAGAAGAGTCAAACCTCCTCGTTTCCGTCTTTGCACGTCAACCATGCAATGATGTCGCTTTTCACTACGTTAGTACCTACCACAGGTTACACAAAAGAAAGCAAAATGTACTAAAGAGATCAAAGTGAAAAATTACACGTTAATCTTAGTACAAAGTTTGTGGGGCTAACATGTGTCGGTAAGCATTCAATTCAAGACATGTTGATTGTTGAAATATCTCTGGTTTATTAACTGGGATCTCTATATGCTTATGGTAAGAAACATTAAAGAAAGCGCATTAGCAGAACTACAAGCATTTTTGCTGAGCGGTAAAAGGCACCTTTTATAGGCCATCCCGTTGACTCGAAAATCAAGTACAGTGTGTACCTAAATACGAGTATGTATTCGAAAGAACAAGACATAACATAACATTATTTTTTTCGTTGAAAAGTAGCTCATCTATAAATTCTTTATTAAATAGGTATAGTGTATCTTCAAAGTAAAAAAAAACTTCTAAATTGTAAACATCGATGCAAACTTGCAAGTTTGTCTTTGTTTTTACCGGATTCATTTATAATTATTTTTTTCTAACGCCTATCTATCTCCGATGGTTATATGTCATTAGGTCACTTGAGAGTGAATCGGTTTGTTTTAGGTAAAAACACTTCACCGTATATTGCGTCGTCGCTAACCAGAGTAGCTAGTAGCTCAGGCGAAATGGAGGTCAAGTGCAAATTTAATATTGTCAAAAAAAATTGGAAAAAGGATATTTATTTTAAACAATTCGAAGGAATCTTACGTCCAGCTCAAGATTTCTTTGTGCTGTTATGTGGACTGGATATTTCGGATGACGCACCATGATCATGAGGCCAATACCCGGAAAAGGGAGCCACTTCCATGTACTTCTTTCATGTCGATGTTAGTTACTGATACAAGTACTGTACTTGTATACGCATAATGATCCAAACTCCTTGCCACATATAGCTCAGCGTACTCTATCGGCGTGGCACACGATGTACATAAATTAAGAAGGCTCGATTACGCTTTCACGCCGGTTTTCGCGGCTTTACTGCCTAATCAAAATTTTATTATCTATTTGTCGTGACACGAGTTACATTCGGAACCACCGCGCGTAAAAACATTACGATTGGAAATCGATAAAGCTCGGAAGTATTATGAGTGTTTCTTACGATGACTAATGCGACGCATGTGAAGGGCTTATTGGGTTTCACACCTAGAAGACGGTTTTTAAAGCAGTTAACCGAAGCTTCGTGTTAACTACTCTCGATGTAAATGTATGTACATAAAACAGAAAACGCGTGACCGACAGTTTAACGCGTGTGTACTCACAATAAGTACGCGTGAAAATGTAATTATGAACACAAACGTGTTTGTGTTTCAATCTCCAGGCTCGGTCGCCCTCTCCGACGTTTAGTATCTAAGCTCTTTAATGTACCGTGCCGTATATTCTCCCTTTACCATTTAATCTCGTAGCCCACGGCGTGCTAGTAATAATATTTAGTTTTCAATTTCATAAATTCTCGTAAACGTTTATTATTTGGCCATACGGAAAATGTGTTTTGTAAAACAGAGACTTTATGGGATTGTTAATAATATTTGTCCTTTGTTTGCGTTTTGCAGATTTAGTATCGTGTGAATTAGTGGCGTTGTCTAGTCTTACCAGAACATTATTTTTGTTATGATTTATATGGTAATAGAAATCTTATCCTACTTAAGATTTGTAAGTTCGGTTTGTAATAAATACAAAATTTATATGTTAACATCTTCTTAAACAAAAATCTCGTGTCATGCTATTTGTAGTTGTTTTCCTTCGAAACGGCTCGATTTATTTTCAATATTTTTATAGTATTTTTGTGGGTATTATGGGTATGGTATGTGATGAACAACTAGTAAGCTTGAGCTAGCTCCAAACGTTCAAAATGTATCGTTTTTTCGCACTAATGAATACTTATATCAAATTTAAGCTGAACCACATGTATAGCTTCTCTTTAAATCAGTTTGTTTAAGTGTATGTTTTTCCTTTTTTTGTAGAGTCGGCCTGGGGAAGTACCTTACCTTTGCCCGTTATTCTACCGTCAAGCAGTAAGCAATAATGTGAAAACATCACTGTGTTTCGGTTTCAAGGGCCAACGTTTCCAGTAAAATTACAGGGCATAGAGATAAAACATCTTAAATATCTGGGTGACGAGCGCTTTGCAGTTCTAGGTAATGATTTAGACTCTTCATGTTCCTATAGCTGTGTGTCACTGTGCTGTTTTGGGCAGGATTGTTGCTTACCATCAGGCACATATCCTGGACGTCTCGTCACTCTATACCTACTAAAAATAATTTATAAATTCTAAATTAATTTTATTAAATATCAGTTGTTAAAACAGGCATAGCGCAATATCGTTTATTTGAAGTTGAATCGACAAGCTCAATGGGCTGGCGCCACCGGTGCACAATTGTGTCCGATTCGATACGGTTTTTGTGCGCCGACGCATGCTGCGTCATTAAAGTATGACGACCTAAAGACCCGCGGTGGCGAACTGTGAAAATTGTGGCAAGGTCACTTGATATCAAAGCAATTTGAGGTCTTTGACTTTGCAGGTAGTGTAAATAGATTAACGATACTAGCAAAATACTACGATGATGTTTTAATACAATTTTGAATACATTTAAGCGAAAATAGATTACTTTCAAAACAACAAAATACTAAGAATCTCTCGAAACAAATTGCCCAAGATTCGCCTCGATCACATCAAGTTTCAACTAAAAAAACACACAAATTTCTTCAAAATTCGTTTTATTTCGTTTAGAACTACGACATCATAGAAAGATACAGCGACTTACTGACCTCTCTTATTGCATCGAGGGTTGAAAACTAAATAGTGTATAAAACCGCATTCTAAAGCTTTAATGAGTTTGTATAGCGCCACAAAGCAAAAAAAAATTACAATGTGTGGATATTGGTTCCTTTGCCAACGACTGTGCCCGATTTGATACGGTTTTTGTGTCCATACGTAGTTGATTGCTCGTTCGTTGTGACGTCTCAGGTTAGGTTAGGTCATGTTTGGGTGAAGTGGAACAGTTATCTGTAGAAAAAGTTCAGACGTGAGGTTAGGAGATAGTGGACTAGACGGCGCCGTCTACTGATTGTAGTAAAATGTAAGATAAAAAAGGAAAAGTAAACCCGATTTATTTTTATGTCGTTATGGTAAGTAACAGGAGCATTATAAGTATATTTTTGACAGTAATATTCCAGTAATTTTGCGCTGTGTATTTGCATATCCAAATGTGAAACAAAGATTGAGCGGAAATCATCTAAATATGGATAGATATTTTGCATGCACAGAAACACACGAATAAAGATGCACAGACTTATAGACACAAATAAACACGAATGCACAGGTACAGGCATATTGGACGATTTTTAACAATATCAGGAGTTAGGAGTCGAAAAGAAATATAAGGATCACTAAAAATATTCTTAGAAAATATATTTTAACTCAATTATCAAATACTTGGCTATGGCACATTAAAACTTATTGAGTGGTTTTAAAATAAAATTTCTTGAAAAGATGAAAAGTTTTTTCATTGAAACTTTAAATAAATGAATTATTCAGTGTATTTCTACGAAGAAAAAAAAACTTAAAGCATTTAAAACAATTGGATTTAAGGCACAAGTAAGTACAACATAAATCATTGAATAAGTTTTCTGTAATGAAGTAGTTAAGTCAAATGAGAACTAGATTTACGAAGTGCTTGCAGATTTGTGTTCGTAATACAGTTCTAATTGTTATTTATGCAACGGAGGTTTACACGTGGGTAGCTCGTAGGCCGTTATGTTCTAATAAGCTCGAGATGAATAGAAGGTATCTTTGATTTATGTTCTGAGTTTATGCGCTTATTCGAAGCGGTGCGAATGTGCATCGCCAATCTACTTAGCTTGCCAATCGCATTGTGATCGGTTCTACTGGTTTACTATCGCCCATTAGGCTAGCAGTAATATTGACGCAATCATACTTTGTTAACCGTTGTGATGTTGCAGGATTCATTGTTAACTATGCAATGCATAAACATAAACGACTCACTTTATTTTCCTACTAGCTGAATCGTGCGCGCTTTCGCTACGCCATCTATCCAAAATTGGCCGTAGCAATTCAAATTTTGAACAAATTCGGTTACCTTAGGATCTAATGACGCAAACTTTGAAAGATAGACACATGCTGTCACGCAACGAAAGCTCTCAAAAAGCAATATTTTTCCCTGTTGATAGTAGCGTAATGGTAAATAGCCTTCCTCGATAAATGGACTATCCGACACAGAAATAATCTTTCAATTCGAACCTGTAGTTCCTGAGATCCTTGCGTTCAAACAAACAAACTCTTCAGCTTTATAATATTAGCATAGATTTCAACGGCGACATAGTAATGTGCCGCGACAAAAGTATGACACTTCCACAAGAGCGATCAGACCCATGCTTTCGGTGTAAAGCGTTTGTTCTAACTCTATACATGGTACTTTTATCTACATATTTATATATTATGTAAACTCTTTGAGTATACGAAGTGAAATGACATGAGTCGATAGTGAATTTCTTAAAATGGGTTATGTAATTTGGAAGTATTTGAACGGGAAAGAACGGACAACAAAGCAAGCAAAATGCTGAGCTTAATCAAAATTAAAAACGTTTTGATATCGCGAGTACCAAACTATTTATATCGTTCTGCTCTGTCCAACGAACGTGACTTGCGAGCCACATTATAATCACAGATCAGTCGATTGTTGTGACCACAAAAATGCATAATTTATAAAAGCAGAACGGGAGACGCATTCTTCATGTTTTTTTTTTCGAAGCCTTCACGGCATCTTGTTACACATTAGTTTTTGTGACGAACTGATTCCTTATAACGGGTGAAAATGTGTTTTTTTTTATTCTACGCAACCATCACATGCCACTTGATAGGTACGGCTAAGCATATTTTGAACTGGCTTCCAAAAATAAGCTTCTCAATACATAATAATATGAATTAACATTGTAGTCTAGTCAACAAGTGCTATTTAGGTCAAATTTTTTTCGCCTTCTCCTATCATTATGATTGAGCTGTCATTCGATTCGGAATAGAAACTAGATATTTTTTGAGAAATATCGCAAAAATTTCAATGGCTAAAAACAATTTCGTGAAAATAAAAAATTGTGTTTCGTTATTTGCCAATCTGTCAAAAGCTATTTAAGATACTTCCAAATTAAAAAAAAAATAAAAAAAGATTCCAAAAGAAAGGATATTTACTTAAAAAAGTTGTGGCTCTAGGAGCTGTAGAATCAATATTTATAACCTTTCCAGACGGTTGAAAATACGCTAGAAAACGGTTGCCCTGGCTTACGCCCCTTCGGGCCTTGATTGAATAAATATTATTTAAACTTACTAAATATATGAGAATAAAAATTGAAAAAATTCAGGCGCCTACAGGATAGATCAATGAAAAATAATACTGTAATGTTTTAAACCTTTTTTTCGCGATTTTTCAATGAGTTATCCATTAGTTAATACATTTTTTGTAGCAGCACGAGCATTTAATATTGTAAGTGCGATAAATGTTAAACTATTTATCTCAGGTTTTTTTCCTTTTACGGAGCTATTTTTCAAAGGTATTTTTTTAGTGTTTACTCCCGTTGGAAAAATAAAAAAAGTGTTATTTTTGCGCTTTGTTTAGGAGAAAAAATGTTGACCTAAAAAGCACTTGTTGGCTAGACTATTAGAGACATATTTTTTGCCGATTGGGTGTTAATTCGCATGAATTATAAAATAGTAAGGTGTAGAAAATAATAGCAGTTATTCCGTTAATAGGGCAGCGCCACATTCGCGTGATTTAAAACTGATTATCATACCGTAAATTTCATTAATCGAAATTGATATATAAAGTCAAAGCTTTTTCAAAAAAAATATTTAGCAGTAACAATATATGTAGCCGATCATTAATGCCCTTTTAAAATAGCGCAACCTTTTGAAAAAAATTAAAAAGCGATCTGTTATTTAAAAACCATCCCCCTATCTCCATGTCGATAATGACAAAATCAAGTCAACAAATTAATATTCCACGAAGTCGTTTTACGGAGCGATATTTATGTTCAAGATGTTTTAATAAATCTCATTTCCCTATAATTTATCTGAAAACATTGCCCTTCAAACCGGAACACAGTAATATTTATCATTACCGTATTTCTCGATATTTAGAAATACAAAATAATATTGGGTTATCCCATCATAATTTTTTTACGGTCAAACGTAGATCTAGTTCCTGTGAAAATAGATATGCGCTGCGACAACGCTTGTTGTGACTTTATGGTGACCATAAACCGACCATTATCATTCACACCGATTTTATACGATTTTTATTTCTCGTGTCTATTAATTGTAGTAGTTGTTTGACGAGATGATAAAACTGAAAGGTTTATCACCAATAAATTAGACATGCCTAGATCTGTGTTTTATAATGTTTGAAATTAAAATGCGCGACTTGAAAGTACATATTTAAGTTTTTATTGACACCTAAAAGATGCATGTAATTTAAATATTTATTAGTTCATAATTAGTTACGTAAGCCTAAGTTACGTTAGATACGAAATATCGAAGATTAGGTTGAGATGGTGTGTCATGGGAAAAGTATTGCAAGACAAAACTTAAACTAGCTACTTGGTGTTTCGATGGATGTTTAGGCTGTATTTAGGTATATTACAACCTCAAATATAAGTATTATATCAGCTATCTAGCTGCTATAGTACAAGATTTGATTAGTTAGGGGTTAGATAGTGATGTGTATAAAATCCACTAATATTTGTTTATTGAATTGTGTAATTATTTAAACTCTTCAAATTCAAACAACTGTGTGGCGTTGTGCCGTTATGGGACCTATTACTTTCCATCACAGGTAAGTTTGTTTGTACCATCATTCTTATTACAAAACAAGTATATAGATATATACACAAAATAAAAGAAGGTAGTAATTAGGACGCTCATGGTGTGTCAAAAAAAAGAACAATCGTTAATTCGAAGATAAAACCTTTTTGAATTCAAGAAATATTCGGCTTTAACCTTAGTTCTTAAATAAATGATGATTGGAAAGTCGTTAACTTCAAACAATCCCATGCAGTTCGTGAACCGAAATAGCCGCTCACAGTTTCACAGTCCGACTTGGTTATCGACAAAAAACGTTTACCTGCACAAGCTGCCTATTCTTCGGATATGAGAAATTCGAGTTGCAATTTAACGTCTATTGTGACGGAACAAAGGGCGTACGATGCGTTTATAATACAGGTGCATCGATATATTAGACCCCTAATGCTACGTGAGTTTACGTGACCGGTTTTATTTCACGCTGTTCTCGACTTTTGATAGCGAACGTTTTATGTAATTGCCGTTAAACTGAGCCCAACAATTTTTCAGTGTTTAGTCCTTTTTGTACCATTGTCCGGGGGCGAGATTAGTTTGCCGCAGGGTTACCAGTTTAGAGATTTCCAGATTTGGCTAAATAACTTTACAAAGGAAAACCAGCGTAGTTATAATACAGTTTAATGAATTCGCGGGACTCTCATATGGTAAGGTCGGACAAGCTCAGCTTAAGTTTCAAGCCGTATTTAGCGCCTGAAATTTAACCAACCACATGTGTGGCATACTAACGTTCGACTCACGGAGTTCAGGATTCTTGCCCGACCATTTGGTAATTGAGTAATCGGTTTATGAGACACCTAAACAACTTGCGTGATGGCTTCACAAGAATGCTCTAATTCTATAATCCACAGTTGGTGGAATTTTCTATGCAAATACAACAAAGTACGATTACAGTCCTGTGTACGTGTTAACGAAAATACAGGGTGCATTGTTTTTAAGCCATGTATACAAATAATTGTCGTGTTATGTGTAACCTAATAATTATATTGAAACGTGTAGATTGTATGATATCAATTATTTTATGGGTTTTTCATATACCTAATTGTTTAAATATTAGAGTCAAATGTTTGTATTTTTTGACTTTACTTTTAGAGATACTATTTTTTTGTGTGTTGGTAACCCTGGACCGCCGGTACGCCCACGTTTCATTAATGCGAATCTAACTGGTGTTGCTGGCCGGCCAAATGCCGGGTCGGGCTTTAGCGTGGCTTTTGTTGTCGATCCGTTTATATTATCAGCGGAGTTTTGAACAGATGTTGTCGGCTTAATTGGCGCACTTTACATGTAGTTTTACAAGAGCGACGTTTGTGCCGATAATTTTCGTTTTATGAAGCCTTCCGATTTCTTTTTACTACTTCAATGTTCTCGAGAACAGTTCCTGTTAAATGCGACGCAGTAGGCTAATCCAATAGGTCGGAATTGGATATTGAGAAAACTAATTGCTAAAAATTGAATTATTGAAAATATTTTTATGGTAGGAAAATTCAAAAATATATGCCATATTACGCTAAAAATACTGATTAGAAAAATATGGCAAATTACTCTAAGCTATTAAGTTATTTATGCGTGGAGATTGACGCTCTGCATTATGAGCATCGCGACTGTCAACCTGTTGGATACGGTTTTGAGTAGTGGTGCACAAAATCACAAAATACATATTTAGATATAATTGAAATAATGATTCTGGTAAAAGCTCAGTATTAATTAAATATCAAATTATTATGCAACGTACGTACACAAAAACTCGTAAATTAACTATATTCATGTGGTAGATGGAAGTATTGATTGATGGTTAATTTTGAAAAATCCTAACACATTACATAACACACGTAAACATTGGCACGATGTCGTATGTTGTACTCACTATTTGAAATAATATGTATAATATAAAAATCTAAAACCATTAGCTCGAAACGTATAAATAAATAAATATTGGTAGATAATTCACACACACCACTATCTGAACCCTTACTATGGCGGCCAGATAGCTGATGTAATAATACCTACCTATATAGTTTTAAATGCATACTTATTATACCTACATAGAAACACCCAGAAGCAGTACAAACATTTGAATTTGAAATCGTATTTTGTTCTTCTTTACCACATTTTGTTCGACAAATGGACTGTAAGAAAATACCTGCAAGAATGTTGCCAGAACTCAGCGGAAAGATCAACTATCTCCCAAATACTCTCAATAGAGACAGTTAGCTCGTATCTTCGGGCGGTCGATGGAGCGAACTACTTTTGTCCACAAGATAACGAAAATAACAAAAACCGAGCACATTCTCAAGATTGTTTACGCGGAGATAAGAATTGATGAATAGAGAGAAAACGAATTCCACGGACAGTTTTGCAATGATGATGCAATGTAGATAATTACTTTAAACGAGTGAATTTTGTAGCCGTCTAAATCTATAAGAAAAAAAAACGCCGTCCATACCATCGGAAATGGAATAATTCTAACCACGGGGCACGGCTAGAAATACTTAAATATGTTTGTTAAATGTATTTTTACAATTATAATTTGCATTGACTAAATAAAACAAACATTGTATCATACAAAAACAAATCATACCATCGTTCTCATGAAAGGGTTAAAGACTTGTAAGTATAACAACATAATTGCCGGCTTATTGCAGCAGCGCGATTAAACCCATTCCATCGTAATTAACCGATGTTTCAACTGCACAAGTGTTTATTGAAAGATAAATACCGGGTTACGCAGAAATGGTCTCATGAGGTAAAGCAATTATTTTTAAAATAGGATAAGGTGACGAAACGAGCAGGACACGTGACTGATGATTAGCAACACATCTGTCCATAACAGCACAGTGACACGCAGCTATTGGAACATGAAAAGTCTAAATAATTACCTAGCACTGCACTACGCTCGTCACTTATACCAAAGGTTTTTATCTCTATGTCCTGTTATTTCACTGGAAAAAAAAACTAAAACTACCAGAGATAGCAGAATTTCGACGTAATGGTAGAACAGTGAGTCATATTACTTTGTCAGATCCGTATATTATTATGTGACACAAGACTTTGGTTTATTTAGTGTAGCTGTGTTCCGGTTTGAAGGGCAATGTTTCCAGAGAAATTACCGGGCTTAGAGATATAACAACTTAGATCTCTGGGTGACGAGCGCAGTGCGGTGCTAGGTAATGATTTGGACTCTTCATGTTCCAATAGCTGCGTGTCACTGTGCTGTTATGTGGCAGGCATGTTGCTTACCATCAGGCACATGTCCTGCTCGTCTTGTCACTCTTTATTTAAAAAAAAAAGGTGTCGATAGTATCATCGAACGCTATACTGAAGACAAGGTGTGTGTGCTAAAGCTAAAGGGCGTGCCCTACTAATAATATAAATCCCACTTTTCAGCGCCAGAAAATAATGGGAACTACAACTACGTAAGTAAATACGCTGCTAGTTAAAGATAATTTTTAATACAAACACAGATTGGGTAATCTACTACGAAAAAATAAAATAGTTAAATGTGGGATCGTTGCTTCTATTAAACGAAATAGTTTTTTTCACTCATAATTAGTAGAAATACATATTTACATAAAATGTTAAGTTTCATCCTTATTATCTAGTGCTAATGACATTTGCTTGCGTTTCAAACTAGGGTTGACTGCAAAACATATATTTGTTTCATCTATTTATAAATCTATATCTATACTAATATTATAAAGCTGAAGAGCTTGTTTGTTTGTTTGAACCCAAGGATCTCGGGAACTACTGGTCCGAATTGAAAGATTCTCTCTCTGTTGGATAGTCCATTTATCGAGGAAGGCTATGGGTTATATAACATAGCGCTACTATCATCAAGAGAGGAGCATGAATGAAACATGTAACAGAAACGGGGAAAAATTGCTTTTTGAGAGCTTTCGTTGCGTGACAGCACGTGTCTATCTTTTTAAGGATGTGTCATTAGAACCTAAGGTAACCGAAATTGTTCGAAATTTGAATTGGCACGACCAATTTTTTATAGATGGCGTAGCAACGCGCTTGCGCGCGTTCAGTTAGTTTTGAATAAAGATTGAATACAAACACTTGTAGTTTGTTTTCGGGTAAAGAGTTGAGCCCTACATAAAAAAATAATCATAACGGAATAAAAGGAATTTAATTATGTAGGTACGCATGCCTTTCGTCTCAATACACTTCCTTACGTAACCTTGTGTATTCTGTGTTTTTTCTCGAGATCGACAAAATGAAATTTAGCAGTGAGTATTCCGCTAGCGAGCGGATATACGTGTAGAGCAAACAGAAGTAGTGCGATACTCAAGGTAATAAAGGGAGGTTGGTAGTAGGGCTGCCATTGTAAACAAAATACTGCCTGTTTGTTATTGTGGATAGTCCACAAAGATAAAAGCTAAAAGTCAGTTTATCGTTCGTGGTTGGGACTAGTTAGCAAGACCAATGTTTGTGTTAGTAGCATCTGTTAGTCAACTTAGTTTAATGAACTAATAAAGTATCATTGTATCAAAGTGCATCAAGTTACGGCTGGTCTAGTCGGGAGAACGGCGGCTGCCGATCCGGAGACCCCAGGTTCAAACCCCACACGCACAACTGTCTTTTCGAAGTCATGTGCGTGCCGCTAACTTAAAACGGTGAAGTAAAACATCGTGAGGAAACCGACATGTACCTAGAATCTTTCGAAGTCATGTGTCATCCGCCAACCCGCACTGGGCCAGCGTGGTGGATTATGGCCTTAACTCTCTCCTTGCGAGAGAAGGCCCCGAGTCCCAGCAGTGGGAACGTTTAGTGGGCTGTTGATGATGATGATTGTAGATAAAAACCACAAAAAACTATTTTAAATTGATGAAAGTGCTTCAATTGGGTCCTTCGTAACCGGTGGTGGTTTATTGGCGAACACGTCCGAGTTCACAATAATGACGTCGCAGGTTCTTATCATGCACATCCCGATATTTTTTTCAAGTTTTTCGATTATAGCTATAAACTAGCTTTAATGGTGAAGGAAAACACGTAAATAATGTCCCAAGACAGTAAGTAGTCTTGCTATAAAATGTGTCATCCACCAACTTGCACTTGGCCAGCTTTTCAGATTATGGCCTGGACTCTCTTTTTGTGAGAAAAAGATCTGAATCTCAGCAGTGGCAATATAATATAATAATATATATTTCCTTAAAATCACGTGCTTCCGCCTCCCGAAAGCTGTAAAGAACTGTGAATTATAAAAACTCTCGTAAATTGCACATAGTGATCCTAAAACTTAAGTAGTAGTTATGATAAAACTTAAGTCATAAAGTTAATTGCACACAATAGCCATGCGAGTTCCCGCAGTTTGTTCATCAGATTAAACTGAAATGACGGTTGTAAACCAGCGCAGCGTTCCGAAAATGTGTTCTAAATTCAAACAAAAATTGAAATGTGGCAGAGTTGCGTATTGTATGTATGGTAACCCTAGGAGGTAGCTATCCCGAGGCACGTACAGCAATTCATTCTAATAGTCGCCGCCGACAATGGTGCTATTCTGACATTGTTTTGTTAGGATGGAACGTTGGGCAATGCAAAACGCGCCGCTGACGAATCCGCCCGTAGCTGGCGCGGCTCGTGAAAGGCGCCTCTAGATTTTTTTTCTGTGTAAACGTGGGGGGCGCACTGAAGTGGTCCCCGAGATGTAATTAATGGGGGATTTGACGTGAGCGACTGTTTCACGTCACACTGTTTTGGTAACAAATTGTAATGAATCGCTCGACGGGACCTCACACTCGGAATCTCATTTAAATTACGTCATCGTTTTGGCAAATGTTTGTATTTTTCTGTGATTCGGGTGAAAGTATCAATCTGATTTTGAAAATGATATTTTGTACAATCTTTATAGGTACATACTATACTTTACAATATGCCCAGATTTGAGGAACAACATTTCATCAAATCTTGTAAATGGATATTGATTACGCAGCCCATTCTACTTAGAGCTTTCTCTCACAAGAAGAGAGTCATAATCCACTACGGTGACTAAATGAACTTTGGCAGACGACGCTTGCCCTCGAAATATGTTTCTTGGACATTGGCGGTTTCTCCATAATGTGTTTTTCTTTCGCGTTTGACACCAGTAGTAATGACAAACTTATACATCTGTACTTAAGAGGATACTTAGACGTGCAGGTGGAGTTTGAATCACGGCTTTACGATTGTAAAATAGGATGGTTTTGGCACTCGCCGAATGACAAACAAGGCTTCGATGAACGTTGAACGTTATTAAAAAAATCTTGCAACAATACAATATTTTGATTGACGTTGTCGTTACGAAAGCCCACTCATTATATCACATAAACGTTTGTGTAATGTTAAGTCATATTTTGTCAGTAATGAAATAAAACGCCGACAATCCATCACCTGTCAGCCACAATCTACATTGAAACGAGTAATGAGCAAGCCTATTTGGGAACCGATACGTAAGCTATGAAGACATTTCCTGCTCAGATGCAGTAGGCAAGAACGATATCACTAGCAATGACCCACAGAACCAATTTGTTACTATCACTTTTTAATGGAGCCATTAAAATAGCTTTGCGGTCGAAACCGAGTCATAACATTTTGGCGCCCGTTTCTGTCTCAGATAACAAATATCTTGCGGTCGATTCGATTGCGTTTCGATTCTGAAATTGTTATTGAGAAATTGTTTTACATTACAGTGATCGCTTCATAGAATCACGATTCGTCGAGTCAGACCTTACTCAAAGGTGACTAAACCAACATTCCTCGGTTCCGAAACAGAACTCAGATCGATGCTGTGTCGCTAACTAAACATGAAATTGTTTGAAAAGGACACGCCATGATATTTGTGTTGTTAACTGTTAAAATATCGTTTTTTCATAATCTCTGTAATCTGCAAGAGTACGGGCAAGTGTGACTTGGTGTCTAGACTTTAGCACATTGAATGCTGCTATTCTGATTTCATTCTAGGATAGAACACATTTTTTACATATTTTAAAGTTGCCCAAATATACGATTATCTTTTATGATACAACTTAACAATCAATGGGTGTACGCGATACATCGTAATGATTAATAAAGTGGCCAAGTGCGAGTTGGACTCGCCCATGAAGGGTTCCGTTGCAGCAAGTAACATAATATACATAGTACACATAGTTCTTGTAGTTCGTTGTAACTTTGATCGAAGTTTCAATAATAGTGTATTTATGACGTACTAAAAAAAAACTACTCATCAGATCGAGTTCAAACTAATTTTCGTTGGTAGTTTACATGGTAATGTACATCATATATTTTTTTAGATTTTTCATTTTCTTACTTTAGAAGTTAGAGGGGGGGGGGACACACATTTTACCACTTTGGAAGTGTCTCTCGCGCAAATTATTCAGTATAGACGAAAATGATTTTAGAAACCTCAACATCATTTTTGAATACCTATTGATAGACACCCCACACGTGTAGGTTTGATGAAAAAAATTTTTTTGAGTTTCAGTTCTCAGTATGGGGGGCACCCCTAATTTATGTTTTTTTTTAAACTTTTGTAAAAATCTTAATGCGGTTTACAAAATACATCTATTTACCAAGTTTCAACAGTGTAGTTCTCATAGTTTCGGCAAAAAGTGGCTGTGACATACGGACGGACAGACAGACAGACAGACAGACAGACAGACAGACAGACAGACAGACATGACGAATCTATAAGGGTTCCGTTTTTACGTTTTACGGAAACCTAAAAATGCAGATTCGATTCAAAAAATATTTTAATCCTCACAGGGTGGGTGTATAAGAAAACGTATTATTAGTATTATGATATAAAAGCTTACATTTCCTTAAGTAAAACAATTAATTTGAGCAGGCAAAGTCGCAGATATAAACCAGTTACACGAGTTGCCAATATTTCACAATTACTTCATTCGCACATTTTTTAAAACAAACATTAAACATTTTTTTTTCATAGCCCTTAGAGAGTTGTATTTCTAAGTCGTACCGCAGATAAATAATTCTATTGCCATGTCAGTGTCATATTTCTTCGGTCCCTGGCCAAAGTTTTTTGCTCGGAGTGGTCCGAAACTGTCATCTGTCTTAATTGTTTCACAGCTTATTG